>NW_026847771.1:4609781-4657281 GCF_025583915.1 Anolis sagrei ordinatus | reverse complement strand
GCTCTGGCGTGGGCTGGTCCATGAGGTCACAAAGAGTCGGAGATGACTGAACGAATGAACAACGACAACAAGAAGTGATCATTCTGAACTCCACCAACGATAGAATTGGCTCAAACTTCCCACATGGAATCCCCATGACCATCAGAAAATACTGTGTTTTCTGATGGTCTTTGGCGACCCCTCTGACACCCCTTCGCGACCCCCCTCAGGGGTCCTGACCCCCAGGTTGAGAAACACTGTTCTAATGGC
This sequence comes from Anolis sagrei ordinatus, assembly GCF_025583915.1. Classification (NCBI taxonomy): domain Eukaryota; kingdom Metazoa; phylum Chordata; class Lepidosauria; order Squamata; family Anolidae; genus Anolis; species Anolis sagrei. Next base: position 4,657,032 of record NW_026847771.1, on the reverse strand, counting down.
CATATAGCCCGAAAAAAACTACAACAACCCAGTGATTCCGGCCATGAAAGCCTTCGACAATACATAAAACATCTTGAGTTGCATAGATCTAGGAAACGGAGGTGAAAACACGACAGCGGGTGTGCGTCACAGGGTCCCCCTTGTTGTTCCATATCCAAACATTGATGCCTCTTCGCTTCCAACCAGGATGCTGAGGAGCACAGGAGGAATGTGGGGTGTGAGCCAGAATGTGGGCTTGGTTTCGGGGTGTGCCGGTGTGTTTGGACGCGGGAGAGGAAGGATTCGCGTACCGACAGACCTTCCCAAGTTTTGCATCCAGGTAGTACGGGAATTTAGGTGTGTGTTAAACAAGGATAGGTTTCTGGGTGTTTGGAGAGCTGGGTGTTTGGAGTGTGTCCCTGTTGGTTCTGCTGGACCTCTCAGCAGCCTTCCATACCATTGACCATGGTATCCTTCTGGGGCGCCTTGGGGATATGGGACTTGGGGGTACTGCTCTGCAGTGGCTCCAGTCCTTCCTGGAGGGTCGGTCCCAGAAGGTGTTGCTGGGGGACTCCTGCTTGGCCCCACAACCATTGTCCTGTGGGGTCCCGCAGGGCTCAGTATTGTCCCCCATGTTGTTTAATATTTAGCATTGAGCCATAGCCATAAAATCAGTGTCAAACTGCATTAATTCTACACTGTAGATCTGGCATGGGCAAACTTCGGCCCTTCAATTCCCAACTCCATTAGCATTGAATGGCCTTGTAGCTTCAAAGCCCGGCTGCTTCCTGCCTGGGGGAATCCTATGTTGAGAGGTGCTAGCTGGCCCTGATCTTTTCCTGACAGGAATTCTCCTGCTTTCTGAGTGGCCAGATAAAACCTAACAAAGTATTCCCCCAGGCAGGAAGCAGCCAGGCTTTGGAACTACAAGGCCATTCAATTATCATTGCCCCAGTGGCACAATGGGCTAAATACTTGTGCCGACAGGACGATAGGTAGGTAGGTAGGTAGATGATAGATAGATAGATAGATAGATAGATAGTCACTCTATCACTCGTTTCCACCAGATGCTAGGGAGAATGTCCAAGTCCTTAACCGGTGCCTGGCCGCTGTGATGGTCTGGATGAGGGCAAGCAAATTGAAGTTCAATCCAGACAAGACAGAGGTCCTCCTGGTCAATTGAAAGGCATCTCAAATAGACTACTGCAACACTCTCTACGTGGGGCTGCCTTTGAAAACTTATTGTTTTTGTTATTGTTATTATTGATACCATGGTAGAATGGTATAAAGCTAAATTATTATTGTTATTGTTATTATTATTATTGTCATCTATTTGGGATGTAACCACGTTGGTCCACGCTCCGGTTACATCCCGAATAGACTACTGCAACGCTGTCTACGTGGGGCTGCCTTTGAAAACTTATTGTTTTTGTTATTGTTATTATTGATACCATGGTAGAATGGTATAAAGCTAAATTATTATTGTTATTGTTATTATTATTATTGTCATCTATTTGGGATGTAACCACGTTGGTCCACGCTCCGGTTACATCCCGAATAGACTACTGCAACGCTGTCTACGTGGGGCTGCCTTTGAAAACTTATTGTTTTTGTTATTGTTATTATTGATACCATGGTAGAATGGTATAAAGCTAAATTATTATTGTTATTATTATTATTATTGTCATCTATTTGGGATGTAACCACGTTGGTCCACGCTCCGGTTACATCCCGAATAGACTACTGCAACGCTGTCTACGTGGGGCTGCCTTTGAAAACTTATTGTTTTTGTTATTGTTATTATTGATACCATGGTAGAATGGTATAAAGCTAAATTATTATTGTTATTGTTATTATTATTATTGTCATCTATTTGGGATGTAACCACGTTGGTCCACGCTCCGGTTACATCCCGAATAGACTACTGCAACGCTGTCTACGTGGGGCTGCCTTTGAAAACTTATTGTTTTTGTTATTGTTATTACTGATACCATGGTAGAATGGTATAAAGCTAAATTATTATTGTTATTATTATTATTATTGTTATTATTATTATTATTATTATTATTTATACCATGTTAGAATGGTATAAAGCTAAATAATAATAATAATAATAATAATAATAATAATAATAATAACAATAAATACCATGGTAGAATGGTATAAAGCTATATTATTATTATTATTATTACTATTAATTTTTAGCTTTCTCTGCCAAGTGGTTGCTCCTCCCAACCAATCTTGCAGTTGTCTATTCGGGATGTAACCACGTTGGTTCATGCTCTGGTTACATCCCGAATAGACTACTGCAACGCTGTCTACGTGGGGCTGCCTTTGAAAACTTATTGTTTTTGTTATTGTTATTACTGATACCATGGTAGAATGGTATAAAGCTAAATTATTATTGTTATTATTATTATTATTATTTATTATTATTATTATTATTTATACCATGTTAGAATGGTATAAAGCTAAATAATAATAATAATAATAATAATAATAATAATAATAATAACAATAAATACCATGGTAGAATGGTATAAAGCTATATTATTATTATTATTATTACTATTAATTTTTAGCTTTCTCTGCCAAGTGGTTGCTCCTCCCAACCAATCTTGCAGTTGTCTATTCGGGATGTAACCACGTTGGTTCATGCTCTGGTTACATCCCGAATAGACTACTGCAACGCTCTCTACGTGGGGCTGCCTTTGAAAACTTCTCAGAAGCTCCAATTAGTCCAGCTGTCGGCAGCCAGGTTGTTAACTGGAGCTGCGTACAGGGAGCGTACCACGCCTCTGTTGCGCCAGCTCCACTGGCTGCCGATTAGCTTCTGGGCACAATTCAAAGTGCTGGTTTTAACCTTTAAAGTCCTGCACGGTTGGGGCCCAGATTACCTGTCCGAACGTATCTCCTGCTATGAACCATCACGAAGCTTAAGATCATCAGGAGAGGCCCTGCTCTCGATCCCACCACTCTCGCAAACGTGGTTGGTGGGGACAAGAGACAGGACCTTCTTGGCAGTGGCCCCCCCGTCTGTGGAACTCTCTCCCTAACGACATCAGGTTGGCCACCTCCCTCCTGTCCTTTAAAAGACAACTGAAGACCTGGCTCTGGGGCCAGGCGTTCGATTAGAGGCCAGCGGCAATAGGAAAGGAAATTTGGATTTTGTGACATGGATTCTCTTGGCTCGGCTTGGTTTTACTGGCATGTTAAACAGCAGAAAATTCATACACACATAGAATAAACATAATAGCATCATAATACATTAATACAAAAATACAATAAATACAGATCATACAATTACAAAAGCCAGGTCGTCAGAGTAAAATCACAAATTCATCACCATCCGCCAGTGTGGTCAGCCGTTATTGACTCAATCATCATTCTGCAAATGCTATATTCCAAAGCCAAGATTTTACCAGCTTTCTGAAAGTCAGGAGGGAAGGGGCAGATCTAATCTCCAACGGGAGAGAGTTCCAGAGCCGAGGGGCCACCACCGAGAAGGCCCTGCCCCTCGTCCCCACCAGACGCGATTGCGAAGGTGGTGGGACCGAGAGCAGGGCCCCTCCAGAAGATCTTAACAACCTTGATGGTTCATAGGGGAGAATCCGTTCGGACAGGTAAACTGGGCCGGAGTCGTTTAGGGATTTATAGGTCAACACCAGCACTTTGAATTGTGCTCGGAAGCTAATTGGCAGCCAGTGGAGCTAACGCAGCAGAGGAGTAGTATGCTCCCTGTATCCCGCTCGTTAGTAATCTGGCTGCCGCTCGTTGGACTAATTGAAGCTTCCGAGCAGTCTTCAGAGGCAACCCCACGTAGAGAGTGTTGCAGTAGTCTATACGGGATGCAACCAGAGCGTGGACCACCGTGGCCAAGACACTTGGTTAAAGGGGTGAATTCTAGAGTTGGAAGAGATCCCAAGGTTCACCTAGTCCAGCCCCCTTGTGCCAGGCAGGAAGACACAATCCAAGCCTTCCCAAGAGATGGCCCTATTTACGTGCTTGAGAAGCAGGCGGGATCGAGAGCAGGGCCTCCCCGGAAGATCTCAAAGTCCTGGTGGGTTCATAGGCAGAGATGCGGTCGGATAGGTAGCTTGGGCCGGAACCGTTTAGGGCTTTAAAGGCCAACGCCAGCACTTTGAATTCAGCCCGGTAGCAGATCGGTAGCCAGTGGAGTTGGCGCAACAGGGGGGTTGTATGCTCCCTGCGCTCCGCTCCTGTTAAAATCATGGCTGCCGAGCATTGGACTAATTGGAGCTTCCGAGCCGTCTTCAAAGGCAACCCCACGTAGAGAGCGTTGCAGTAGTCTATACGGGATGTAACCAGAGCGTGGACCACCGTGGCCAAGTCAATGGGTTAAAGGGGTGACTTCTAGAGTTGGAAGAGATCCCAAGGTTCACCCAGTCCAGCCCTCTTGTGCCAGGCAGGAAGACACAATCCAAGCCTTCCCAAGAGATGGCCATCCTGCTTATGCTTAAAAATCTCCAGAGATGGAGACTTCCAGGCCGTGTTTTCCACTTTCTAACAGTGGCGATGTCTTCTCTTGCTTTTTTCCAAGGTCCTGCCTGTCGCCAGACACTTCCTGCAACCACGATGCTGAGCCACTGGCCAGGAGACATTTCTCTCGGCGGAGCTCCATCTTCGTAGCTCCTTCTACCTACCGTTGGGAATGATGTCTCAGGACGGTGGGGCCCGGCCCAAGGTGAAGCCAGACGGAGGCTCTGGTAACCGTTCCGGTGGCCGCTGGAAGGCCAGGACGAGCCAGAGCCTGTTGTCGCTGGAGGCAGAGCCAGCGGCCGATGGTCAGATGGACCCTGAACCCAGCAGAGGGGTGGCCCGCTCCTTGCGGCAGAAACTCCAGGCGGCCGTGGGCCAGTGCTTCCCTCTCAAGAGTGCCCCTCGTTCCCCAGACCTGTCGTCCCAGCGCAAGATCCATTTGAGGGAGCTGATGCTGGACACGTGCCCTTTCCCACCCGGATCGGAGTTGGCTCGCACTTGGAATCTCATCAAGCAGCACACGGCGCCCGTTTCCGAGCAAGAAGTGCTGACGCCGGTGCTGCCTCCGACGGCGGAGGACGAAGACGACCGCTTGCGCGAACGGCGGCGCATCAGCATCGAGCAGGGCGTAGAGCCGCCTCCGGACGCTTTGATCCACACCTTCGAGGTGACCGCTCAGATCAATCCGCTCTATAAGCTTGGCCCCAAATTGGCGCACGGGATGAACGAGTTGGTTGGCGCCAGCCGGGTTACGTTGGCCGCTGCCGACGAAGAGGAGGAGGAAGAGGAAGAGGAAGAGGAAGCCGGATCTTCCACAATGGCAGACATCAAGGACGGCTACCGGGTCCATACCCAAATCGACTACATCCACTGCCTTGTTCCTGATTTGCTTCAACTGACGCAGCTGCCTTGCTACTGGGGAGTGATGGACCGCTACGAGGCTGAGGCCCTTCTCGACGGCAAGCCGGAGGGCACCTTCCTCCTCCGAGACTCGGCCCAAGAGGACTACCTCTTCTCGGTCAGCTTCCGGCGCTACGGCCGCTCCCTCCACGCCCGTATCGAGCAGTGGAACCACAACTTCAGCTTCGACGTCCATGACCCCAGCGTCTTCCACGCTCCCACCGTCACCGGCCTCCTGGAGCACTACAAGGACCCCAGTGTCTGCATGTTCTTCGAGCCGCTCCTCTCCATCCCAGTGAATCGCACTTTCCCTTTTGGCCTGCAGCATCTCTGTCGGGCTGTGGTCACCTGCTGCACCACCTACGACGGCATCGGGCGCCTGCCCATCCCCAGCGCCTTGAAGGAGTACCTCAAGGAGTATCACTACAAGCAGCGGGTCAGGGTCCGGCGCCTGGACGCTTGGTGGAGTTGATGGGGGAAGAAGCCCTTGGAGACCCCCATTGGACACTGGTCCACAGCCACCCCTTCCCTAGTCTTTGCTGTTGACTTCCATGAAACTCGTGGCCCCGTCTAAGCGCCTTCCCAGTTGGGTCATCATCCGAGACCTCCATCAGCCATTGCTCCACAGCCAACCTTTCTTGGTCTTCACTGTTGACTTCCATGAGATTTGGGTTGGCATCCTTTCGTCCATCCATGGACACAGCTATCCTCCCAACTCATCATCTTGGGATAACTTGTGGCCCTGTCTAAGCACCTTCCTAGTTGGGTCATCATCCAAGACCTCCATCAGTCATTGCTCCACAGCCAACTTTTTTTGGTCTTCACTGTTGACTTCCATGAGATATAGGTTGGCATCCTTTCTTCCATCCATAGACATAGCTATCCTCCCAACACATCATCCTGGGATAACTCATGGCCCTGTCTAAGCGCCATCCTAGTTAGGTCATCATCTGAGACCTCCATCAGTCATTGCTCCACAACCAACCTTTCTTGGTCTTCACTGTTGACTTCCATGAGATTTCAGTTGGTATCCTTTTGTCCATCCATGGTCACAGCTATCCTCCCAACACCTCATCTTGGGTTAACTCATGGCCCTGTCTAAGCGCCTTCCCAGTTGGATCATCATCCGAGACCTCCATCAGGCATTGCTCCGCAGCCAACCTTTCTTGGTCTTCATTGTCGACTTCCATGAGATTTCAGTTGGTATCCTTTCGTCCATCCATGGACACAGCTATCCTCTCAACACATCATCTTGGGATAACTCATGGCCCTGTCTAGGCGCCTTCCCAGTTGGGTCATCATCCAAGACCTCCATCAGCTATTGCTCCACAGCCAACCTTTCTTGGTCTTCACTGTTGACTTCCATGAGATTTGGGTTGGTGTCCTTTCATCCATCCATGGACACAGCTATCCTCCCAACACATCATCCCAGTGCAGAACCCACTGCCACGTGGCTCTTAATCTTGTCTAAGCGCCTTCCCAATTGAGTCATCATCCGAGACCTCCATCAGGAACTGGTTCCCAGCCCTTTCTATCTTGTTCTTCTCCACTGACTTCGATGAGATTTGTGGCCCTGTCTAAGCGCCTTCCCAATTGGGTTGCCATCCTTTCATCCATCCATGGACACAGCTATCCTCTTTCTGCGTCATCTTGTGGCGTGGACACCTGGCTCTTGATCCTATGGACACCTGGCTCTTGATCCTAAGCACCTTTCCAACTGGGTCGTCATCCTTTCATCAAATCCCTGATGCCGAACGTAGATATGGACCTGCCTTCCACATCATCTTTACATCATCGTGGTGCAGAACCCATTGCAATGTGGCTCTTCATCCTGTCTAAGCGCCTTCTCACTTGGGTCGCCATATTTTTTGTCCCTCCATGAACGTAGGTGTCCTCCAACATCATCATGTGGCATCTCAATGCTCTTCATCCATGGATTTATGGAGAACAAGAAGTATTCGCCATATTTTTGTCCCTCCATGGATGTAGGTGTCCTCCAACATCATCATGTGGTACCTCAATGCTCTTCATCCATGGATTTATGGAGAACAAGAAGTATTCGCRGTATTTTTGTCCCTCCATGAACGTATGGAGGGACAAAAATATGTGTCCTCCAACATCATCATGTGGCACCTCGATGCTCTTCATCCATGGATTTATGGAGAACAAGAAGTATTCGCCGTATTTTTGTCCCTCCATGAACGTYGGTGTCCTCCAACATCATCATGTGGCACCTRYATGCTCTTCATCCATGGATRTATGGAGAACAAGAAGTATTCGCCATATTTTTGTCCCTCCATGAACGTAGGTGTCCTCCAACATCATCATGTGGCACCTCGATGCTCATCGTCCATGGATCTATGGAGAACAAGAAGACAGGAGGGCTTCCAGATGCCTTGAGATGGTCCTTCCTTAAGACAGGTAGCCTTCCAATTGTCTTGGGATGGCAAGGAACACTATAAGGTCTGTCCCATGTGGCTCTTAACCCATGGATCTATGGAGCAGAAGAAGTCCTATCTGTAAGAAAGGAGGCCTTCCAGTTCTCAGGATGGAAACCCAAGGAGAACCATCCCCAACAGCTGTGGCCTGCAGACCATCATGATCTCACAACTCAACTCTTAACTTCAATCCTTGGGCCAGGATGGGAGTTTCAGTCATTTCCAGATGTTGAATTTAACCTTTTTGTAAACGAAGGCTCTGCGCAGCCATTGTGTGAACGCCTAGGTGCTGCTACTCCATCTCAACTGCCATGGCTGCCTCCTGTGGGATCCTAGGGTTTGTCCTTTCCTAAACTACAAATCCCAGCATCCCTCAAAAGGCAACCATAGCATTAAAAGACGAATAACAGCGCTGTGTGGTCATCTCCCTTGTGCCCGTGAACCCGTTTCTCGCACCAGACTCTTTGATTCCAGCGGGGAGTTTGAGGAACGTCAACAGAAAAAAGCACAATATTTTGGGGGGTGTGTTTTGGTGCTAGGGTTGGGAAGGTCATGAAAAGGTCAATTTTTTTTAAAAAAGGTCAACTAATCCAGATGAGAGAAGAATTCTGGATTATTCCGACTCTTCAGTTTGGGATTTATTGTGTGCAAAATTCCCCTGACGTCTTGTGCAAAACCATTTCCACGTGCAAATCGTGTTTCCTGTACGGAAATGCTGTTTCTTGCACAGAAACATGGTGTAATAAGGGCTTTGCGCTGAGCAAAATTCACACCTGGTTGAGTTCCATAGAGAATAGCATTTTCTATGCATTTTTGCTTCGTGCCAGGAGCGACTTGAGAAACTGCAAGTCGCTTCTGGTGTGAGAGAATTGGCCGCCTGCAAGGATGTTACGCAGGGGACATTGCCCGGATGTTTTGATGCTTTACCATTCTTGTGCGAGGCTTCTCTCATATCCCCGCACGTGGAGCTAGAGCTGACAGAGGGAGTTCATCCACACTCTCCCCGTGTCAGGAGCGACTCGACTAACTGCAAGTCGCTTCTGGTGTGAGAGAATTGGCCGTCTGCAAGGATGTTACGCAGGGGACCTTGCCCGGATGTTCTGACGTTTTACCATCCTTGTGCAAGGCTTCTCTCATATCTCCACACTGAGAGCTGGAGCTGACAAAGGGAGCTCATCTGCACTCTCCCCGGATTCGAACCCGCGACCTGTCGGTTTTCAGTCCTGCCGGTACAAGGGTTTAACTAATTGCACCACCCGGGCTCTATTTTCCATGCTGGAAATAATACTTTTGGGATTTTTGGTGGGATTTGGTTCCAATTTGGTCACAGTTTAGAACAAAATTTGAAAAAAATATTAATGCAAAATAATAATAATGCAACAATAATAATGCAAATTACTACTGGGTTGTTGTTGGTTTTTTTCGGGCTATATGGCCATGTTGTAGAGGCATTCTCTCCTGACGTTTCGCCTGCATCTATGGCAAGCATCCTCAGAGGTAGTGATGTCTGTTGGAACTAGGAAAAGGGGTTTAAATATCTGGAATGACCAGGGCGGGACAAAGGACTCTTGTCTGCTGGAGCTAGGTGTGAATGTTTCAACTGACCACCTTGATTACTATATAATGGCCTGACAGTGCCTGGGGCAATCTTTTGTTGAGAGGTGATTAGATGTCCTTATTTATTATCTCTCTGTTGTTGTGCTGTTGTAATTTTAGAGTTTTTTAAATACTGGTAGCCAGATTGTGTTCATTTTCATGGTTTCCTCCTTTCTGTTGAAATTGTCCACATGCTTGTGGATTTCAATGGCTTCTCTGTGTCGTCTGACATGGTGGTTGTGAGAGTGGTCCAGCATTTCTGTGTTCTCAAATAATCTGCTGTGTCCAGGTTGGTTCATCAGGTGCTCTGCTATGGCTGGCTTCTCTGGTTGAAGTAGTCTGCAGTGCCTTTCATGTTCATCTAATCACTTCTCAACAAAAGATTGCCCCAGGTACTGCCAGGCCATCAAATGCTAATCAAGGTGGTCAGTTGAAACATTCACACCTAGCTCCAGCAGACAAGAGTCCTTTATCCCACCCTGGTCTTTCCACAGATATATAAACCCTTTTTCCTAGTTCCAACAGACCTCACTACCTCTGAGGATGCTTGCCATAGATGCAGGCGAAACGTCAGGAGAGAATGCCTCTAGAACATGGCCATATAGCCCGAAAAAACCTACAACAACCCAGTGATTCCGGCCATGAAAGCCTTCGACAATACATCAAAATAATACTGATGAAAAGTAATAATGCAAAATAATGATCCATGACAATAATTCTGTTCCTGGTTTGAAAGTGTTATTTCCAATTTAATTGTGCGGTCCTTACTTTGGAATGCAGTTGTTCGACTTTGGAAATTTTGCTTTTTGTGACTGCGACGAGGTTGAATCGATTGAGACTGAAAGTGTTATTTCCAATTTAATTGTGCGGTCCTTACTTTGGAACACAGTTTGTTCAACTACGGAAATTTTGTTTTTTGTGACTGCAACAAACGAGATTGAATCGATTTGAAAAACTATAGCAAAATGTGCAGCAGGATGTCTCGCAAAAAACCAAAGTTTGTGCAGTTTGACAAACTTTTTTTCATGTTTTTATGATAGAACCAATTAGGGAATGACATTGATAACCCAGGAACGAAAATGGTGTTACATAGTGTTATTTACTTTATGCCAGGGGTCCTCAAACTACGGCCCGCGGGCCGGATACGGCCCTCCAAGGTCACTTACCCGGCCCTCGTTCAGGGTCAAGCTAAGTCTGAAACGACTTGAAAACACACAACAACAATAACAACAATCCTATCTCGTCAACCAAAAGCAGGCCCACATTTCCCATTGAAATACTAATAAGTTTATATATGTTAAAATTGTTCTTCATTTTAATTATTGTATTGTTTTTAAGTGTTTTTTGCACTACAAGATATGTCCAGTGTGCATAGGAATGTTTTTTTTCCTCCAAATTATAATCCAGCCCTCCAACAGTTTGAGGGACAGTGACCTGGCCCTCTGTTCAGAAAGTTTGAGGACCCTTGCTTTATACAACAGGGGAGTGAAATGGCAAAAATCAGTGTTTCCTTTTAGGATATTTTATTATTTGGATGCCCCGGTGGTGCAGTGGAATTCGACCCCCTCTGGTGGCACAGCAGATTAAACCGCTGAGCTGCTGATGGTTCAAATCCTGGGAGCGGGGTGAGCTCCCACCGTTAACCCCAGCTTCTGACAACCTAGCAGTTCGAAAACATGCAAATGTGAGTAGATCAATAGGTACCGCTCTGGCGGAATAGTAATGGTGCTCCATGCAGTCATTGCTAACTGAAAGGTTGGTGGTTTGAATCCGGAGAGCAGGGTGAGCTCCCGGCATTAGCCCCAGCTTCTGACAACCTAGCCGTTCGAAAACATGCAAACATGAGTAGATCAATAGGTACCGCTCCAGCGGGATAGTAATGGTGCTCCATGCAGTCATTGCTGACTGAAAGGTTGGTGGTTTGAATCCGGGAGCAGGGTGAGCTCCGGCTGTTAGCCCCAGCTTCTGCCAACCTAGCAGTTCAAAAAACATGCAAGTGTGTTTTGAATCCGGGAGCAGGGTGAGCTCCGGCTGTTAGCCCCAGCTTCTGCCAACCTAGCAGTTCAAAAAACATGCAAGTGTGTTTTGAATCCGGGAGCAGGGTGAGCTCCGGCTGTTAGCCCAGCTTTGATTCTGCTGATGGTGACACAGCAGGTTAAGCTGCTAAGCTGCAGAACTTGCTGACCAAAAGGACGGTGGTTCGAATCCACAAGACAGAGTGAGCTCCCGCTGTTAGCCCCAGTTTCTGCCAACCTAGCACTTCGAAACATGCAAATGTGAGTAGATAAATAGGTATTGCTCTGGTGGGAAGATAATGGTGCTCCATGCAGTCATTGCTGACCAAAAGGTTGTTGGTTTGAATCCGGGGAGCAGGGTGAGCTTCTGGTGTTAGCCCCAGTTTCTGCCAACCTAGCAGTTTGAAAAGATGCAAATGTAAGTAGATCAATAGGTACTGCTCCGGCGGAATAGTAATGGTGCTCCATGCAGTCATTGCTGACTGAAAGGTTGGTGGTTTGAATCCGGGGAGCAGGGTGAGCTCCCACCGTTAGCCCCAGCTTCTGCTAACCTAGCAGTTCGAAAACATGCAAATGTGAGTAGATCAATAGGTACCACTCCGGTGGGATAGTAATGGTGCTCCATGCAATCATGCTGGCCACATACCTTGGAGGTGTCTATGGACAACGCCGGCTCTTCGGCTTAGAAATGGAGATGAGCACCAACTCCCAGAGTCGGACACAACTGAACTTAATGTCAGGGGACAACCTTTACCATTACCTTATGATTTGTAAGCTGTGGATGCAGAACCTTTGGATATAGATGGCCGACTGTAGTATTCTCTATCCAAGAGAGGCTGTTTCGTACAAATCCTTGTTTTAAGACAAAACTATTAGAATTTTGCACAGAATACTTCCTGAATTACGAAGATTCCTCAAAGACGTTCTCATGGTGGGAAGAAACTTCAGGTGCATTGTCGAAGGCTTTCATGGCCGGAATCGCTGGGTTGTTGTAGGTTTTTCGGCCTGTATGGCCATGTTCTAGAAGCATTCTCAGCCTCTGAGGATGCCTGCCATAGATGCAGGCGAAACGTCAGGAGAGAATGCTTCCAGAACATGGCCATACAGCCCAAAAAAAGTACAACAATGTTTATCTTCACTGAAGTATTAACACAGTTTGACACTTTACGTGCTCAACCCTGTGGAATAATGGGAGTTATAGTTTGGTGAGGCCAACTTGGCACTCTTTGGCAGAGAAGGCTAAAGATTTGGGGTAACTTCCAGGTTCCCTTTGCAATTAAAAGTGGTGTCAAAATGCATCAATTCTGCAGTGTAGACGCACTCTTAGCGACAAATTCCACCCTTAGTGTGCGCTGGGCAAGAGTTTCCTTCTAAGACAGGCTTTCAATCGCAAAATGCTAGGGATGGGTATGAGTTGACGTGCCACCTCGGTCCTGGATTTGCACAACTCTCTTCCCTTTTTTGCCGGCCTTTTCTTCCATTCCTGTTTTTGGGGGCAAAATGGGCCAAAACGGCACCTTTCCCCCATTGGTCTAAAAGGGCAAAAACCTCCTTTGCCTTCTCCTTAAGCTCAAGGGCTAACTTTCCCGGGACGAGACTATTTGGATCCTGGACAGAAGTGGTGGATTTGCCACAAGGAATCAACTTCCTTGTCCTGTTCTTTGGGGCAACCCAAGCCTTTTTGGGGCCGGGAATGGGATCGGATGGACTCCGGGACTACTGCCCCTCCCTTGAACAAGTGCTGCCAGGAGGTTGTCTGTCTCCGCACTTTGCTGCTCTGTGTGTATGTGCGTGTGTGTCATTAAAGAGGTGTTTCTTTGTCTATGGCTTGTCTTTTTCCTCGCAGCAAACTCGCCGGGAAGCCAAGAAATGGGCCTTGGAATTTGGGATATTGAGAATGACACTTGGGTTCAAAGTCATTGGGTTTCTGCTCCGTCTACGTCAATCATTCCCAAACTCTAGTTTCCAGTTTGGGACTTCCAACACCCAGAAACCTTAACTAATGGTTAGGGATTCTGGGAACTGAAGTCCAGAACACATTGGATGAATGGTAACACTGACCTAGACCCGTCTTTCTTGGGATGTTTTTCCTTTAGGATAAAATCACACAAGCTTTTCTTACCACGGGAAACCAGTAAGAGCATATTAGAATTGGAAGAGACCCCAAAGGCCATCCAGTCTGTCCCCCTTCTGCCAGGCCAGTTAGACAACATCCAAACCTTCCCAACAGATGGCCATCCTGCCTGTTTATAGTTGGATAAATCCTGCCTGTTTATAGTTGGATATAGTTGCATAAATCCCAAGGCTAATCCAATCCAAATCCCTTCTATCAAACAAGACACCATCTAAGCCAGCGTTTTTCAACCTGGGGGCATTGTTGCTGGACCAAACTTGGCACAAATACTCAATATGCCCAAATGTGAACACTGGTGGAGTTTGGAAAAAGTAGACATTGATATTTGGGAGTTGTAGTTGCTGGGATTTATAGTTCATCTACAATCCAAGATCATTCTGAGCCCAACCAACGATAGAATTGGGCCAAACATCCCACAATTCTATTGTTGGTGGGGTTCAGAATACGCTTTGATTGTAGGTGAACTATAAATCCCAGCGACAACTCCCAAATGTCAAGGTCTGTTTTCCCCAAACTCCACCCGTGTTCACATTTCGGCATATTGAGTATTCGTTCCAAGTTTGGTCCAGATCCATAATTGTTTGAGTCCACAGTGCTCTCTGGATGTAGGTGAACTACAACTCCAAAACTCAAGGTCAATGCCCACCAAACTCTTCTAGTATTTTCTGTTGGTCGTGGGAGTTCTGTGTGGCCAGTTTGGTTCAGTTACATTGTTCTTGGGAGTTCAGAATGCTCTTTGATTTTAGGTGAACCATAAATCCCAGGAGAAAGACTGTTAAATTGGAATCAAAGTGGAATGAAGTAAAACAGGAGTTTCCCAAGCCAAGCAGGCAAAAGGGTCTTCTGCTGGAGTTCAGAATGCTCTTGACTGTAGATGAACTATAAATCCCAGCAACCACAACTACAAAATGTCAAGGTCTATTTTCCCCAAACTGCACCCGTGTTCACATTTGGGCATATTGAGTATTTGTGTAGAGTTTGGTCCAGAGTGCTCTCTGGATGTAGGTGAACTTCAACTCCCAAACTCAAGGTCAATGCCCACCAAACCTTTCTAGTATTTTCTATTGGTCATGAGAGAACTGTGTGCCAAGGCTGGTTCAATTCCATCGTTGGTGGGGTTCAGAATGCTCTTTGATTGTAGGTGAACTATAAATCCCAGCAACTACAACTCCCAAATGTCAAGATTCTATTTTCCCCCAAACTCCATCAGTGTTCACTTTTGGGCATATTTAGTCTTTGTGTAGAGTTTGGTCCAGATCCACCATTGTTTTGAGTCCACAGTGCTCTCTGGAGGTAGGTGAACTACAACTCCAAAACTTAAGGTCAATCTCCACCAAACTTTTTTAGTATTTTCTGTTGGTCGTGGGAGTTCTGTTTGGGAAGTTTGGCCCAATTCTGTCACTGGTGGGATTCAGAATGCTCTCTGATTGTAGGTGAACTATAAATCCCAGCAACTACAACTCCCAAATGACACAATCAATTTTTTTTGAGTGATGGACATCCATTGGGTTGTTAGGTGTCTTGTGTCCAAATTTGGTGCCAATTCGCCCAGTGATTTTTGAGTTCTGTTAATCCCACAAACGAACATGACATTTTTATTTATATAGATTGCCATTCCACAGCTGTATTACTTTCCTCCATTTGGATATTCGACTTCTCTGGATGCAGCCTAGAATCATATTGGCCCTTTTCGCTGCTGAATCACATTTTTGACTCATGTTCAGTCATATGTATCTTACTGTTGTCAAGCCATGGCTATATATTACTCTACTCCATCTGGATACTAGGCTCCTCTGGATGAAGCCAGGAATCATATTGGCCTTTTTCGCTGCCGCATCACACTCTTGGCTCATGTTCAGCTTGCGGTGTATTAAGACTCGTGGATCCCTTTCACATGGACTGTCTTCAAGCCAAATGCCACCCATCCCATATCTATGTATTATGTGTTTTCTGCTCAAGTCCACTGTGACATTTGGCCCTCTCTCTGAGCATTGGCGCTCCATGCAGTCATGCCGGCCACATGACCTTGGAGGTGTCTATGGACAACGCCGGCTCTTCGGCTTAGAAATGGAGATGAACACCACACCCCAGTGTCGGACACAACTGGACTTAGCCCACTGTGGCATTTGGCCCTCTCTATGAGAATAGGCGCTCCATGCAGTCATGCCGGCCACGTGACCTTGGAGGTGTCTACGGACAACGCCGGCTCTTCGGCTTAGAAATGGAGATGAGCACCAACCCCCAGAGTCGGACACGACTGGACTTAATGTCAGGGGAAAACCTTTATGAACATAGGAGAGTGGTGCAGTGGGTTAAACTGCTGAACTTGCTGACCAAAGTTTGAATCCAGGGAGCTGGGTGAGCTCCAGCTGTTAGCCCCAGCTTCTGCTAACCCCAGCAGTTCAAAAACATGCAAGTGTGAGTAAACCAATAGGTGGGAAGGTAATGGTGCGCCATGGAGTCATGCCGGCCACGTGACCTTGGAGGTGTCTATGGACAACACCGGCTCTTCAGCTTAGAAATTGAGGTGAGCACCAACCCCCAGAGTCGGACACAACTGGACTTAATGTCAGGGGAAACCTTTACCTATGAGCATTGGACTCATAGAAAGAATTGACTTTTCATCCCCAAACCCATCAACGTTTACCCTTATGGCAGTGTTTCTCAACCTGGAGGGGGTCGCGAGTGGGGGTGTCAGAGAGGTCCCCAAAGATAAGCAGAAAACACATTGGTCATGGGGGTTCTGTGTGGGAAGGTTGGCCCAATTCCGCTCTTTGATTGTAGGTGAACTATAAATCCCAGCAACTACAACTCCCTAATGTCAAGGCCTATTTTCCCCAAACTCCACTAGTGTTCACATTTCGGCATATTGAGTATTCATGCCAAGATCCGTCATTGTTTGAGTTAACAGTGCTTGCTGGATGTAGGCGAACTACAAGTGTTGAATGAAAAGTAATGCCTCCACCTTAGTAACTCAACAGATGGCAGCGCTGGTATGTGGTAGGTACTGGCTTGTTCAGTAGACTCTCCTCTACAGTTCCATTTTGATGGGAAGCCTTAGCATTGAACGGTTGTGTTGTTAAAGTGCGAAGTATGGAACCCTGCGCAGACAGTTGACTTAAGCAATGTGCAGTCATTGAATTCTTGACAGCAGGTGTCACCCCAAAGGCGATTCATCAGAGAATGCAAGCTGTTTATGGTGATTGTGTTGATTTGAGGACTGTGCGCTGTTGGGTGAGCAAGTTTAAAAACAACTTCTGCTGTCAAGAATTCAATGACTGCATGTTGCTTAAGTCGCATTGAGCAACCGTCTGCACAGGGTTCCATACTTTGCAATTAAATGACACAACCGTTCAATGCGAAGGCTTCCTGCCAAAATGGAACTATAGAGGAGTGTCCACCGGACAAGCCAGTACCTGCCGCATACCATTACTACTATCTGTTGAGGAGTTACAAAAGTGGAGGCATTACTTTTCATTCAACCCTCGTACAACTCTAAACTCAAGGTTAATGCCCACCAAACCCTTCCAGTATTTTCTTTTGGTCATGGGAGTCCTGTGTGCCAAGTTTGGTTCTGTTCCATCGTTGGTGGAGTTCAGAATGCTCTTTGATTGTAAGTGAACTATAAATTCCAGCAACTAGGTGAACTAAGTGAACTATAAATCCCAGCAACTACAACTCCTAAATGAAAAAGTCAACCTTCCTTCCCAAAACCCTACCAGCATTCAAATTTGGGCGTGGTATTTGTGCCAAATTGGGTCCAGTGAATGAGGATACATCCTGCATATCAGATATTTACATTACAATTCATAACAGTAGCAAAATTACAGTTATGAAATAGCAACAAAAATAATGTTATGTTTGGGCGTCACCACAACATGAGGAACTGTCTTAAGGGGTCGCGGCATTAGGAAGGTGGAGAACCATTGCATTAACATGTCCTTAGCTCTCTCCAACCAGAGTCCTAATCTCATATCACGGGACAACAGTAGCAAAATGACACTTGTGAAGTAGCAACGTAAATAATGTTATGTTTGAGGATCACCACAACATGAGGAACTGTATTAAGGAGTTGCGGCATTAGGAAGGCTGAGAACCACTGCATTAACTTTTCCTTAGCTCTTTCCAACCACAGTCCTAATCTCATATCACGGGGCAACAGTAGCAAAATGACAGTTGTGGAGTAGCAAAAAATAATAATGTTATGTTTGGGGTTCGCCACAACATGAGGAACTGTACTAAGGGGTCGCGGCATTAGGGAGGTCGAGAACCACTGCATTAATGTGTCCTTAGCTCTCTCCAACCAGAGTCCTAATCTCTTATCACGGGGCAACAGTAGCAAAATGGCAGTTGTGAAGTAGCAACGAAAATAATGTTATGTTTGGGGGTCGCCACAACATGAGGAACAGTTGTGAAGTAGCAACGAAAATAATGTTGTTTGGGGGTCGCCACAACATGAGGAACTGTATTAAGGTGCCACGGCATTAGGGAGGTCGAGAACCACTGCATTAACGTGTCCTTAGCTCTCTCCAACCAGAGTCCTAATCTCATATCATGGGACAACAGTAGCAAAATGGCAGTTGTGAAGTAGCAATGAAAATAATGTTATGTTTGGGCGTGACCACAACATGAGGAACTGTCTTAAGGTGTCACGGCATTAGGGAGGTCGAGAACCACTGCATTAATGTGTCCTTAGCTCTCTCCAGCCGGAGTCCTAATCTCATATCACGGGACAACGGTAGCAAAATGACAGTTGTGAAGTAGCAACGTAAATAATGTTATGGTTGGGGGTCACCATGAGGACTGTACTAAGGGACACTAGGAAGGTTGAAAAACACTGCCTGTTGGGCTTTGCAGTTGTGAAGTAGCAATGAAAATAATGTTATGTTTGGGCGTCACCACAACATGAGGAACAGTTGTGAAGTAGCAATGAAAATAATGTTGTTTGGGGGTCGCCACAACATGAGGAACTGTATTAAGGGGTCACGGCATTAGGGAGGTCGAGAACCCTTGCATTAACGTTTCCTTAGCTCTCTACAACCAGAGACCTAATCTCATATCACCGGACAACTGTAGCAAAATTACAGTTATGAAATAGCAACGAAAATAATGTTATGTTTGGGGGTCACCACAACATGAGGAACTGTACTAAGGGACACTAGGATGGTTGAGAAACACTGCCTGGTGGGCTTTGCAGTTGTGAAGTAGCAACAAAAATAATGTTATGTTTGGGGGTCACCACAACATGAGGAACTGTACTAAGGGACACTAGGAAGGTTGAGAAACACTGCCTGGTGGGCTTTGCAGTTGTGAAGTAGCAATGAAAATAATGTTATGTTTGGGGGTCGCCACAACATGAGGAACTGTATTAAGGTGTCACGGCATTAGGGAGGTTGAGAAGCACTGCATTAATGTGTCCTTAGCTCTCTCCAACCAGAGTCCTAATCTCATATCATGGGACAACAGTAGCAAAATTAGTTATGAAATAGCAACGAAAATAATGTTATGTTTGGGGGTCACCATGAGGAACTGTACTAAGGGATACTAGGAAGGTTGAGAAACACTGCCTGCTGGGCTTTGCAGTTGTGAAGTAGCAACGAAAATAATGTTATGTTTGGGGGTCACCATGAGGAACTGTACTAAGGGATACTAGGAAGGTTGAGAAACACTGCCTGCTGGGCTTTGCAGTTGTGAAGTAGCAACGAAAATAATGTTATGTTTGGGGGTCACCACAACATGAGGAACAGTTGTGAAGTAGCAATGAAAATAATGTTGTTTGGGGGTCGCCACAACATGAGGAACTGTATTAAGGGGTCACGGCATTAGGGAGGTCGAGAACCCTTGCATTAACGTTTCCTTAGCTCTCTACAACCAGAGACCTAATCTCATATCACCGGACAACAGCAGCAAAATGGCAGTTGTGAAGTAGCAATGAAAATAATGTTATGTCTGGGGGTTGCGACAACATGAGGAACTGTCTTAAGGTGTCACAGCATTAGGGAGGTTGAGAACCACTGCATTAATGTGCCCTTAGCTCTCTCCAGCCAGAGTCCTAATCTCATATCACGGGGCAAAATGGCAGTTGTGAAGCAGCAACGAAAATAATGTTATGTTTGGGGGTCACCACAACATGAGGAACTGTCTTAAGGTGTCACTGCATTAGGAAGGTTGAGAACCACTGCATTAACGTGTCCTTAGCTCTCTCCAGCCAGAGTCCTAATCTCATATCATGGGACAACAGGGAAATAATGTTATGTTTGGGGGTCACCACAACATGAGGAACTGTATTAAGGGGTCAAGGCATTAGGAAGGTTGAGAACCACTGCTTGATGGGCTTTGCAGTCCCTCTCAAAACGGTGACATTTCGAGAAGGGCTCCAAATGGGTTTCCCCCCAAATTTCGTGCCAGAACTCCACCCCCGAAACCAAAGGCAACCAAAAGAAAAAACCCAAACGCCTGAAAAGAAATTAATACAAAATAAGCACAGCTTTATCATAGAGGTTAATAAAAAAGGACTAATAATACTTAAATTCTGTATGCCTTTTACAAAGCCAAAAAACAACCCCCCCCCCTTTGAAAAAACTGGAAAAAGGTCAGGTGGAGAAGGGAGGGGAAGGGGGGAAAAAAAGCAGCAAAGGAGTCCAACAAAGCAATCTAAAGTCAGAATCTGGAATTATTATTATTATTTGTTTTTTTTTTTGTAAAACATTTTTTTGTGTTTTTTTTTTAAATAACGTATTCATGGTTACCAGCCATAGTCATAACAAAAGTTATTTCATAATAAAATGTATCTAAAATAACATTTTTTTTTCTATTTGAAACAGGAACCTTGTATTTCTCTACCTATTTTTTTTCTCTCTCTCTTAGAAATATTTTTTTTCGTGTTTGTTTATTTTTTTTCAGTTCTGGAATTATTATTATTATTAGTTTTTTTTTTGTTTGTAATTTTTTCCCCGTTTTTTTTTTGGATGCTACTGTTCGGTATACGCTTTGGGAAAAAAAGGCCAATAATGGGTCTGGAAAAATTAAAAAAAAAAAAAGAGCATTCACATGCACAAGAATGTGTATACACGCGTGCACGGACAATGCACACATATGACCAGAGGCGAAATAGGTCCAGCAAACTTCTCTCCGTTTGGAATCTTGCAGGAAAATAAAAACAAACTTGACAAACTTTTGGTTCGTTCGAAACCAATTTTGATCTAGGATTCATCTACATCCAGCCTGGGCAAACTTCGGCACTCCGGGTGTTTCGGACTACAACTCCCACAATTCCTAACAGCCTACTGGCTGTTAGGAATTGTGGGAGTTGTAGTCCGAAACACCCGGAGGGCCGAAGTTTGCCCAGGCCTGATCTACACTGTTGGAAGCAGTTTGAAGACACTTTAACTGCTCTGGCTCAAGGCAATGGAATTCCAGGGAGATGTAGTTCGACAAGGCCTTTCTTTGCCCAAAGAGCGGATTATGTCTCTTCCAATTGCAATGATGTGGACAGTTGTAGTTCAGGGAGGTACCAGAACTCTTTGGGCAGAGAAAAGAGGGAAAGTCCTTGGGAAACAACAACTCCCAGGATTGATGTAGTTTTACAAGGCCTCTCTCTGCTCAAAGAGTGAGTTGTGTCTCTCCAAATTGCAATGCTGCGGACAGTTGTAGTTCAGGGAGGTACCAGAACTCTTTGGGCAGAGAAAAGAGGGAAAGTCCTTGGGAAACAATAACTCCCAGGATTGATGTAGTTTTACAAGGCCTCTCTGTGTCCAAAGAGTGGTTTGTGTCTCTCCAATTGCAATGCTGCGGACAGTTGTAGTTCAGGGAGGTATCAGAACTCTTTGAGCAGAGAAAAGAGGGAAAGTCCTTGAGAAACAACAACTCCCAGGATTGATGTAGTTTTACAAGGCCTCTCTGCTCAAAGAATGTGTTGTGTCTCTTCAAATTGCAATGCTGTGGGGAGTTGTAGTTCAGGGAGGTACCAGAACTCTATGGGCGGAGAAAAGAAGACCTTAGGAAACGACAATTTCCAGGACTGTTGTAGTTTGGCAAGGCTTTTCTCTGCTGAAATAGTGAGTTGTGTCTCTCCAAATTGCAATGCTGTGGAAGTTGTAGTTTAGGGACGCACCAGAACTCTTTGGGCAGAGAAAAGGGGGAAAGACATTGGGAAATGACAACAAGGCTTTTCTCTGGTCAAAGAGTGGGTTGTGTCTCATGAAACTGCAGTGCTGTGGGAGTTTTAGTTTAGGGAGGCGACGTAACTCTTTGGGCAGAGAAAAGGGGGAAAGACCTTCGGAAACAACAACTTCCAGGATTGCTGTAGTTTGGCAAGGTTTTTCTCTGCTGAAATAGTGAGTTGTGTCTTACCAAATTGCAATGTTGTGGGAGTTGTAGTTCAGGGAGGCATCAGAACTCTTTGGGCAGAGAAAAGGGGGAAAGACCTTGGGAAATGACAAATCCCAGGTTGCTGTAGTTGGATAAGGCTTTTCTCTGCTGAAATAGTTAGTTGTGTCTCAATAACCTGCAGTATTGTGGGAGTTTTAGTTTAGGGAGGCGACGTAACTCTTTGGGCAGAGAAAAGGGGGAAAGACCTTGGGAAACGACAACTTCCAGGATTGCTGTAGTTGGGCAAGGCTTTTCTCTGCTGAAATAGTGAGTTGTGTCTTACTAAATTGCAATACTGTGGGAGTTGTAGTTCAGGGAGGCACCAGAACTCTTTGGGCAGAGAAAAGGGGGAAAGACCTTGGGAAACGACAACTTCCAAAATTGCTGTAGTTTGACAAACCTTCTCTCTGCCCAAAGAGCAAGTTGTGTCTCTCCAAACTGCAATACAGTGGGAGTTGTAGTTCAGGGAGGCACCAGAACTCTTTGGGCAGAGAAAAGGGGGAAAGACCTTGGGAAAGACAAATCCCAGGATTGCTGTAGCTTTACAAGGCCTTTCTTTGCTCAAAGAGAGTGTTGTGGCCCTCCAAATTGCAATGCCATGGGAGCTGTAGTTCAGGGAGACACCAGAACTCTTTGGGCAGAGATTCTCACGATTTACAACTCTCAATATTCCAAAGCCCTGAGCCAAAACAGTTACAAAGGGGTGCCAAACTGCATCTGTTCCACACCTCTGGACTCTACTTTGCCGACAACAGCCCCTGCCTGAATCCTTGGGGAAAAAACCTTGGGAAACAGTAACTCCCAGGATTGCAAAACACCGAACTGCATCTGTTCCACAGCGCAGCTGCGCCTCTGGATTCCCCTTTGCCGACAACAGCCTCTGCCTGAATCCTTGGGTGCATCCCCACTGCCGGAATAACGCGGTTTGGCACCACTTTAATGGCTGAATGCTTAGGAGTTATGTAAGTATTAGCTTTGCAAGGCCTTGAGCCTTCTCTTGCCTGCCCAAACTACAACTCCCACAGCATTTTGGTGAGAGACAATCACTATTTGGCAGAGAAGGCTCAGATTTTGTCACGATTGCAAAGTTAAAGTGGTGTCAAACTGTGTTTGTTTCAAGAGTGTGGACCACGCATGGGCAAATTCTGGTCTTCTGGACATTTTGGACTCCAACTCCCACCATTCCTAACAGCCTCAGGCCCCTTCCTTTTCCCCTCAGCTGCTTAAGCGGCTGACGGGGAAAAGGAAAGGGCCTGAGGCTGTTAGGAATGGTGGGAGTTGGAGTCCAAAACATCCAGAAGGCCAGAATTTGCCCATTTCTGGTGTAGATACTCCTAAGGATTCACGTTGGGTGTTTTCGGCAACGGGACTCAGTTCCTATGCTCCCAAGCCACGTCCAATTTTGCAGGGCTCCAGGATTTGACCCACTATCCAAAAAATATCCAAATTGGGGGGCAAAAAAGAAGAGAAGCGTGGCTGCGTCTTCCTCCTTTCCGCAACAAGGAGTTGCAGAAAAAAAAGACAGGATTCGGAGGAAATACGACGATGGAGGCAAGCGTTTCAAAGGGCTCCTTTTGTAGTGTTTCGTTTACGAAAAAGCGACTCCGACTCATGTTCACTTGTACGGATCCATAACTTTGGGGGCAAGGTCGTCCCCCCCTTTCCCCGCATATCAAAAGGCAACGGGGTTTGTAGGATCGCTTCGCCTCCAAAGATCAGCGTTTCCCAAAGTCCGGTCCTTCTGGGTGTTTTTGGATTCCAGATTGGCCGGCRTTTGGGAGTCCAAAMCACTCGCAAGGCCGAACTTTGGGGACCGTTGCGTTAGCTTCCCGGTCCTTCTGGGYGTTTTTGGATTCCAGATTGCCCGGCGTTTGGAGTCCAAAACACTCGCAAGGCCGAACTTTGGGGAACTTTGGGGACCGTTGCGTTAGCTTCCCGGTCCTTCTGGGTGTTTTTGGATTCCAGATTGGCCGGCATTTGGGAGTCCAAAACACTCGCAAGGCCGAACTTTGGGGAACTTTGGGGACCATTGCGTTAGCTTCCTGGTCCTTCTGGGTGTTTTTGGATTCCAGATTGCCCRGCGTTTGGGAGTCCAAAACACTCGCAAGGCCAAACTTTGGGGAACTTTGGGGACCGTTGCGTAAGCTTCTGGGTGTTTTTGGGATTCCAGATTGGCCAGCATTTGGGAAACCAAAACACTCGCAAGGCTGAACTTTGGGGACCATTGCGTTAGCTTCCCGGTCCTTCTGGGTGTTTTTGGATTCCAGATTGGCCGGCGTTTGGGAGTCCAAAACACTCGCAAGGCCGAACTTTGGGGAACTTTGGGGACCGTTGCTTTAGCTTCCCTCTTTATTCGGGGTATTAAGAGTGCGACGGTTAATTCATTAGCACCACGAAGCTTAAAGGAACCGCCGTCTGCACAACGAAAAGGACATTTTGGATGTTTCCGCAATGCTTTGCTGGCTCGGCAAACCCCAATCTCGGTTAAGACAGACCCTTTAAAAATATACCTCTTGGAAATTCATGACTTGAGTCATCGAAAAACCACCCCATCTTTTCATTATTGGGGCGAATAGGGAAAAAAAAAGAATCTTAAACCAGCTCAACTGAGAACTTTGGCTCCCGAAACCCCAAAACGGAGCCCGACGAAAAGAAAACATCACCCGTTCGAACTGCGTCAATGAAACAATACGGACAACTCCTCTCCTCTCTCGCGAATCAAGAGTTAAGAGTCTCACTAATTCTTATTAATAGGGGAAAGTTTGGAAGGCCCGTATCTTTGCGTTGCAGACCCCGTTTGCGTTTGCTCTCCTAAAAATAAGAAACGAAGGAGACTCGACACGGTTCGCGTTAACGCTTGGGCACCCGCTCTGTTTGTGTCCTGCCAACTTGCTTTGGGTAAGAAGAAATATTTCGAGGCACTTCTTAAAAAATAATTTGTCAGTTACCTGTACAACTTGCTGCGTCCCCCACCTTATTATTATTCTTATTATTATCATCATCATCATCGTCGTCATCCCTTCCCCACCATTTTTCTCCTCCAATGCCCAGCCTGGTAAAGCTAGTTTCTCTCATTACGACTTTGCCATCGAGGACAAATCTCTCCGTCTTCTGCATATCGTATCCCCTTATTACAAAGGAATAATAAAAGGGGGGAAAGTAAATAAAAAGGTGGGTTGGGGTCACAGAAGGCGGAGGGAAGGAAGAAATAATAATAATAAACAAAATGGACAGGGGAAGGGAATAATTACACGGCCCAAATTCAGCCTTCTCCTGCCCCTTGGCAAGTTTTGGGGGGGAAAAAGCGAGAGAAAACAAAACAAAACAAAAAAATATCTGTCAGCTCCCGTGTACATCGAAATATTAAACCAATAGCTGAAGTTATAATAATAACAATAATAATAATAATAATAATAAAAAGTAGAAAAATATTAGAACACAATAATAAGATGGTAAGATTGTAGTGACAGCTTTTTGTCCCCTCCGTCTGCGAGGGAAAGACTGGAGGTGGTTTGAAAGAAAGGAAGGAGGCAAAAAGAGAGAGAGAGAGAGAGGAGAAGAAGAAGTGGGTTCGCCCAGCCCAGCCCCAAGCGATGTGTCCTGGGGGCAGAAGGGGAAATGAAAGGAAAATGGGGGGAGGAAAAAAATAAACAGCCACCCTAAAGCTTCTCCTCGGGAACGCGAGCAGATCCAGCTTCTTCGTTCAAATGGTGGAGGTCTTGTCGGTGCCGTCTGCAAAACGAGAGAGGAGAGAATCGTACAGTTGGAAGAGGATCCAAAGGGGCATCTAGTCCAACCCTCACCTGATCAGATCGCAGAATGAGAGAAGGAGAGACTCGTACAGTTGGAAGAGACCACATGGCCGTCCAGCCTCAATAATAATAATAATAATAATAATAATAATAATAATAATAATAATACAAAATCCAGCATATATATATCATTTGCTATGTCATACTGTGTTTTTATGTCAGAAAATAATAATAATAACAATAATAATAGCCTATATATATCGTTTGCTATGGCATATTGTGTTTTTATGTCAGTAAAATAATAACAATAATAATAATAGCATATATATATATCGTTTCCTATGGCATACTGTGTTTTTATGTCAGTAAAATAATAATAATAATAATAATAATAATAATAATAATAATAATAATAATAGAGTTGGAAGAGGCCACGTGGGCCATCTAGTCCAACCCCCTTCTGCCATGTAGGAAAAGCACAATCAAAGCCCCTTGACAGATGGCCGTCCAGCCTCAATAATAATAATAATAATAATAATAATAATAATAATAAGAAATCCAGCATATATATATATATCGTTTGCTATGGCATACTGTGTTTTTATGTCAGAATAATAATAATAATAATAATAATAATAATGTTGGAAGATACCATATGGGCCATCTAATCCAATCCCCTTCTGCCATGCAGGAAAAGCACAATCAAAGCCCCCTGACAGATGGCCATCCAGCCTCAATAATATTAATAGTAATAGTATTCGGGCTGAGAACAGCAGTATATAAGTAAAGTAAATAAAATAAAAGTAAATAAATAATACGAAATCCAGCATATATAGATCTCATTTGCTATAGCATACTGTGTTTTTATGTCAGAATAATAATAATAATAATAATAATAATAATAATAATAATAATGGAAGAGGCCACATGGGCCATCTAGTCCAACCCCTTTCTGCCATGCAGGAAAAGCAAAATCAAAGTCCCCCTGACAGATGGCCGTCCAGCTTCAATATTATTATTATTAATAATAATAATGCAAAATCCAGCATACATATATCGTTTGCTATGGCATACTGTGTTTTTACGTCAGTAAATACTACTACTACTACTACTACTACTAATAATAATAATAATAATAATAATAATAATAGAGTTGGAAGAGACCATATAGGCAATCTAGTCCAACCCCCTTCTGCCATGCAGGAAAAGCACAATCAAAACCCCACTGACAGATGGCCATCCAGCATCAGTAATAATAATAATACTAATAATAAGAAATCCAGCATATAACTCTCATTTGCTGTGTCATACTGTGTTTTTATGTCAGTAAAATAACAACAAAAACAACAACAACAAAAACAACAACAACAATAATAGAGTTGGAAGAGGCCAGATCCGCCATCTAGTC
Source organism: Anolis sagrei ordinatus (assembly GCF_025583915.1). Lineage (NCBI taxonomy): Eukaryota > Metazoa > Chordata > Lepidosauria > Squamata > Anolidae > Anolis > Anolis sagrei. The sequence continues at coordinate 4,629,940 of NW_026847771.1, read as the reverse complement.
CAACCCCCTTCTGCCATGCAGGAAAAGCACAATCAAAGCCCCCCTGACAGATGGCCATCCAGCCTCAATAATATTAACAATAATACAAAATCCAGCATATATATCTCATTTGCTGTGTTATATTGTGTTTTTATGTCAGAATAATAATAATAATAATAATAATAATAATAATAATAATAATAGAATTGGAAGAGACCATATGGGCAATCTAGTCCAACCCCCTTCTGCCATGCAGGAAAAGCACAATCAAACCCTCTTGACAGATGGCTGTCCAGCCTCAATATTATAATAATAGTAATAATAATAATAATAATAATAATAATAATAATAATAATAATATTTTTCTTTAGGGTACCTTTCTTGGAAAGATTTAGGATTTAAAGGGGAGGGGTTGCCCTAGGATTCATATTTATGAACTAATTTTGGCAAACTCTCCCAACTATGACTCCAACAGGCAAATGAAACGTTTTTGGGGTGACATGCAACACAGTTAAAGTCCTGTGGGAGCTGCTACAGTTTTGTGAAATGGTCAGTGAAATGATTCACATCAACCCTAGGCAATACAGACTCAATGTGCTCATTATGACTAAGCCCGTGTCCCTTACCGCCCAGCGCATGCTCCGTCATGCTGAGGCACAGGGACTCCAGCGTGGGGTTGATCTCCAGGTCCGTCCCAGGGAGCTGGCAATCTGGAGGCGAGAGGAAAATTTATTTATTTATTTATTTACAGCCTTGATATTCCGCCCTTCTCACCCCGCAGGGGACTCAAGGCGGATTACAATGTACACATATATGGCAAACATTCAATGCCAATAAGACATACAACGTATATAGATATACACAGAGGCTATTTAACTTTTTCTGGCCGCCAGGGGAGCTGTCGCTTTCATCGTCCATCTGCGACACTGATGAAGTACTTCCGCATTCCCCGCATGCTTTTGCTGGAGAGCTTTGCTGGAGTCTTTTTATGGCCTCGTAAATTAGTTAATTTAGCCTCCCCACACAAGGTGGTACCTAATTTTCCTACTTGACAGATGCAATTGTCTTTCGGGTTGCAAAGGTCGACAACAAGCTACGCAATTGGTCGGACGCTCACTCCGACTCGGGCTAGCTGTGAACTCATGATCTTGTGGTCAGAAGTGATCTTAATGCAGGAAGGACAACTGTTTGCTTGAAAACCTGTTGCATTAATACTATCGAGGTAAAAGCCTTTGACAACACATATATCAAGATGGTATTAGATTGCCCCCCTCCCTCCTGACCTTTAGGAAAAGAGTAAAACCTGGCTTTTTGGTCGTGACCATCTATACCAGTTGTGTTGCCCCATCTATAGTGTTCCCCTATGACATACTTTCCCCCCATTTTAAAGTTTTTTGTTTTGGGCCCACTCATTATTTTTTATTTTCTAATCCTAGCTTACTCAGGGTTTTATCTGTTTATCTTGTTCTCTTGGCCTGCCCATCCTATTTGGTTGTGTGTGTGTGAATTTGTTGTACCATTTCATTTTATTATTGTAATTATTATAATTTTTATTATTATTATTATCATTTTTATTTTTTAATTGTATTTTGTTTTGTATTTTGTATTTTACTGTGTTGTATTGTATTTTGGAAGGGCTTGGCCTCATGTCAGCCGCCCCGAATCCCCATTGGGGAGATGGTGGCGGGGTATAAATAAAGATTATTATTATTAATATTATTATTATTATTATTAAATTGTATTTTATTTTGTATCTAACTGTGTTGTATTGTATTTTGGAAGGGCTTGGCCTCATGTCAGCCGCCCCGAATCCCCATTGGGGAGATGGTGGCAGGGTATAAATAAAGATTATTATTATCATTATTATTATTATTAAATTGTATTTTATTTTGTATCTAACTGTGTTGTATTGTATTTTGGAAGGGCTTGGCCTCATGTCAGCCGCCCCGAATCCCCATTGGGGAGATGGTGGCGGGGTATAAATAAAGATTATTATTATTAATATTATTATTATTATTAAATTGTATTTTATTTTGCATTTTACTGTGTTGTATTGTATTTTGGAAGGGCTTGGCCTCATGTCAGCCGCCCCGAATCCCCATTGGGGAGATGGTGGCGGGGTATAAATAAAGATTATTATTATCATTATTATTATTATTAAATTGTATTTTATTTTGTATCTAACTGTGTTGTATTGTATTTTGGAAGGGCTTGGCCTCATGTCAGCCGCCCCAAATCCCCATTGGGGAGATGGTGGCGGGGTATAAATAAAGATTATTATTATTAATATTATTATTATTATTATTAAATTGTATTTTATTTTGCATTTTACTGTGTTGTATTGTATTTTGGAAGGGCTTGGCCTCATGTCAGCCGCCCCGAATCCCCATTGGGGAGATGGTGGCGGGGTATAAATAAAGATTATTATTATTAATATTATTATTATTATTATTAAATTGTATTTTATTTTGCATTTTACTGTGTTGTATTGTATTTTGGAAGGGCTTGGCCTCATGTCAGCCGCCCCGAGTCCTCATTGGGGAGATGGTGGCGGGGTATAAATAAAGATTATTATTATTAATATTATTATTATTACATTGTATTTTATTTTGCATTTTACTGTGTTGTATTGTATTTTGGAAGGGCTTGGCCTCGTGTCAGCCGCCCCAAATCCCCATTGGGGAGATGGTGGCGGGGTATAAATAAAGATTATTATTATTAATATTATTATTATTATTAAATTGTATTTTATTTTGCATTTTACTGTGTTGTATTGTATTTTGGAAGGGCTTGGCCTCATGTCAGCCGCCCCGAGTCCTCATTGGGGAGATGGTGGCGGGGTATAAATAAAGATTATTATTATTAATATTATTATTATTACATTGTATTTTATTTTGCATTTTACTGTGTTGTATTGTATTTTGGAAGGGCTTGGCCTCATGTCAGCCGCCCAGAATCCCCATTGGGGAGATGGTGGCGGGGTATAAATAAAGATTATTATTATTAATATTATTATTATTAAATTGTATTTTATTTTGTATCTTACTGTGTTGTATTGTATTTTGGAAGGGCTTGGCCTCATGTCAGCCGCCCCGAATCCCCATTGGGGAGATGGTGGCGGGGTATAAATAAAGATTATTATTATTAATATTATTATTATTATTATTAAATTGTATTTTGTTTTGTATTTTGTATTTTACTGTGTTGTATTTTGGAAGGGCTTGGCCTCATGTCAGCCGCCCCGAATCCCCATTGGGGAGATGGTGGCGGGGTATAAATAAAGATTATTATTATTAATATTATTATTATTATTAAATTGTATTTTATTTTGCATTTTACTGTGTTGTATTGTATTTTAGAAGGGCTTGGCCTCATGTCAGCCACCCCGAGTCCCCACTGGGGAGATGGTGGCGGGGTATAAATAAAGATTATTATTATTATTATTATTAAAACCTGGCTCTTCGAGCAAGCTTTTGGAACCTCATTGTAACCAGATAAACTTAGGATTGTGAATAAATATGGAACGGCTTAACGATGCAAATGGACATGGATATAAACCCAGAAGTCATTGATTTTAATAGTTTAAAATTGTTTTGATATGAATTTTATTACGTGATTTAACCTGTTCTAAATGATGTGTTTATGCATGTTCGGCATCTAATGGTTGCCAGTCCATACACAGCCCTGAGTCACCTTCGGGCTGAAAAGGGCGGGATAAAAGTGTAGTAAATAAATAAATCTAACGAAGTGGATTGATATACATAGAAACCCATTTATTTATTTATTTATTTACTATATTTATATAACATCCCTCTCAGCCAATAGGTGACTCGGGACGGTTTACAGTTGGTACCAAGACCGTAAAACACAATTTCAATACAATAAAACAATGAATAATAAAACCATAGCAGAATCAACAAAATCAATAAAAACATGTATCATTAGGGTCTCCTCGTTAAAAAGGTGCTGCTAGAGGTGTGTGTTTTGATGCAGCAGGAGACTAAACATGGCTGCTTCTTTGAAAAAGCACACACAGATGATGCACGTGAAGAGGCCGGTTGTCTTACCCTGCGGGAACATGAGGATGGCCTGAGGGGAGGTGTGGACGGGGAGCGAATGGGTCCGCTGCACGGAACTGCGGCTCTGGCCGGGCATGCTGTTACTGCCCCCGGGGTTGGCAAACCACAGGTTCTGAGGGCGAAAGGAAACCAAGGTGAGTAAGACCCACAAAACAAGAGATACCTTGATGAGGCCCAGACAAAAATGTACAACACTCTTCATGCAAGCTTTCGAATTGCCACTGGCAAAGGAATTACCGTATTTACTCGAACCTAATGCTCACCTTTTTTGGCTAAATGACCATGCCAAAATTGGGGTGCACATTAGGTTCATGTAATATGGTCATATTAGTGCTGAGCCAAAACAAAAGAGGAAGCTGCTTCAGGAGCTCCTCTTTGAGGGAATGTCATTTATATAAATAAAAAATGTAATGTTCATTTGTGGGAATAACACAAGTCAAAAAACACTGGATGGATTGACACCAAATTTGAACACAAGACACCTACCAGGCCAATGAGTGACCATCACTCATAAAAACACTGAAAAACACAACAGAAGGGGCTTAAAAGCCAAAAAATATATACATTACAACGCATGTGCAAAACCACATATATAGACACAAGGCCAATGAGTGACCATAACTCATAAAAACACAGAGGAAGGGGCTTAAAAAGCCAAAAAAAACCCCATTACAATGCATGTGCAAAACCACATATATAGACACAAACACACACACATACATATATATATATATACACACACACAAAACACATATACACAGACTGGGCCATAGCAATGCGTGGCAGAGGACAGCTAGTTTTTAACTGAATTCTCATGGCTCCATGCTATGGGACCATGGGATTTGTAGTTTGATGAGGTATCAGCATGCTTTGGCAGAGAAGGATCAGGGCATTGTAAAGCTACATCCCCCTCATAACTCCATAGCATTGAACCAAGACAGTTATGCAGAGATGCATCCCAAGGTATTCTTTTCCTTTGCTGGAAGATTTGAGCCCTCTGGCGGCACAGCAGATTAAACCGCTGAGCTGCTGAACTTGCTGAGCGAAGGGTCAGTGGTTTGAATTTAGGGAGCAGGCTGAGCTCCCACTGTTAGCTCCAGCTTCTGCCAACCTAGCAGTTCGAAAACATGCAAATGTGAGTAGATCAATAGGTACCGCTTCTGCAGGTAGATAAGGATGCTCCCTGCAGTCATGCTAGCCACATGACCTTGGAGATGTCTACGGACAACGCCAGCTCTTCGGCTTAGAAATGGAGATAAGCACCAGAGTCCCAGAGTCAGACATGACTGGACTTAATGTCAAGGGGAAACCTTTACCTATTAATTCGATGATGCATGTGACTTGAGTATAAATGGGTACAAATCATACAAGAGGAGGAGTAAAAAGAAGAAGAGGAAAACTTCTGACCAAACAAAAATGACTGACTGTTCAACTGGAAACTGCCACTCCTTTCCAAAAGGCCCGTTGCTGCCCTCCTCCTTACCTGCCGTCCTTGGCTCCCCAGGTTGGGGCTGGCGAGTCCGTGGCGGGGGGAGACCCCTCCGATCCCTGCGGGGCTCAGGATCCCCAAGCGGCTGGGAGGGATGGCGCGGGGGGGCATCTGGAACTGCCGCTGTCCTCGGCGGGCCACCCCGACCCCCACAGAGCCAGCTATGGGGAGGGAGTTGGAACCGAAGGCCCATCTGGGAAAGGAGAGGGGAGGGGCAAAGGTAGGGGGAAAAATGAGACCAATGTAAATACAGCGATACCTTGACTTAGGTGTTCAATTCATTCTATGACTGAGCTCTTTCACTCCCATGCCTCTTATGTCAAATCAAGTAAGTTTCAATGGTTTTATGATGGTAGCCCTCCATCATTTTTAAAACTGGTAGCCCTCCATCCGAGATTTCCTAGGCGATTTACAAAGAGATATTTGTACAGAATAAAATACATACAAACAGATATTAATAAATTAACATGAGTCAAATGCTCTAGTAAAAAGCCAGGTCTTGAGTGCTAGAGTAAAAGGCCCTAAGTCACGCATGGCTCTCAAGTAGGGCGGCAAGGAATTCCATAAGGCAGGGGCAGAGATAGAGAAAGCCATGCGCCTGGTACTTTCCAAATGCACTTCTCTAGGACCTGATATATAGAATAAATCACGTTGGGAAGGACGTGGCGACCTCCGATGATGGAAGAAGGAGAGACGGTCTCTGATATATGATGGACCCTGGCCGTACAAAGTTTTATTTATTTATTTATTTATTTGATGCATTTATTAACCGCCATTCTCAGCCCTTTAGGGCGACTCATGGCGGTGTACACACATATAAAAGACAATTTACAAAAAGGCAATTACAACAACATATCAACTACATAACAATTACAAAAACTACACTAAAAATCCGCTTCGTCTCATAGTGGAATCATAAGCCAATCTCATATTCCTTATTCCATTCCAATCATCTTTACCACATAGTTATAACACTTAATTAAATGCCTTCTCGAACAGCCATGTCTTAAGGCTTTTTCGGAAGGTCATGAGGGAGGGCGCCTGTCTGATGTCTACAGGGAGAGTGTTCCACAGCCGGGGGGCCACCACCGAGAAGGCCCTCTCTCTCGTCCCCGCCAGACGTGCCTGTGAGGCAGGCGGGATCGAGAGAAGGGCCTCCCCAGACGATCTCAAGGTCCTCGTGGGCTCATAGGCCGAGATGCGGTCACAAAGGTATTTTGGGCCGGAACCGTTTAGGGCTTTGTAGGCCAACACCAGCACCTTAAATTGGGCCCGGTAGCAAATCGGCAGCCAGTGGAGCTGGGACAACAAGGGTGTTGTGTGCTCCCTGTATCCCGCTCCAGTTAGTAACATGGCTGCCGCACGCTGAACCAGCTGAAGCTTCCGGGCCGTTTTCAAGGGCAGCCCCACGTAGAGAGCGTTGCAGTAGTCAAGCCGGGATGTGACCAGAGCGTGTACCACCGTGGCCAAGTCAGACTTCCCAAGGTACGGGCGCAGCTGGCGCACGAGCCTAAGCTGTGCAAATGCTCCCCTGGTCACCCCTGAAACCTGGGGATCCAGGCTCAACGATGAATCCAGGGTCACACCCAAGCTGCGAACCTGCGTCTTCAGGGGGAGTGTAACCCCGTCCAACACAGGCTGTAACCCTATACCCCGTTCGGCCTTTCGACTGACCAGGAGTGCCTCTGTCTTGTCTGGATTCAATTTCAATTTGTTCGCCCTCATCCAGACCGTTACAGCGGCCAGGCACCGGTTCAGGACCTCGACAGCCTCCTTAGTAGCAGGTGGGAAGGAGTGACAGAGTTGGACATCATCTGCGTACAGATGACACCGCACCCCGAAACTCCGGATGATCTCACCCAGCGGCTTCATGTAGATATTAAACAGCATGGGGGACAGTATAGAGCCCTGTGGAACCCCACAAGTCAAAGGTTTAAAGGTCAGGACTAGCATCTTATACAGACCACGATAATCAATTGAAAGCCAATGCAAATGCTGCAGCACTGGTGTTATATGGCATTTCATAGGCGATTTTGTGAGTAACCTGGCTGCAGCATTTTGAACAATACGGAGCTTTCGGGTTGTAGACATACAGGGTGTTGCAATAGTCCAGCCGAGATGTGACCGTGGCATGGATGACCGTTGCCAGAGCCTCATCCGACAGGTAGGGTGCCAACTGCCTCGCTTGTCGTATTTCTTTATTTATTTATTATTTATTTATTTACATCACTTATATCCAGCCCATATCAGCCTGCAAGCGACTCAGAGCGGCACAATTCGATGCCATCAATACAATACAAAAGCAAAAACAATTAAGTGCATTTAGAAAAAAAAAGACAGTGCAATAACAATTTAAAAAGAGCTATATCCTCTCATTCCAATCCTCATCCGTTTTATCGTCTTGGCCGTTCCTGGGTCATTCTCCATCTCAAGCTTGACTATTCCAGGGTTAGCTATATCCTCTCATTCCAATCCTCATCCGTTTCATCATCTTGGCTGTTCCTGGGTCATTCTCCATCTCAAGCTTGACTATTCTGGGGTTCCGAATGCCTGCTCGTAGAGCCAGGTTTTCACTCTCTGACGAAAGGTCAGGAGGGAGGGGGCTGATCTAATATCCCTAGGCAGGGAGTTCCACAGCCGAGGGGCCACCACAGAGAAGGCCCTGTCTCTTGTCCCCGCCAGGCGTGCTTGCGAAGCAGACGGGATCGAGAGCAGGGCCTCCTCAGTCGTAGATGGAAAAAGGCCTGTTTGCTGGCAGCAGCGACCTGAGCTTCCATTGTCAGCTGCAAATCCAAAACGACACCAAGGCTCTTAATGGTAGGCAATGGGGATAGAGCAGCGTCATCAAAGGGAGGTAACGGATGGGTCAAGCCTATCGGGTGGCCATGCCAAAGGATCTCAGTCTTCACCGGATTCACCTTCAGCCTACTAGCACGTAGCCAGTTAGAGCCTCCAGACATAAGGTGAATTTGTCTGGTATAACAGGAATAATTCCCAAAAGCTGCCAAAGACTTGCCTGAATTTAGATCTTTATAAAGTGTGTTCAGAGTATTTCCCTTCCCTAAAAGATGGGCAGCCAACTGAGAGAAAGAGAAGAAGGAACCAATCTGAAAAGATCAGCCGAGTAAACGGAGGAGGCTCAGGTGAGAGGCAGCAATGCGCCACCCCACGCAAAGCCCTTTTGGGGTTTGGAAAAGCAATAAAAGCCTCTTTCAAAAGAAAACATACACGCTGCACCGCCACAATAGGAGAGGGTTTTGTAGCACCCAGACTGAAGTGACAAGCTTCTCTTCGGCATAAAAGAACTCATTTAACAAAAAAAAAAAGTTGTGACTATAATGTGGTTTCATTCAATTCATTAATAAGAGGGTTTTCTTTTCTTCCAAAAATGAGACAGCTTGGAGACGAGTAATTGAGTTTCATTCCTTTCAGCGAGCATTCTTCCTGACATCAATTGAGTGGCAGGTATATACACACAGAGACTAGCAATGCTCTTCTCTTGTCACAATTTTCCTTGTGCTTTTTCACAGCTTTTCCACAGCTTGCAGGAAGGTGACTAAAAAGATCAAGGGTCTAGAGAACAAGCCCTATGAGGAGCGGCTTAAAGAGCTGGGCATGTTTAGCCTGAAGAGGAGAAGGCTGAGAGGAGACATGATAGCCATGTATAAATATGTGACAGGAAATCATTGGGAGGAGGGAGCAAGCTTGTTTTCTGCTGCCCTGGAGACTAGGACGCAATCATCATCATCATCATCATCATCATCATCATCATCATCATCATCTTTATTTCTACCCTGCCACCATCTCCCCAGCGGGGACTCGGAGCGGCTTACATGGGGCCAAGCCCGGACAATATATTACAGCGGAATAAAACCGAAAACATAGACAACAAACAACATCATCAAAAGCAATGATGATGATTTGGAGCAATGGCTTCAAATTACAAAAAAGGAGATTCCATCTGAACATTAGGAAGAACTTCCTGACTGTGAGAGCTGTTCAGCAGTGGAACTCACTGCCCCGGAGTGTGGTGGAGGCTCCTTCTTTGGAAGCTTTGAAACAGAGGCTGGTTGGCCATCTGTCGGGTGTGCTTTGAATGCAATTTTCCTGCTTCTTGGCCGAATGGGGTTGGACTGGATGGCTCAGGAGGTCTCTTCCAACTCTATGATTCTGAAGGCACAGAAAGCTCCTTTTGTGAACCCTCCGGCATTTTAGTGCCGGCAGGACCGAAGACCAACAGGTCGCAGGTTCGAATCCAGGGAGAGAGCGGATGAGCGGTTTAATTTCAGACAAGAGTTCTTTCTTCCACCCTGGACATTATTCCACAGAGAGAAACCCCATTTTCCTAGTTGCCAACAGACCCTGAGGATGCCACTCTTAAATGCGGGCGAAATGTCAGGAGAGAATGCTTCCGGAACATGGCCATGCAGCTTGGAAAACTCACAGCAGCTTAGGTTGGAATTGGTTTAGACTCAATGAAATAGGCATTGAAAAACTATAGCAAAATTTGCTGCAGAATGTCTTGGAAAAATCAGTTTTTCCAGTTTAATAAACTTTTTTTCATGTTTTTATGATAGAACCAATGAGAAATGACATTGAAAATACAGCTTTGCTAAGCTGTGGTCATTCTATCATTATTTTAAATGAGTTTAAACAGATTTTAAAGTGTGTTGTCCTATTGATAATGCATGTGTTATTGTTTTATTGTTTTGTTATTTTAAATTGCTTGTATTGTTATTGTTTGTATTGTTGTATTTTGGGCTCAGCCTCATGTAAGCTGCACCGAGTCCTCTGGGGAGATGGTAGCGGTGTATAAATGAAGTGTTATTATTATTATATTATAATTATTATCAACATCACCATCAACGACTTAAATCAAGAAATAGTTTTCTAAGATCTACAGAGACACTTGCTGGACCACCCTAGCAAGCGAGAGTCCAAATGTGGCAGGCTCAAACCCAGAACCTGATACCAAATGAGAGACTCCCCCCTGGGCACACAGAAAACTGGGCGACTTGGAAGGCGCCGAACAGACTGCGCTCTGGCACCACGAGATGCAGAGCCAACCTTCAGAAATGGGGCTACAAAGTTGAATCCACGACATACGAGTGTGGAGAAGACCAAACCACAGACCACCTGCTGCAATGCAATGTGAGCCCTGCCACATGCACAATGGAAGACCTCCTTGCGGCAACACCAGAAGCACCCCAAGTGGCCAGATACTGGTCAAAGGACATTTAATCAACTACCAAGCTTGCAAACTTTGTATTTTGTTGTTTGTTTGTTAAAAATGCAACACAACTGTTTGATCTGCTCCTGACACGATAAATAAATAAATAAACATCACCATCACTCTCTTTGCTTTGGCCTATGCTTTGCTCCCCTGGACTCACCCCTTCTGCGGGCGGTAGCCTTGCATGTCCAGCACAGCCTTCCTGGGAAAGGTCCGGAGCAACTTCAGCACCTGCTGCTTCCAAGACAAGAGCCGCTTCTTCTGTGTCTCTGTGAACGCCTTTCGAGGACAGGGTGACAAGACGAAGAGAGTAAATACACTTGTAGGGGAAGGACTCCTCTGAGTTCGCAAGTGCACGGAGCCCTTGGCAAACTGAACCGGACACCCACCTCATGCATCAGGCATTTCTCTATCAGCTGTAGGTAACTGGTGATGTTCTCCTCATCAGGCCGGGAGACCAGCAACTGCGTACACACTGCAGGGAAAGACAATAATAATCTATATAAATAAAAATGTAATGTTCGTTTGTGGGATTAACAGAACTCAAAAACCACTGGACGAATTGACACCAAATTTGGACACAAGACACCTAACAACCCAATGTATGTCCTTCACTCAAAAAAAAATTGATTTTGTCATTTGGGAGTTGTAGTTGCTGGGATTTATAGTTCACCTACAGTCAAAGAGCATTCTGAACCCCACCAATGATGGAATTGAACCAAACTTGGCACACAGTTCTCCCATGACCAACAGAAAATACTGGAAGGGTTTGGTGGGCAGTGTCCTTTGGTTTTGGAATTGTAGTTCACCTACATCCAGAGATCACTGTGGACTCAAACAATGATGGATCTGGACCAAACTCTACACGAATACTCAATATGCCCAAATGTGAACACTGGTGGAGTTTGGGGAAAATAGAATCTTGACATTTGGGAGTTGTAGTTGCTGGGATTTATAGTTCACCTACAATCAAAGAGCATTCTGAACCCCACCAACGATGGAATTGAACCAAACTTGGCACACAGTTCTCCCCTGACCAACAGAAAATACTGGAAGGGTTTGGTGGGCATTGACCTTGAGTTTGGGAGTTGTAGTTCACCTACATCCAGAGAGCACTGTGGACTGAAACAATGATGGATCCAGACAAAACTTGCCACGGATACCCAATATGCCCAAATGTGAACACTGGTGGAGTCTGGAGAAACTAGACCTTGATATTTGGGAGTTGTAGTTGCTGGGATTTATAATTCAGCTACAATCAAAGAGAATTCTGAACCTCACCGATGATAGAATTGGGCCAAACTTTCCACACAGAACCCGCATGACCAACAGAACATACTGTGTTTTCTGATGGTTTTTGGCGACCCATCTGACACCCCATTCGCAACATACCCCAGTGGTCCCAACCCCCAGGTTGAGAAACGCTGGCCTAGGTGCTTAAGGACACGATACGGGTTGCTGTGGGTTTTCCAGGTTGTATGGCCATGTCCCAGGAACATTCTGTCCTGACGTTTCACCCACATCTAATCACCTTGATTAGTATTGCAAAGCCTTGCAGCTTCAAGGCCTGGCTCTTCCTGCCTGGGGGAATCCTTTGTTGGAAGGTGTTAGCTGGCCCTGATTGTTTCCTGTCTGAAATTACCCTGTTTTCAGAGTGTTGTTCTTTACCTACTGTACTAATTTTAGAGTTATTTTTAATACTGGTAGCCAGATTTTGTTCGTTTTCATGGTTTCCTCCTTCCAGCCAGGAAACAATCCCAAGGAAAGATTCCCCCAGGCAGGAATCAGCCAGGCCTTGAAGTTGCAAGGCTTTGCAGTGCTAATCAAGGTTGTCAATGGCAATATTCACACTTGTCTCCAACAGACAAGAGTTCTTTCTCCCACCCTGGACATCATTCCACAGATATGTAAGCCTCATTTGCCTAGTTTCCAACACATCTCACAACCTCTGAGGATGTCAGCCATAGATGTGGGCGAAACGTGAGGAGAGAATGCTTCTGGAACATAGCCAGACAGCCCGGAAAACTCACAGCAACCCAGTGATTCCGGCCATGAAAGCTTTCGACAATACCTTTCTGATGTTGTTTGTTACTTTGCAAGGCACTGAATATTTGTCTGTTTTTGTAACCACTCTGAGTCTCTTTTGAGAGAGAGGTGTGGTCTAGAAATAAGGTTTATTATTTTTATTGTTGTTGTTGTTTTTGTTGTTGTTAAGAGTGTAGACGCTCACCAAAGTACAAATCCCAGGATTACATAGTACTGATCTATGACAATTAAATTACAGGTGACATCCCTCAAATAGGAGCTCCAGGTGCAGCTTCTGAAGCAGCTTCCCCTTTTGCTCTGGCTTTGCATGAATATTACCATATTACGCAAATCTAGTGCACACCCTAATTTTTGCAAGATGATTTTGCCTAGAAAAGGTGAGCGTTAGATTTGAGTAAACTCAGAATGCTAGTATGATACTCCCATTGGCTGCTCTACCCATGACCTCAACCGTAAGGACTCACCTTTGCCCATCACCCGGGTGAATTGCCCAGGGATGTCCCCTTCGGCGATAGGCGCGGCGCCCGACTCCCCGTCGCAAGGGGAGCCCGTGGCGGGTGGGAAGGCATCTGGGGTCGGCTCCTTGTCCTCGGGGCCCCCACTCTTCTCCAGGCCCAGGGCCGGGGCCCCATGCGGCTGTTCCGCTGCCAGCGGCGGGCCCTCCTTGGATGCTGCCGTGGCCTGCAGGGCATGGAAGGCTTTGATGGGGGTGATGACGATCTGCTGCAGTTCTTGGAGAGCATTCCACAAGTTCCCGCCTTCCAGGATGTCCTGCCAGAAAGAAAGGAATGGGAGAGGAGGGCAGAAAGAAGAGAGGGAGAACATGCTTTGTGATCACCCTAGACTTCTTTGCCTACTAGTGCCCACCTCCCACTACTAATTTATTTGTTTATTTTTGTTTATGTGATTTATATTAATTGTTTTGTATTGATTGTTTTTGTTATTGCCTTTGTTTACTGATGTACTGTGGGCTTGGCCTCGTGTAAGCCGCACCAAGTCCCTTGGGGAGATGGTAGCGGGGTATAAATAAAGTTTTTTAAAATTATTATTATTATTATTATTATTATTATTATTATTTATTTCCCACATTTGTACCCCACCCTTCTCACCCCGAAGAGGACTCGGGGTGACCTGACAATAGGCAGTGATTAAGTGTCAACAAAAATAAATCCAAAAATAAACAAATATGATTAAAATCCAACCATGAAAACATCGGGTTGTTGTAGGTTTTTCAGGCTATATGTCCATGTTCTGGAAGCATTCTCTTCTGACGTTTCGCCTGCATCTATGGCAAGCATCCTGTGAGGTCATCCTGTGAGGTTGTGAGGTCTGTTGGAAACTAGGAAAATGGGGTTTATATATTTTTGGAATGTCCAGGGTGGGAGAAAGAACTCTTGTCTGTTGGAGGAAAGAGTGAATGTTGCAACTGGCCATCTTGATTAGCATTTGATGGCCTGGCAGTTTTTTATTTATATTTATTTATTTATTTATTTACGACATTTATATGCCACCCTTCTCACCCCAAAGGGGACTCAGAGCAGCTTACAAGGTATATATTACATACAGTATCTTATATTATTAGCATAGTACAATATTAGCATTAAACATTGCTATAATAATAATAATAATAATAATAATAATAATAATAATAATAATATGATATTATAATTCTATATTTATATTACATGTAATATTACTAATAATATTATGATATTGCACCATACCACTATATCGTAATATTATTAGTAATATTACATGTAATATAAATATAGAATTATAACATCATATTGTCATTATTATTATTATTATTATTATTATTATTATTATTATTATTATTATTATATTGCATTACATTATTGAAGGAATCAACAAGCAAATTTAGCAATTTTCTTCCCACTCAGAGAAAAGGTTCAAAAATGAGTTTTCAAAGGCAATTTGCATTTAAAAACTTATTCAGCACAAAAATTGTACACGGTTTTCTGCCAGGAAAATAATGTTCCATATAGAAAAAATGCAAGTTCTGCATAAACTGTGCAATATGCCCCATTACTTATGGGAACAGTCCCCATAAGTGAGGCTTACATATCTGTGGAATGATGTCAAGGGTGGGAGAAATTACATTTTTAGGTGTGGCTTGTTAGTGCCTAGGGGGAATCCTTTGTTGAGATGTGATTAGCTGTCCCTTATTGTTTCCTGTCTGGAGTTCCCCTGTGTTTGAGTGCTGTTTTACTGTTATAATTTTAGAGTTTTTTTAATATTAGTAGCCAGATTTTGTTCATTTTCAGTTTATAATATTAGAGCCTCTGCCAAAACCTCACAACCTCTGAGGATGCTTGCCACAGATGCAGGCAAAACATCAGGAGAGAATGCTTCTAGAACATGGCCATGCAATCTGAAATACCCGCAACAACCTCTGCCAAAAGTTCCTCTGCACGGTTCCTCTTACCTTCTCCAGAGACTTCAACACACTCTGCCTTTCTCGCAACTTCTGGATACTCAGGGCAATTTTGTGCCTTGCTCCTTTGGTCACGTTCTGTGGGGACAAGGTGGGAAAAGAGGGAGAAAGAGGGATGAAACACACTTGCCAGAGAACAGGAGGCATTCACAGGTAGGGAGCCCCAATGGCGGAATAGTTTAAACCCCTGTGCCAGCAGGATTGAAGACCAACAGGTCGGAGGTTCGAAGCCTGTGGTTTTTGAGTTCTGTTAATCCCACAAACGAACATTACATTTTTATTTATATAGATTTATGAATGACATTTCTATGCCGCCCTCCTCACCCCGAAGGGGACTCAGAGCGGCTTACAAGTAAATTGTAAATACAATATATTATATTATTATCATAGCATATTAATATTACATATTACAGCTCGATGTGAAGCCTTTGCTCAGTTCTTTGCAGACAAAGTCGCTTTGATCCGCTCTGGTCTGGATACCATATTAACGGCAGTCTCTGAGGATGTAACACGAGCATCTGCTTGTCCGGTTTTGATGGATTCATTTCAATTGGTTCAATCCGCGGATGTGGACAAGGTGCTTGGAGGAATGAGAGCTACCACATGCATCCTAGACCCCTGCCCATCCTGGCTTCTAAAGGAGGCCAGAGGGGGATTGGCCGAGTGGGTGAAGGTGGTGGTTAATGCCTCCCTTCGGGAAGGCAAAATTCCAGCCAGCTTAAAGCAAGCTGTGATAAAACCGCTGTTGAAGAAACCATCACTGGACCTCACTCAATTCGTCAACTATCGGCCTGTTTCCAATCTCCCCTTTTTGGGCAAAGTCATGGAACGTGTGGTGGCCTCACAACTCCAGGCATTCTTGGTAGACACGGATTATCTGGATCCGGCACAGTCTGGCTTTAGGCCGGGGCATGGTACTGGACAGCCTTGGTCGCCTTAGTGGATGATCTGCGTCGGGAGCTCGACAGGGGGAGTGTGTCCCTGTTGGTGCTGCTCGACCTCTCAGCGGCCTTCGATACCGTCGACCACGGTATCCTTCTGGGACGCCTCGCGGGGATGGGTCTTGGAGGTACTGTTCTGCAGTGGCTCCGCTCATTCCTCGAGGGTCGGTCTCAGAAGGTGTTACTGGGAGACTCCTGTTCAACCCCACAACCTTTGTCTTGTGGAGTTCCTCAGGGTTCAATACTGTCTCCCATGTTGTTTAACATCTACATGAAGCCGCTGGGGGAGATCATCCGGAGTTTCGGAGTGCGATGTCATCTGTACGCAGATGATGTCCAACTCTGTCACTCCTTTCCACCTGCTACTAAGGAGGCTGTCGAGGTCCTGAACCGGTGCTGGCCGCTGTGACGGTCTGGATGGGGGCAAACAAATTGAAATTGAATCCAGACAAGACAGAGGTACTCCTGGTCAGTCGTAGGGCCGAACAGGGTACAGGGTTACAGCCTGTGTTAGACGGGGTCGCACTCCCCCTGAAGACACAGGTTCGCAGCTTGGGTGTGATCCTGGACTCATCGCTGACCTGGAACCCCAGGTTTCGGCGGTGACCAGGGGAGCCTTCGCACAGTTAAAACTTGTGCGCCAACTGCGACCGTACCTTGGGAAGTCTGACTTAGCCACGGTAGTCCACGCTCTGGTTACATCCCGCCTTGATTACTGCAACGCTCTCTACGTGGGGTTGCCTTTGAAGACAGTCCGGAAGCTCCAGTTAGTCCAACGGGCGGCAGCCATGTTTTTAACAGGAGCTGATCGCAGGGAGCATACAACTCCCTTGCTGAACCAGCTCCACTGGCTGCCGATATGCTACCGGGCTCAATTCAAGGTGCTGGCGTTGGCCTTTAAAGCCCTAAACGGTTCTGGCCCAACTTATCTATCCGAACGTATCTCAGCCTATCAGCCCACCAGGACCCTAAGATCTTCCGGAGAGTCCCTTCTCTCTATCCCTCCAGCTTCAGAAGTGCGGCTGGCGGGAACGAGAGATAGGGCCTTCTCTGTGGTGGCCCCTCGGCTTTGGAACGCCCTCCCTATAGAGGTACGATCAGCCTCGTCGCTGATGGTGTTTAGGAAGAGACTCAAAACATGGTTATTCAAACAAGCATTCGGCTAATCTGTGGCAATTAAATCGAATCTTGGTGACTATGGACAGGAAATATGGACAACGAACTCTGGATTGTGATTTTAACTTGAGATATATGGGATTATTATTGGTGGCCCAATAATTTGTTATTGTATTTGTATATGTTTTTTAAACTGAGATTGTTTTTAAAATGCTGTAAACCGCAATTGAGTCGCCGTTCTAGGCTGAGAAATTAGCGGTATACAAGTGTACCAAATAAATAAATAAATATATTGTACTATAACATTATACTGTAACATTATTAGTAATATTACATGTAATAAATATATATAATTATAATATATTATTAGTAGTAGGTATTATATTGTATTACATTACTAGCCGTCGCCTGCCACACGTTGCTGTGGCCCAGTCTTTTGTGTTTTGTGTGTGTATATATATATGTGTGTGTGTGTTTGCGTATATATATGTGGTGTTGTGCATGCGTTGTAATGTATTTCTTATTTTTTGGCTTTTTAAGTTTCTTCTGCTGTATTTTCAGTGTTTTTATGAGTGATGGTCACTCACTGGCCTGATAGGTTTATTGTGTCCAAGTTTTGTTAATCCCACAAACGAACATTGTATTTTATTTATATAGATAACATTACCAATATTATATATATACAATATATAATATAATATAATATAATATAATATAATATAATATAATATAATAAGCACAGTGCAGGAGACAAGATGGAACTGCCTTCCTGGTCCCTCTCTCTTCACTCTGATCTTAGTCTTTATCTTTCCCTTTCCCCTTCTCCCTTCCCAGCTCCGAATGAGCCTCTGAGCCATGTGCTCCCCTTTATATGCAGCAATGGCTGCCAGTGCTGAAACCCCTCCCCTCCCCCAAAACTTCTCCCCTGATTGGCTGGGGGGGGGGGAGGGCTCCCAACTGATGACACTGGAGGCAAGATGGAACTGCCTTCCTGGCCCCTCTCTTCACTCTGATCTTAGTCTTTATCTTTCCCTTTCCCCTTCTCCCTTCCCAGCTCCGAATGAGCCTCTGAGCCATGTGCTCCCCTTTATATGCAGCAATGGCTGCCAGTGCTGAAACCCCTCCCCTCCCCCAAAACTTCTCCCCTGATTGGCTGGGAGGGGGGGAGGGCTCCCAACTGATGACACTGGAGGCAAGATGGAACTGCCTTCCTGGCCCCTCTCTTCACTCTGATCTTAGTCTTTATCTTTCCCTTCCCTTTCTCCCTTCCCTTCCCAGCTCTGAATGAGCCTCTGAGCCATGTGCTCCCCTTTATATACAGCAATGGCTGCCAGAGCCGAAAACCCACCCCTCTCCAAAACTTCTCCCCTTATTGGCTGGGAGGGGAGGCAAGGAGCCTCCCAGCCAGCTAGAGGGCTGAAAATTTCCGACTCACTTCCTGAGTCATAACAAAAATGGTGAAAAAAGCTTTGGAAGGGCAAAGGGACTTCCGGGTTTTTAAAATGCTTCGAAATCGCTTCAAAAAGGTAACTTTAACAAAATTATTACGAGTAACGAGTAATCCGTCGCGGCTCTATAGATGCCTACCATATACTGTAAGCTGCTCTGAGTCCCATTCATGAGCAAACTGGAGCATAAGGCAATTAAGTTACTAAACAAAGTCTTTGTTATGAAGCTATCTCCAGAGAGGGCCTTTGAATACCTGAGATTCCAGATGCTGCTCTGTGAGTGTCATCATTTCTTCATAAGTCATTTGGGAGAAGAGGGCTGCATATTTGTGGAGGCGAAGGCTCTTCAGCCAGGAAGGGACATCTGTAACGAGAGAGGTCAGGGGGTCAAGACATCCATGAGGATAAGCAAAGGTCATGATTTACATCTTTCCAGAACCCACTCCCGTTCCCACAACTGTGTAAATATGCTTCATATCCAAAGCCCTGGATATTACTCTGAGCAGCATCTGAAGACGTGGGTTGATATCCACGAATGTTTAGGCGGAATTAAAAACTAGTTAGTCTTAAAGGTGTTGCTGCAAGAGTGGAGATGATGGACAGAGATGGCCAAGGGAAGTGAGATATTCTAGAAACCCAAATTAAGGCAAACTATATATGGGACAGGAGCCCCTGGGTTAAACCACTGAGCTGCTAAACTTGCTGACCGAAAGGTCGCAGGTTCGAATCCAAGGAGTGGCGTGAGCTCCCGCTGTTAGCCCCAGATTCTGCCAACCTAGCAGTTCAAAAACATGCAAATGTGAGTAGATCAATAGGTACCACTCCGGCGAGTCATGCCGGCCACATGACCTTGGAGGTGTCTACGAACAACGCCGGCTCTTCGGCTTAGAAATGGAGATGAGTGCCAACCCCCAGAGTCGGACACAACTGGACTTAACATCAGGGGAAAACCAAAATACATGTGGCACAACCTTATGGCCACCTCAAGATAGTACCCCATGTGTATTCGGACTTGATGTGGATTTGGTATTTAATTTCTCAAGACTTTGGACTACTGATTAAGAATTATGCCCTGTGTTCTCAACACAGAGAAACAACATCCTATCCATAACTGAACGTTAATAAGAAATGTGCCTTGTACACTGAATTAATACAAGATGTTTGTCAGTAAACAAGGTATGTTATTTTTCTAAAGAATACTTTGGGGGTTTTTTTGTCACTGAGTACATATTTTAAGCAAAGGTTTCGAGGGAGAGTATATGTTTTGGGCAACTTCAATTCCAAATAAACTTTTAAAACCTCTGCTAGCCAACTATATTTTTGTGAAATGGCATGTCTTTGTCCCTGACAGTTCAAAGACATGGTTTATCAGT
>NW_026847771.1:4286095-4609681 GCF_025583915.1 Anolis sagrei ordinatus | reverse complement strand
CTGGGCCAGAGTGGATAGAGAGGGGGCCAGGAGACAGTTCCATCTGTCTTCTGTATATGTCATCAGCTGGGGACCCCTCCCCACAGCACCAACTGCTGCTCTGGGCCAGAGTGAAAGGGGGGGGGGGCAAGGGACAGTTCCACCTTGTTTCCCCTGCTATTCTGATAATATATCGTATATACATTTAATATTTATAATATTATAACGTAATGCAATATAATAATAATAATAATAATAATAATAATAATATGATATTGTAATTATATATTTTTTTTACATGTAATATTACTAATAATATTATGATATAGTGGTATGATGCAATATAGCAATGTTTAATACGGATATTGTACTATGCTAATAATATAAAATATTATATGTAATATATACCTTGTAAGCCACTCTGAGTCCCCTTCGGGGTGAGAAGGGCAGCATATAAATGTCGTAAATAAATAATAAATAAATAAGTAATAAAATATGTCATCAGCGGGGGACCCCTGCCCCCAGGAACAACTGCCGCTCTGGGCCAGAGTGAAGAGAGAGGTGTCCAGGGGACAGTTCCATCTTGTCTACTGCATATGTCATCAGTCGGGGACCCCTCCCTACAGCACCAATTGCTGCTCTGGGCAAGGGTGAAAAGAGGGGGGGGGGGCAGTGGACAGTTCCACCTTGTCTCCTGTGCTATTCTAATAATACAATATAATGTACTATAATATAATATATATACATATAATATTTATAATATTATAATGTAATGCAATATAATATGATATTGTAATTATATATTTATATTACATGTAATATTACTAATAATATGACAATATAATGGTATAGTACGATATAATAATATTTAATACTGATATTGTACTATGCTAATCTATAGAAATAAAAATGTCATGTTCATTTGTGGGGTTAACTTAACTCAAAAACCACTGGACGAATTGACACCAAATTTGGACACAATACACCTATCAGGCCAACGAGTGACCATCACTCATAAAGACACTGGAAAACACAGCGGAAGAGACTTAAAAGCCAAAAAACAAAAATTACATTATATAAATGATATAAATAAATAAATAAACATCACTTGTCCAAAGGGTTGACTTCTAACAAGGTCATGCCTTTCCTTGACTAGTTGTTTTCAAAAGGTGGACTCCAGATGTTCATTGAGATTCACATTTGCAAAACTGATATGAAATCATTTTTTTCCTTTTCAAAAAGATTGATTGCCATTTCCCCCCAAAATTGATTGAGCCTTCCTGCCTGGCAGAGTTGAGCTGAATGGCCCTTGGGATCCCTTCCAACCTTAGAATTCTGATTCAACAGTTAGGTGGCCATCTGTCAAGAGGGATTAGGTTGTGTCTTTCTGCCTGACAGAAGGGCGTGGGACTGGATTAACCCTTGGGGTTTATCCCCATTCTAGGATTCTATGAGAAAGCGAGACCCTTGATTCAGGAACAGCCTCCCCTGCCTGCTGGTCTCGTCCAGCCTGCCCAATGATACCTTTCATGCCACTGCCGTCCTCCTGGAAGGTATTGCGACTCCCGGGCTGCTCCTCCGTCTGTTCGCTGCCGGAAGAGGCCACGCTGCTCTGGGGCGAGAGGGGTGCGTGCTCTCCGCCAGAGATGAAGGCCGGCCGGGCACCCATCTCCTCCACGCTCATCCACTCGCCGGGGACCTGCTGGCTGGTGGGGATGAGGGACATGGAGCGCTTCAGGGGGCTGGGGTGGATTTGGCAGGGGAATGCTGCAACCGGAAAGATTCAGAATGAGGATCTGTTCAAGGCACGTGGCGCAAAACCACTGATGGTGCACCCCACGTTCTGTATAAAAGCAGGCATGGGCAAACTTCAGCCCTCGAGGTGTTTTGGGTTATAGAGTAAAATAGAGTAAAATAATAAATGTAATAATAATAATAATAATAAAGTAAAATAATGGAAATGTAATAATAACAGTAATAGAGTGTAATAAATGCAATAATAGAGTAAAATAATAATAATAATAATAATAATAATAATAATAATAATAAAAAGAGTAAATAATAATCTATCACAAAAAAACAGGAAAACGTATTGATTCAAGTATAAGCCGACGGTGGGAAATGCAGCAGCTACGAGTAAATTTCAAAATAACAATAGATACTAATAACATTACATTAATTGAGGCACCCGTAGGTTCAATGTTTTTGAACATTTACATAAAACTGTAATTTAAGACCGTCCAACTCTGATTCAACCATTATTCTAACCTTCTTCAATGTAAAGGTGCTTCCAATAATAATAAAGAGAGTAAAATAATAAATGTAATAATAATAATAATAATAATGAGTAAAATAATGAAAATGTAATAATAACAGTAATACAGTAATAGTGTAATAAACATAATAATAGAGTAAAATAATAAATGTAATAACAATAAAAATAAAGAGTTAATAATAATAATAATACCAGAGAAAATAGAATAGCAAATCACGATCTGTCAACTGCAAAAGGCCACCTGACTTGGATCTTGGACTTGGAAATAATAAACAGAGTATAATAATAAATGGAGCCTCCTGTGGCACAGTGGGTGAAATTGCTGAACTGCTGAACTTGCTAACCAAAAGGTTGCAGGTTCAAATCTGGGGAGCGGAGTGAGCTCCCACTGTTAGCCCTAGCTTCTGCCAACCTAGCAGTTCGAGAACATGCAAATGTGAGTAGATCAATAGGCAGCGCTCTGGCAGGAAGGCAACAGTGCTCCATGCAGTCATGCCAGCCACATGACCCAAGAGGGGTCTGCGGACAATGCCAGATCTTCGGCTTAGAAACGGAGATGAGCCCCAACCCCCAGAGTCGGACACGACTGGACTTAATGTCAGGGGAAAACCTTTACTTTTACCTTAGAGTACAATAATAAATATATTAATAAAGAAAATAAAAAAGTAATAATAAAATAAAAATGTAGTAACAGTGTAAAACAATGTAAATGTAATAATAATAATAATAATAAATAGAGTAAAATAATAAATGCGATAATAATAATAAATAGAGTAAAATAATAAATGCAATAATAAAATTAATAATAATAATAATAAACAGAGTAAAATAATAAATAACTTTGACTCAAGTATAAGCCGAGAGGGGCTTTTTCAGCTTTATAGGTGTTAACCTATAAAGCCCTAAACGACTCCGGCCCTGTTTACCTCTCCGAAACCGTATTCTCCCCTACGAACCATCAAGACCACTAAGATCGTCTGGAGGGGCCCTGCTCTCGGTCCCACCGCCTGCACAAGCATGGCTGGTGGGGACGAGGGACAGGGCCTTCTCGATGGTGGCCCCTCGACTTTGGAACTCCCTGCCATTAGAGATCAGAACTGCCCCCTCCCTCATGACGTTCAGGAAACTAACAAAGACCTGGTTGTGGAACGCGGCATTTGACAACTGATTTAATTCTTTGCCCACATGAAAGGAGGATGATGAATGGGATTGTGATGGTGTTGGACGATTTGGCTCTTTTAACTGTGATGATAATGTTTTAATGTGTATAGTGCTGATATTTTAATCATGTTATGAAGTGGCATTGTGTTGTTATTGTATATTCTTTGTATGTTAACACATGTTGTGAACCGGTCCGAATCCCTCTTTGAAGGTGAGAGGGTCGGTATATAAAACCTCGAAATAAATAAATAAATAAAAAGGTCTTATACTTGAGTATATATGGTATCCATTCCACAGACACATCTCCAAATTATTTTGCAAGGTTGTGGCAGCAACCTTGCCTGTTTTGATGATTTTGTGCATGTAACAAAGTTGGCATACTTTGAACCACCAGAAAGCAAGGGTATCACATCTCAGCCACCCATATGGCCAATTTTGGAATATTTTTGGGTTTCTGGATAAGGGATGCTCAACATGTATTGGGACTCAATGTGCCAGGACGTTTGTCCTCTACACAGCTCCCAGGTTGAGCTCCCTGAAAGACTGCACTTTCAACAGTCCCAGGCCAACACACCTGTGTTTGTGCTGCTCCCGATACTGTTGATGGCCGACGGCACGGAGCCCGAAGGGTGGAAGGACATGTGTCCGTTTTCCCTGGGCGGCTTCTCCTGCCAGCCGTGCCCCAGCTCTCCCAGGCCCGTGTCTGCCGGCCCCGGCCATTCATCGGAGCCTTGGCGCGAGTGATAGGCCGTGTCGGGCCGCCCCCGGCCTTGGCTGGAGTAGCTGCCAGAGAAATGCTCCTCGAGGTGGTTGAGCCAGAGGGCCAGGGAGTTGCGGTCGTCCAGCGTGGTCGCCGGGTGGATGAGGGCGTAGGAGAGGAGCTGCCTGCTCTCCTCGATGAAGCCGTTGCTCTCGATGGAGTAGGCCAGCACCTTCTGCAAGAGCTTCATGTACTCCGACTTGGCGTCTGCATTGCCCGGCTGGAGAAGGGGCAGGTGGGAGAGGAGCAGGGAAACCACTTTTTCCTTTGGCTCCTGGTGCCACTGGCTGATGACAGCTGTTAGGAAAAGGAAAGTGGGTCAGGCAGGTATTTAACAAATCGGAATGGCTGACAACGATGTACAGGTGATACAGGAAACCCCTCTACATGCCTTTGGAGAGTGACCCACAGTGTTTCACTTACAGTGTTTTCCTCATATTGGACTTCCTCCCATCTTATTGAAGGTCTAACTCCACTGTTCCGTCCCCTATGAGCTCCTCCCCCACAAATATACCTTTTTCATTGCTATCTCATTCAGAGTTTTATCATTTTATGTTGTGCATTTGGCTCACCCACTGTTTTTGATTTTCCATTGTTTTTTTTTGCACTGTTCATTTTACCTGAATGTTTTATTTATTTTATTGTGATGTTATTTTTAGGTTCTTGTGGGTTTTTTCGGGCTATATGGCCATTTGTTCTAGAGGCATTTTCTCCTGACGTTTCGCCTGCATCTATGGCAAGCATCCTCAGAGGTAGTGAGGTCTGTTGGAATTAGGAAAATTGATTTATATATCTGTGGAATGACTGGGGTGGGGCAAAGAGCTCTTCTCTGCTAGAGCTGGGTGTGAATCTTTCAACTGACCACCTTCATTAGCATTTGAAGGCCTGGCTGAGCCTGGGGGAATCTTTTGTTGAGAGGTGTTAAGATGTGCCTGGTTGTTTCCTCTCTGCTGTTTTGCTGTTGTATTTTTGTTGTTCATATTTTATTTTGCTGTAATGTATCACTGGGCTTGGCCTCATGTAAGCCACTCCAAATCCCCTTTGGAGAGATGGTGGCGGGGTATAAATAATAATAATAATAATAATAATAATTATTATTATTATTATTATTATTATTATTATTAGCTATCCCCTGCCACGCGTTGCTGTGGCCCAATCTGGTGATCTGGAAAATAAGGTAATGAGAAAGTCTTGGTATCTAATATATGTAATGTCTTTATGCTTTCTTGCCTGGTTTGCCCACCCTAGAATATGCAACATATCATTGTCCTTCTTTAAGGGTCCCTTTCAAATCTATAATACTATAATATAAGAATGGGGGATGATGCCTGGCTCGAGAGCAGGACGTGTGAAAAAGTTCTTTGAGTCCTCGTGGACAACAAGTTAAACATGAGTCAACAATGTGATGCGGCAGCAAAAAAAGCCAATGGGATGTTGGCCTGCATCAATAGAAGCCTACTGTCTAGATCCAGGGAAGTCATGCTCCCCATGCTGTATTCCGCTTTGGTTAGACCACACCTGGAATATTGTGTCCAATTCTGGGCACCACAATTCAAGAGAGAAACTGACAAGCTGGAATGTGTCCAGAGGTGGGCGACTAAAATGATCAAGGGTCTGGAGAACAAGCCCTATGAGGAGCGGCTTAAGGAGCTGGGCATGTTTAGCCTGAAGAAGAGAAGGCTGAGAAGAGATTTCTGTGTACGAACCCACATAGTCTCTTCGATCATCTGGAAAGGCCCTGTTCTCGCTCCCACCTCCTTTGCAGGAGCGATTGGTGGGGACGAGGGAGAGGGCCTTCTCGGTGGTGGCCCCTTGACTCTGGAATTCACTCTCTAAGGACATCAGACATGCCCAAGCTCTGGCAGTCTTTAGGAGGAGCCTGAAAACGTGGTTGTTCCAGTGTGGCTTCCCAGAATAATGAAAACTCTCAGCAATATGTCCTCAAATGCACTTTAATATTGATTTAGGATTGTCTGCGCACCCTCATCTTTCTCTGAAAACTCTATTCTAGTTTACCCTACCTTGTTTATGCCCAGCATTTTTAATTTCAATTATTACATTTGGCCCGGCCATAGGTTTCAAATGCTGTATGTTATTGTTATTGTTTACTGCTTATTGTGTATTTTTTGTTTTTGAGTTTATTTTAACTGTTTTGTATTGATTATTTGTTATTGCCTTTGTTTATTGATGTATTGTGGGCTTGGCCTCATGTAAGCCGCACCGAGTCCCTTGGGAAGATGGTAGCGGGGTACAAATAAAGTATTATTATTATTATTATTATTATTATTATTATTATATGATAGCCATGTATAAATATGTGAGAGGATGCCACAGGGAGGAGGGAGCAAGCTTGTTTTCTGCTTCCTTGGAGACTAGGACGCGGAACAATGGTTTCAAACCACAAGAAAGGAGATTCCATCTGAACACGAGGAAGAACTTCCTGACTGTGAGAGCCGTTCAGCACTGGAACTCTCTGCCCTGGAGTGTGGTGGAGGCTCCTTCTTTGGAGGCTTTTAAACAGAGGCTAGATGGTCACTTGTCAGGGGTGCTTTGAATGCAATATTCCTGCTTCTTGGCAGAATGGGGTTGGACTGGGTGGCCCATAAGGTCTCTTCCAACTCTAGGATTCTATGATTCTAAAACTAGAGGGTGTTTGATGGCCACTTGGTGGGGTGGGGGATGGAGGTTAACTGAATGCTGGGACGTTCACATAGATTAGTGAGATCCGATTGAACTTGTGAGGACACGGATGCCTTACTAGTGGCTCACTGAAAAGAGACAGATGCCACACGGTAATCACTGTCAATATTTATCTTTTATACACACTTAGGGTCCTGTTCAAAGTGGAGGAAGCAAAGGTAAATTCCTATCTTTGTCACAAATCCATACACATTGAGAAATGTAGCAAATCCAGACAGTGCTGTTCTTAAAACAGGCATGTTCTTAAAACTGTGAGTAGCTGCAAGTGTAAATAGGCTTTGTGGAAAACTCTTCCGCCACAATATGTGTTAGGTGATCAGGTGGCGGGGTATAAATAAAGTATTATTATTATTATTATTATTATTATTATTATTATTATTATTCAGGGGGAGAACACCTGTCTGAAAAAAAATGCAGCGAACGGATCCTGCCTTCATGCCCTTTTTGTGGACTCAACGGAGCCCCGTCAGATGAGATTATTTTGATCCAATCTTGCAAAATGTTTGGTCAGACACCTAACAATTATTTCTACACAAACAGGCTGCTTAGATCCAATCTTCCGGGTGTTAAAAGGCTAGCTTTAGGAAGTGGACGTCCGTCTTACCTGCGTTGTTGGCCTCGGACTCCAGGACGTGGATCTCGGTGCAGTCTGCCAGTGAGTGCTCCAGGCACAGCTGCAGAAAGCGGGCTTGGGTGCGAGAGATGCGCTTGAGGAGGGAGAGCAGGGCCACCGTCTGCTCGCATTCGTTCCAGCCTTTGAACCACCCCGTCAGGATGCCCACCTGGTCCCGGAACATCATGGTGCCTGGTGTCTCAGGGCTTCGTGACAATTTGCCCACAGCAAGAGTCAAGGGAAGCGCAGGGGCGGGGAAACCCCTCACATGTTTTCAACTTCAAGTCTTGGGGTTTTGCAGAAGGGCACACACCAAAACGCTGGTCTCCCTGTTAGCAGGCAAACAGGATGGCATGGAAAGGCAGGCCTCACGGTTGCAAAAAGCTGGGTCTCTCTGGGTTCCTTGCGATTCCTCCGCTTTATCAGGCAGCTTCAGATCCCCTTGGAAGAGACAATGCAAGCCAAGAATTAGGATGCTGATGTCCCATGCCACTGAACCCCCAAAAGTATACTAGGAATAGACTGCTCTTAAGGTTGCACTATTTATAATGCAGTAACAAGGTGCGCAGTGGCACTTGGTGCTGCAGTGGGTTAAAGCGCTGAGCTGCTGAACTTGTTGACCAAAAGGTCGCAGGTTCGAATCCAGGGAGCGGCATGAGCTCCCACTGTTAGCCCCAGCTTTTGCCAACCTAGCAGTTTTGAAAACATGCAAATGTGAGTAGAACAATAGGTACCGCTCCAGCGGGAAGGTATCAGCACTCCATGCAATCATGCCGGCCACATGACCTTGGAGTTGTCTACGGACAATGCCAACTCTTCGGCTTAGAAATGGAGATGAACACCAACCCCAGAGTTGGACCCCAAAAGTGCTGTTCCAGCCGTCACCAGCCAACCCCTCTCCAATGCCAGAGATACAGCTTAATGGTGTCACATTAGAAAATGTTGACCATTTCCGCTACCTTGGCAGCCCCCTCTCCACCAAAGTCAACATTGACGCCGAAATACAACACCGCCTGAGCTCTGTGAGTGCAGCATTCTTCCCAATGAAGCAGAGAGTGTTTGAGGACTGGGACATCCATAGGGAGACCAAGGTGCTTGTTTATAAAGCCATTCCCCTCCCAACCCTGCTCTATGCCTGCGAAATGCGGACTGTCTACAGACGTCACATGCAACTCCTGTAACGATTCCATCAGCGTTGCCTCCGGAAAATCCTGCAAATCTCTTGGGAAGACAAGCAAACAAACGTCAGCATGCTGGAAGAAGCAAACACCACCAGCATTGAAGTGATGGTCTTCCGCCATCAACTCCGCTGGACCGGCCACGTTGACTGGATGCCCGACCATTGTCTCCCAAAGCAGTTGCTCTACTCCAAACTCAAGAACGGAAAACGGAATGTTGGTGGGCAGGAAAAGAGATTTAAAGGCAGGCCCAAAGCCAACCTCAAAAACTCTGGCATAGACACTGAGGACTGGGAAGCCCTGGCCCTTGAACGCTCCAGCTGGAGGTCAGCTGTGACCAGCAGTGCTGCAGAATTTGAAGAGTCACAAATGAAGGGTGAAAGAGAGAAACATGCCAAGAAGCCAGAAGCCAACAACATAAGCGGTATCTAGTTTCTGGTTTGGACCACAGTTGTGCTTTTTTGGAAAGGAAACTAAGGCTTTTGTAGGGATTCCACATCCGCACCACTTCTAGTGGGTTCTAGGAGTCGTCTTGTGCTATTTGGGGATGCACATGCAAACATTTGAGGAGTTACACGTGGCTTTCCACAGCCCTGGTTAGACAGAATGCCAAACTTTGGTCTAGACTAGTGTTTCTAATGCCGCAGCCCCTTAATACAGTTCCTCATGTTGTGGCGACACCCAACCATAACATTATTCTTGTTGCTACTTCATAACTGTATTTTTGCTAATGTTATGAATTGTAATGTAAATATCTGATATGCAGGATCGATTTTCATTCACTGGACAAAATTTGGCACACATACCCAATACACCAAAATTTGAAGGGGGGGGGGGGATTATTTTTGTCATTTTGGAGTTGTAGTTCCGGGGATGTATAATTCACCTACAATCAAAGAGCATTCTGAACTCCACCAAGGATGGAATTGAGCCAAACTTGGCACACAGAATTCCCTTGACCCACAGAAAATACTGGAATTTTTTTGGCTGACCTTGAGTTTTGGAGTTGTAGTTCACCTACATCCAGAGAACACTGTGGACTCAAACAATGATGGATCTGGACCAAACTTGGCACAAATCTATATATATATAAATGCTCTGTGCATAATGAGTACCTTAAAAACAAAAGAACCAATGAACGAAATCACACCAAATTTGGCAACAAAACGTCTCACTACACAAGGAGTGACCATCACTCAAAAATTATGATTTTGTCATTTGGGAGTTGTAGTTGCTGGGATTTATAGTTCACCTATAATCAAAGAGCATTCTGAACTCCACCAACAATGGAATTGAACCAAACATGGCACACAGAACTCCCATGACCACCAGAAAATACTGAAAGGATTTGGTGGGCATTGACCTTGAATTTTGGAATTGTAGTTCACCTACATCTAGAGAGCACTGTGGACTCAAAGAATGTTGGATCTGGACCAAACTTGGCATGAATACTCTATATACCCAAATATACACACTGGTGGAATTTGGGGGGGGGGGGACTTTAACATTTGGGAGTTGTAGTTGCTAGGATTTATAATTCACTTACAATCAAAGAGCATTCTGAACCCCACCAATGATAGAATTTGGCCAAACTTGGCACACAGAACCCACATGACCAACAGAAAACACTGTTTTCTGGTCATCTTTGGCAACCCCTCTGTCACCCTTCGCAACCCCCCATGGTCCCAATCCCCAGGTTGAGAAACACTGGTCCAGTCTAAATTCAGGTCAGTCTCCAGAGGAAGAGAAGAAAGCATTAGGTTTATGCTTATTGCAAAATGAATACAAATGAATGTGAACCTGATGGCACAGCATGCCCTGTGCGTTAACAACAACAGTAAGAAAAATAAAAACAAAAACCTTCCAGACCAATCTGTTGTATGGCAATACAAACAAACCAGGATAAATGGGCCTTGCCTTTTTCAGCATGTGTTTTCTGTGGTTTGCTCCTCACTTTCTATAATAACAATAATAATAGTAATAATAATATAATTATATTACAATATTATAATTATATTATAATAATACACGGACACGATATGAGGATTTAAAGACTGAACTACAAAGACTCTGGCACAAGCCAGTCAAGGTGGTCCCAGTGGTGATCAGCACACTGGGTGCAGTGCCTAAAGACCTTGGCCTGCACTTAAACACAATCAGCACTGACAGAATTACCATCTGCCATCTGCAAAAGGCCACCTTACTGGGATCTGCACCCATTATTCGCCGACACATGACACAGTCCTAGACACTTGGGAAGTGTCTGACGTGTGATCCAATACAACAGCCAGCAGAGTGTCTGTTGTGTTTATTATAATAATAATAATAATAATAATAATAATAATAATAATAATGGATTGTCAATGTCGCAATCCCAGGTGACAGCAGGATTGCAGAAAAACAACAGGAAAAGCTGACACAATATGAGGATTTAAAGATCGAACTGTAAAGACTCTGGCACAAGCCAGTCAAGGGGGTCTCAGTAGTGATGAGCACACTGGGTGCAGTGCCTAAAGACCTTGGCTTGCACTTAAACACAATCGGCGCAGAAAAAATTAACCATCTGCCAGCTGCAGAAGGCCACCTTACTGGGATCTGCACGCATCATTCGCCGATACATCACATAGCCCTACACACTTGGGAAGTGTCCGACGTGTGATCCAATACAACAGCCAGCAGAGTGTTTGCTACGGACTCATCTTGTTGTGTTTCAAATAATAATAATAATAATAATAATAATAATAAAAAATCTTTATATCCCGCTTTTCTCCCTCATGGGACCCAAAGCGGCTTACGACATATTAAAATCATATAAACAACAATCCAAATACATCGATAATAAGTATAAAACGTCATAAAACAACAATTAAAACAATAATATACATTTAAATTCTAGCGGCATTATGCCAGGTTATATTGCACTTTGTTCCAGTCCATACACATTATGGTGTTTCTCATCACTCCAACGTAGGTTTATTTTATTTTTTTTGCTTTCATCTAACTCAGAAATGTAGGACCCTAACACAAAATGTGCCCTCGTTCACACATTTTATCTCTGAAGGACCTTTAGAAACATCTGGGGAGGATCGGCATCAAATGTGAGGTTGGAAACCTACCAACACCTCCTCTGTATACACCGAAGGAGTCATGTGGAAGTTAAAAGAGATGGAAAAAACCCACCACCCCCACCATCACCACCACCACCACCACCAACAAAATAATAATAATAATAATAATAATAATAATCCTTTATTTATACCCCACTACCATCTCCCCTAGGGACTCGGTGCGGCTTACTAGAGGCCGAGCCCAAATACATCA
The DNA here is from genome assembly GCF_025583915.1 of Anolis sagrei ordinatus. Lineage (NCBI taxonomy): Eukaryota > Metazoa > Chordata > Lepidosauria > Squamata > Anolidae > Anolis > Anolis sagrei. The sequence continues at coordinate 4,597,694 of NW_026847771.1, read as the reverse complement.
TAAAACATAACAACAACAATACAACAATAAATAACTCATAACAAAACAAAACAATACAATAATGACATGATGCAATTAAAAACCTGTGGCAGGGCCAAATGTAAGAATTAAAATTTTCAAATGCTGGGCATGTCCAGGGAATAAATCCAGCCTTTCTATTTTGCACCAGTTAGGATGTGACTGGGAGAATGAGGATAAACTTAGTCAATTCCCTCTGACTCATCAATGCAGCTGAAAGCATCAATAAGGAAGAGATTGCATTAGGAAGTGCATCCCTCTTATAACATTCCTCTGGATCCTGCCACAGGTTGAACAGATATCTTTGATGAAGGAGGAAGAAAAGCAGCTCTTAAGGCCATGGTTCTATTAAAGCTCTTGCATTAAAAGAAAGAGCATTTGAATTTTTTAAAAACAGAGGAAACGACTGTCTGGGTCCCTGGACGCTATAATTAGAGCTAAACTGAAGCAAACAGACTCCCCAAAGAAAACAGCCAGAAGTCGTCTGGAGGAGAAGCGAGGCAGCTGCCCTTAATTATATCTTCAAAGGAGGAAGACAACATACGACATGCCATCCATGCCACATGCGTGTGCGAGGGGGACACGCTGTTCTGAAGGTGAGGATGAGAAGCGTGGGGAAGGATCGTCAAGACAAAGAGGAAGACAGCCAAGCTGGAGACTGGTAATATCTGGAGGCTCTCCTCCGCCAACACATTCGCCCTACTTAGGCATAGCTACGAATCCCACCAAGTTTGCAAAGATGGCTGCAAAATCTTGGAAGCCTGATGTTTTGCTCTTGATCCATGAGCTATAAAAGCACCAAAAAACTTGAGGAATTAGGAGTATGCCTCAGGGATGGAGAAAATGTTCCACATAAACAAGCCAGAGCTACAACCATGAACATGGTATCATATTCCAGTGACTCAACTTGGTAGTGGAAATATCCTCTGCAAAAAAAAAACATTAAATGGTGCTGGTCACTTCCCTCTCGATCTAAAGGTGACTAGTTAAAACCCAACAGTTGTTTGCTGACAGCAAAAGATGTAGGACAGTGGCTCTCAACCTTTCTAACACCCCTAAATATGGTTCCTCATGTTGTAGTGACCCCCAATCATAAAACTATTTTTGTTGCTCCTTTATAACTGTAATTTTGCTACTGTTACAAATTGTAATGTAAATATCTGATATGAGGGATGTGTTTTTCATTGTTACAAATTCAACATAATTAAAGCATCATGATTAATCAGAAAAAAATATGTTTTGTTTGGGGGAGTATGGAAAACAGATGGTGGGATTTGCAGTACCTTCAACCAATTCAGCGCTGACTTCCGCAGACCACTGAGACCTCCACACAGAACTCCTATGTCAAACAAGATAATAATGTATTGTGGAAGGCTTTCATGGCTGGAATCACTAGGTTCTTGTGGGTTTTTTCGGGCTATAGAGCCATGTTCTAGAGGCATTTCTCCTGACGTTTCGCCTGCATCTATGGCAAGCATCCTCAGAGGTTGTGAGGTCTGTTGGAAGTAGGAAAACTGGGTTTATATATCTGTGGAATGGCTGGGGTGGGGCAAGGAGCTCTTCCCTGCTGCAGTTAGGTGTGAATGTTTAGCTGATCACCTTCATTAGCATTTGAAGGCCTGCCTGAGCCTGGGAAAATCTGTTGCTGGGAGGTGTTAATCTGTGCCTGGTTTTTTCCTCTCTGTTGTTTAGCTGTTATAATTTTAGAGTTTTTTAATACTGGTAGCCAGATAGAAAAGAATATATATAGAAAAGAATCTGCGAACCCCACCTCCTCCAAGATGAACTGAACCACCTCAACTGGGCTCTCCAGGCCAATGGATACTCCACCTCAGACATCAGAAGAGCTGCAAGACCAAGAACAAGCCACGAGAGTAAAGATGAAGATCCACCCAGAGGAAAAGTGTTCCTGCCATACATCAAGGGAACCACTGACCGCATAGGGAAGCTGATGAGGAAACACAACATACAAACAATCTACAAACCCACCAAGAAAATCCAACAAATGCTACGTTCAGCAAAGGACAAGAGGGATCCTCTCATCTCTGCAGGAGTCTACCGTATACCATGCAGCTGTGGACAAGTCTACATAGGGACCACCAAACGCAGCGCCCAGACACGCATCAAGGAACATGAAAGGCACTGCAGACTACTTCAACCAGAGAAGTTAGCCATAGCAGAGCACCTGATGAACCAGCCTGGACACAGCATATTATTTGAGAACACAGAAATGCTGGACCACACCAACAACCACCATGTCAGACTACACAGAAATCCACAAGCATGTGGACAATTTCAACAGAAAGGAAGAGACCATGAAAATGAACAAAATCTGGCTACCAGTATTAAAAAACTCTAAAATTATAACAGCTAAACAACAGAGAGGAAAAAACCAGGCACAGATTAACACCTCTCAGCAACAGATTTTCCCAGGCTCAGGCAGGCCTTCAAATGCTAATGAAGGTGATCAGCTAAACATTCACACCTAACTGCAGCAGGGAAGAGCTCCTTGCCCCACCCCAGCCATTCCACAGATATATAAACCCATTTTTCCTACTTCCAACAGACCTCACAACCTCTGAGGATGTTGCCATAGATGCAGGCGAAACGTCAGGAGAAATGCCTCTAGAACATGGCTCTATAGCCCGAAAAAACCCACAAGAACCTAATACTGGAGGGGTTTGGGAAAGAGCGAGGCAGGCGAGACGGGCTTTGCGTGAGACCAGGCCTCGTGCAGAGGACCCCTCGCCTGCCCCGTGCCCTTGCCGGATGATGAGAGTGTGAGGCAGGCTTTTCACGAGGCCAAGCCTCGCGCAGAGGCACTCTCACCGGATGGCAAGAGGGCGAGGCAGGCTCTGCATGAGGCCAGGCCTCACATGGAGGATCCCTCGCCTGCCCCGCGCCCTTGGGGCGGCGCCAACAGAGGCGGCCTCGCAACCCCTCTGAAATGGCCAGGCGACCCCCCTGGGGGTTGCAACCTCCAGGTTGAGAACCGCTGATGTAGAACATACAACCTATGGGTCTGCCTCGTCTAGCAATCCGGAAACATCCAGGAGAAACATGCAAAAAGGTGGCTGCCAAGTGTCCCGAGCCAGATCTGTAAACCAGAATATGTAAGAGGGCGTTTTAACTCACCTCCAGCTTTCCTCATTTGGAAATTTGAGGACTTGAATGACTTCACAGAACTATCCCAGTTCCAGAAGAGGCTGGAGTGTTTATATGACCCACCTCAGAGATTAAGATCGTCGGAGGAGGCCTTGCTCTCGGTCCCACCCCCTCACAAGTGCAATGAAAAACAGGGCCTTCTCAGTGGTGTTCCCTCACCTTTGGAACACCTTTGGCGCAGTAGGTTAAACCCTTGTGCCAGCAGGATGGATGACCGACAGATCGGTGGCTCGAATCTGGAGAGAGCGGGTTGAGCTCCCTCTGTCATCTCCAGCTCCCCATGTGGGGAACTGAGAGAAGCCTCCCACAAGGATGGTAAAACATCAAAACATCTGGACATCCCCTGGGCAAAGTCTTTGCAGTCAGCTGATTCTCTCACGCCAGAAGCGACTTGCAGCTTCTCAAGTTGCTCCCGACACACACAAACAAGCAATATTCAGGCCCTAACCAGGGTTGACCCTACTTAAAGAAGATCACACCATAAAAGGAAGAGCTAAGCCTAAATCTGAAGACTTCCAGCCTCTCAAAACTGTGTCTCCATAAAACAAAAAACAATGTGGACAAGAAAGGAAAATTGGCCTCGGATCTGATATTGTCCAGAACCTTTTTTATGCATGTGTGGCACTCTAATTGACATAAAGAAAGGGAAAAACAAAAATAAATACTTTTAAAACTGAAAGATTACTGTAATAAGGTCCCTTCGAAGGGTTTGTTCACCGAACATTAGAAGAATGAGGAAGGTCTTGCCCTGCCCGAGATGGAATGATTGCATGTAGTGCAAAAAACAGAGGCAAGGGATGCCTTGGAATATTCCACCACCACCACCAAGTTCACAGAGGTCAATGCTCTTTGGAGAAAAATACCAGCATTCTTTTGCCTTCTCCTTAAAAAACAATGAGGGAACCTGTAGCTCTCCTAACGGCATCCAAATCCAATTTCCATCATTCGTAGACAGCCAATTGTGAGATATAATGGGATCAGGGATTTTTTTGGTAAGAGGGAAAATGTTTTTTCCATCCACGATTAAAAGCTATATAGACAGTCCAGGACATCAGACAGGACCACCATGATCACTCTTAATCTATATAAATAAAAATGTAATGTTCATTTGTGGGATTAACAGAACTCAAAAACCACTGGATGAATTGACACCAAATTTGAACACAATACACCTAACAGTCCAATGAGTGTCCATCACCCGGAAACACACACACACACACAACCCCAGCAAGAACAGACTTAAAAAACCCCAAAATACACCATATATACATATACACATACACATGCACACATTCAAACACACACACGTATATATATGCACAAACACACACAAATATACACATATACACACACTCAGATATACATATACACATACATGCATGCACACATACATATATACATATACACATGCACACACATATACATATCCACATACATACATATATACACACAAATATGCATATAGACAAGCACACACATATACATAATATGCATGTACATATATAAACACACAAACACACAAATATACATACATACGTATACATAGACACAGATGTACATATACATATATATGCATGCACACATACATATATACATATACACATGCACACACATACATATATACACACAAATATGTTTATAGACAAGCACACACATATACACGATATGCATGTACGCATATAAACACACAAATATATACATACACACAGATGTACATATACACATATGTGCATGCACACATACATATATACATATACACATGCACACACACATACATATCCATATACATACATATATACACACAAATATGCATGTAGACAAGCACACACATATACACAATATGCATGTACGCATATAAACACACAAACACACAAATATACACACATATATATACACAGATGTACATATACACATACATGCATGCACACATATCAAAACAGATTGCCACAGACATTATGGGTCGAGGCCAATTTGCTCCAAAAGAGGGTCAATAACAGAAAGACTGCATGCCACAAACATTCAGTGGCCACACACCATTATTTAAAATAAAATAATAATAATAACTTTATTTTCCTAATACACATGCACACACACATACATATCCACATACATACATATATACACACAAATATAAATATAGGCAAGCACACACATATACACAATATACATGTACACATGTAAACACACAAAGATATGCACACAAGTATATATATGCACAAACACACAAATATACATATATACACCCATACATATACACACAGATATATATATATACACATGCACACACATATACATATCCACATACATACATATATACACACAAATATGCATGTAGACAAGCACACACATATACACAATATGCATGTACGCATATAAACACACAAACATACACATATACATACACACAGATGTACATATACACATACATGCATGCACACAGATATACATATACAAATGCACACACATACATATCCATATACATACATATATACACACAAATATGCATGTAGACAAGCACACACATATACACATGCATGTATGCATATAAACACACATATACACACATACTTGTATACACCCATATATATATACACACACACACATACACAAACACACATATATACACATATATACACACACATAAAGACATACACACACACAAAACACATATACACACACTGGGCCACAGCAACGCGTGGCAGGGGACGGCTAGTGCTGTATAAAGAATGTAACAGTGAAGCCAATGAACTCTACTTGTCACAAAGAGATCATTTGCCAAAGTTTCCTGAGAAAACACAATCACGGATAGAGTTTTAGCTGACCCGCCTTATAAGCATGGAATCCTTGCACAAGCCTAGCCCAAAGTCACACGCACACAAAGCAGTTTCCCCTACGGCACCACATGCAATTGAAACGGCAGCTCAGATAACCAATTACCTGCCAATCTGGGCCTATCGCACTTGCCATCATTCATTCCACACATGCAAAGCAGCTGATGGGATGACAGGCTGGTGATCAGCAGTACTCCGGTTTCCTAATGCACTCAATCCTGATTCCCCCGACACGGCAGAATTCAACAAATTTAAAACCTCAGCTGGGTTTTGTGATTTATTCTTTCCGGAGTAGGAGAGCCACTATTAAAAGATACACATATCAAAACAGATTGCCACAGACATTATGGGATGAGGCCAATTTGCTCCAAAAGAAGGTCAATAACAGAAAGACTGTATGCCACAAACTTTGAGTCGCAACACAACTTTATTTAAAATAATAATAATAATAATAATAATAATAACTTTATTTTTATACCCCGCCAACCATCTCCCCAAAGGGACTCGGGGCAGCTTACAAGAGACAAGCCCAAAAATTACAGATAAAACACAACCAATTAAAATATAAAACAATCACAATTGTAAACAATACACCATATATACTCGAGTATAAGCCGAGGCACCTAATTTAGCACAAAAAAATGGGAAAACTTACTGACTCGAGTATAAGCCGAGGGCGGGAAATGCAGCAGCTACTGGTAAATTTCAAAATAAATATATATACCAATAAAATTACATTAACTGAGGCATCAGTAGGTTAAATGTTTTGGAATCTATATAAATAAAAATGTAATGTTCGTTTGTGGGATTAACAGAGCTCAAAAACCACTGGGGGAATTGACACCAAATTTGGACACAAGACACCTAACAACCCAATGTATGTCCTTCACTCAAAAAAATGATTTTGTCATTTGGGAGTTGTGGTTGCTGGGATTTATAGCTCACCTACAATCAAAGAGCATTCTGGACCCCACCAACGATGGAATTGAACCAAACTTGGCACACATTTCTCCCATGACCAACAGAAAATACTGGAAGGGTTTGGTGGGCAGTGACCTTTGGTTTTGAAGTTGTAGTTCACCTACATCCAGGTAGCACTATGGACTCAAACAATGATGGATCTGCACCAAATTGTACAAGAATACTCAATATGTCCAGATGCGAACAGTGGTGGAGTTGGGGGCAAATAGAATCTTGACATTTGAGAGTTTTAGTTGCTGGGATTTATAGTTCACCTACAATCACAGAGCATTCTGAACCCCACCAACAATAGAATTGGGCCAAACCTCCCACACAGAACCCCCATGTGGGCCACAGCAACGCGCGGCAGGGTATGGCTAGTATTTATGTAAAACTGTAATTTAAGATAAGACTGTCCAACTCCAATTAAATCATTATTCTAACCCACTTCAATGTAAATGTGCTTACGTAGCTTTCCAATAATCACCACAGTTTATTTTAACTATACATTTTGGGGGGGAAAGCTGTGTGCATAAAAATAAGCATGTTTAGCCTGCAGAAGGGAAGGCTGAGAGGAGATATGATGGCCATGTATAAATATGGAAGGGGAGAGAGGAGGCAACAGGCTTGTTTTCTGCTGCCCTGAAAACTAGGACACGGAACAATGGCTTCAAACTACAAGAAAGGGGATTCCATCTGAACATTAGGAAGAACTTCCTCACTGTAAGGAGAGCTGTTCAGCAGTGGAACTCCCTGCCCTGGAGTGTGGTGGAGACTCCTTCTTTGGATGCTTTTAAACAGAGGCTGGGTGGCCACCTATTGGGGGTGCTTCTTGGCAGGGAGTTGGACTGGATGGCCCATGAGGTCTCTTGCAACTGTATCAAGAGAGGAGAGGAAGGCGCATGCTGCACTGAGAGAGGAGAGGAAGCCGCTCCCTACACCAAGAGAGGAGAGGAAGGCGCACACTGCACCAAGAGGGGAGAGGATGGCACGTGCTGCACCAAGAGAGGAGAGGAAGTTGTGCACCACACCGAGAGGAGAGGAAAGGCGTGCGCTGCACCGAGAGAGGAGAGGAAGGCGTGTGCTGCATCAAGAGAGGAGAGGAAGGTGTCTGCTGTACTGAGAGAGGAGAGGAAGGCGCGTGCTGCACTGAGAGAGGAGAGGAAGATGTGCGCTGCACCGAGAGAGGAGAGGAAGACACGCGCTGTACTGAGAGAGGAGAGGAAGTCGCACGCTACACCAAGAGAGGAGAGGAAGGTGTGGTTTTTAACGAGAGAGGAGAAGAAGGTGCATGCTGGATAAAGAGAGGAGAGGAAGGGGCATGCTGCACTGATGGAGGAGAGGAAGGCGCGCACTGCATGAGAGAGAAGAAGAAGGTGTGTGCTGCATCCAAGAGAGGAGAGGAAGGCACATGTTGTACCGAGAGAGGAGAGGGGGGCACGTGCTGCACCAAGAGAGAGGAAGGCGCGCGCTGCACGAGAGAGGAGAGGAAGGTGTGTACTGTATCAAGAGAGGAGAGGAAGGTGTGTGATGCACTGAGAGATGAGAGGAAGGCACGCGCTACACTGAGAAAGGAGAGGAAGGCGCCCGCTGCAACGAGAGGGGAGAGGAAGGCGCGTGCTGCACCGAGAGAGAAGAGGAGGACACACGCTACACCAAGAGACAAGAGGAAGGCACGCGCTACATAGAGAGGAGAGGAAGGCACATGTTGTACCGAGAGAGGAGAGGGGGGCACGTGCTGCACCAAGAGAGAGGAAGGCGCGCGCTGCACGAGAGAGGAGAGGAAGGTGTGTACTGTATCAAGAGAGGAGAGGAAGGTGTGTGATGCACTGAGAGATGAGAGGAAGGCACGCGCTACACTGAGAAAGGAGAGGAAGGCGCCCGCTGCAACGAGAGAGAAGAGGAGGACACACGCTACACCAAGAGACAAGAGGAAGGCACGCGCTACATAGAGAGGAGAGGAAGGCGCATACTGCACCGAGAGGGGAGGGGATGGTGTGTGTTGCACTGAGAGGGGAGAGGAAGGTGCGCACTGCACCAAGAGAGGAGAAGAAGGCACTGCTGCTCTGAGAGAGGAGAGAAAGGCATGCACTGCGCTGAGAGTGGAGGAAGGTGCACGCTGCTTGAGAGAGGAGGAGAGGAAGGAGAGCTGGGTTGCTGTGTGGAGAGGTGAGGGTCCTGGCAGGAAGGTGTGCTGAAAGAAGCCCTTCTTTCAACTCCACACCTTCTCGCTAGGACCCTCACTCGAGTATAAGCTATGGGGGGCTTTTTCAGCCTAAAGGGCTGAAAAAGTAGGCTTATACTAGAGTATATACAGTAATACAATTTAAGTAAGAAGGTGGTGGCGACAGGATACCCACACTCCAAATATGAAAGAACTCTAAGTTTCAACCAGAAAGAAACCAAGAAACTTCCATATTGTGGCTGGTTTCCCACTAAAACCCAAAAGGAGCAGTGTCATCATGAGGGCATTTTTCTTTGAAGACTCATATGTTGGGCTAAACATCCGTAGTGGCAAGAACCAGTCAATCCATACATGACAAAGCAACAAATTGCGATGTGGTGAGAAGTCAATTTGTTAACAACACTTTTGCAACATAAACTAATGAGACATTTCACAAAAGAAAGGGGAGGGATAAAGGAACAGGGAGAACCTGGTTGAGTTACAAGAACAGCTATGACAAGACCAAAACAAAGGCCACTAATGAGCCAGTATTGAATTACGAGAAGCAAAGATGGGACACTTCCTAGTATGGGAAGATTCAACATTACAATGCCAAAGGTATTGTCTAAGAGGGAAAGTAGCCCTAGTATTGTAAAGACAGTTTAACCCAGTGGTTCTCAACCTGTGGGTCCCCAGATGCTTTTGGCCTTCAACTCCCAAAAATCCTAACAGTTGGTAAACTGAGTGGGATTTCTGGGAGTTGTAGGCCAAAGCACCTGGGGACCCACAGGTTGAGAACCACTAAGTGACTGAAAGCAATAAGTAACTCTCTTCTCTCGATATTAGAAGAATTATAGCTTGGGTCAAGATAAGGGAAAGGTTTTCCCTGACATTAACTCTAGTTGTGTCTGACTCTCGGGGGGTGCTGCTCATCTCCATTTCTAAGCTGAAGAACTGGCGTTGTCCATAGACACCTCCAGGTCATGTGGCTAGCATGACTGCATGGAGCACCATTACCTTCCCGCAGAAGTGTTACCTATTGATCTACTCACATTTGCATGTTTTCGAACTGCTAGGTTAGCAGAATCATAGAATCAAAGAGTTGGAAGAGACCTCATGGGCCATCCAGTCCAACTCCATTCTGCCAAGAAGCAGGAATATTGCATTCAAATCACCCCTGACAGATGGCCATCCAGCCTCTGTTTAAAAGCTTCCAAAGAAGGAGCCTCCACCACACTCCGGGGCAGAGAGTTCCACTGCTAGGGAAGTAATGCTACCCCTCTATTCTGTTTTGGTTAGACCACATCTGGAATATTGTGTCCAGTTCTGGGCACCACAATTCAAGAGAGATATTGACAAGCTGGAATGTGTCCAGAGGAGAGCGACTAAAATGATAAAAGGTCTGGAGAACAAGCCCTATGAGGAGCGGCTTAAGGAGCTGGGCATGTTTAGCCTGAAGAAGAGAAGGCTGAGAGGGGATATGATAGCCATGTATAATATGTGAGAGGAAGCCACAGGGAGGAGGGAGCAAGCTTGTTTTCTGCTTCCTGGAGACTAGGACGCGGAACAATGGCTTCAAACTACAAGAGAGGAGATTCCATCTGAACATGAGGAAGAACTTCCTGACTGTGAGAGCCATTCAGCAGTGGAACTCTCTGCCCCGGAGTGTGGTGGAGGCTCCTTCTTTGGAAGCTTTTAACAGAGGCTGGATGGCCATCTGTCAGGGGTGATTTGAATGCAATATTCCTGCTTCTTGGCAGAAGGGGGGTGGACTGGATGGCCCATGAGGTCTCTTCCAAAACACTTAGAAACAAATGCTCTCACAGTCAGGAAGTTCTTCCTCATGTTCAGATGGAATCTCCTCTCTTGTAGTTTGAAGCCATTGTTCCGCGTCCTAGTCTCCAAGGAAGCAGAAAACAAGCTTGCTCCCTCCTCCCTGTGGCATCCTCTCACATATTTATACATGGCTATCATATAATAATAATAATAATAATAATAATAATACTTTATTTGTACCCCGCTACCATCTTCCCAAGGGACTCGGTGTGGCGTAATCTCCTTTCTTGTAGTTTGAAGCCATTGTTCCTTGTCCTAATCTCAATGGAAGCAGTAAACAATCTTAGGCAGAAGCTGGGCCTAACAGGCGGGAGCTCACCCCGCTCCCCAGATTCAAACTGCCAATCAAAGGTCAAGATAGCACTGTCCATTTCGCCAAGTTCCCATTTGTATATGACTATTGAGGGATGTGAAATCCCACCAACCTCAGAACCAAGAATCACTGAGTTGGAAGAGACCTTGTGAGCCATCCAATTCAACCCCATTCTGCTAAGAAGCAGGAAAATTGCATTCAAAGCCCCCCCTGATAGACGGCCATTTGGCATCTGCTTAAAAGCCCCCCAAGAAGGAACCTCCACCACACTCAGGGGCAGAGAGTTCCACTGCTGAACAGCTCTCACAGGAAGTTCTTCCTCATGTTCAAGTGGAATTTCCTTTGCTGTAGTTTGAAGCCACTGTTCCGTGTCCTAGTTTCCAGGGCAGCAGAAAACAAGCATTCAAAGCACCCTGAACAGATGGCCATTCAGCCTCTGCTTAAAAGCCTCCAAAGAAGGAGCCTCAACCTCACTCAGGGGCAGAGAGTTCCACCGCTGAACTGCTCTCACAGTCAGGAAGTTCTTCCTCATGTTCAGGTGGAATCTCCTTTCCTGTAGCTTGAATCCATTGCTTCAAGCCGTAGTCTCGGGGGCTTACTCCTTCTTCCCTATGACTTTCCCTCATATATGTATGCATGGCCATCATGTCTTTTATAAAGAGGGTGTCTTTATTGAAGCAAAGATGGATATGAATCAGCAGAGAATATCTAAACACATAATTTGTTACCATAAGAACCGATTCATAAGAATGTTTTCGTTCCTTCTTGAAGAAACCTTACAAAATTCACAGGAACGTTCTGATCAGAGAAGAAGCTCCTTCCAATTAGGATCCTTGAGTGCACGGCATTGTAACAGAACAGATTTGGTCTTGGAAGGAGTGCGGAGACAACATTTTGAGGTTATCACCAGATCTTTAAACTTGTGACCCCGGCAGAAAAAGACAAGGGAAGCTGTTTGCTGAGGTGGGGAAGTTCAGCGAACATGGAAAGTTCCTGAAAGTCAGATGGAGGTAAAAGACCAAATAAAGGTTACTGGAGAATTGAGTTAATAGGTAATGTCCTAAACGGAAGAGTGGCCAAGGAAGCCTCAACTTTTTAAAAAACTGTGGCATATGGGTGTAAAGGAAAAAACTGACAATTAACAGCAGGAAGCCTCTGGGATGAAGGGACCAGGAGACAAGCGAAGGAAAACAAAAGAGCCCAACTCCAAAGGGAGGTGTTAATTTCAAGCCAAAGGTGCTGCAAGGAGGAGAGAGAGGAAGAAAATGTCACTTAGGATTGGATCTCAGCTAGAAAGAAGCAGCTGGCATTATTCATGGCACAGGGAGGAGGAGGAGGAGGAGGAGAAGCCTGGTTTCAGAGAAATACAAACTACAAACTTAATTTAAAAATAGAAACCATCTGTTTTAAGGATAGAAGCAAGCAAGATCTATTCCAAGTCTATGACTGTAACCTAGAAGGCTTCCTCTCTTCGGGGAGGAAGATGAGGCAAATGCAAAGGATGGATAATACAGATGATGGAAAGTTCTAACTGCTACTAAGAGACCAAGGAAGCAAGGCCTGAGGGCAACACCATGCCCATCGTCCACATTACGAGTGGCTTATAGCTTGATATGCGCTGCCTCTGAATATAAGTTTTATTTATTTATTTACAGTATTTGTATACCGCTTTTCTTACCCCGAGGAGGGCTCAAAGCGGTTTACACATAAGTAATGGCAAAAATTCAATGCCAGTACAATTGTCCGTCAAATTGCTATTCCAGTCATTGTCTTTCCGAAATGCTGCATACATTTACTTCTACTGCCCGAAGGCCTGGTCCCAAAACCATTATTTTAATTTTTTTCTAAAAGCCAGGAGGGAGGGGGCAGATCTTACCTCATTTGGGAGTGTGTTCCATAGGCGGGGGGGCCACAGCCGAGAAGGCCCTGTCTCTCGTCCCCGCCAGATGCATCTGTGCTGTTGACGGGAGTGAAAGCAGGGCCTCCCTGGATGATCTTAGATTACGAGGTGGGACGTAGGGGTGGATGCATTCTAGGGTTGCTGGGAGTTTTCCGGACTGTCTAGCTATGTTCCAGAAGCATTTTCTCCTGACATTTCACCCACATCTATGGCAGGCATCCTCAGAGGTTGAAGGGTCTGTTGGAAACTAGGCAAGTGGGGTTTATATACCTGTGGAATAATGTCCAGGGTGGGAGAAAGAACTCTTAAGATCTTCCGAGGAGGCTCTCCTTTCACTCTCACTACCAAGTACAGTTGGTGGGGATGGGAGAGAGGGCTTTCTTGGTGGTGGCTCCCTGCCTCTAGAACACCCTTCCAAGGCAAATAAGACAGGCCCCATGCCTCCCCTCCTTTCATAAAAGCTTGAAGACCTGGTGGTTTCAACAAGCCTTTGAGAATGACCAGTTCTAGCCCAGACCCAAACATTGCTGAATATGACCTTATACTTCCTACCTATTACCCTGGTCATCCCTCTAATAGGCCCTGGAAATGAGCAGCCACAGACCCGTACCTGCTATTGCTGTTAGCTTGTTATATTAATTGTACTGTTATATTTGCTTGCTGTTGTGTTTTTACTGATGTGTTGTTGGGCTTGGCCTCATGTAAGCCGTCCCAAGTCCCCTTGGGGAGATGGTGGCAGGGTATAAAGTTTATTATTATTATTATTATTATTATTATTATTATTATTATTACTATTATTATTATTATTATTATTATTATATTGTATTATATTGTTATAGCACTGTACTTAATTCCTGGTCCCCTCATATTTTGAGTCTGTAGTAGCATTTGTTGGATTTCCTTAGTGGGTCTGTAGATAGTTTGTAGGTTGTGTATCTTCATCAGTTTCCTTATGCAACATTCACACCCTAGTTTCCAACAGACCTCACAACCTCTGAGGATGCCTGCCATAGATGTGGGTGAAACGTCAGAAGAGAATGCTTCCGGAACATAACCAGACAGCCTGGAAAACTCATAGCAATGCAATGATTCCAGCCATGAAACACATAAACACATAAAGGTTCTGCTTATCCACCTCAGGCTCAAATAGATCTCTCCAAACTACAGAGTTGGCCAAACTTCAGAAATGAGGAGAGGAGGAAGAAGAGAGTCTAGTAGCTAACCTTTAAGACAACACTAGCTTGGGGACCCGGCGCTGCCCAGGTCATTAGAGAAAGGCAGTGTGGCAAAGGTGTTCTTTATCAGTTATCAGTTAGTGAAGGTACTGTGAATCCCATTGTGCATGATCCATCCTCCTCCAAACAGCACCAGGGTGTAGAATGGGTCATGGGGGCTCTGTGTGCCAAGTTTGGTCTTGATTAGTCATTGGATGAGGGTCACAACGGTCTCAGAAAGTGAGTGATGGTACTGCAAGTCCCATCATCCATGGTCCACCCTCCTCCAAACTGCAGTAGGATGTAGAGTGGGTCTTGCGGGCTCTGTGTGCCAAATTTGGTCTTTATTCGTAATTTTCTGACACAGCCTCGGGCCTTTTCCTCTCCTCTGTCACCTCAGAATCTTGGGAGTTTTTGAGGCTGGCCAATCAGAGACCATATGCAAATAATACCACAGTGGCAACCAATCAGAAAGCTGCCACATACACCTCCCTCCGTCCTCCATTCTCCCTACGCCCCATAAAAACACTGACTTTTTATTAGATAGATAGATAGATAGATAGATAGATAGATAGATAGATAGATAGTGTGCCTTGATATATCAGCTGCTGGGAAACACAAGAGGGAGGATACTACTCGGCGCACATTCTGATAGTGGGCTTCCCTTCTTGATGGCATTATGTGCCGAGGGCCGCTTCGCCCGAACACTTATTCCAAAGAAAACTTGTTAATCTTTAAGTGGCCACAAGACATTGTTGTTTTTGCTGCAAAAGACTAACAAGGCTGCACCCGTCTGTCTGGAAATTTCCAGGCAGCAACTGGCTCACCAGATGTTGGCCCGCATGGGTCTTTGGCCTGGTCCAGCAGAGCTTTTTCTTACAAAAGGAGCCCAAACCCACATCTAGAGAAGAGAAAAATTGGGATTTTTATAGGAAGCACTAAGAAAAGAGAGGAAGGGATACCTGGTAAAAAGTCTACAGATGCAAAATTAATGCAGTTTGACACAACTTTAACTACCATAGTTGAATGCAATACAATTCTGGGAATTGTAGTTTGTGAGGCACTACAACTCTTAGGCAGTGAAGGCTAAATACACTGTAAAACTACAACTCCCAAGATTCTATAACATTGAGCCATAGCTGCACTGATTCTCAAGTTTAGGTGCACCTCAAGTCAAACAGATCCTTGGCCCATTTAGGTCAGTTTGGTCTACTCTTAAGGGGTGGGCTGGATGGCCCTTGTGCCATCTTCTGTCTCTCTGATTCTGCGAGTCAATATTTGTGTGTGTATGTGTAGAACATACCACCAAGATGCCCATCCAGCCTCTGTTTAAAAATTTGGATTTTATATGGCAGTGTAAAAGGGACCTAACTCTAGACACCTATGCATGTAGCCTAGAATCATATTGGCCTTCTTAGCTGCCGCATCACACTATTGGCTCATGTTCAGTTTGGCATTGACTAAGACCCCTTCTATACTGTCATATAAAATCCTGATTATCTGATAAAAGGCAGTGGAGAGTCATACAATACAGATTAAAGGAGATAACGTGGACTACCTGCTTTGACAATCTGAATTATATAGATCTTAAGACCCCTTCCTGCAAGGTAGACTCCTATTGATGCTGCTTAGAGAAGACAATGATGCTGGAGAAAATGGAAGAAAAAAGGAAGAGGGGCCAACCAAGGGCAAGATGGATGGATAATAATAATAATAATAATAATAATAATAATAATAATCCCTTATTTAAACCCTGCTACCATCTCCCGAAGGACTCAGTGCGGCTTACAAGAGGCCGAGCCCAAATACATCAGTAAAAAAGCAACAACAACCTTAGTTACCTCTAGACTGGACTATTGCAATGCACTCTATGTGGGGCTGCCCTTGATAACGATCCTGAAATTTCACCTGGTCCAACGAGTGGCAGCCAGACTATTAACTGGTACAAATTACAGGGAGCGGTCAACCCCCCTGTTTAAGGAGCTCCATTGGCTGCCATTTATTTTCTGGTCCCAATTCAAGGTGCAGGTTCTTACCTACAAAGCCCTGAACTGTTTGGGACCCGCCTACCTGCACAACCGCATTTCTTATTACAAACCTACACGATCCCTTCGATCGTCCAGATAGGCCCTTCTCTCACTTCCGCTGCCCTCGCAAGTGCGACTTGTGGGTACGAGGCAGAGGGCCTTTTCTGTGGTGGCCCCTCAGCTCTGGAACTCGCTCCCCAGAGAAATCAGGCAAGCCCCCACCCTGGCAGTCTTCAGGAAGAGCCTGAAAACTTGGCTGTTCCAGTGTGCCTTCAATAAATGAATGAACAATAACCCCTGACCTGGCCAAATTCTGCATAAAATGCCCTCGGAAGCACTTTATTTTACCTGTTAGTGCAATTAAACCCTACTTGTTCTAGATCAGTGGTTCTCAACCTGGGGTCCCCAGGTGTTTTTGGCCTTCAACTCCCAGAAATCCTAACAGCTGGTAAACTGGCTGGGATTTCTGGAAGTTGTAGGCCAAAAACATCTGGGGACCCCACGTTGAGAACCACTGTTCTAGATCCATTATATTGCTCTCTCACGCAGTGTTTTTAAACTTTTAATCCCTGCAACTGGCCCTGCCCACTATGATTAACTTTCTGTGTTCAAATACTGTGATTTTATATTGTCTGATGTGTTTATTTACACGGCTTTTCTTATTTTATTCTTTCCTTATATTTTATTGTTATTTTCTTATATGTATATTTGCACTGTTGTATTGCTGTGCTTGGCCTCATGTAAGCCGACCCGAGTCCCCTTATTATATTATTACTAGCCATCCCCTTCCACGCGTTGCTGTGGCCCAGTCTGTGTATATGTATTTTGTGTGTGTGTATATATATGTGTGTATGCATATATATAGGTGTATATACATATGTGTGTGTGTATATATTTGTGCATTTGTGCGTTTGTATGTGTACAAGCATATTGTATATATGTGCGTGCTTGTCTATATGTATATTTGTGTGTGTATATATATGTGTGTGTGTGTGTGCATGCATATGTGCATGTGTATATGTATAAGTGTGTGTTGTTGTTGTTCATTCGTTCAGTTGTTTCCGACTCTTCGTGACCTCATGGACCAGCCCACGCCAGAGCTCCCTGTCGGCCGTCACCTCCCCCAGCTCCTCCAGAGCTATATATGTGTGTGTATGTATGTGTATATTTGTGTGTGTTTGTACACACACACACATATATTTATATGAATGTGTGCATGTGTATATGTATATGAGTGTATGTGTATATGTATATATGGTGTATTTTTGGGGTTTTTAAGTCTTCTCCGCTGGGGTTTTGTGTGTGTGTGTGTGTGTTTTTAGGGGTGATGGACACTCGTTGGACTGTTAGGTGTCTTGTGTCCAAATTTTCTGTCAATTTGTCCAGTGGTTTTTGAGGTATGTTAATCCCACAAACAAACATTACATTTTTATTTATATAGACTAGCCGCCCCCTGCCACGCGTTGCTGTGGCCTAGTCTGTATATATGTTTTTTTTGTGTGTGTATGTGTGTATATATGCATGTTTGCATATATAGATAGATAAAAATGTAATGTTCAATTGACACACATACATACACACATATATCTCTATCTATCTATCCAAACACACATATATATACACACACATATATATAGAAATATAGATAGATGGGTGTATTGTGTGTGTGCATGTGTATATATGTGTGTATACATGTGTATATATTTGTGTATTTGTTTTTATATGTGTATATGTATATTGTGTATATATGCGTGTTTGCCTATAAGATAGATAGATAAAAATGTAATGTTCATTTGTGGACGAATTGACACACATACATACATACAGACACACATATATATACACAAATATATAGCTAGATGGGTGTATTGTGTGTGCGCATATGTGTGTATACATGTGTATATATTTGTGTATTGGTTTTTATATGTGTATATGTGTGTGCTTGTGTATATATGTGTATGTACGTCTATATGTATATGTGTGTATGTATGCATGTGTATATGTAAATATATATGTGCATGTGTATATGAGTGTATGTGTATATGTAAATATAGTTTATTTTGGGGGGTTTTAAGTCTGTTCTGCTGGGGTTTTTTTGTGTGTTTTAAGGGGTGATGGACACTCAATGGCCTGCGAAGTGTCTTGTGTCCAAATTTGGTGTCAATTTGTCCAGTGGTTTTTGAATTATGTTAACCCCACAAACTAACATTACATTCTTATTTATATAGATTACTATTATGGCACTGTGGACTCAGATAACCCAGTTCAAAGCAGATATTGTGGGATTGTCTGCCTCGATATTCTGGAATGTGTGGAAGGGCCCTGGGTTATATGGCAGTGTGGACTCAGATAACCCAGTTCAAAGCAGATACTGTGGATTATCTGCCTCGAATTATTATTATTATTTATTATTATTGGGCGGGTGACAAATAAAGTCTTATGATAATAAGGCACTGCAGGAAGCCCCTGTCACCTGGGGTCCTTCAGGTGTATTTTTTGGGAGGGTCTCCCTCCCTTGGCCCCAAATGCTGGCCAAGCTGAACATTTTACCTCATACATTTGGCCCGTCCTCTATGTCTGGTTTTACTATGCTGTTTTATATTGTTGATTTTGTGATTTCATATTTTGTTATGATGTATTTTGTTATTGTGTGTTTATTATGTTGTATTATTTTGGGCTTGGCGATCACATCTCCGTTTACGAACCCACACGATCCCTCCGTTCATCTGGAGAGGCCCTGCTCACGATCGTCACAAGCGCGTTTGGTGGGGATGAGGGACAGGGCCTTCTCTGTGGTAGCCCCCCGACTCTGGAACTCTCTCCCCAAGGACATCAGACAAGCCCCAACGTTGGCAGTCTTTAGGAAGAGCTTGAAGACCTGGATGTTCCAGTGTGCCTTTCCAGAATAGGAAACTCCTAGCATCATGTCCCAAACACACTTTACCAGAGATTTGAGATTGTCTGCACATCGCACCTACCCTAAAATCCTTACATTTCACCTGTCATGTCCAGCACTTTTAATTTATTCATTACATTTGGCCTGGCCCTAGTTTTAAATGTGTCATGATGTATTGTTTTGATGTTTTACTGTTATTGCTTTAATGTTTATTGGTTTGCTTTATGAGTTTTATTGTTGAACGTATTCTCCCCTATAAACCATCAAGATTATTAAGATCATCTGGAGAGGCCCTGCTCTCGGTACCACCGGCCTCGCAAGCGCGTCTGGTGGGGACGAGGGACAGGGCCTTCTCGGTGGTGGCCCCTCGACTCTGGACTCTCTCCCACTGGAGATCAGGACCGCCTCTTCTATCCTGACATTTAGGAAACAGGTGAAGACGTGGTTATGGAGACAGGCATTCAACGAGTGAGCCAACACCCTGAGATATGGATGGAGGATGAGGAGCAACGATTTTAGTGTGACGACTGACCATTATAGTTATTGATTGTAATTGCTGTTTTAATGTTTTACTGTAATATGAATTATGATGTTTTATTGACTGTATGTGATATTATGGTTGGAAACCGGTCTGAGTCCCTCAAGAGAGGTGAGAAGGCCGGTATACAAAACTTTAGAATAAATAAATAAATTGTATTTGTTATGCTGTTGTTTTATTGAGGGCCTTGGCCTTTGTAAACCGCACCGAGTCCTTCGGGAGATGTTAGCAGGGTACAAATAAAGTTAATAAGCTTCAACTAGTCCAACGCTCGGCAGCCATGATTCTAACAGGAGCGGAGCGCAGGGAGCATACAACCCCCGTGCTGCGCCAACTCCACTGGCTACCGATTTGCTACCGGGCTCAATTCAAAGTGCTGGCGTTGACCTTTAAAGCCCTAAACGGTTCCGGCCCAAGCTACCTATCCGACCGCATCTCTGCCTATGAACCCACTAGGACTTTGAGATCTTCCGGGAAGGCCCTGCTCTTGATCCCGCCTGCCTCACAAGCACGGCTGGTGGGGACGAGAGATAGGGCCTTCTCGGTGGTGGCCCCCCGGCTGTGGAACGCCCTCCCCACGGACATTAGACTAGCTCAATCATTAATGGTATTCTGCAAAAAAGTGAAAACCTGGTTGTTTGAGCAGGCGTTCAAATAGTAAGTGCAATGAATGTAATGAACATAGGAATGGAACAATGGATGACGGATCTGGATCATGTTTTTAGTGATGAGACGCTAGCGAATGGCTATTGGTGTTAATTGCATATTGTTGTTAATTGTATACTTTTCTATAATATGTTATGATGTTAACTGTTTTTTATACTGTGTTATGGTAGCATGGAATTTCTGCTGTTCTTGTTGTGAACCGCTGTGAGTCGCCTAAGGGCTGGGAAAAGCGGTACACAAATAAAGTAAATAAAGTAAATAAATAATAATCCTCGGTTCTTGTGGGTTTTTTTCGGGCTATATGGCCATGTTCTAGAGGCATTTCTCCTCAGAGGATGCTTGCCATAGATGCAGGCGAAACGTCAGGAGAAATGCCTCTAGAACATGGCCATATAGCCCGAAAAAACCCCACAAGAACTGAGTGATTCCAGCCATGAAAGCCTTCGACAATAATAATAATGTTTGTCACCCCGAGTCGCCTGTGGGGAGATGGTGGCGGGTTATAAATAAAGTGTATTATTAATATTATTATTATTATTATTATATGGCAGTGTGGACTCAAGATAACCCAGTTCAAACAGATACTCTGGGGTATAAGGCTGTGTGGAAGGGATTATTATTATTATTATTATTATTATTATTATTATTATTATTATTATTATTATTATATGGCAGTGTGGACTCAGATAACCCAGTTCAATGCAGATATTCTAGGATACAAGGCTGTGTGGAAGGGTCCTGGGTGATATGGCAGTGTAAACTCAAATTCAAAGCAGATACTGTGGATTATCTGCCTTGAATAATAATAATAATAATTGTTATTATTATTATTATTGGGTGGGTTACCTTATGATAATAAGGCACTGCAGGAAGCCCCTGTCACCTGGGGTCCTTCAGATGTATTTTTTGGGAGGGTCTCCCTCCCTTGGCCCCAAATGCTGGCCAAGCTGAACATTTTACCTCATACATTTGGCCCGTCCTCTATGTCTGGTTTCACTATGCTGTTTTATATTATTGATTTTGTTATTTCATATTTTGTTATGATGTATTTTGTTATTGTGTGTTTATTATGTTGTATTATTTTGGGCTTGGCGATCGCATCTCCGTATATGAACCCACACGATCCCTTCGTTCATCCGGAGAGACCCTGCTCACGATCCCACCTGCGTCACAAGCGCAGTTGGTGGGGACGAGGGACAGGGCTTTCTCTGTGGTAGCCCCCCGACTCTGGAACTCTCTCCCCAAGGACATCAGACAAGCCCCAATGTTGGCAGTCTTTAGGAAGAGTTGAAGACCTGGCTGTTCCAGTGTGCCTTTCCAGAATAGGAAACTCCCAGCATCATGTCCCAAACGCACTTTACCAGAGATTTAAGATTGCCTGCACATCGCACCTACCCTAAAATCCTTACATTTCACCTGTCATGTCCAGCACTTTTAATTTATTCATTACATTTGGCCTGGCCCTAGTTTTAAATGTGTCATGATGTATTGTTTTGATGTTTTACTGTTATTGCTTTAATGCAGGGGTCCTCGAACCTTTTAAACAGAGGGCCAGGTCACAGTCCCTCAAACTGTTGGAGGGCCGGATTATAATTTGAAAAAAACATGAATGAATTCCTATGCACACTGCACATACCTTATTTGTAGGTCAAAAAAACACTTTAAAACAATAAAATAATTAAAATGAACAACAATTTTACCAAATATAAACTTATTAGTATTTCAATGGAAGTGTGGGCCTGCTTTTGGCTGATGAGATAGAATTGTTGTTGTTGTTGTGTGCTTTCAAGTCATTTCAGACTTAGGTTGACCCTGAATGAGGGCCGGGTAAATGACCTTGGAGGGCCGTATCTGGACCCCAGGCCTTAGTTTGAGAACCCCTACTTTAATGTTTATTGGTTTGCTTTATGAGTTTTCTTGTTGTATTTGTTACGCTGTTGTTTTATTGAGGGTCTTCGGAGATGTTAGCAGGGTACAAATAAAGTTAATAATAATAATGTTAGTCACCCTGAGTCGCCTTTGGGGAGATGGTGGCAGATTATAAATAAAGTGTATTATTATTATTATTATTATTATTATTATACGGCAGTGTGGACTCAGATAACCCAGTTCAAAGCGGATATTCTAGGATACAAGGCTGTGTGGAAGGGTCCTGGGTGATATGGCAGTGTAGACTCAAATTCAAAGCAGATACTGTGGATTATCTGCCTTGAATAATAATAATAATAATAATTATTATTATTATTGGGGGGGGGGGAACAAATAAGATGTTATGATTAGGTTCTTGTGGGTTTTTCCGGGCTATATGGCCATGTTCTAGAGGCATTTCTCCTGACGTTTCGCCTGCATCTATGGCAAGCATCCTCAGAGGTAGTGAGGCTGTTGGAATTAGGAAAATGGGTTTATATATCTGTAGAATGGCTGGGGTGGGGCAAGGAGCTCTTCTCTGCTGGAGCTGGGTGTGAATGTTTCAACCGACCACCTTCATTAGCATTTGAGGGCCTGGCTGAGCCTGGGGGAATCTTTTGTTGAGAGGTGTTAAGATGTGCCTGGTTGTTTCCTCTCTGCTGTTTTGCTGTTGTAATTTTAGAGTTTTTTTAATACTGGTAGCCAGATTTTGTTCATTTTCATGGTTTCCTCCTTTCTGTTGAAATTGTCCACATGCTTGTGGATTTCAATGGCTTCTGTGTGTAGTCTGACATGGTGGTTGTTGGAGTGGTCCAGCATTTCTGTGTTCTCAAATAATATGCTGTGTCCAGGTTGGTTCATCAGGTGCTCTGCTATGGCTGACTTCTCTGGTTGAAGTAGTCTGCAGTGCCTTTCATGTTCCTTGATTCGTGTTTGGGCAATGCTGCATTTGGTGGTCCCTATGTAGACTTGTCCACAGCTGCATGGTATACGGTAGATGCTTGCCATAGATGCAGGCGAAACGTCAGGAGAAATGCCTCTAGAACATGGCCCTATAGCCCGAAAAAACCTACAAGAACCTATTGATTCCAGCCATGAAAGCCTTCGACAATACATTGAACAATTTTACCAAATATAAACTTATTAATATTTCAATTGAAAGTATGGGCCTGCTTTTGGCTGATGAGATAGAATTGTTGTTGTTGTTGTTGTGTCCTTTCAAGTCATTTCAGACTTAGGTTGACCCTGAATGAGGGCCGGGTAAATGACCTTGGAGGGCTGTATCTGGACCCCAGGCCTTAGTTTGAGAACCCCTACTTTAATGTTTATTGGTTTGCTTTATGAGTTTTCTTGTTGTATTTGTTACGCTGTTGTTTTATTGAGGGCCTTGGCCTTTGTAAACCGCACCGAGTCCTTCGGGAGATGTTAGCGGGCTACAAATAATGATGATAATAATAATAATGTTACTCACCCCAAGTCCCCTTTGGGAAGATGGTGGCGGGTTATAAATAAAGTGTATCATTATTATTTTTATTATTTGGCAGTGTGGACTCTGATAACCCAGTTCAAAGCGGATATTCTAGGATACAAGGCTGTGTGGAAGGGCCCTGGATGATATGGCAGTGTAGACTCAGATTCAAAGCAGATACTGTGGATTATTTGCCTTAAATAATAATAATAATTATTATTATTATTGGGGGGGGGGGAACAAATAAGATGTTATGATTAGGTTCTTGTGGGTTTTTCCGGGCTATAGGGCCATGTTCTAGAAGCATTTTCTCCTGACGTTTCGCCTGCACCTATGGCAAGCATCCTCAGAGGTTGTGAGGTCTGTTGGAACTATGAAAAGGGGTTTATATATCTGTGGAATGACCGGGGTGGGAAAAGCTCTTCTCTGCTGGAGCTAGGTGTGAATGTTTCAACTGACCACCTTCATTAGCATTTGAAGGCCTGGCTGAGCCTGGGAAAATCTTTTGTTGAGAGGTGTTAAGATGTGCCTGGTTGTTTCCTCTCTGCTGTTTTGCTGTTGTAATTTTAGAGTTTTTTAATACTGGTAGCCAGATTTTGTTCATTTTCATGGTCTCTGTTGATAATAAGGCACTATAGGAAGCCCCTGTCACTTGGGGTTCCTTCAGGTGTGTCTTTTGGGAGGATCTCCCTCCCTTGGCCCCAAATGCTGGCCAAGCTCCCCCTAACCAGCCCCAGGTGGAGAGAGGGGCGTGCCCTTCCTCCTTGTGGGCGTGTCCTGGTTAAGAGGGGGCGTGTCCCTGCGAGGCCCCTCCCCTTTGTGGGCGGGGCCTGCCTCCCCTCCTGAGGGGCCCCACCAGAGTGAGGGGCCCATAGTACCGAGGGGCCCCCTCCCCGCTGAGGCCCGCTTCTATCTCCTTCCCTCCCTTCCCTTCCCTTCCCTCCGGGAGAGCCACTCACCGCCACGCCGCGGCCCGCTCTTCCTCCTCCTCCTCCTCCTCCGGCCAAAGAGACCCCCACATAGACACTCACACAGGCTCCTCTCAGGGCGGCGCGGCGACGTCACAACGCACGGCGACGTCGGCACGCACGCTCCCCGCCGCGCGCATGCGCCGGACTCCCTCCCCAAGCTACCTCACCCGCCTCCTTCCCTCCCATTGGCCCTGCTTCCAGACATACATCTCCAGGAACCAATCGGAACGTCTTAACAAAAAAAAAAAAAATCTCCAACTTCACCATCCAATCGAAAGCCGGTCTTTCTTTATAATATCCCGCCTCCGTGGCTCAGATAGACGGCTGTATTGGCCAATAAAAACGTTGCTCAGGATTTCAGCTTCCAATAGGAAAGCGCTTTCTGTTCTTTAGACCTCCCACCAAGTCCTCTTCTTTAAACCCTATCTTTCTTTATAATATCCCGCCTCCGTGGCTCAGACAGACGTCTGCACTGGCCAATAAAAACGTTGCTAAGGATTTCAGCATCCAATAGAAAAGCGCTTTCTGTTCTTTAGACCTCCCACCAAGTCCTCTTCTTTAAACCCTATCTTTCTTTATAATATCCCGCCTCCGTGGCTCAGATAGACGTCTGCACTGGCCAATAAAAACGTTGCTAAGGATTTCAGCTTCCAATAGGAAAGCGCTTTCTGTTCTTTAGACCTCCCACCAAGTCCTCTCTCTTTTTTGAGCTCCCTTCAACTTTTTTTCCCTATTTCCCCGCCCCTTGATTCCCATTCCGCCAATGAGATGTTGATAAGGGCGGGTTTTGCCCGCGAGGTGTTGCCTGAGCGGCCAATGGGAGGCGAGGGGAAGGCATGGGGGCGTGGCTTGGGGCGTGGCGTTAGTTTTCTCCTCAGGAGGAAGAACCACGCATGCGCGTTACATTTTCCCGCCCAAAACTCCTCCTCACACAAAACTCCGCCTTTAATTCGGTTTAAAGTTCCAAACATCTCAAGTTTGCCTCACCAAACTACAACTCACATTATTCTAGGCCATTCTGCCAGGAAAGTGGTGTCAAACCGCATTAATTTTGCAGTGTAGACGCATCTCTGGCAAACTAAAAGGATCTCAATGATAATAATAATAATAATAATAATAATATAATAACTAATATTAATAATAATATAATAACAACAACTAATAATAATAATAACAACTAATAATAATAATATAATAAAAATAATAATAACAACTAATAGTAAGAATAATATAATAATAATAACTAATAATAATAATAACTAAATAATAACTAAATAATATAATAATAATAACAACTAATAATAATATAATAATAATAATAACAACTAATAGTAACAATAATAATAATAACAACTAATAATAATAATATAATAATAACACCTAATAATAATATAATAATAAATAACTAATAATAATATAATAACAACTAATAATAATAATATAATAATAACAACTAATATAATAATAATAATAACTAATAATATATAATAATAAATAACAACTAAGAGTAAAATAATATAATAATAATAACTAATAATAATAATAATAAATAATAACTAAATAATATAATAATAATAACAACTAATAATAATATAATAAAAATAATAATAACAATAATAGTAAAATAATATAATAATAATAACTAATAATAAATAACTAAAATAATAATAAATAATATAATATAATAAATAACTAATAATAATATATAATAATAATAATAATAGTAATAATATAATAATAATAACTAATAATAATATAATAATAACAAACTAATAATAATAATAATAATAACAATAATATATATATATAAATAAAATATAATAATATAATAATAACAACTAATAATAATAATAATATAATAATAACCTAATAATAAATAATAACAATAATAATATAATAATAATAAATATAATAAAAACTAATAAATAATATAATAATAATAACAACTAATAATATAATATAATAATATAATAATAACAACTAATAGTAATAATATAATTACTATTAATATTAATATATTTAATATTAATATAATTAATAATATTGTTATTATTAATTATATAATAATAACTAATAATAATAATTAATATTATTATTAATAATATATTTAATATTAATATAATTATAATAATATTCCCCCAGGCAAAAAGATTCCCCCCAGGCACTTCCAAGCCATTGAATGCTAATCAAAGTGATCAGTTGAAACATTCACACCTAGCTCCAACAGACAATGTCCCACCCTGGTCATTCCACAGATATATAAACCCATTTTTCCTACTTCCAACAGACCTCACAACCTCTGAGGATGCTTGCCATAGATGCAGGCGAAACGTCAGGAGAAAAATTGCCTCCAGAACATGGCCATATAGCCCGGAAAAACCTACAACAACCCAATAATAATATAATTAATAATAATATAAGTAATATTAATATTATTATTGTTATTAATACTGGCTAAGCAGTGTAATTTCTCCAGTGGTGTAGGGCGCAGACACCCTGTGATAATAGGTGAACTACAACTCCCAAACTCAAGGTCAATGCCCACCAAACCCTTCCAGAATTTTCGGTTGGTCATGGGAGTCCTGTGTGCCAAGTTTGCCCCAGTTCTGTCGTTGGTGGGGTTGAGAATGCTCTTTGATTGTAGGTGAACTATAAATCCCAGCAACTACAACTCCCAAATGTCAAGGTTCTATTTTCCCCAAACTCCAACAGTGTTCACATTTGGGCAAATTGGGTATTCATGCCAAGTTTAGTCCAGATCTATCATTGTTTGAGTACACAGTGCTTTCTGGAGATAGGTGAACTACAACTCCCAAGCTGAAGGCCAATGCTCAACTAACCCTTTCATTATTTTTTGCTGGTCATAGGCGTTCTGTGTGCCAAGTCTGGGCCAATTACATCTCTAGTGGAGTTCAGAATGCTCTTTGATTGTAGGTGAACTATAAATCCCAGCAACTACAACTCGCAAGGTCCAGAGAATGAAAATTCATCCTGCCTATCAAATATTTACATGACGATTCATAACAGTAGCAAAATTCCAGTTATGAAGTAGCAACGAAAATAATTTTAGGGTTGGGGGTCACCACAACATAAAGGGAACTGTATTAAAGGGTCGCGGCATTGGGAAGGTTGAGAAGCTGGCTGGCACAACCTGGGGATCACAACCAGACACAATGAAGACATCTGCACTTGACAGTGCCTAAAGCAAACTTTTGTTGAGAGGTGATTAGATGTCCTTGCTTGATTCCTCTCTGTTGTTATGCTGTTGTAATTTTGGAAGCAGAAGCATGTGGACAATTTCAACAGAAAGGAGGAAACCATGAAAATGAACAAAATCTGGCTACCAGTATTAAAAAAAACTCCAAAATTACAACAGCACAACAACAGAGAGGAAACAAACAAGGACATCTAATCACCTCTCAACAAAAGTTTGCTCCAGGCACTGTCAGGCCATTATATGCTAATCAAAGTGGTCAGTTGAAACATTCACACCCAGCTCCAGCAGACAAGAGTCCTTTGTCCCACCCTGGTCATTCCACAGATATATAAAGCCATTTTCCTAGTTCCAACAGACCTCACTACCTCTGAGGATACTTGCCATAGATGCAGGCGAAACGTCAGGAGAGAATGCCTCTAGAACATGACCATATAGCCTGAAAAAGCCTACAACAACCCAGTGATTCCAGCCATGAATGCCTTCGACAATACATAGTCTAGACACATTCTGTTTATCTTGAATGTTTTCCTGCAAGCTTTCCCCCTTTTTTGTGATTGCAAACTCATTGCATTTTTGACGCTCCGCCCTTGACTTCCTTTTCTCTGACCGTCTTTCCTTTGCAGCTGTCAGAAGAGCGAGAAAAGAAAACCCTAGAAAACTACACATCCAGACTGCAAAAAAGAAGATTAAACCAATAGTTGCAGGTTTGCGGCTAGCGAGAAGGCTCCTAAGGGAAAGAATGGTGAGCTTTTAAACGTAAACATTTGGGTGCATCTACACTGTAGAATTAATGCAGTTTAATACAGCTTTAACTTCCAATCCCAGTAGTTGTAGTTATACAATGTCTTTCAGCCAAACAGCTCCCAGGATTCTATATTATTAAGCCATGGAAATCAAACTGCATTATTATTATTATTATTATTATTATTATTATTATTATTATTATTATTTTGACTAGAATTTTGAAGATTGTATATTTCTATATATGTGTGTGTAGCAATATATATATTACTGGGTGGCCTTAAGTATTTTCTGTTGGTCATGGAGGTTCTGTGTGGGAAGTTTGCCCCATTTCTGTCGTTTGTGGGTTTCAGAATGCTCTTTAATTGTACTGAACTACAAATCCCAGTAACTACAAATCCCAAATGTCAAGGTCTATTTCCTCCAAACTCCAGCTGTGTTCATATGTGGGCATATGGAATATTCGTGCCAAGTTTGGTCCAGATCCATCATTGTTTGAGTCCACGGTGCTCTCTGGATGTAGGTAAACTACAACTCCAAACTCAAGGTCAATGCCCACCAAACCCTTCCAGTATTTTCTGTTGGTCATGGAAGTCCTGTATGCCATGTTTGGTTGAATTCCATCATTGGTGGAGTTCAGAATGCTCTTTGATTGTAGGTGAACTATAAATCCCAAATGTCAAGGTCTATTTCCCTTAAACTCCATCTGTGATCATATTTAGGCATATGGAATTTTTGTGTCAAGTTTGGTCCAGATCCATCATTGTTTGAGTCCTCAGTGCTCTCTGGATGTAGGTGAACCACAACTCCCAAACTCATGGTCAATGCCCACCAAACCCTTCCAGTATTTTCTGTTGGTCATGGGAGTTCTGTGTGCCAAGTTTGGTTCAATTCCATCAGTGGAGTTCAGAATGCTCTTTGATTGTAGGTGAACTATAAATCCCAGCAACTACAACTCCCAAATGACAAAATCATAATTTTTTGAGTGATGGTCACTCCTTGTGTAGTGAGACGTTTTGTTGCCAAATTTGGTGTGATTTCGTTCATTGGTTCTTTTGTTTTTAAGGAACTCATTATGCACAGAGCATTTTTATATATATAGATTTATTATTATTTATTTAGACCATTTCTGGGGCATGGTACCGAGACAGCTCTGGTCGCCTTAGTGGATGATCTGCGTCGGGAGCTCGACAGGGGGAGTGTGTCCCTGTTGGTGCTGCTCGACCTCTCAGCGGCTTCGATACCGTCGACCACGGTATCCTTCTGGGACGCCTCGCGGGGATGGGTCTTGGAGGTACTGTTTTGCAGTGGCTCCGGTCATTCCTGGAGGGTCGATCTCAGAAGGTGTTGTTGGGGGACACCTGTTCAACCCCACAACCATTGTCTTGTGGGGTTCCTCAGGGCTCAATATTGTCTCCCATGTTGTTTAACATCTACATGAAGCCGCTGGGGGAGATCATCCGGAGTTTCGGGATACGGTGTCATCTGTACGCGGATGATGTCCAACTCTGTCACTCCTTTCCACCTGCTACTAAGGAGGCTGTCGAGGTCCTGAACCGGTGCTTGGCCGCTGTGACGGTCTGGATGAGGGCGAACAAATTGAAATTGAATCCAGACAAGACAGAGGTACTCCTGGTCAGTCGCAAGGCCGAACAGGGTATAGGGTTACAGCCTGTGCTGGATGGGGCCGCACTCCCCCTGAAGATGCAGGTTCGCAGCTTGGGTGTGACCCTGGACTCATCGCTGAGCCTGGAACCCCAGGTTTCGGCGGTGACCAGGGGAGCATTTGCGCAGCTAAAGCTTGTGCGCCAGCTGCGCCCATACTTGGGAAGTCTGACTTGGCCACGGTAGTCCACGCTCTGGTTACATCCCGTTTAGACTACTGCAACGCTCTCTACGTGGGGTTGCCTTTGAAGACAGCTCGGAAGCTCCAACTAGTCCAACGCTCGGCAGCCATGATTTTAACAGGAGCGGAGCGCAGGGAGCATACAACCCCCCTGTTGCGCCAACTCCACTGGCTACCGATCTGCTACCGGGCTGAATTCAAAGTGCTGGCGTTGGCCTTTAAAGCCCTAAACGGTTCCGGCCCAAGCTACCTATCTGACCGCATCTCTGCCTATGAACCCACCAGGAGTTTGAGATCTTCCGGGGAGACCCTGCTCTCGATCCCGCCTGCTTCTCAAGCTCGGCTGGCGGGGACGAGAGATAGGGCCTTCTCGGTGGTGGCTCCTCGGCTGTGGAACGCCCTTCCTACGGACATTAGACTAGCACCATCTCTAATGGTATTCCGCAAAAAGGTGAAGACCTGGATGTTTGTGCAGGCGTTTGAGTAATTTAGTGCAATCTGGTAATGGAACATAGGAATGGAACAATGGACGACGAACCTGGACTACACTTGGATGATGAGAAGATTGGGTACGGTTGTTTTTTGTAATAATTGTGCATTGTAATTGCTTATTGGTAATTTATGGATAATGTGTTAAGTCAATTGTTATATGTTGTATGGAACCACTGCTGTTTCTACTGTTTTTACTGTTTGTGAACCGCTGTGAGTCGCCTTCGGGCTTGAGATACAGCGGTATATAAGCAAAGTAAATAAATAAATAAATAAAAACTAAAAAAATACACCCTTTCTTGCTAGAAGGTTATTATGTATATATTTGTTTTCAGTTCTCAATAGCTTATATTTACTCCTTCATCTTGTTTTAGGGATATAATGCTATTTTCCTTTTGCCATTTTATTCTTACCAATATTATTCACCGGGGCAAGAAAACGTAATCAAACCCCTCCTGACAAAGAGCCATCCAGCCATAGATATAGATAGATAGATAGATAGATAGATAGATAGATAGATAGGGAGTTGTAGTTGCTGGGATTTATAGTTCACCTACAATCAAATAGCATGATAGAATTGAACCAGCCAGGGCATACAGGACTCCCATGACCAACAGAAAACATTAGAAGAGATTGGTGAGCATTGACCTTGAGTTTGGGAGTTGTAGTTCACCTACATCCAGAGACTACCATAGACTCAAACAATGATGGATCTGGACCAAACTTGACACAAATATTCCATATGCCCAAATATGAACACAGATGGAGTTTGGGGGAAATAGACCTTGACATTTCGGATTTGTACTTACTGGGATTTATAGTTCACCTACAATCAAAGAGTGTTCTGAACCCCACCAAAGACAGAATTGGGGCAAACTTCCCACACAGTACCCCCGGGACCAACGGAGAAGGAAGAAGATCATCACTAAAAAAAAAATGATTTTGTCATTTGGGAGTTGTAGTTGCTGGGATTTATAGTTCACCTACAATCAAAGAGCATTTTGAACTCCACCAACGATGGAATTGAACCAAACATGGCATACAGGACTTCCATGACCAACAGAACACACTGGAAGGGTTTGGTGGGCATTGACCTTGAGTTTTGGAGTTGTAGTTCACCTACATCCAGAGAGCACTGTGGACTCAAATAATGATGGATCTGTACCAAACTTGGCATGAATATTCCATATGCCCAAACATGAAGGCAGATGGAGTTTGGGGGAAAAGGACCTTGACATTTAGGAGTTGTAGTTCCTGGGATTTATAGTTCACGTACAATCAAAGAGTGTTCTGAACCCCACCAATGACAGAATTGGGGCAAACTTCCCACACAGAACCCCCGTGACCAACAGAAAATACTCAAGGCCATCCAGTCCAACTCCCTTCACCAGGGCAAGAAAACATAATCAAAGCCCTCCTGACAAAGAGCCATCCAGCCATAAATATGGAGAGAAATTATGATGTCGCACGCTGGGCCTGTGCATATGACTGTAGACAGGACGTAAATTCTGTGTGCCCAACAGGACGCCGGGGCTGCCTCAGATTAAAGGCCCTTGGACCCCCCCCCCCAAAAAAAAACAAGGTTCTGTAGAGGCTTAAAGTAAGTCCAACAAAGTTCTTTATTGATGAAAAACAAACAGGTTCTTTAAAGCTTTCTTAACAGTCTATAGGCTTTTGCAATCTTGTTCACTGGGAACAGGCACTATCTTCATAACTGTAACTAATGGGGAAATCCTTAACTTCTAATCTGGGCAGTCTGTCTTTGCTCTGTTGGCGTGGAGCCCCTGCACCCTGTACCAACTGTGTCTGGCTTCCGTGAGCGACCCTTACCAAGCAGAGCTTTGTAGACTTCCCGGGGGAAAAAGAAGGAATTCAGGCTGCTGTGATGGCTGGCTGAAGACTTGCAAAGGAGCTATAAGGCTGCAAAATCCACAGCCAAGCTGTGAGGCCTTTTCTCCCCAGCCAAGCTGTACACTGTAGGCTGTATATCTCCCCGGCCAAGCCGTAGAAGACGAAGCTTTCTGCAGGAGCTCTTCGTTTTATGTCCTGCGCGAAAGGCTTCTCTGTGAGAACTGAACTCAAACTGGCTCCTATTCCCTCCAAAACTCAAAAAGGGGCGGGACCAGGGAACCTAACTATAATTGACAGGTGGCTTGCCCTATGATTGCAAACTATTACAGGAAGCCACCCTGCTGCAAAATCCCAAGCCTGGGATTGCAAACAGACATTTAATTCAAAGCAAATAAAATTGGAGCTCCTGGAACAGCTGTTCCAGAACAATATGATTCACACACAAAGAGAGATATAGTATCATACATTTGAAAGGGACCCCTGAAGAAGGACAATGATATGTTGCATGTCTTAGAGTGGGCAAACCAGACACTCTCCACATCAACACTGGCAAAGAAACAGCAAGAAATACTGTTTACTCACAAGCAGAAAGGAATTACATAGATTAGAAACCAACACTTTCTCATTACTTTATTTCCCAGATCAAGAGACTGGGCCACAGCAACGCCTGGCAGGGGACAGCTAGTATAATCTATAATGGTTTACTTTTTCTCAGCTTCCCTTGAATATACGATAAATTGGTAGTTGCATGCTATGGCCTCATGTACATTACCATATAATACAGTTTGAAATGGAGTTCTATGGTCATTGTGGAGATGCGTGTGATGCATTTCCTTGTCACTTAACCATTAATCTGTATTATTAGCAGCGCAAAAAATTGCGTTTACGATAACATTGCTTTGAGTGACTTAAATTGTACTCTCATTTCTGGAGACGTTTGCGTTTTGCATTTCGACAGCGACTTCCTGTGTGGCCTGCAAGTTTTTGAATTGTCACGTGAGCCACATCTTCGACTTCTCTTCTGCAAAATGAAATGTAAGACCTAAAGTTAAAAAGGGCTCTTTTATTTTGGAAGTCGGACTCTCTGGTCGTGTGCGATGTGGATCCGGAGCTGATGGAGAAACTGAAGAAATTCCGCTTCCGGAAAGAGACCGACAACGCAGCGATTGTCAGTGAGTTGCCACTCTGAACACTTCCAACCCTGGTTGCATCTACACTGCAGAATTAATGCGGTTTGACACTCCTTTGACCACCTTGGCTCAATGCTATTGGATCTAGAGCTGTCGCTTGGTGAGGCTCGAGCACTCTTTGGCAGAGAAGGCAAAAGGTCCTTGTAAAACTACAATTTCTTGAGAAACTGCAAGTCGCTTCTGGTGTGAGAAAATTGGCCATCTGCAAGGATGTTGCCCAGGGGACATTGCTCTGATGTTTTTGATGTTTTTACCATCTTTGTGGGAGGCTTCTCTCACGTCCCTGCATGGGGAGCTGGAGCTGACAGAGGGAGCTCATCCATGCTCTCCACAGATTCGAACAGCCATCTGCAAGGACATTGCCCAGAGGACGCCCTGATGTTTTTGATGTTTTTACCATCCTTGTGGGAGGCTTCTCTCATGTCCCCGCATGGGGAGCTGGAGCTGACAGAGGGAGCTCACCCGCGCTCTCCATGGATTCGAATAGCCATCTGAAAGGACGTTGCCTAGGGGATGCTCAGGTGTTTTTGATGTTTTTACCATCCTTGTGAGAGGCTTTTCTCACGTCCCCGCATGGGGAGCTGGAGCTGACAGATAGAGCTCACCCGCGCTCTCCCCAGATTCGAATGGTCATCTGCAAGGATGTTGCCCAGGGGACGCCCAGATGTTTTTGATGTTTTTACCATCCTTGTGGGAGGCTTCTCTCATGTTCCTGCATGGGGAGCTGGAGCTGACAGAGAGAGCTCATCCACGCTCTCCATGGTTTTGAACGGCCATCTGCAAGGACGTTGCCCAGGAGATGCCCTGATGTTTTGAATGTTTTTACTATCCTTGTGGGAGGCTTCTCTCATGTCCCTGCATGGGGAGCTGGAGCTGACAAGAGGGAGCTCATCCATGCTCTCCATGGATTTGAACGGCCATCTGCAAGGACGTTGTCCAGGGGATGCCCTGATGTTTTGATGTTTTTACCATCCTTGTGGGAGGCTTTTCTCATGTCCCCGCATGGGGAGCTGGAGCTGAGAGAGGGAGCTCACCCACGCTCTCTCTAGATTCAAACCTGCTACCTGTCGGTCTTCAGTCCTGCTGGTACAAGGGTTTAACCCACTGTGCCACCGGGTTCAAGAGGTGTCAAACTGCATTAATTCTACAGTGTGGATGCAATATCTGAATCGACCACTTGATGGCACCAAAGAGCATTCGCCTGCAACTTTTCCAATGACACTTTTAATAGCAGAAGTAATAACTGAGGGTGCTTCCAGACAGCACTAAATTACGGGTTTTAAACAGGGGTTAAACAATCCCAAGAGGTCCACATACAGACCTGTCGGTGCTGGGATCTCTGCCTCTGTTGTCCAGACTTAATGCTTTGTTGTGAGATTTAGAACAGTGTTTCTCAACCTTCCTAATGCCGTGACCCCTTAATACAGTTCCTCATGTTGTGCTGACCCCCAACCATGAAATTATTTTCATTGCTACTTCACAACTGTCATTTTGCTACTGTTGTCCCGTGATATGAGATTAGGTCTCTGGTTGGAGAGAGCTAAGGACACATTAATGTAGTGGTTCTCAACCTTCCTAATGCCACGACCCCTTAATAGAGTTCCTCATGTTGTGCTGACCCCCAACCATAACATTATTTTCGTTGCTACTTCACAACTGTCATTTTGCTACTGTTGTCCCGTGATATGAGATTAGGTCTCTGACTGGAGGGAGCTAAGGAAAAGTTAATGCAGTGGTTCTCAAGCTTCCTAATGCCGTGACCCCTTAATCCAGTTCCTCATGTTGTGCTGACCCCCAACCATAACATTATTTTCGTTGCTACTTCACAACTGTCATTTTGCTAGTGTTATGATTCATCATATAAATATCTGATATGCAGGATGTATTTGATACAAATACACGATATACCCAAATTTGAATACTGGTGGAGTTTGTTTTGGGGGGGGGGGGAATTGATTTTGTCATTCGGGAGTTGTAGTTCCTGGGATTTATAGTTAATCTACAATCAAAGAGCATTCTGACCTCCACCAATGAGGAAATTGAACCAAACTTGACACACAGAACTCCCATAACCAAGAGAAAATACTGGAAAGGTTGCTGGGCATTGACCTTGAGTTTTGGAGTTGTAGTTCACCTGCATCCAGAGAGACAAAAACGATCAGCTTTCTCTCTCCGTAGTGAAAGTCGACAAAGAAAGGCAGATGGTCGTACTGGAGGAAGAATTTCAGGTAGGCACAACTTTCTCTACCTTAAGAAAAACGATTGAAAAGGGGGGGGGGGAATCCTTCTTTCTCTCTCCTTCTTTCCTTCCCTCCCTCCCTCTTTCCTTCCTTCCCCTTTTTAGGGGTTTTTCAGCCTAAAAAAGGGGGTTGAAAAACTCGGTTTATACTCGAGTATATAGGGTAGTTATTATTATTTTATTCCCCCCCCCGCCTCTGCTCGTGTCTCGAGGCAAGTTACAGCATAATTAAAACACATAAACATTGTAAAAAATTCTATAAATACTAATATTAAAATGTATTTCTGATGATGGCCGTGTAGACTCATGTATCCCAGTTCAAAGCAGATAATCTGGATTCAGAAACTGGATTGCACGGCGGTGTAGATCCAGCCGGAGATTTCCCTTCCCTTCCTGTTTCGTTGCCCCAAAATCCCCTACCAATGTCCTCTCTTTTGCTCTCCGCCCTTCGCACAATTATTATTATTATTATTATTATTATTAATATTATTATTAACTTTATTTATACCCCGCTAATATCTCCCGAAGGACTTGATGTGGCCCCAGGTTTCGGCGGTGACCAGGGGAGCATTCGCACAGTTAAAACTTGTGCGCCAACTGCGCCCGTACCTTGGGAAGTCTGACTTGACCACGGTAGTCCACGCTCTGGTTACATCCCATCTTGACTACTGCAACGCTCTCTACGTGGGGTTGCCTTTGAAGACAGTCCGGAAGCTCCAATTAGTCCAACGGGCGGCAGCCATGATACTAACAGGAGCGGGGCGCAGGGAGCATACAACTCCTCTGCTGCACCAGCTCCACTGGCTGCCGATATGCTACCGGGCTCAATTCAAAGTGCTGGCGTTGGCCTTTAAAGCCCTAAACGGTTCTGGCCCAACTTATCTATCCGAACGTATCTCAGCCTATCAGCCCACCAGGACCCTAAGGTCTTCTGGGGAGTCCCTGCTCTCTATCCCGCCGGCTTCACACGTGCGGCTGGCGGGAACGAGAGACAGGGCCTTTTCTGTGGTGGCCCCTCGGCTTTGGAACACCCTCCCCATAGAGGTACGATCAGCCCCCTCGCTGATGGTGTTTCGGAATAGATTGAAGACATGGATGTTTAAACAAGCATTCGGTTAATCCGTTGCAACGAATTTTGTTGACTAAAGGATTGGTAATCATGGATGATGAATTTTGGACTGCGATTCCAGTTATGAGATGCATGGGATTATTATTGGTGGCCCAATAATTTGTATTGTATATGTGTTTTATGCTTTTAAACTGAATACTGTTTTTTAAATGTTGTAAACCGCAATGAGTCGCCGACTTAGGCTGAGATATTAGCGGTATACAAGCGTATAAATAAATAAATAAATAAATAAATAAATAAATAAATAAATAAAATAAGGCCACCAACAAAACAACAGCATACAAATATAACAGTAAAAACTCATAAAGCAAATAATAAAACATCAGGCAAAACAATTAAACACTAAAAACAATGACAACATGATGCATTTAAAACCTAAGGCCGGGCCAAATGTAATGGACAAAATTTAAAAGTGCTGGACATGACAGGTGAAATGTAGAGGTTTTGGAGGTAGGTGCAATGTGCAGACAATCCTAAATCTCTAACAAAGTGCATTTGGGACATGATGCTAGGAGTTTCCTATTCTGGAAAGGCACACTGAACAGCCAGGTCTTCAGGCTCTTCCTAAAGATTGCCAACGTTGGGGCTTGTCTGATGTCCTTGAGGAGAGAGTTCCAGAGTTGGGGGGCCACTACAGAGAAGGCCCTGTCCCTCGTCCCCACCAAACGCGCTTGCGACACAGGTGGGATCGTGAGCAGGGCCTCTCCGGATAATCGAAGGGCTCATGTGGGTTCATATATGGAGATGCGGTCACGCAGGTAGGTGGGCCTCAAACTGTTTAGGGCTTTGTAGGTGAGCACCTGCACCTTGAATTGGGAACGGAAGATGAACAGCAGCCAATGGAGCTTTTTAAACAGGAGGGTTGACCTCTCTCTGTAAGGAGCGCCTGTTAACATCCTGGCCGCTGCTCGTTGGACCAGTTGAAATTTCCGAGCCGTTTTCAAGGGCAGCCCCATGTAGAGCGCATTACAGTAGTCCAATCTAGAGGTGACCAAGGCATGGAGCACCCCGGCCAAATCAGCCTTTATGAGGTACGGTCGCAGTTGGCGCACGAGTCTCAATTGTGCAAAAGCCCTCCCGGCCACCGCCGACGCCTGAGCCTCAAGCATAAGTGATGAATCCAAGAGGACTCCCAAACTGCGGACCTGTGACTGCGCAGAGTTTCCCTTTCCTTCCGAATTTGAGCATGACACGAAGCGACTCCGCTTTGTCCCCGAAGAAGTCCCATCATCAGCTCTCTTCCTGCCTCCTTGACAGGAGAAAAGTCTTCCCGTGCGTTCGAAATTACAAGGCTGGGTTAAAAGCAAATTGAATTCCAGATCAAATTTAACTTCCCGAGGGACCGGTGCGCTGATGGCGTCATTTGCTTTCATATTTAATTCAATATGTTATACAACCCTCCTGTGCATTAGCAAAATGTTAATCAAATGGCAGCGCGGAATCGCTGCTCGATTGTGGTTTTTGGAGAAAGTAGAGGCTGGCGGAAGGGGAAACGGGGCGCTCGCTTCATGCCACTCAAAGGCTGACAGATTGAATTAAATAGGAAGCCAAGAGATATCATCAACACGTTGTTCCTCATCTACACTGCCACATAATGCAGTTCAGTTAAGCTGCATTATATGAATTTGAAACTGCAGTGGAGACGGGGCCTTAGCTCATTGAAAGGCCCAACTAATGCTCAGGTACATCACTTTGTTGATTTTCCATACAGAAAACTATGGTTGGATCTACACTGCTATATAATCCAGATTATCAAAGCAGATCCAC
This sequence comes from Anolis sagrei ordinatus, assembly GCF_025583915.1. Classification (NCBI taxonomy): domain Eukaryota; kingdom Metazoa; phylum Chordata; class Lepidosauria; order Squamata; family Anolidae; genus Anolis; species Anolis sagrei. Next base: position 4,558,350 of record NW_026847771.1, on the reverse strand, counting down.
ATCTGCTTCGAACTGGATTATCTGAGTCTAAGGAGTCTAATCGTGCACTGTATTGATTTTAGCGCCAATCGCTGCTAGGGAGTCTTTTTTCAGAGACAAAAGTGGCATACAAATTAATAATCCATATAAATAAAAAGATAATGTTCGTTTGTGGGATTAACAGAACTCAAAACCACTGGATGAATTGACACCAAATTTAGACACAAGACACCTATCAGGCCAACAAGTGACCATCACTTATAAAACACTGAAAAACACAACAGAAGGGACTTAAAAAGCTAAAAAAATAAAAAATACACTACAATGCACGCACACAACCACATATATATACACAAACACATATATACACACATATGCATATACACACACAAAACACATACACAGAAAGGAGGGAGGAAGGAAGGAAGGAAGGAAGGAAGGAAGGAGGGAAGGAGAGGAGAAAGGAAAGAAAGGTAGAGAAGGAAGGAAGGAGAGAAGGAGGGAGAGAAAGAGGGAAAGAAGGAGGGAAAGAAGGAAAGAAAGAAGGATAGAGAAGAAAGGAAGGAGAAAAAGAGGGAGAGAAAGAGGGAAAGAAGGAGGAAAGGAGAGAAGGAAAGAAAGAAAGGTAGAGAAGGAAGGAAGGAGAGAAGGAGGGAGAGAAAGAGGGAAAGAAGGAGGGAAGGAGAGAAAGAAGGATAGAAAGGATAGAAAAGGAAGGAAGGAGAGAAGGAGGGAGAGAATGAAATGAAATGAAAGAGGGAAGGAAGAGAAGGAACAAAAGACAGAAAGAGGGAAGGAAGGAAGGAAGGGAAGGAAGGAAGGAAGGAAGGAAGGAAGGAAGGAAGGAAGGAAGGAAGGAAGGAAGGAAGGAGGGAAGGAGAGGAGGAAGGAAGGTAGAGAAGGAAGGAAGGAGAGAAGGAGGGAGAGAAAGAGGGAAAGAAGAAGGGAAAGAAGGAGGGAAGGAGAGAAAGAAGACAGAAAGAAGGATAAAGAAGGAAGGAGAGAAGGAGGGAGAGAATGAAATGAAGTGAAAGAGGGAAGGAAGGAGAGAAGGAACGAAAGACAGAAAGAGGGGAGGACGGAGAGAAGGAACGAAAGACAGAAAGAGGGGAGGAAGGGAGGGAGGAAAGAGACAAGGAAGGATGGAACCAAAGAGCAAAGGAAGTGAGAAAAGAAACAGGTAGAGAGGGAAGAAAGAAGAAGGGAAAGAGGGAGGGAAGGTTGGCCACAGCAACGAGTGGCGGGTACAGCTAGTCTATATAAATAAAAATGTAATGTTTGTTTGTGGGATTAACATAACTCAAAAGCCACTGGACGAATTGACACGAAATTTAGACACAATACACCTATCAGGCCAACGAGTGACCATCACTCAAAAAACCGAAAAACACAACAGAAGGAACTTAAAAGACCAAAAAAGCAAAAAGACGCTACAGCGCATGCGCAAAAACAACTCCCCCGGTAAACAAAACACACAAAAGCATATCCACACTCTCTTTAGGACTACAGCTCCCAGCATCCCTTAGGTGCTGGGAGCTGTAGTCCTATTACATTACCATTATTGTACTCCTTCGAAAATAATGCATCTTTTTTCTTATCATCTATAGGATATCTCTCCGGATGAGCTAAGGAACGAACTACCGGAACGGCAACCTCGATATCCTTCTCGTACTTTTGGAAGGGAAACGAAATAGTTTTGGCCCTGGAAAGGGACACTATTTTTGTTTACATACCAGATGAAGTTGTCCTTCTCTGTACACATGGTGGTTTGAATGCTAGACTCATATTTTCAGAGGCTGAATTCCCATTTGCTTCCTTGACTATTGTGCCTGTACCTTTGTCGCCTATAGCTATAAATACATCCATGAAGACGGGCGCATCTCCTACCCGCTCTGCTTCATCTTCTGCAGCCCAGTCGGTGAGAAACAGTGATTTCTTGCTCCCCTTGATTTCTGTCCCATTCGGATGATGGCCTTGGGTTCTCAGTGCAAAGAAAGCTTTGAGGAGGAGATGCCTGGGAGCCTGTAATAGTGGCTTCAGTTATATACATGGCACTAATTTTTGCCAAGGCCTTTCCATATTATCTAGTTCATAAGGCTATATATTTATATTTATATTTATTTATTTGAAACATTTATATTCTGCCCTTCTCACCCCGAAGGGGACTCAGGGCGGAGCACAGCATATACACGGCAAACATACAATGCCAGGACACAAATTCACATACAATACATAAACAATAAAAAAACATTTATCAAAATATTAAAATACACCATTTAAAACCGTCCTAGTCATTCACGTCAAATCTAATTGGCCCTGTCATCTTTCCCATCCCCGCTTCATTGCCCTGTCCCGAAAGCTTGGTCCCACAGCCAAGTTTTAACCATCCTTCTAAAGGGCAGGAGGGAGGGGGCCGTCCTGATCTCACCAGGAAAGGAGTTCCATAGCCGGGGGGCAATCACCGAGAAGGCCCTGTCACTCGTCCCCACCAATCGCGCCTGTGACAATGGCGGGACGGAAAGCAAGGCTTCCCCAGAGGATCTTAATCTCCGTGATGATTCATAGGGGGAGATGCGTTCGGACAGGTAAGTTGGGCCAAGGCCATTTAGGGCTTTCTAGGCCAAAGTCAGCACTTTGAATTGTGCCCGGCAGCAAACTGGCAGCCTGTGGAGCTGGCGTAACATGGGAGTTGTATGCTCCCTGTATGCCGCCCCACTTATTAACCTGGCTGCCTCTTGTTGGACTATTTGAAGCTTCTGAGCAGTCTTCAAAGGCAACCCCACGTAGAGTGCGTTGCAGTAGTCTATCCTAGATATAACAAGAGTGTGGACCACCATGGCCAAGTCTGACTTCCCAAGGTACGAGCGCAGTGTGCGCATAAGTTTTAATTGTGCGAAATATAGTGGTGCCCTCATCATGATAGCAACAATAAAAACAACAATAACAACAACAGCAATAATAATGAACGGTAAAGAGAAAGGTTTTCCCCTGACTTTTAAGTCCACTCGTGTCCAATTCTGGGGGTTGGTGCTCATCTCCATTTCTAAGCCAAAGAGCCGGCGTTGTCCATAGACACCTCCAAGGTCATGTGGCTAGCATGACTGCATGAAGCACCGTTACCTTCCCGCTGGAGTGGTACCTATTGATCTACTTGTTGCACTCCAGGACAGGAGTAATCCTCTGATTTAAACACCTTACGTTGAATAGGAAAAAACCAATCCTTTTATTGAAGATAAGTAAAAAAAAGTAAAGCACAAAGCACTTTAAAGAAATGGGTAAATCCAATTAGGTAAGAAGATAAGTAGAAACAAATTAGTCCAAGGTAGAGTTCAGCAAAGTCCATAAAAGCAAAGTCCACACAACTCTAATACAATCCAGAAAATCAGGAATACATTGATTCAAGGCTTGGGTAAGCAATCATGAAATCCAGGAATCAAAACCATGAAACAAGAAATATCTTAGCATGAATCTTTAAAGCGAGGCTTCTATGAACAAGGACAAGAACTTGGCATGATTCTAAACGATGCTTCATCTGACTACACATCCCAAACTTGAGACTTTTATCCCCTCGTTAGCTAGGTCACTAGCGGTCAGACATTGGTTTCTCTTTACTTGAGGCTTATTGTTTTCTGTCGAAGCCTGGCAGAGCGCCGAAGCCATTGCTCAGCTCTCCTGTTTTGACTGATCTCTTCTCGTCTATCTCTTGGCTCATTATCTACTTGCTCATTAATTTTTGCAGCTGGGGCAGGTGCCGAGCCATTTTCATGTTTTCTCTCATGAGAACACTCTGGTAACAATTCAGAAAGCAAACCATCATCCCCACACCATCATCCCTCAGGGACATTCTCATGGGAAACTACAGGGATCTCTTAGGTCATTCTCTGCATCAATATCACTGACCAAACCATTGCCATCTCATTTTGAATCTCATTAACATCATTCCCCACATCCAAAGCACCCTGATCCTGAAACACAATCACAGGCTGAACTCCAACACTACTCACATTTTGTAAGACTGTAGGATCTATATAGCAATATTAAATAACCACTCACAAGCCGTTTTTGCTTTGAAATGGATATATTGCTTGTATCTCTGCAGCCAAGAAAGACACTACTGACTTTTTCCCACCACCACTTCCTTTTATACACCTTTCCTGCCCATCTCCTCCCTCTTCTCAGTTTCCTTATTAGAACTTGTTGCTTCACAAGTTCCAATACAAGGTTTCCAGTGCCCTCTGCTCTCTTCAAAATGTCACAGATAGAGAATTGATTCAGCCAGGATGATTCAGTCAGGATGTCACGGAGGGAATTTGTGATGTCTTCATGCTGTCAGAAATTGACTTCTGACACACTTGCATATTTTTGAACTGCTAGGTTGGCAGAAGCTGGGGCTGAGAGCGGAAGCTTATGCCACTTCTCGGATTCGAACCTGTGACCTTTCAGTCAGAGGCTCAGCGGTTTAACCCACTGTGCCACCGTGGGTTCCCATAATAATAATAATAATAATAATAATAATAATAATAATAATAATAATAAATGTATTGCTGAAGGATTTCATGGGTTGTTGTGAGTTTTTGGGCTGTCTGGCTATGTTCCAGAAGCATTCTCTCCTGACGTTTCACCCACATCTATGGCAGGCATCCTCAGAGGTTGTAAGGTCTGTTGGAAACTAGAAAAATGGGTTTTATATATCTGTGGAATATCCAGGGTGGGAGAAAGAATGTATATGTGCATTGTAATCCGGCGAAATATAAATAATGTAAATAAATAAAAAAATATGACTAACATGCTTTTCAGTCTTCTTCATGTCTAGCTTCCAAATCTTTGGTCTTCTTGGTCACCCTTCTCTGGACAACCAAGTGTGCATCTACAGTGTAGAATTAATCCAGTTTGATACCACTTTAATTGCCATAGCTCAATGCTATGGACTCCTGAGACTTGTAGAGGAGTCTAAAGACCTTAGAAGACTTTATATTGTTTACTTTATTTGTTATTTATATATTTTGCTATGATGTATTTTTTATTTTGTATTTAATCTTGTTGTATCATTTTGGGCTTGGCCTCACGTTAGCCACTCAGAGTCCCTTTGGGGAGGTGGTGGAGGGCTATAAATAAAGTTTATTATTATTATTTGTGCTGGTATGGCTGTACCAAAAGTTCCAACTTCCTTTTCTTTCTTTGAGTGTTTGCATGTATTCCAAAGTTCCATGCATTTTGCAATAAGGTGGCTTCCCTTGGTTTGCAATTATAGGGCCTATGACCCATCAATCATTGCTAAGTTTTGGTTCCGCTCCTTTCCCCAGGGCTCTGGGAGGAGAGGGAGCCATTTTAGGTCAGTCTTGCATTGGAAAACTTAGCTACAGGACGTGGATTAGCTCCACCTGTAGAGAAGCTTCGTTTCTTATGAAATTCCGGGGGGAAACAGTTCCAAAGGATTACAGCTGGAGAAACTACAAAGCCTTGACTGGTAGGTCTACTCGGGACCCAAGAAGCAGTTTGGAGCCGGGAGTAGAGCCCACACCAGCAAAGTATAGAAAGTAGATTGGCCAAGGAGGGGTTAAAAAGGGCTTTTCCTCTTAAAGAAAAGAAACAGTTCACGAAGCCAGTTGCCTGTCCCTTGTGGACAAGATTAAGAAAGCCACCAGTTGATTCAAAGCCTTGAAGCATTTGTTTATCTGTCCAGCGTATCTGTCCGAATGCATCTCCCTCTACGTCCCACCTCGGAGTCTGAGATCCTCTGGGGAGGCCCTGCTCTCGGCCCCGCCTCTGTCACAAGTGGGATTGGCGGGGACGAGGAGCAGGGCCTTCTCAGTGGTGGCTCCTCACCTATGGAATTCACTCCCCGGGGAAATTAGATCTGCAACATCCCTCCTTTCCTTCAGAAAGAAATTAAAAACATGGATGTGGGACCAGGCGTTTGGGCATTCTGGCAGATAAATAAAGGACTGTGACGACGGATAGGAATAGACAATGTGGAACGAAGTATGGACTCTGAGTTGGCGAACGCTGTGCTGAGATTGGCTATCGACTGTGAGATATATTGTTTTAATTGTTAACCATTTAATTGATGTTTTTTATATGTTATTGTATTTGTGTAGGCACCAAATTGTGCCATTTTGTAAGCCGCCCTGAGTCCCCCCTCGGGGGTTGAGAAGGGCGGGGTAGAAGTATATGAAATAAATAAAAATAAATAAATTTAATTTGTTGAAGATCTAAGAAGTATTTGATTGTTTGTTGAAGACTTAAGCAACCATAAAGGACTTTGTTAAACCTTTCAAGGTTCTAAAGACTCTGTATAGGAAAATCCTTAGGGCCTCTCACTCGAGGCACCCCGGCTTCCCACTGGGCACAAAGAGCACGTCCTGTTCAACTCCCAGGATGCCCTTGCATTGAATGGTGGTAGTTAAAGTGGGGTCAAACTGCATTAATTCTATAGTGTGGATGCATCCCAAGCCAACGATTTACCTCTCTCCCTCCTTAACTAGAGAGAAGCACCACGAATAAGTAACTCAACTGCTTGAGATACTCTGGGATGTACGAAAAATTGCCACACGTCTGCTTGTTGTGTTAATCTTCCCAGTGGGGTTCCCCAGTTATCAGGGAAAGCCGTTTTTCAACCAGTTAACAAATAATTGAGAATACTCTCTCCATTCCTGCGATATATACATACATTGCCGTCCTCTTTCTCTCTGTGGGATGATTTCCATGCCTGGCCTTAGGGAAGTGTATCTCTCTCTCTCCGAGTTCATTCCCATTTCCCAGAAATGCTGTGAATCATGCCGCCTTTTTTTTTTAATAAAATGCCGCAAACGAGGTAATGAATAATGGTAATAATAATTGCAAATAAAGGACTCTTTCTCTGCTCTTTTCCTTTCCCAGGATGTAAGCCTGAGCAGCAGATGATGTATGCGGGCAGCAAAAACCGCTTGGTGCAAGCCGCTGAGCTCACCAAGGTATTCCAGCCTTATTTCCCCCCTTTTTAGGGTCTTATTCCTAATCCTCTTGTGATAGATTTTGCTCCTTTTATTGTAGCCTTTTGACCTCTGCAAAGTCCTGTATGCCTTCGTTCTACTCTTCTTGAACTAGATCACAGCAGGTAGAACATAATAAAATAACATCTATATAAATAAAAATGTAATGTTCGTTTGTGGGATTAACAGAACTCAAAAACTATTGGACGAATTGATGCCAGGTTTGGACACAAGACACCTAACAACCCAATGTATGTATTGTCGAAGGCTTTCATGGCCGGAATCACTGGGTTGTTGTAGGTTTTCCGGGCTATATGGCCATGTTCTAGAGGCATTTTCTCCTGACGTTTCGCCTGCATCTATGGCAAGCATCCTCAGAGGTAGTGAGGTCTGTTGGAAGTAGGAAAAAAGGGTTTATATATCTGTGGAATGACCAGGGTGGGACAAAGGACTCTTGTCAGTTGAAACATTCACACCTAGCTCCAACAGACAAGAGTCCTTTGTCCCACCCTGGTCATTCCACAGATATATAAACCCTTTTTCCTAGTTCCAACAGACCTCACTACCTCTGAGGATGCTTGCCATAGATGCAGGCGAAATGTCAGGAGAGAATGCCTCTAGAACAGTGTTTCTCAACCTGGGGGTCGGGACCCCTGGGGGGGTCATGAGGGGGTGTCAGAGGGGTCGCCAAAGACCATCAGAAAACACAGTATTTTCTGTTGGTTATGGGGGTTCTATGTGGGAAGTTTGGCCCAATTTATCATTGGTGGGGTTCAGAATGCTCTTTGATTGTAGGTCAACTACAAATCCCAACAACTACAACTCCAGAATGCCAAGGTCTATTTTCCCCAACTCCACCAGTGTTCACAATTGGGCATATTGAGTATTTGTGCCAAGTTTGGTCCAGATCCATCATTGTTTGAGTCCACAATACTCTCTGATTGTAGGTGAACTACAACTCCAAAACTCAAGGTCAATGCCCACCAAACCCTTCCAGTATTTTCTGTTGGTCATGGGAGTTCTAGATGCCAAGATTGGTCCAATTCCATCGTTAGTGGAGTTCGGAATGCTCTTTCATTTTAGGTGAACTATAAATCCCTGCAAGTACAACTTCCAAATGACAAAATCAATCCCCCCAACCCCACCAGTATTCAAATTTGGGTGTTTTGGGTATTTGTGCCAAATTTGGTCCAGTGAATGAAAATGCATCCTGCATATCAGATATTTACATTACAGTTCATAACAGTAGTAAAATTACAATTATGAAGTAGCAACAAAAATAATTTTACGGTTGGGGGTCACCACAACATGAGGATCTGTATTAAGGGGTCACGGCATTAGGAAGGTTGAGAATCACTGCTCTAGAACATGGCCATATAGCCTGAAAAAACCTACAACAACCCAACCCAATGTATGTTTTCCACTCCAAAAATTGATGTTGTCATTTGGGAGTTGTAGTTACTGGGATTTATAGTTCACCTACAATCAAAGAGCATTCTGAACCCCACCAATGACAGAATTGGGGCAAACTTCCCACACAAAACCCCCATACTTAAGGCCATCCAGTCCAACTCCCTTCACAAGGGCAAGAAAACGTAATCAAAGCCCTCCTGACAAAGAGCCATCCAGCCAGATATAGATATATATATGATTCACACACACACGGATATAGTATCATAGATTTGAAAGGGACCCCTAAAGAAAGGCAATTATATGTTGCATGTTCCAGAGTAGGCAAATCAGACACTCTCCACATCAACATAGACATAGAAACAAGGAATACTATTTACCCACAAGCATAAAGACATTACATATTAGAAACCATTACTTTATTTTCCAGATCCCCAGACTGGGCCACAGCAACACGTGGCAGGGGACGGCTAGTCTATATAAATAAAAATGTAATGTTCATTTGTGGGATTAACAGAACTCAAAAACCACAGGACGAATTGACACCAAATTTGGACACAATACACCTCTCAGGCCAACCAGTGACCATCACTCATAAAAAAACTGAAAAACACAACAAAAGGGAATAAAAAGCCAAAAAATATAAAAAATACATTACAACGCATGCGCAAAATCACATATGTACACAAACACACATATATACACATATACAGAAATATATACACACATACATGCACACACAAAACACATGCATAGAAAGGGAGGGAAGGAAGGAAGGAAGGAGAGAAGGAGGGAGAGAAAAAGGGAAAGAAGGAGGGAAGGAGAGAAGGAAAGAAAGGTAGAGAAGGAAGGAAGGAAGGAAGGAAGGAAGGAAGGAAGGAAGGAAGGAGAGAAGGAACAAAAGACAGAAAGAGGAGGGAAGAAAGGAAGGTAGGAAAGAAGGAGAGAAGGGAAGGGAAGGGAAGGAAGGAAGGAAGGAAGGAAGGAAGGAAGGAGACAAGGAAGGATGGAACCAAAGAGAAAAGAAGTGAGAAAAGAAACAGGTAGAGAAGGAAGAAAGAAGAAGGAAAATAAAAAGAGGGAAGGAAAGAGGGAGGGAAGGAAGGAGAGAAAGAAAGAAGGAGAGAAAGTGGGAGGGAAGGTTGGCTACAGCAACACGCGGCGGGTATAGCTTGTTGTTGTTGTTCATTCGTTCAGTCGTCTCCGACTTTGTGACCTCATGGACCAGCCCACGCCAGAGCTCCCTGTCGGCCGTCACCACCCCCAGCTCCTTCAAGGTCAGTCCAGTCACTTCAAGGATGCCATCCATCCATCTTGCCCTTGGTCGGCCCCTCTTCCTTTTGCCTTCCACTTTCCCCAGAGTATAGCTAGTAACATATAAATAAATAACCTTTGTTATTTTAATATGGTGTGCTGTTCTGAAATTGGCTATGCATTATTATTATTATTATTATTATTATTATTATTATTATTATTATGCATTTATTTATTTATTTTGGAGCCCGGTGATGCAGTGAGTTAAACCACTGAGCTGCTGAGCTTGCTTACCAAAAGGTCGCAGGTTTGAATCTGGGGAGTGGGGTGATCTCCCGCTGTTAGCCCCAGCTTCTGTCAACCTAGCAGTTCGGAAAAACATGCAAATGTGGGTAGATCAATAGGTACCGCTCTGTCGGGAAGGTAACAGCACTCCATGCAGTCATGCTGGCCACATGACCTTGCTGGAGCTAGGTGTGAATGTTTCACACCTAATCAAGGTGGTCAGTTGAAACATTCACACCTAGCTCCAGCAGACAAGAGTCCTTTGTCTCACCCTGCTCATTCCACAGATATATAAACCCATTTTCCTAATTCCAACAGACCTCACTACCTCTGAGGATGCTTGCCAAAGTGCAGGCGAAACGTCAGGAGAGAATGCCTCTAGACCATGGCCATACAGCCCGAGAAAACCTACAACAACCCACTATCTGGTCATGTTCAGAAGCATTCTCTCCTGATGTTTCACCCACATCTACGGCAGGCATCCTCAGAGGTTGAGAAGTCTGTTGGAAACTAGACAAGTGGGGTGTATATATCTATGCAATAATGTCAAAGGTGAGAGAAAGAACTCTTGTCTGCTTGAGGCAAGTGTGAATGTTGCCATTGGCCACCTTGATTAGAGCTGAATGGCCTTGCAGCTTCAAAACTTGTCTGGGGGAATCCTTTGTTAGGAGGTGTTAGCTGGCCCTGATTGTTTCCTGTCTGGTTGCTGCCTGGGGGAATCCTTTGTTAGAAGGTGTTAGCTGGCCCTGATTGTTTCCTGTCTGGAATTCCCCTTGGTTTGTGTGTGTGTGTGTGTGTTGCTCTTTATTTGTCTGACATGGTGGTTGTGAGAGTGGTCCAGCATTTCTGTGTTCGCAAATAATATGCTGTGACCAGGTTGGCTGACTTCTCTGGTTGAATTAGTCTGCAGTACTCTGAAGTAACCAGGCTTTGAAGCTGCAAGGCTATTCGTTGCTAATTAAGTTGGCCAATGACAAAACTCACACTTGCCTTGAAATTTTTTCCCAAATGTTGTTACACAGTGTAATGACCTCTCTTTGTTTGATAGATTGAAAGGTTGGGGGGCTTTGGGAGAACTGAAAAGGATCCAGAAGCTGCCAAATTAGGGTTGCAAGGCTACAATGTCCTGCCATAAATGGATAAGGCCAACCAACGCAGTGGGTGTCAATGGCGTTGCCCTACTTCTTCTAGGAAGAACGCCTTACATGAGTCAGGGAAATACTAATAGGGTTTTTTCTCAGCCCAGACAGCCGTGTGACCTTCTCTTCCTTGCAAACGCTTCCCTTCTTATCTTCCCAGGTCTTTGAGATCCGTTCCACGGATGATCTGACGGAGCAATGGCTGAAAGAGCGCCTGGCCTTTTTCCGCTAATGGAAGCGGAGGGACCCCAGACGTGGCACAATCTCAACCCTTTTCCCATACCGCATAGTCTGAATCCTGCAGTTCCTAATGGCCACCCTTGCAGAGCATATCGTAAGGAAGCCTGGGAGTTGTGCTCCAGTCTGTCAATCTTACGCTTTGCACCCTTGCTGTAAAGTCAACATCACTCCGCAGTTGTGACATGCAGGAAATATAACCTTAAGAAGTGGATGTAGGTGGAGAATGTTTAAAGCAGTAGGAAAAAAATACTGGTTTGGGGGAAAGAACTGGGAATTATAATAGGCTAGCATATATACTCAGCACTGCCACTCCTTTCATCCCTTCTTTCTTTCCCCCCTTTCATGCTTATCCACTTCCCTTTCTTCTCCTTCCTTCCTTCCTTCTTTCCTTCCTTCCTTCTTTTTCCATTCCTTTCTTTCCTTTCTTTTTCCCTCCCTCCCTCGCTTCCTGCTCTTCTCTTCTGCTCTCTCCCTTCTCCAGCTCTGAAAGGGCCTGCCTCACTTCCTCCTCTTTCTCTTCCTTCCTTCTTTCTGTCTTTCCTTCCCTCCCTCCTTTCTCTCTCTTTCCCCTTTCTTCTTCCCTTCCTTCTTCCTTCCTTCTTCCTTTCCTTCTCTTCCTTCTCTTCTCTTCCTTCTCTTCCTTCCTTCTTCCTTCCTTTTCTTTCCTTCCTTTTTCCTCTCTTCCTTCCTTCCTCTTCCCTTCTTTTCCTTCCTTCCCTCTTTCCTTCTTCCCTTTTCCTTCTCCCTTTCCCTTCTACTTTTTCTTCCTCCTCCTCCTCCTTCCTTACTTCCTTCCCTTTTGTCTTTCCTTTCTTCTTTCTGTTCTTCTCATCCCCTTTCTCCCTTCTCCAGCTCTGAGAGGGCCTGCCTCACTATGTCCCCTTTCCTTTCTATTCCTTCCTTCCCTCCTGTTTCTTTTCCCTTCCTCTTTTACTTCTCTCTTTCCCCCTTCTTCTTCTTCTTCTTCTTCTTCTTCTTCTTCTTCTTCTTCTTCTTCTTCTTCTTCTTCTTTTCTTCTTCTTCTTTTCCCCTCTCCTCCTATCTCCTCCTTTTCTTTCTTCCATTTCCATCTTCTTTCCTCTTCCTCCCCTTTCTTCCTTCTCCAGCTTTGAGAGGGTCTGCCTCACAATGTCCCCTGTCCTTTCTCTTCCTTCCTTCCCTTCTGTTTCTTTCTTTTCTCTTCCTCCCTTACTTCTCTCTTTCCCTTGCTTGCTTGCTTGCTTGCTTGCTTGCTTTCTTTCTTTCTTTCTTTCTTTCTTTCTTTCTTTCTTTCTTTCTTTCTTTCTTCCTTTCTTTTTCTTTCTTTTCCTTTCTCCCTTCCTTCCTTCTCTGCCTCCTCTTTTCCCCTTCCTTCCTTCCTTCCTTCTTCCTTCCCTTCTTCCTCCTCCTTCCTTCCCTCCTCCTCCCTCCCTCCCTCCTTCCCTCCCTCCCTCTTTTCTTTCTTTCCCTCCCTCCTTCTCTTCCCTTCTTTTTCCTTTTCCCTTCCTTCTTCTTTCCTTCCTTCTTTCCTTCCTTCCTTCTCCTTCCTTCTCCTCCTCCCTCTCTTCTTTCTTTCTTTCCTCCCTTCCTTTCTTCCTTCTTTTCCTTCCTCCTCCTTCCTTCCCTCCTTCTCTTCCTCCTTCCTTCCTTCCCTCTTTTTATTTTCCTTCTTCTTTCTTCCTTCTCTACCTCTTTCTTTTCTCGCTTCTTTTGCTCTTTGGTTCCATCCTTCCTTGTCTCCTTCCTTCCTTCCCTTCCTTTCCCTTCCCTTCCCTTCCCTTCCCTTCCTCTTTCTCTCCTTCTTTCCTACCTTCCTTTCTTCCCTGCCTCTTTCTGTCTTTTGTTCCTTCTCTTCCTTCCTTCCTTCCTTCCTTCCTTCCTTCCTTCCTTCCTTCCTTCCTTTCTCCCTTCTCCAGCTCTGAGAAGGCACATCTTACAATATCTCCATGGCAATATGGCTCTCTTGGTGGCTCTTTCCTTTCTTCCATTCGTCATCCCTTCCATTCCCTTATTTTTCTCCTTCCTTCCTTCCTTCCTTCCTTCCTTCCTTCCTTCCTTCCTTCCTTCTTCCTTTCCTTCATCCCCATCTCACTTTTCTTTCCCAGTGACAATGCAGAGGGCCACTTCACCTAGCAACAGCCTTTATGATATAGACAGACAGACAAACAAACAAACAGACATGCATACTATAAATAGATAGATTGATCTAGATCAATTTCCATTTGCCATTCCATCATCTCATTCCCTATTCTAAATATGAGTCGATCAGCAACTTTTGTGCCATTAAGATCCATCCTTTCCCCCCTTTGCTGTTATTAGCTGACCATAACAATTTCTACTGTTGGAGAAAATTTCTGAAAAATGCAAATAAAGTAATTTGATCTGTTTTTTATTTATTTATTTTTGCTTTACCTGCAGCTTTCTGCTGAATTTACATTCTTAACTTTCACATTGGTGAGCTATTTGGCCCTCTTGTTCAGGCATTTGTTCACAGAATCCTAGAGTTGGAAGGGGTACCAAAAGGCCATCCAGTCCAGCCCAGGCAGGAAGACGCAATCAAAGCCCTCCCCACAGATGACCATCCATTTTTGCTTGTTATTGACTGTGGTCAAGCTGACTTCCACATACATCTGCTTCTATTATGTGGATCCCTCTCTCCATTCAACCTTCCACCACCTGATGGCGACTTCTGCCCATTGGAAAGATGCTGGCAAGGGAAAACGTGGACCACCAGATGTTCCCTGTCAAGTTCTATTAGGGAAGGCGGCCAGGGAAAGGAGGAAGTCACCTCGTGCCACCTTTAAGGCTCTAACCCAGGCTTGGGCCAACTTGAGCCCTCCAGGTGTTTTGGACTACAACTCCCACCATTCCTAACAGCCTCAGGCCCCTTCCTTTTCCCCCTCAGCTTCTTAAGCTGTTGTGCCACCTCTACAAAGTTCTGGAGAGACTTATTTTGCATAGAATTATGGAAAATATAGACCCATGTCTGATCCCACAGCAAGCTGGCTTCAGGAAAGGCAAAAGCTGCACATCGCAAGTGCTGAACCTGACTCAGCACATAGAAGATGGCTTTGAAAGGCAGCAGATCACAGGAGCTGTCTTCATAGACCTGTCAGCGGCTTATGATACTGTAAACCACCGCCTCCTCCTGAGAAAAATGTATAATATCACAAAGGACTACCACCTCACCCGCCTCATAGGAAACCTGCTACAAAACAGGAGCTTTTTTGCTGAGTTCCAGGGCCAGAGAAGCAGATGGCGGAAACAGAAGAACGGCCTGCCTCAGGGGAGCGTGCTTGCTCCATCCATGTTCAACATCTACACAAATGACCAGCCACTGCCAGAAGGGACAAAGAGCTTCATCTATGCTGATGATGGTGCCATCACTGCTCAAGTAAGGAGCTTTGAGATGATTGAACAGAAGCTCTCCCAAGCTCTAGGTGGTCTTACTGCCTATTACAGGGAAAACCAGCTGACCCCTAATCCACCTTAAACACAGACATGTGCTTTTCACCTTAAGAACAGACAAGCATCCCGAGCTCTGAGGATTATTACCTGGGAAGGAAGGAATCCCACTGGAGCATTGCAGCGCACCCAAATACCTGGGAGTCACTCTGGACCATGCTCTGACCTACAAGAAGCACTGCCTGAACATCAAGCAAAAAGTGGGTGCTAGAAATAATATCATACGAAAGCTGACTGGCACAACCTGGGGATCACAACCAGATACAGTGAAGACATCTGCCCTTGCGCTGTGCTACTCTGTTGCTGAGTACTCATGCCCAGTGTGGAACACATCTCACCACGCTAAAACAGTGGACGTGGCTCTTAATGAGACATGCCGCATTATCACGGGGTGTCTGCGCCCTACACCACTGGAGAAATTACACTGCTTATCCGGTATTGCACCACCTGACATCCGCCGGGAAGTAACAGCCAATAGTGAAAGGACAAAGACAGACTCATCTCCAGCTCATCCCTTGTTTGGGTATCAGCCAGCACGTCAATGACTTAAATCAAGAAATAGTTTTCTAAGATCTACAGAGACACTCGCTGGAACACCTGAGCAAGCGAGAGTCCAAAAGTGGCAGGCTCAAACCCAGAACCTCAACCAATGGCTGATACCAAATGAGAGACTCCCCCCTGGGCACACAGAAGACTGGGCGACTTGGAAGGCACTGAACAGACTGCGCACTGGCACCACATCTACTGTTTTAGTGTGGTGAGATGTGTTCCACTCTGGGCATGCATACCCAGCAGCAGAGTAGCATAGCGCAAGGGCAGGTGTCTTCACTGTGTCTTGTTGTGACCCCCAGGTTGTGCCAGTCAGCTTTCGTATGATATTGTTTCTAGCACCCACTTTTTGCTTGATGTTCAGGCAGGGCTTCTTGTAGGTAAGAGGGAGTGGGGTGAGCTCCCATCTGTCAGCTCCAGCTTTCCATGTGGAGACATGAGAGGAGCGTCGCACAGGATGGTAACACATCCGGGCATCGTCCCCTGGGCAATGTCCTTGCAGACAGCCAAGTTTCTCACACCAGAAGCGACATGCACTTTCTCAAGTCGCTCCTGGCACACACAAAAAAAGCTTATGTGGTCTCTGCAAACTGTATTATTTTATGATTGTGTTTTCTAAGGAAATATACTTTGGGTTTGCATTCAGGTTGCCCATTGTAGATGGTATTCCTCTATCCGCAGAAATGCCCATCCTACACTTGACCATCCAGGTGACCAATCACCTTGAAGGGAAAATTACTTATTCCTTGTCTCCTTGCTCCTTTCCGTGTCTATACACTTTGTCCTTCCAAGAGCAAATCTCTCATCCAAAGCGCTGCCTTTAATCTCATTCCAGATCAGTCTGAAGCTCTCTCCATCTATATAAACGAAGCAATAATTAGCCTCAATCTCCGGAGGATATATATGCAATCTCTGGAGTACGGTTGCTTTCCCTCCCCCCAAAAAAGCCCCTTGCAAAGTCTCCAAGGGATGATGGATCTCCAAAGTGCAGTGTTTTCCTGCCGGGCACCATCCGTCTCTCGTCTTTTGGGGCCGTAATAGCTCCGCAGTGGTTTTATAACTCTCGCCCGTCTCATATTTCTCCGTAAAATCTTTCGTCTCGGCCTCATCTTTCTTACGCTCTTCGCTTTTTTTTCTCCTCGCTTCTTATCTTTTTTTATAGAGAGAGTTCCTTCCAGCATCTCTCCATCAGTTGCCTTCCCAAGAGTGGCCAGCAAATGCCCAAGGAAGGCTGATAAAGAGGGATTCTGTGCAAATTGAGTCGTCCAAATTCAATAGTCAAAAGCGAGACCTGTCTTCTGTCTCCATCAATGGATTGAACCATAGAAAGAAAATAACTAGCCTTGGCTGAAGGCACTGGCTGGGAACTCTGTCTGTTTACATCACCGTCATCATCATGATGATAATAATAAATTGCATTTGTCGCTTACCTCTCTTCACCACGACTTCATCACAGGCAAAACAAAGGACCGTTGAAATACATATGTTAACAAAGCAGAGATTTATTTATTTATCATATCAGGAGTAAGTGAAACATTTTAACAAACAAACAAACAAACAAATAAAGCACAAAGTTTGCAAGCTTGGTAGTTGATTAGATGTCCTTTGACCAGTATCTGGCCACTTGGAGTGCCTCTAATGTTGCCACAAGGAGGTCCTCCCTTGTGCATGTGGCAGGGCTCAGGTTGCATTGCAGCAGGTGGTCAGTGGTTGGCTCTTCTCCACACTCGCATGTCGTGGATTTGATGCGGAGCATCTTTTCCCCCCCCCTCGAGTATTTGTAGTTCGCCAAGGGCCGGACAATGGATTCTGTTGCTTCCTGACCCAGCACACATAACTGGGTTCCTGTTTCTTCTTTGTGAATTCTCTGGCTTGTGCACTGGACCCTGGCCCTTGATCAGGGAAATGTAGTTTTCCGAAGGACATTGCCCCACACCCCTCCGCCTGGAAGTCCCCTTACAGATTCTTTTGCCTTTACTTATTGACTTGATGCCCCATCGTCTTGGACCTTCTCCACGGACTCCGAACCAGGCCCCTGGGCAGGAACAGCCTCCGCCTGCGTGTGCACCTTCGCCAAGGAGATCATAATTCTGGCAGAAATGAAATGTATGAAATGTATGAAGCATGAGAAAATGTTTATAATTGATATCTATCACATAAGATGCACCCTGACTCTCTCCCCCTCCCACCTTTCCTCCCTCTGAACCTTGCCCCAGAAAAGAATGTGACCTGAGGTTATTGTCAGGAGGAAACCTCATTTCCTCAAAAGTAAATCCATTCATATTAACATTTTGCATGGGCCGGGGTTGATCCTATCTCCGGGCACATTTTCAGAGTTCAGACAATGGGCCAGAGATAAGTCAACCGAAACCTGGAAAGAAGGATTGATTAACCCAACCCATGGCATTTGTGCAGCTCCTTTGTGTTCAAGGGTCTCCTTGTTTACAGAGTCCGAGATCCAAATGCCATCAACAGCCCCTTTTCATGTCTCTACACATCCCCAATCAAGGAATCAGGAAGCTCTTTGTTTCTTCCGTCTGCCACCCCACAGCTTAGAACAAAAGTTCTCAATCGGCTGGCGGACACCTCCCAGGCACTCCGCCCCCTATGAGCTGTCAAACCAGGTCCCACCTCCTGGTCGCTGATTGGACCATCCTCAGAAGCGCTAGAAAGGCTCCGATTGGCCCCCTGGAGGCAACAGCGCCCGGCGATTGGAGGGAAGGCGGGACATACGGCCCGGCCTCCTCCCAGCTGTTCCAGGGACAGCCAATCAGGACGAAGCCAGCTGACGGAGGGTGGGCGGGATTTTCAAACTGTTTTTCCTTTGTTCTGACAATATAAAAATGCCTGTAACTCCTATGAATGTATGCTTATGGTGGAAATATCCCTGTAACGCATCCTTTTCAGCTGAATCGCAGAAATAAACGCTTCGGTCGCTGGTACCTCTTCAGCCTCTGGTGAGATTGATTGCTAATACTTCGCGCTTTGGATTGGCTCCTGCTGGCCGCTCACCAAGGTCAGGGACCCCTTTAGCGGTCTCCAGGGATCTCCTTCACTGGGAGAAGCCCCCCAAAAGAGCTCGATATCATTTGGCTTTACCACGAAGGGACTCTGCTTGAGGTCCAGACTAAATTATAGCCTAAATTCTCAAGCAGGCGCCTTGGACTGATTCTTTGGGCCAGCAGCGAAGGAGGAGCGGCTTGGGAAAAGAGGCGCCTCTCCTGATTCGGACTTTCATTTGACCAGCTAACCAAAACTACAAATTCTCCCTCTGCCACCTCCTCCCAAGCTCTGACCCGGAGTTTCAGCACAAAGGAGCGCCAGGGAAGCCTTGATCCAAGGACTTCCAGGAAGAGGAGCGACCGACGCGGAAGGGGAAAAGGGAAAACGTCCGGACGGGTAAGAAAAGCAACCGTGGGCTGCCCTGGTGGTCGTCAGGTGGGAGGAGATTCTAGGCTTTCCGAACCAGCTTCGGAGTCGGCCCACTGGGGAGGGATTCTCTAGATCTCGGTAACAAATTCCTGACTGGGGGTAGCGAACACCTAGGCGTTTGAGGCCCGGAATTGCAATTCAGCTCGCTTTTTGCGGACTTGGCGGGAGCTACGTGGGAAAGGGAGTCCTCCCCTTTTGGACTGCCTAGCTGCCAAGTGCTGATCGCCCCGAGCTCTCCTATCCAGGGACTTTTCAGGTTCTGGCCTGCCTTACGGTTGGGGGGGCTTCCCTGATTAACCACTGGTTTGTGGAGCTGGTAGCTGAGAGATGGGCGTCTGTTCTTCCAGGATCAAATGTCCTGTCCCATCGGATACACCTTTAGGAAGAATACTGGCGGAATGGGACAGGGTTGCGTTGCGCCGCCAACGCAGGCCAGTAGGGTAAAATATAGCATGAAGAAGTGGCCCACCAGGCCCTTGGAAGGGGGAGTTTCGTGGCCACCTCATGGCAGTACTGACCCGGAGCTCATTCTGAAGCTCCAGCAGGACTGCTGTGAGAGGGCCAAATGGACCGA
This sequence comes from Anolis sagrei ordinatus, assembly GCF_025583915.1. Lineage (NCBI taxonomy): Eukaryota > Metazoa > Chordata > Lepidosauria > Squamata > Anolidae > Anolis > Anolis sagrei. The sequence goes on along the minus strand of NW_026847771.1, from coordinate 4,539,073 downwards.
GCTTGCCTATGCATCATGCCTTTTACCATGTACCGGAGGGGGGTGAAAGGGGGTAGTTGTGACCAACTCCTACCATGCAAGGAGAAGGTGACAAAGCCCCAACCCCCGGGAAACCCCCTCCAGACCCTTTTTTTTCCCCTCTCCTTGAGAAAAATTGTTTGCCCCCTACCTTCTCACTCCCATTTCCCTTTACCCAATCTCCCTGACTCCTTCCTCCCCTTTCCAACCCCTCCATTTCCCTATTCCCTATTTATGATATGTCTGCATTTATATGCCCTTCCATTTTTTTCTGTTCTTTGAGGAAATGCACTAGGGATGGGTAGTTCTCTGAAAAAAGGGGACCGGAAGTAGATTCTTTGCTCTCTCCCTCTCCTGCTTTCTCCTGTGCCATCTTTTCCTTCCTTCAGATGGGAAAAGAAGGCATTGCTCATTCCCTTCTTCACCAAGCTACTACAAATCCCTTTCTTTCAAAAGCAAAATCTTCAGTGCCTTGTGTGTTTCTCCCCACCAGGAGAGACCCTGCCACTGATGTGACTCAGCTGCCTTGCAAAAGTCTGTCTCTCTCTCTCCCTCCCCTGGTTTCCCTGACCCAAGAGCTCTCTTCTTCTCCCCTTCTCTTCTGTGCAACTACAAAACCCATTTTTCAGAGGCAGTCACCAATGTCCCTGCCTTTTCCTTTGTTTTCTCTTTACTCCCCGACTTCCCCTCTTTTTTTGCTTTCAAACCCCTCCTCCCTTTCTCCTCTTGCAAACAAAGGGAGGTGTAGGGGGGGGACCCTTTTTTTCTGTTCCTGTTTCCTTTTGCCAAATAAAGTTTGCTGGGTCTCTCTCTCTCTCTCTCTCTCTCTTCTCCCTCCCCTCCCATTTTCTAAGAAGCCAGTATTCTGTAAATTCTTTCCTCTATCTCCCAGAGAAATCCTGCTGCTCCCTCTTACCTCCTTCTTCTCAAACCAAAGGAAGAGATGTTCCAGAAGCATTCCCTCCTGACATTTCACCCACATCTATGGTTAAGTCTCTCTCTCACATACACAGTCCCTCTGATGCTTTTTTCCTTCCTGGCCCTTCCTCCCTCCCCTTTCCCTGAGCGCATGTATGTGTATGTCTAAATTATCCCATTAACTGCCTTAAATATGAGGAGGACGTCGAGGTCCAGGGGTCCCCTCTGCGCAGTGAAGAGACCACCAGACATCAGATCGAACTGTGGGACCCATAATCCACTCCTGCCGCTGAGGACAACTACCTGGGTGAGGTGAACAATGGGAGGTCTGTGGACTTTCCTGTGTGGAACCCAGATGGCACAGGAAGATCCTAGGAGAGCGGGACCAGACCCCATGCCGCCCAGAAGAGACAGCCCCCCCTAGAGGCTGATCTGAGCCCCCACGGGGGAATGCCATCGCAGGAGGAGCAACCAGGATCCCACAGCAACTGCCATGAAGGAAGGAGGCCCTGCCCGTTCCAGAAGCTGTGCAGAGGAGTGGCCCAAAGGAGACCACTGAAGTCCTCACTAGGTATGAAAGTTTTCCCTTTGTTTCCCTACTAACTACCCTTGGGCTGGGAAAGGGGGGGTGGGGGGGGCTGTAAACCTTCTTTCTGACTGTCCTAGACACTACCCCTGAGTCTCTGTGATGATGGAGAGCCGGACCTGTCTGCGGTCACCAGGAGGCGCCACGCCAGAAGGAGTAGCAAGGCTGTGCCCCATCTTCTTCTTCTTCGGCTGCTCTCCTTGTTTCAGTACCAAGGGAGGAGCCAGCGCCCCCAGGAGGCCTGAGGACCACTGCCAGATGGGAGAATTCCACCATGTGCCATCCTTCTCCATTGGGGACTCACTCGGGACCCCTGAGTGCTCCATGCTGACTGCCATCACAGACTCCATCATCCCCTGCCTCCACCGTCTTCACCTTCTTACTTCAGTCTTATTTTTTTCCTTTCTCCAACCCAAAGGACACACTGCCGCTGGTCTCTCCCACCCTGCTGGGTCCTGCTGTTGTTGCTTAAGTTGGGCCCCAAAATAATCAACAGAATACAATCTAATCAGTCTAGAAAGAGGCCCTGGGTGCTAGAGAATTGTCGAGGCTTGGGAAAATGAGCGTGGCCATTTTCCAGCCTCGAAGGGAGGAATTGATGCGGAGCATCTTTTTCCCCCCCCCTCGAGTATTTGTAGTTCGCCAAGGGCCGGACAATGGATTCTGTTGCTTCCTGACCCAGCACACATAACTGGGTTCCTGTTTCTTCTTTGTGAATTCTCTGGCTTGTGCACTGGACCCTGGCCCTTGATCAGGGAAATGTAGTTCTCCGAAGGACATTGCCCCACACCCCTCCGCCTGGAAGTCCCCTTACAGATTCTTTTGCCTTTACTTATTGACTTGATGCCCCATCGTCTTGGACCTTCTCCACGGACTCCGAACCAGGCCCCTGGGCAGGAACAGCCTCCGCCTGCGTGTGCACCTTCGCCAAGGAGATCATAATTCTGGCAGAAATGAAATGTATGAAATGTATGAAGCATGAGAAAATGTTTATAATTGATATCTATCACATAAGATGCACCCTGACTCTCTCCCCCTCCCACCTTTCCTCCCTCTGAACCTTGCCCCAGAAAAGAATGTGACCTGAGGTTATTGTCAGGAGGAAACCTCATTTCCTCAAAAGTAAATCCATTCATATTAACATTTTGCATGGGCCGGGGTTGATCCTATCTCCGGGCACATTTTCAGAGTTCAGACAATGGGCCAGAGATAAGTCAACCGAAACCTGGAAAGAAGGATTGATTAACCCAACCCATGGCATTTGTGCAGCTCCTTTGTGTTCAAGGGTCTCCTTGTTTACAGAGTCCGAGATCCAAATGTCATCAACAGCCCCTTTTCATGTCTCTACACATCCCCAATCAAGGAATCAGGAAGCTCTTTGTTTCTTCCGTCTGCCACCCCACAGCTTAGAACAAAAGTTCTCAATCGGCTGGCGGACACCTCCCAGGCACTCCGCCCCCTATGAGCTGTCAAACCAGGTCCCACCTCCTGGTCGCTGATTGGACCATCCTCAGAAGCGCTAGAAAGGCTCCGATTGGCCCCCTGGAGGCAACAGCGCCCGGCGATTGGAGGGAAGGCGGGACATACGGCCCGGCCTCCTCCCAGCTGTTCCAGGGACAGCCAATCAGGACGAAGCCAGCTGACGGAGGGTGGGCGGGATTTTCAAACTGTTTTTCCTTTGTTCTGACAATATAAAAATGCCTGTAACTCCTATGAATGTATGCTTATGGTGGAAATATCCCTGTAACGCATCCTTTTCAGCTGAATCGCAGAAATAAACGCTTCGGTCACTGGATACCTCTTCAGCCTCTGGTGAGATTGATTGCTAATACTTCGCGCTTTGGATTGGCTCCTGCTGGCCGCTCACCAAGGTCAGGGACCCCTTTAGCGGTCTCCAGGGATCTCCTTCACTGGGAGAAGCCCCCCAAAAGAGCTCGATATCAGATTCCACTTTGTGGCCCCATTTCTTAAGATTGGCTCTGCATCTTACATCTAGTTATAGTTTTCTAAGATCTACAGAAGATCTAAGACTGGGTGACTTGGAAGGCGCTGAACAGACTGCGCTCTGGCACCACGAGATGCAGAGCCAACTTCAAGAAACAGGCGAGTGTGGAGAAGAGCAAACCACTGACCACCTGCTGCAATGCAACCTGAGCCCTGCCACATGCACAATGGAGGACCTTCTTGCAGCAACACCAGAGGCACTCCAAGTGGCCAGATACTGGTCAAAGGACATTTAATCAACTACCAAGCTTGCAAATTTTGTGTTTTGTCTGTCTGTTTGTTTTGTTCTGTTAGAAATGTAATACAATTGACTGGTTGCCCTGACACAACAAATAAATAAATACCCCACTCCCCATATTTGAACCACCAACCTTTTGGTCTGCAGACCTCCCGGCACAAGGATTTAACCCATTGTGCCACTGGGGGACTCCTCACATAGGCCATCTAGTCCAATCACATGCCATGCAGGAAAAGCACCCCCAACAGATGGCCACCCATGTTTCTAGATCTCATGGAGTTAAGCATGAGTCTCCTTGTGGAGAGAAAAAGCAGGATAATAATAATAATAATAATAATAATAATAATAATAATAATAATAGGGTTGTTGTAGGTTTTTCCGGGCTTTATGGCCATGTTCTAGAGGCATTTTTCTCCTGTTTGGGTCATCCTTATTGTTATTATTATTATTATTATTATTATTATTATTATTATTATTGTATTGTCAAAGGCTTTCATGGCCGGAATCACTGGGTTGTTGTAGGTTTTTTCGGGCTATATGGCCATGGTCTAGAGGCATTCTCTCCTGACGTTTCGCCTGCATATGGCAAGCATCCTCAGAGGTAGTGAGGTCTGTTGGAACTAGGAAAAAGGGTTTATATATCTGTGGAATGACCAGGGTGAGACAAAGGACTCTTGTCTGCTGGAGCTAGGTGTGAATGTTTCAACTGACCACCTTGAATAGCATAGGGAAACAATCAGGGACAGCTAATCACCTCTCAACAAAAGATTGCTCCAGGCACTGCCAGGCCATCAAATGCTAATCAAGGTGGTCAGTTGAAACATTCACACCTAGCTCCAGCAGACAAGAGTTCCTTTGTCCCACCCTGGTCATTCCACAGATATATAAACCCATTTTCCTACTTCCAACAGACCTCACTACCTCTGAGGATGCTTGCTATAGATGCAGGCGAAACGTCAGGAGAAAAATTGCCTCCAGAACATGGCCATATAGCCCAGAAAAACCTACAACAACCCAGTGATTCTGGCCATGAAAGCCTTTGACAATACAATAATAATAATAATAATAATAATAATAAGGATGACCCAAACAATTGCCTACATAATAATAATAATAATAATAATAATAATAATAATAATAATAATAAAAGTAATAATAATATATTTATACCCTGCCACCATCTCCCCGAAGGGACTCGGGGCGGCTTACATGAGGCCAAGCCTGTCAAACACAAATACAACAGTACATCAACAAAACAAAACAAGCAAATAAAACAATATAAAAATATAACTAAACATATAAGCAATAACACTCAAGAGATTTAAGGCACTATGGCAGGGCCAGATGTAATAGATTAAAATTTTAAAACACTGGGCGTGTACAGAGTAGGGTATGTCTAAACATGGGGGTTTTAGAGAGTGATGTATGGAGATCAATCCAAGTGCTTCAGGATATTGGTTAGATATTGGTTAGATTATTTCCTTTATTCAGGGAAGGCACACTGGAACAGCCACGTTTTCAAGCTCCTCCTTGTTGTTGTTCATTCGTTCAGTCGTCTCCGACTCTTCGTGACCTCATGGACCAGCCCACGCCAGAGCTCCCTGTCGGCCGTTACCACCCCCAGCTCCCTCAAGGTCAGTCCAGTCACTTCAAGGATGCCATCCATCCATCTTGCCCTTGGTCGGCCCCTCTTCCTTTTGCCTTCCACGTTCCCCAGCATAATTGTCTTCTCTAGGCTTTCCTGTCTCCTCATGATGTGGCCAAAGTACTTCAACTTTGTCTCTAGTATCTTTCCCTCCAGTGAGCAGCCGGGCTTTATTTCCTGGAGGATGGACTGGTTGGATCTTCTCGCAGTCCAAGGCACTCTCAGAACTTTCCTCCAACACCACAGCTCAAAAGCATCGATCTTCCTTCGCTCCTCCTAAAGACTGCCAAAGTGGGAGTTTGTCTGATCTCTTTAGGAAGTGAGGCTCAGAGTTGGGGGGCCACCATAGAGAAGGCCCTCTCCCTCGCCCCCACCAATCGCGTCTGCGAAGGGGGCGGGAGCGAGAGCAGGGCCTCTCCAGATGATCGAAGAGATCGTGTGGGTTCGTATACAGAAATGCAGTCATGCAGGTAGGCGGGTCCCAAACCGTTCAGGGCTTTGTAGGTAAGAACCTGCACCCTGAATTGGGACCAGAAGATGAACGGCATCCAATGGAGCTCCTTGAACAGGGGGGTAGTCTGCTCCCTTTAAGTTGCTCCAGTTAGTAACCTAGTTGCCACCCGTTGGACCAATTGAAATTTCTGAGCCGTCTTCAAGGGCACCCCCATGTAGAGTGCATTGCAGTAATCCAATTGCAGTAATACAATTACTTAGGAGATCCCTCTTTGCTCAAGGAAGATTGTCTTCCAGATATGGTGGGTCCATAGGTGGTTGTGTAGACCTATTCTTTAGGCTTGGGTAACAACGGAAAAATTTGTTTCTAAACTCGTTTCGTTTTTAAGGGTCCATCGCGTTTCGGTTTTTTTAAAGAATTCCGAAATTTTCCTTTTAAAAATTTCGAAATATATGAAATTTCGTAAATTTTGAATCGATTTGTTAATGGCGGACGCGATTGCACAATATGCTAAAAAAACCTCCAAATGGGACAGGGGGAACTTCTGAAGCTTCCCTCTCCCTCTGTTGTTGACTGTTGGTGTGATAAAACACACAACAACTATAAAACTTGCACCAGATATGCGAAAATAATTACGAAACAATTACGAAACAATTTCGAAATAATAACAAAATAATTACGAAATAAATTGAAAAAATTGTTTCGAATCTAATTAACTCCTCACACTATTCCTGCATGGCTCAATATCGGATCGTAAGCTAATTTAAATACGAATTATTAACGAATTGCGAAATTAACGAACGAAACCGCCCAAGCCTACTATTCTTGATCCGCATGATCTCCTGCAGTGAGGACATTGGTTTCCATACGGAAGGTAGTCCCAGTCAGGATTGGCTTGACGCGCTTTCCTCTTTGCACGTTTCTCCCTTTTGCCCTTCATTAGCGCGTCTTCAAATTCCACAGCACTGCTGGTCACAGCTGACCTCTAGTTAGAGCACTCAAGAGCCAGGGCTTTCCAGTTCTCAGTGTTTTTAAGGTTGGCTTTGAGCCTATCTTTAAATCTCATTTTGTGTCTATTAACATTACGTTTCCCGTTCTTGAGTTCAGAGTAGAGTAACTGCTTTGGGAGATGGTGATCTTTGGGCAACCAGAGAAGTCAGCAATGAATGAACCTGGAAAGTCAGGAATGAACCTGGACACAACATATTATTTGAGAACACAGGAATGCTGGACCACTCTCACAACCACCATGTCAGACTACACAGAGAAGCCACAAGCATGTGGACAATTTCAACAGAAAGGAGGAAACCATGAAAGTGAACAAAATCTGGCTACTAGTATTGAAAAACTCTAAAATTACAACAGCAAAACAGCAGAGAGGAAACAACCAGAGACATCTAATCACCTCTCAACAAAGGTTTGCTCCAGGCACTGTCAGGCCATTATATGCTAATCAAGATGGTCAGTTGAAACATTCACACCTAGCTCCAGCAGACAAGAGTCCTCTGTCTCACCCTGGTCATTCCACAGATATATAAACCCTTTTTCCTAGTTCCAACAGACCTCACTACCTCTGAGGATGCTTGCCATAGATGCAGGCGAAATGTCAGGAGAGAATGCCTCTAGAACATGGCCATATAGCCCGAAAAAACCTACAACAACCCAGTGATTCCAGCCATGAAAGCCTTCTACAATACACTAATCAAGGTGGTCAGTTGAAACATTCACACCTAGCTCCAGCAGACAAGAGTGTCTCACCCTGGTCATTTCACAGATATATAAACCCTTTTTCCTAGTTCCAACAGACCTCACTACCTCTGAGGATGCTTGCCACTGATGCAGGCGAAACGTCAGGAGAGAATGCCTCTAGAACACGGCCATATAGCCCGAACAAACCCACAACAACCCAGTGATTCCGGCCATGAAAGCCTTCGACAACACGATGTGAACAAGACGAAACTTGGGACTTGTTTATTGCTTAGTATTGATGGTGGCATTTGGCACTTTTGAGGTTTAAGAATGAGAAGGGGGTGTCGTTAAAAGCGCGACTATCATATCGTATCGTAGGCTTGGGTTTGGAAAGCCAAGACCCCAAAGGAAAAAGAAATGCAGAGGGAGGGAAGAGGGGAGCAAAAGAGCTGGTGCCAGCTCTGCAACTGGGTTCTTAAAGAGAAATAATGGCCCTGGCAATGACCATTTGGAAACCGTTCAAGGAGGAGAGAGAGAGCCTGATTGAGCCGATCGTTGTGCAAAATGATGGACTAGACCTGCTTACAGTTTTCCGCTGGCGTGGCTTGCAGGAGCAGTTCCTGCCTAATGATAGTGGCAGGCAGGGAGCTCAGTGGAGAGGGCACGGGCTATTTTCTCTGCTTCTCGCACACCGTGCAAGCTCAGGGTCAATAGAGAAGGCATGGAGACATGGACACCTCGTAGCGCTAGGGTCAGAATTAATGGAGTAATTGTTTGCCAGCATAGATGGAGAACAGGAAAATTCCTTTCTGGAGTATATATCCCACTTACGCTCCAGATGGTAGCCATGTGGAGTGCCCAGTGGCGCAGTGGGTTAAACCCCTGTGCCAATAGAAGACCGACAGGTCGCAGGTTCGAATCTGCGGAGAGCGCAGATGAGCTCCCTCTATCAGCTCCAGCTCCTCATGCAGGGACATGAGAGAAGCCTCCCACAAGGATGATAAAACATCAAAAACATCCGGGCGTCCCCTGGGCAACTTCCTTGCAGATGGTCAATTTTCTCACACCAGAAGTGACTTGCAGTTTCTCAAGTTGCTCCTGACAAAACAGACAAACAAAAAAGCCATGTGTTGCAACTCAGAGTAAGCTCCACCTGGCTTCCAAACACCACCACAGAAGAGCTGTAGCTTTATAGTTTATTGAGGAAAAAATCCAAGTCAAAATAAAGAATAATCATTACAAAGTTCCAAAGATTAAGGTTAAATGCAGAATATAGTTCCAAAGATCTTCAGTTAAAAGTGGGATACACAATCCTATTGGCAAAGTTCAAACCAGAGTCCCAGGTACAAGCAATGAAACATTTGCCCCAAGAATCACAATGCAAGGAATCCCAAGCATACTGCTTTCCAGGCTAAGGTTATTCCATGAAGCTTTCAGGCTAGTAAGCTATGTTGAACTGACACTTTCTCAGGGTTTGAAAGAAGCCTAAACACCTTTCCAACATGAAAACATTAGGCTCTCATCATCATAAAAGCATTGCGATGACCTTTCACCGAGCTGGTTTCTCGTCTGCCAGCCAGACGAGAACTCCGCCTGACCCTCAGATCAAGATGAGCTTGCCGGGTCAAGTCACTATCTACACTTTCGAGATCATCGTGGGAAGGCACCTGCTCGCTATCTCCTTCGTTAAAATTCCTTTCTACTGGGAACAGCTGTGTTGACACTGCACTGTCTGTGGGAGCCCCAAAAGCAGGGCCAGAGATTTGAGGCCCAGACAAAGAGCCAGGAAGCTGAATCCCAGCAGGAATCTGAATCCCATCATCCTCATCATCAGAAAACAGCTCAGCCACAACACCATGTGGATTCAGTTTGGACTACTTGAAAACCTATATATTGGACCGGGTTGTGGCGCAGCTGGATGGGAGTCAGCAGCATTAACATCACTACTGATCTTAATCATGAGTTCGAAGTCAGCCCTGGCCGGAGTAAGCTCCCGATCATTTATTTAGCTTGCTGTCGACCTTTGCAGCCTGAAAGACAGTTGCATGTCAAGTGAGGAGAGGCTAATTTAACTAATTTATGATGTCATAAAAATCTCCAGCAAGCATTCAAAGAATGAGGAAGTACTTCATCAGTGTCACAAATGGACGGTGAAGCGACATCTCCCCTGGTGGCCAGAATACCCTCAAGTAGGAAATTTAGGTACCGCTTGTGCGAGGAGGCTAATTTAACTAATTTATAGGCCTGGGTAACAACGGAAAAATTTGTTTCTAAAATCGATTCGTTTTTTGGGGTTTTTTGCATTTCGTTATTTAAAATAATTACAAAATTTTCCTTTTAAAAAGTTCAATATTTACGAAATTTCGTAAATGTGAAAAAAATTACAAAACATTAACGAATCGATTTCCGAAACAATAACGAATCGATTCGTTAATGGCGGACGCGACCGCGAAATACGCTAAAAAACCTCCAAAAACTTCTGAAGCTTCCCTCTCCCTCTGTTGTTGACTGTTGGTGTGATATTATAATTTTTTTCACTAATTAAACAAAAAACAACCATAAAACTTGCCCCAGACATGCGGAAATAATAACGAAACGACCTCAAAACAATAACGAAACGAATACAATAACGAAATACGAAGCATTTACAAAACTATTTAAAAATTCGTTTTTTTAAAATAATTGCTCCAGAATGGTTCGTTATCGTTTTGTAATTGAAAAAATTAATGAATTATTAACGAATTACGAATTAACGAAACGAAACCGCCCAGCCCTACTAATTTACTAACCCATAAAACTCTCCAGCAGCGTGCAAAAGAATTAGGAAGCACTCCATCGGTGTCACAGGTGGATGGTGAAGCGACAGCTCCCCCGGTGGCTGGAATTCAAAAAGCATACCCTCTTGAAGCTGGAAAGTTAAATAGCCTCCGTGTGTCTGTCTATGTATGTTGTATGTCTAATGGCATTGAATGTTTGCCGTGTATATGTGCATTGTGATTCGCCCTGAGTCCCCTGCAGGGTGAGAAGGGTGGAATATAAATACTGTAAACAAACAAACAAACAAACAAATAAATCAAGCCTGGACTTTCCTTCCATCACTTATCTGGTGACATTGCAAACGGGGGGTGCATCTACACTATGGAATTAACACAGTTTGAAGCCACTTTTAACTACCCTGTCTCAGTGCTGTGGCACCGAACTGCATTACATGGGTCTAAACCAGGCATGGGCCAACTTGGGCCCTCCAGGTGTTTTGGACTTCAACTCCCACAATTCCTAACAGCCTACCGGCTGTTAGGAATTGTGGGAGTTGAAGTCCAAAACACCTGGAGGGCCCAAGTTGGCCCATGCCTGGTCTAAACTGAGCATGCAATGTGTTTCCAAACTGCATTACAGAGCGGTGCTGATCCAGATCTCTGTGACTCCTTTCTTGTTGCAAGCAGCAGGATTCGATGCTTTACCAGGATGGGTTTTTTTTGTCCAACTTCAAGGAAGGTCCTCCTTCCTTTTGTTCTCCCCGGCCACGTCTGCTCAGATCACATCACTGTCGTGTGGCATGAAATCCAGGCGCCAAGTCAAGCGAATCTGGGAAAGGAAGACAGCGGATGAACCTGATAAACATACAAAGGTGACAGCCAGGCTTCTGGGGGGTTGCTGTTTGGAAAGGAGGGGGACATTTTTGGCGAGCTTCGTTGCATTCAGGTCACCACGCTCCACGACAATGATATAGGATGGGCGAGACCTGGCTTGAAAACAGGCTGTGTGAAAGAGATTTTCAGTAATCTTAGTAGACAAGATGAACATGAGCCAACAGTGTGATGCATCCACAAAAAAGACCAATGTAATTCTAGGCTTTATCAATAGCAGATTGTCCTCCCAACCCTGCTATATGCCTGCGAAACATGGACTGTCTACAGATGTCATATGCAACCCCTGGAACGATTCCATCAGCGTTGCCTCCGAAAAGTCCTGCAAATCTCAAAACTCCACTTTTTCTCTCTAAACACCTCTGTCGGAGCATACAAGAAGCTGAGCTTCTCATTGAACATCGAGGAAACCCAAGTGCTCTTCCAGCAAAAAAAATGGCATTCTGCAATGCCAGAAATACACCTTAGTGGTGTAACGTTAGAAAATGTGGACCATTTCTGCTCCCTTGGCAGCCATCTCTCCACCAAAGTCAACATCGACACTGAAATACAACACCGCCTGAGCTCTGTGAATGCAGCATTCTTCCAAGTGAAGCAGAGAGTGTTTGAGGACTGGAACATCCGTAGGGAGACGTAGGGAGACCAAGGGGCTTGTTTATAAAGCCATTATCCTTCCAACCCTGTTCTACGTCTGTGAAACATGGACTGTCTACTAGGGCTGGGCGGTTTCGTTTCGTAATTTTGTAATTCGTTAAAAATTCGTTATTTTTTTGATAACGAAGTGATATTGAACCATTCAGGAGCAACTAAAAAACAAAACGAATTTTTCCAATTCGTTTAGGAATTGATTCGTTATTGATTCGTTATTGATTCGTTATTGATTTGTTATTATTTCCGCATGTCTGGTGGAAGTTTTAGGGTTGCTGTTTGTTTTCTCAGTGAAAAAAAATATAATTATCACACCAACAGTCAACAACAGAGGGAGAGGGAAGCTTCTGAAGTTTTTTTTAGCGTATTGCGCGATCGCGGCCACCATTAACGAATCGTTTCGTAATTGTTTCGTAATTGTTTTATGATTTCCGAAATTTCGTAGATATTGAACTTTTTTTTAAGGAAAATTTCGGAATTCTTTTAAATAACGAAACGCAAAAACCCCCTAAAACGAATCGAGTTTAGAAACAAATTTTTCTGTGTTTGGACAGCCCTACTGTCTACAGATGTCACATGCAACTCATGGAATGATTCCATCATCTCTGCCTCTGAAAAATCCTGCAAATCTCTTGGGAAGACAGGAAGACAAATGTTGGAAGAAGCAAAGACCACTAGCATTGAAGCGATGCTCCTCCACCATCAACTCCGCTGGACTGGCCACGTTGTCTGAATGCCCAAAGATCACCATCTCCCAAAGCAGTAACTCTACTCTGAACTCAAAAATGGAAAATGAAATGTTGGAGGACAGGAAAAGAGATTGAAAGATGGGCTCAAAGTCAACCTTTAAAACTGTGTCAGACACCAAGAACTGGGAAGCCCTGGCCCGTAAGCGATCTAGCTAGAGGTCAGCTGTGACTAGCAGTGCTGTAGAATTTAAGAGGCACGAATAGAGGGTGAAAGGGTGAAACGTGCCAAGATTAAGACGCATCAAGCCAACCCCAAACGGGATCGCCTTCCACCTGGAAACTGATGCCCTTACTGCAGGAGAACTTGCGGATCAAGAATAGGGCTCCACAGTCACCTATGGACCCACTGCCAGGAAACCACACTTGGAGGACAGTCTTACTCAGACAAAGAGGGATCGCCAAAGAGAGAAGAAAAAAGAGAATGAGCAGATTGAGGGAAGTCATAATCCCATTCGGCTTTGGTCAGACTTCACCTAGAATAATGTTGTGTCGAGTTCTCAGCAACACAGTTTAAGATGGACACGAACCAAACAGAAGATGTCCATAGTGTTGTGGCTCAACCAGATGAAGATGAGGGGAATTGGTACTCCAATACCTGAGAGAAATGAGAGGATTTTAGATCAAAATCCTGTTTGTGAGAATGGGCTTGAAAGTGAAACTGCTTCGGAGTCCAACAGACAGGGAGATGCAGTGACTGGCGGAGATTTTTCGCCTAGTAGTGTCGTAGCAACCCCTGATAAGGAACTGGATAGGTGAGAAAGCTCGCCTGAAAACACACCTGTCCTCAGCAGACGGGTCAGGCTTGATCTTAATGGGGAATCAAGCAAGCTAAGAAAGTCACAAACTCTGTGAGAAACAACAGTGTGAGAAATCTCACAGGCAAGGGAGCCAACATCACTGAAAAGACTTCATGGTTTGTGGTCCTTAAATCAGAGTAGTATCACCTTTAGAATTCAGATCAGGCAACACTACAAAGCAGCGAGACTCTCAAAACTTGTTTCCAGTTCATGTTTTGGATTCATGTTTTAAGAAGTTTCTATAGTCTTGCTTTTGGGTTCATGTTTTGATTCTTGTTTTCCTGGATTATGCTCATGTTTTGATTCTGGTTTTTCCTGTACCTTGTTTTATGGAACAGATTTGGACTGTTTGGATTATTGCCTTTGGAGTGTTTTTTCCCTCTTACTAGTTTGGATTGGCTTATTATTTGTTGGCTATTTTTTGGACAACAGTGGTTCCCAAAGTGACCCATTTAAGGTGGAATCTGGTGTCAAACAGGGATGTGTTATTGCCCCAACTCTATTCTCCATCTTCATCGCTATGATACTTCACCTTGTTGATGGGAAGCTTCCCACCGGAGTGGAAATAATCTATCGGACAGATGGCAAGCTATTCAACCTCAGCAGACTGAAAGCCAAAACCAAGGTTACAACAACATCTGTTATAGAACTCCAGTATGCTGATGACAATGTCGTCTGTGCGCATTCAGAAGAAGATCTACAAGCCACTCTAAACACCTTCGCAGAAGCATACGAGAAGCTCGGCCTGTCACTGAACATTGAAAAAACCAAGGTGCTTTTCCAGCAGTCGCCAGCCAATCCCTCTCCAATGCCAGTAATACAGCTTAATGGTGACATTAGAAAATGTTGACCATTTCCTCTCCCTTGGCAGCCACCTCTCCACCAAAGTCAACATCGACCCGAAATACAACACCGCCTGAGCTCTGCAAGTGCAGCATTTTCCCGAATGAAGCAGAGACTGTTTGAGGACCGGGACATCCGTAGGGATACCAAGGTGCTTGTCTATAAAGCTATTGTCCTCTCAACCCTGCTATATGCCTGTGAGACGTGGACTGTCTACAGACGTCACATGCAACTCCTGGAACGATTCCATCAGCGCTGCCTCCGGAAAATCCTGCAAATCTCCTGGGAAGACAAACGGACAAACGTCAGTGTGCTGGAAGAAGCAAAGACTCCCTTGTTGAGCCAGCTCCACTGGCTGCCAATTTGCTACCGGGCACAATTCAAGGTGCTGGATTTAGCCTATAAAGCCCTACACGGTTCCGGCCCCACTTACCTCTCCGAACGCATCTCCACCTATGAACCGGCGAGGACGTTAAGATCGTCCGGGGAGGCCCTGCTCTCGGTCCCGCCAGCGTCACAAGCGCGGTTGGCGGGGACGAGAGACAGGGCCTTCTCGGTGGTGGCCCCTCGGCTATGGAATGCCCTACCAGTGGACATCAGGCAGGCCCCTTCGTTGCTGGTGTTTCGGAGGAGGGTTAAGACGTGGCTCTATGAGCAGGCATTCGGATAACTATGCAATAACAACTAACTCAGTAAGACGGCATTTGAACAAGGAACGAAAAAAGGACTGTGAGAACGGGATCTGACTCTAATTGAGGCGTTGATGACTATATGTGTGTCGTTTGTGTATGTGTGTCTTATATATTGTCAGTGTTGTTTATTTTTACTGTAAACCGCATTGAGTCGCCGCTTTAGGCTGATAAATGCGGTATACAAATGGAGTAAATAAATAAATAATAAATAAATAAAGACCACCAGCATTGAAGCAATGGTCCTCCAACATCAACTCCGCTGGGCCGGCCACGTTGTCCGGATGCCTGACCACCATCTCCCAAAGCAGTTGCTCTACTCTGAACTCAAGAACGGAAAAAGGAATGTTGGTGGACAGGAAAAGAGATTTAAAGATGGGCTCAAAGCCAACCTTAAAAACTCTGGCATAGACACTGAGAACTGGGAAGCCCTGGCCTTTGAGCGCTCCAGCTGGAGGTCAGCTGTGACCAGCAGTGCTGCAGAATTTGAGGAGGCATGAGTGGAGAGTGAAAGAGAGAAATGTGCCAGGAGGAAGGCGCGTCAAGCCAACCCCGACCGGGACCGCCTTCCACCTGGAAACCAATGCCCTCACTGTGGGAGAAGATGCAGGTCAAGAATAGGGCTCCACAGCCACATACGGACCCACAGGGAAATCCATAATGGAAGACCATCTTACTCGTCCAACGAGGGATCGCCTAAGTAAGTAAGTAAGTTCCTTAATATACTTTTATTGCCACTTTTGAGATCCCTGCCTGATGTGGAGTGCAATGTGAATTCTGGTTGGGGTGCAACACATAGAAGGTGACCCAAATGGTCAAAGGTCTGGAAACTGCATTTCTATGAATAGCATCTCATGGAATTTGGAAGACATAGTTCCACTCTCTTCTGCTTTGATCAGACCTCAGCTGGAATAACGTCGTGTCCAGTTCTGGACATCAGAGTTCAAGAAGGAGATGGACAAGATAGGCTTCCGGAGAAGGGCCACCAAAATGGTCAAAGGACTGGAAATTTATTTATTTATGTATGTAACTATTTACAGTATTTATATTCTGCCCTTCTCACCCCACAGGTGACTCAGGACGGATTACAATGTACATATACATGGCAAACATTCAATGCCATAGACACACAACATATATAGAGAGATACACAGAGGCTATTTAACATTCCAACTTTTCATGAGGGTATTCTGGCCACCAGGGGAGCTGTTGCTTCACCGTCCTTTTTGACACTGATGAAGTATTTCCTCATTCTTTGAATGCTTGGTGGAGATTTTTATGGCATCATAAATTAGTTAAATTAGCCTTCCAGCATAGGCAGTACCTAAATTTCCTACTTGACAGATGCAACTGTCTTTCGGGCTGCAAAGGTCAACAGCAAGCTACACAAATTGGTCAGACACTCACTCTGAACTCAAGAATGGAAAGTAAGTAAGTAAGTAAGTAAGTAAGTAAGTAAGTAAGCTTCTGCCTAAAAGTCCAGGGGAGTTTCCTTCTCTGGATGGGCCCCTGTCAGGAGTGCTTTGGTTGTGTTTTTCTGCCTGGGAAAGAATCAACTTATATCCCCATACCAAAAAAGGGAAATGCGAAAGACTGCTCAAACTTCCGTACAGTGGCCCTTATTTCACATGCCAGTAAGGTAATGCTCAAGATCCTGCAAGGAAGACTCCAGCAATACATGGAGCGAGAGTTGCCAGATGTTCAAGCTGGGTTTAGAAAAGGCAGAGGAACGAGAGACCAGATTGCCAATATCCGCTGGATAATGGAGAAAGGCAGGGAGTTTCAGAAAAACATCTATTTCTGCTTCATTGAATTCTAAAGCCTTTGACTGTGTGGATCATAATAAATTGTGGCAAGTTCTTGGTGGGATGGGCATCCCAAGCCACCTTCCCTCTCCTGAGGAATCTGTACAAGGACCAAGTAGCAACAGTCAGAACTGACCACGGAACAACAGACTGGTTCAAGATTGGGAAAGGCGTACGGCAAGGCTGCATCCTCTCACCCAACCTTTTTAACTTGTATGCAGAACACATCATGCGAGGATGTGCGGGGCTTGATGAATGCAAGGCTGGGATGAAAATTGCTGGAAGAAACATTAACAACTCAGATATGCAGATGACGCCACTCTGATGGCCGAAAGCGAGGAGGAGCTGAGGAGCCTTCTAATCAAGGTGAAAGAAGAAAGCGCAAAAGCCGGGTTGCAGCTAAACATCAAAAAAACCAAGATTATGGCAACAAGAATGATTGACAACTGGAAAATAGAGGGAGAAACTGTGGAGCCAGTGACAGACTTTGTATTTCTAGGTGCAAAGATTACTGCAGATGCAGACTGTGGCCAGGAAATCAGAAGACGCTTACTTATTGGGAGGAGAGCAATGTCCAGTCTCGATAAAATAGTAAAGAGTAGAGACATCACACTGGCAACAAAGATCCGCCTAGTCAAAGCCATGGTATTCCCTGTAGTAACCTACGGATGTGAGAGCTGGACCTTAGGGAAGGCTGAGCGAAGGAAGATCAGATGCTTTTGAGCTGTGGTGTTGGAGGAAAGTTCTGAGAGTGCCTTGGACTGCGAGAAGATCCAACCAGTCCATCCTCCAGGAAATAAAGCCCGACTGCTCACTGGAGGGAAAGATACTAGAGAAAAAGTTGAAGTACTTTGGCCACATCATGAGGAGACAGGAAAGCCTAGAGAAGACAATTATGCTGGGGAAAGTGGAAGGCAAAAGGAAGAGGGGCCGACCAAGGGCAAGATGGATGGATGGCATCCTTGAAGTGACTGGACTGACCTTGAGGGAGCTGGGGGTGGTAACGGCCGACAGGGAGCTCTGGCGTAGGCTGGTCCATGAGGTCACGAAGAGTCGGAGACGACTGAACGAATGAACAACAACAGAAGCAGGTTGGACTGGATGGCCTTTGGGGTGTCTTCCAACTCTAGGATTCGAAGCTTCTTTCAACTGTGGTATGTTTCCCTTTGCTGCTGCGAGAGAAGAATCTGGTACAATAAAGTCTGGAAAGAGGTGCCAAAGGCGTTTGCATAAGACTGAAGAAATGTCTAGTTTGCAAGAGACTTGCAGTTGCAGTCTGCGGGCAGCAAGGGGCATGATGCCGCTGTCCTTGGATTTGTTTGCAAGGCAATAGGGGGCTGGGTGGTTGCTATGAGAGCGAATATTTTGCAAGGCTGTGCAAAAAAGAAATAAAATCGCAGAATGAGCTTATGGGCAAGGAGCTGTTATCCAAAACGAAGGGATGCGCGGGACGGCATTTGGCTTGCTTTCAAGCATGGGTCAGGATGACAACCCTAGAGTGTCCTTTGAGAGACATACATTCTTTAAGAACCTGCTTGGGGTGTGGCTGATAGTAGTCTAAACACTCAGGGCACCAGATCTTGGATGCTAAGCAGGGCCAGACCTGGTTAGTACTTGGATGGGAGATTGCCAAGAAGGTGCTGTAGGGGATGGAAGAAACTGGCAAATCATCTCTGATTATTTCTTTGTTGTTGTTCATTCATTCAGTCGTCTCCGACTCTTTGTGACCTCATGGACCAGCCCACGCCAGAGCTCCCTGTCGGCCGTCACCACCCCCAGCTCCTTCAAGGTCAGTCCAGTCACTTCAAGGATGCCATCCATCCATCTTGCCCTTGGTCAACCCCTCTTCTTTTTACCTTCTACTTTCTCCTGCATAATTTCTTATCTTGATTTCTTATCTTGCCATAAATTCATCCTCATGAGACACTGAATCTTAGGTGATCTCTTGTAGACTGAGGATGATGGTCCTCCAAGGTTGGTGTCCTGGCGGGTGGGATCTGCATCTTCTCCCACAGTGAGAGCATCAGTTTCCAGACGGAAGGTGATCCCGGTCGGGGTTGGCTTGACGCGCCTTCCTCTTGGCACGTTTTTCTCTTTCACCCTCCATTAATGCCTCTTAAATTCTACAGCACTGCTGGTCACAGCTGACCTCCAGCTGGAGTGCTCAAGGGCCAGGGCTTCCCCGTTCTTAGTGTCTATGCCAGAGTTTTTAAGGTTGGCTTTGAGCCCATCTTTCAATCTCTTTTCCTGCCCACCAACATTCCGTTTTCTGTCCTTGAGTTCGGAGTAGAGCAACCACTTTGGGAGACGATGGTCGGGCATCTGGACAACGTGGCCGGTCCAGTGGAGTTGATGGCGGAGGACCATCGCTTCAGTGTTGGTGGTCTTTGCTTCTTCTAGCACGCTGAGACTTGTCTGCCTGTCTTCCAAAGAATTTGCAGGATTTTTCGTAGGCGACGCTGATGAAATCATTGTAGGAGTTGCATGTGACATCTGTAGACAGTCCACGTTTCACAGACGTAGAACAGGGTTGCGGGGACAATGGCTTTATAAACAAGCCCCTTGGTCTCCCTACGGATGTCCCGATCCTCAAACACTCTCTGCTTCATTCGGAAAAATGCTGCACTCACAGAGCTCAGGCGGTGTTGTATTTCAGTCTCAATGTTGACTTTTGTGGAGAGGTGGCTGCCAAGGGAGCGGTCCATATTTTCTAATGTTACACTATTAAGCTGTATTTCTGGCATTGGAGAAGGATTGGCCTTTTGCTGGAAGGGCACTTTGGTTTTCTCAATGTTCAACGACAGGCCGAGCTTCTCGGCAAACTACAGCTCCCACGAATGCATTGCCTTGAGCCATGGCAGTTCAAGTGGAGTCAGATGGGTCTTCTGCCTTCTCGGCAAACTACAACTCCTAGGAATGCATTGCCTTGAGCCATGGCAGTTCAAGTGGGGTGGGTCTTCTGCCTCCTTGGCAAACTACAGCTCCCAGGAATGAATCGCCTTGAGCTATGGCAGTTCAAGTGGGGTGAAATGGGTCTTCTGCCTTCTCGGCAAACTACAACTCCCAGGAATGCATCGCCTTGAGCCATGGCAGTTCAAGTGAGGTCAAATGGGTCTTCTGCAATCTTGGTAAACTACAACTCCTAGGAATCCATCGCTTTGAGCCATGGAAGTTCAAGTGGGGTCTTCTGCCTTCTTGGCAAACAACAACTCCCAGGAATCCATCGCCTTAAGCTATGGCAAGTGGGGTCAGATGGGCCTTTTGCCTTCTTGGCAAACTACAGCTCCCAGGAATGAATCACCTTGAGCTATGGCAGTTCAAGTGGGGTGAAATGGGTCTTCTGCCTTCTTGGCAAACTACAACTTCCAGGGATGCATTGCCTTGAGCCATGGCAGTTCAAGTGGGATCAGATGGGTCTTCTGCCTTCTTGGCAAACTACAACTCCCAGGAATCCATTGCCTTCAGCCATGGGAGTTCAAATGGGGTTAGATGGGTCTTCTGCCTTCTTAGCAAACTACAACTCCTAGGAATCCATTGCCGTGAACCATGGCAGTTCAAGTGGGGTCAGATGGGTCTTCTCCCTTCTTGACAAACTACAACTCCCAGGAATCCATCGCCTTGAGCCACGGCAGTTCAAGTGGGGTCAGATGGGCCTTCTTCCTTCTTGGCAAACTAGAACTCCTAGGAATCAATTGCCTTGAGCCATGGCAAGTGGGGTCAGATGGGTCTTATTCCTTCTCAGCAAACTACAACTCCCAGGAATGAATCGCCTTGAGCCATGGCAGTTTAAATGGAGTCAGATGGGTCTTCTCCCTTCTTGCCAAACTGCAACTCCCAGGAATGAATCGCCTTGAGTTATGGCAGTTCAAGTGGGGTGAAATGGGTCTTCTGCCTTCTCGGCAAACTACAACTCCCAGGAATGAATCGCTTTGAGCTATGGCAAGTGGGGTCATATGGGTCTTCCCCCTTCTCGGCAAACTAGAACTCCTCGGAATCCATCGCTTTGAGCCATGGAAGTTCAAGTGGGGTCTTCTGCCTTCTTGGCAAACAACAGCTCTCAGGAATCCATCGCCTTGAGCTATGGCAAGTCAGATGGGTCTTCTTCCTTCTCTGCAAACTACAACTCCCAGGAATGAATCGCTTTGAGGTATGGCAAGTGGGGTCAGATGGATCTTCTTCCTTCTCGGCAAACTAGAACTCCTAGGAATCCATCGCCTTGAGCCATGGCAAGTGGGGTCAGATGGGTCTTCTTCCTTCTCAGCAAACTACAACTCCCAGGAATGAATCGCCTTGAGCCACGGCAGTTCAAGTGGGGTCAGATGGGCACTTTAAAGCCTTGCATAGGACCATGTGTTCTTGGACCATTTCTTCTTTCTTCCCGGACATTTGCCACCCTGGAAGAAGGCAATTTCATTCTCGATATCCGGCACAGTTTGAAAGAGATTGGCACCCACACCATGCGCCATGCCTTGCAATCCACAGTGCGGCTGTTCGCTAAGAGGAGTGACAAGGATGTGGAGCGCAAGGGAGACGGGAGGAGAATGAAAGGAGCCTTGTTCCTCCTCTTCTCCTCTCCTCTCATCTCCCTCGCTCTTGCTTTCCCCATCCTTCCTGCTGAGATACGATTCATGATAAGGCGGGATCATTCTCACATGTATATCGAAAGACAAAAGAGGGCACGGGTTTGCCGGGAAAGAAAGGCACACGCCTTTGCTTCCATGTGCAAATGTGAAAGCGGCGCCTGGAATTTCAATGGAAACACAGACACCGTCGTGGGTGCATTAACAATGTTGAATCAATGCAGTTTTGGCACCGTTTTGTAACTGCTGTGGAATCATCGGAGGTGTCGTTTGACAAGGTCTTTCCCTTTCCGGAGGGTGCAAACTACAACTCCCAGGACCAGGACCAAGGCAGTGACATCTCCGGCCCATCCCCTGTTTGGATATCAACGACTTAAATCAAGAAATAGTTTTCTAAGATCTACAGAGACACTCGCTGGAACACCTCAGCAAGCGAGAGTCCAAAAGTGGCAGCATGCCAACAACATAAATCAATAAATAGTTTTCTAAGATCTATGGAGATACTCGCTGGAACACCTCAGCAAGCGAGAATCCAAAAGTAGCAGGCCAGCACGCCAACAACATAAATTAAGAAATAGTTTTCTAAGATCTATGCAGACACTCGCTGGAACATCTCAGCAAGCAAGAGTCCAAAAGTGGCAGGCCAGCACGCTGGAACACCTCAGCTAGCGAGAGTCCAAAAGTGGCAGGCCAGGACGCCAATGACTTAAATCAAGAAATAGTTTTCTAAAATCTATAAAGATACTCGCTGGAACACCTCAGCAAACGAGAGTCCAAAAGTATCAGGCCAGCATGCCAACAACATAAATCAAGAAATAGTTTTCTAAGATCTATGGAGACACTCGGGAGAAATTACACTGTTTAGCCAGTATTGTACCACCTGACATCGACTGGGAAGTAGCAGCCAATAGTGAAAGGACCAAGGCAATGACATCTTCAACTCATCCCCTGTTTGGGTATCAGCCAGCACATCAATGACTTAAATCAAGAAATTGTTTCTAAGATCTACAGAGACACTCTCTGGAACACCTCAGCAAGCGAGAGTCCAAAAGTGGCAGGCTCAAACCCAGAACTTCAATCAATAGTTTTCTAAAATCTATGAAGATACTCGCTGGAACACCTCAGCAAACGAGAGTCCAAAAGTATCAGGCCAGCATGCCAACAACATAAATCAAGAAATAGTTTTCTAAGATCTATGGAGACACTCGCTGGAACACCTCAGCAAGCGAGAGTCCAAAAGGGGCAGGCCAGCACGCCAACGACTTAAATCAAGAAATAGTTTTCTAAGATCTACAGAGACAAGCGAGAGTCCAAAAGTGGCAGGCCAGCATGCCAATGACTTAAATCAAGAAATAGTTTTCTAAGATCTACGGAGACACTCGCTGGAACACCTCAGCAAGCGAGAGTCCAAAAGTGGCAGGCCAGCATGCCAAAGACTTAAATCAAGAAATAGTTTTCTAAGATCTACAGAGATACTCACTGGTACATCTCAGCAAGCGAGAGTCCAAAAGTGGTAGGCCAGCACACCAACGACTTAAATCAAGAAATAGTTTTCTAAGATCTAAGGAGACACTCGCTGGAAAGACCTCAGCAAGCGAGAGTCCAAAAGTGGCAGGCCAGCATGCCAACAACCTAAATCAAGAAATAGTTTTTTAAGATCTACGGAGATACTCGCTGGAACACCTCAGCAAGCGAGAGTCCAAAAGTGGCAGGCCAGCACACCAATGACTTAAATAAAAAAATAGTTTTCTAAGATCTAAGGAGACACTCGCTGGAACACCTCAGCAAGCGAGAGTCCAAAAGTGGCAGGCCAGCATGCCAACGACTTAAATCAAGAAATAGTTTTCTAAGATCTACGGAGGCACTCGCTGGAACACCTCAGCAATCGAGAGTCCAACAGTGGCAGGCCACCAAGCCAAAGACTTAAATCAAGAAATAGTTTTCTAAGATCTAAGGAGACACTCGCTGGAACACCTCAGCAAGCGAGAGTCCAAAAGTGGCAGGCCAGCATGCCAACGACTTAAATCAAGAAATAGTTTTCTAAGATCTAGAGACACTCGCTGGAACACCTCAGCAATCGAGAGTCCAAAAGTGGCAGGCCAGCACCCCAATGACTTAAATCAAGAAATAGTTTTCTAAAATCTATGAAGATACTCGCTGGAACACCTCAGCAAACGAGAGTCCAAAAGTATCAGGCCAGCATGCCAACAACATAAATGCAGTCTCTGTGGATGTGACACAAGCACCTGCTTGTCCTATTTTGATGGATTCTTTTCAGTTTGTGAAACCCGAGGATGTGGACAAGATACTTGGAGGAATGAGGCCCACCACGTCCATCCTAGACCCCTGCCCATCCTGGCTTCTGAAGGAGGCCAGAGGGGGGTTGGCTGAGTGGGTAACGGTGGTGGTTAATGCCTCCCTTCGGGAAGGCACGATTCCAGCGAGCCTAAAACAGGCTATTATAAAGCCGCTGTTGAAGAAACCATCACTGGACCCCACTAAATTTGACAACTTTCGGCCTGTTTCCAATCTTCCCTTCTTGGGCAAAGTCATGGAAAGCGTGGTGGCCTCACAACTCCAGGTATTCTTGAGAGACACGGATTATCTGGATCCGGCACAGTCTGGCTTCAGACCGGGACATGGTACCGAGACGGTCTTGGTCGCCTTAGTGGATGATCTCCGCCGGGAGCTAGACAGGGGGAGTGTGTCCCTGTTGGTGCTTCTGGACCTCTCAGCGGCCTTCGATACCGTCGACCACGGTATTCTTCTGGGACGCCTTGCAGAGATGGGTCTTGGGGGCACCGCTTTGCGGTGGCTCCAGTCATTTCTAGAGGGTCGTACTCAGAAGGTGTTGCTGGGGGACAACTGCTCGACCCCACAACCATTGTCTTGTGGGGTCCCGCAGGGCTCAATATTGTCCCCCATGTTGTTTAACATCTACATGAAGCCGCTGGGAGAGATCATCCGGAGTTTCGGGGTGCGGTGTCATTTGTACGCAGATGACGTCCAACTCTGTCACTCCTTTCCACCTGCTACTAAGGAGGCTGTCGAAGTCCTGAACCGGTGCCTGGCCGCTGTGACGGTCTGGATGAGGGCGAACAAACTGAAATTAAATCCAGACAAGACAGAGGTACTCCTGGTCAGTCGTAAGGCCGAACAGGGTATAGGGTTACAGCCTGTGCTGGACGGGGTCGCACTCCCCTTGAAGGCGCAGGTTCGCAGCTTGGGGGTGACCCTGGACTCATCGCTGAGCCTGGATCCCCAGGTTTCGGCGGTGACCAGGGGAGCGTTTGCACAGCTTCGGCTCGTGCGCCAGCTGCGCCCGTATCTTGGGAAGTCTGACTTGGCCACGGTGGTACACGCTTTGGTCACATCCCGCCTCGACTACTGCAACGCTCTCTACGTGGGGCTGCCCTTGAAGACGGCCCGGAAGCTTCAGCTAGTCCAGCGCGCGGCAGCCATGTTGTTAACCGGAGCGGGACGCAGGGAGCGTACAACGCCCTTGCTGTCCCAGCTCCACTGGCTGCCGATTAGCTACCGGGCCCAATTCAAGGTGCTGGTGCTAACCTACAAAGCCCTAAACGGTTCCGGCCCAAAATACCTTGAGTACCGCATCTCGGCCTATCAGCCCACGAGGACCTTGAGATCATCCGGGGAGGCCCTTCTCTCGGTCCCGCCTGCCTCACAGGCACGCTTGGCGGGGACTAGAGAGCGGGCCTTCTCGGTGGTGGCCCCCCGGCTGTGGAACTCCCTCCCTGCTGAAATTAGACAGGCGCCCTCCCTCATGGCCTTCCGTAAGGGCCTGAAGACCTGGCTCTTCGAAAAGGCCTTCGATTAAGTGCTATGTTTTGGAATGACCACCGGAATGGACTAAGACGACGAGACTGATTATGACCCAAACAAGACGAAGCGGATTTTTAGTTTAATTAGCTGTGTGTTAGTAAGATGTGTGTTATGACCCTGATTTACTGTAACTGTTGTCTTCATGTTCTGTGTTCTGTACACCGCCACGAGTCGCCTTCGGGCTGAGAGTGGCGGTTAACAAATGCAAATAATAAATAATAAATAAATAAATAAATCAAGAAATAGTTTTCTAAGATCTACGGAGACACTCGCTGGAACACCACAGCAAGCGAGAGTCCAAAAGTGGCAGGCCAGCATGCCAACGACTTAAATCAAGAAATAGGTTTCTAAGATCTACGGAGGCACTCGCTGGAACACCTCAGCAATCGAGAGTCCAACAGTGGCAGGCCACCAAGCCAACGACTTAAATAAAAAAATAGTTTTCTAAGATCTACAGAGACACTCGTTGGAACACCTCAGCAAGCGAGAGGGCAAAAGTAGCAGGCCAGCACACCAACGACTTAAATCAAGAAATAGTTTTCTAAGATCTACGGAGGCACTCGCTGGAACACCTCAGCAAGCGAGAGTCCAAAAGTAGTAGGCCAGCACGCCAACGACTTAAATCAAGAAATAGTTTTCTAAGATCTACAGAGACACTCACTGGTACACCTCAGCAAGCGAGAGTCCAAAAGTGGCAGGCCACCAAGCCAACGACTTAAATCAAGAAATAGTTTTCTAAGATCTACAGAAACACTCGCTGGAACACCTCAGCAAGCGAGAGTCCAAAATTGGCAGGCTAAAACCCAGAACTTTAATCAATGGCTGATGCCCCAAGTTTCGACGGTGATAAGGGGAGCATTTGCACAGTTAAAACTTGTGCGCCAGCTGCACCCATACCTTTGGGAAGTTTGACTTGACCACAGTGGTCCACGCTCTTGCTACATCCCAAATAGACTACTGCAACGCACTCTACATGGGGTTGCCTCTGAAGACTGTTCGGAAGGGTTGTTGTGGTTTTTTCGGGCTACAACAACCCTATAACTCCCATGATTCCAAATTTCTAAGCCATAGCAGTACAAGTAGGGTCCAACTGCATTCATTCTGCAGCGTGGATCCGTCTGCTTGTGAAACTACAGCTCCCAGGATTCTATAGCATTAGGTTATGGTGGTTCAAGTGGTGTCAAACTGCATTAACTCTACAGTATAGATGCACCTGTAGCCCGATAACCACTGTAGTGCAAATAGAATAGATTTTGGACTACAGAGCTCATCATTCCCAGCCACATGGGTATTGGGAAGTCTGATCCGAAGACGAAGCCAGGTCAAGTCACCGTTCCGAATGCCATAAAACATGGAGTCCAATAGCCAGCAGCATAAAAATCATGTGAATCAATTTCCGACTCGGCTGCGTCAATGAGGTTAACAGCCTGATCCCATAAATTCTCGAGCAATTGCTCCAGGAAAATGCAAGCGGTTTATGATAACAGGCGCATCGTGATTAGGGATGTATTTCTTCGCTAATTTCCTTCTCAAAGGGAGCGAGGAGTGATTTTTGGCAAGGTTCCTCGGACTGTACGTATGTCATCTACACCGCTGGATCAATGCAGATTGGCACCACTTGAACTGCCTTGGCTGAAATCTATGGGATCCTGGGAGTTGTAGTTCTATTAAGGGTGCGTCTACGCTGTAGAATGAATGCAGTTTGTAACATGTGAACTGCCTTGGCTCAAGGCTATGGCATCCTGGGAGTTGTAGCTCTACTAAGGGTGCGTCTATGCTGTAGAATGAATGCAGTTTGGCACCACTTGAACTGTCATGGCTCAATGCTATGGGATCCTGGGAATTGTGGTTCTACTAAGGGTGTGCCTATGCTGTAGAATGAATGCAGTTTGGCACCACTTGACCTGCCGTGGCTCAATGCTATGATATCTTGGGAGCTGTAGTTTTACTAAGGGTGCGCCTATGCTGTAGAATAAATGAAGTTTGGCACCACTTGAACTGCTGTGGCTCAATGCTATAGGATCCTGGGAGTTGTAGTTCTATTAAGGGTGTGGCTATGCTGTAGAATGAATGCAGTTTGGCACCACTTGAACTGCCATGGATCAATGCTATGATATCTTGGGAGCTGTAGTTTTACTAAGGGTGCGTCTATGCTGTAGAATGAATGCAGTTTGGCACCACTTGAACTGCTGTGGCTCAATGCTATGATATCTTGGGAGCTGTAGTTTTACTAAGGGTGTGGCTATGCTGTAGAATGAATGCAGTTTGGCACCACTTGAACTGCCGTGGCTCAATGCTATGATATCGTGGGAGCTGTAGTTTTACTAAGGGCGTGTCTATGCTGTAGAATAAATGCAGTTTGGCACCACTTGAACTGCTGTGGCTCAATGCTATAGGATCCTGGGAGTTGTAGTTCTATTAAGGGTGTGGCTATGCTGTAGAATGAATGCAGTTTGGTACCATGTGAACTGCCTTGGCTCAAGGCTATGCCATCCTGGGAGTTGTAGTTCTACTAAGGGTGCGCCTATGCTGTAGAATGAATGCAGTTTGGCACCACTTGAACTGTCATGGCTCCATGCTATGGGATCCTGGGAGATGTAGTTCTATTAAGGGTGTGGCTATGCTGTAGAATAAATGCAGTTTGGCACCACTTGAACTGCTGTGGCTCAATGCTATAGGATCCTGGGAGTTGTGGTTCTACTAAGGATGGATCTACACTGTGGAATGAATGCAGTTTGGCACGTGAACTGCCATGGCCCAATGCTATGGGATCCTGGGAGTTGTGGTTCTACTAAGGGTGCGTCTATGCTGTAGAATGAATGCAGTTTAATACAATTTGAACTGCCATGCCTCAATGCGATGAGATCCTGGGAGTTGTGGTTCTACTAACGGTGCATCTACCTAGCAGAATGAATGCAGTTTGGCACCACTTGAACTGCTATGGCTCAATGCTATGGGATCCTGGGAACTGTGGTTCTACTAAGGGTGTGTCTACACTGTAGAATGAATGCAGTTTGGCACCACTTGAACTGCTGTGGCTCAATGCTATAGGATCCTGGGAGTTGTAGTTCTACTAAGGGTGCGCCTATGCTGTAGAATGAATGCAGTTTGGCACCACTTGAACTGCTATGGCTCAATACTATGATATCTTGGGAGCTGTAGTTTGACTAAGGGTGTGTCTATGCTGTAGAATGCAATTTAATACAATTTGACCTGCCATTAATACTATCGGATTCTTTGGCATCACTTGAACTGCTATGGCTCAATGCTATGGGATCCTGAGAGCTGTAGTTTTACTAAGGGTGTGTCTATGCTGCAGAATGCAGTTTAATACAATTTGACCTGCCATGGATCAATACTATCGGATCCTGGGAGTTGTAGTTTCACTAAGTAAAATGAATGCGGTTTGACACCACACAAACCGCTGAGGCTCAATGCACTGGGATCATGGGATCTGTAGTCTGCCCTCTTTGGCAGAGGAGGCTAAAGACCTCATAAAACTACATCTTCCATAGCATTGATCCATGGGACTTCAAGTGGCATCAAACCACATTCATTCTACAATATAGATATATTATTATTAATATCATAAATGTTGTTGTTGTTGTTGTTGTTGTTGTTAGTTGTAGCCTTAGACATGGGACCCAAGTCTACACTTGGAATCCATTTGAAATGCCATGGAATCTTGGGAGTTGTAGTTGGCAGTTTTGTTCAACCAGGGCGAAAGTCTTTGTAAAACTTGATGCCACTTTGAGTCTCCTTCTGGAGAGAAAACTTACTTTACTTACTTAGGCGATCCCTCGAAACCCGAGGATTATGGTCCTCCAAGTCTAGTGTCTTGGTGGTGGGTTCGTAGGTGGCTGTGGAGCCCTATTCTTGATCCACATGTTCTCCTGCAGTGAGGACATCGTTGGCTTGACACACCTTCTTCCTCTTGGCACGTTTCTCCCTTTCGTCCTTCGTTTGTGCCTTTTCAAATTCCACAGCACTCCTAGTCACAGCTGACCTCCAGTTAGAGCTCAAGGCTTTCCAGTTCTCAATGTCTCTGCTAGGGTTGGCTTTAAGCCCATCTTTCAATCACTTTTCCTGTCTACCAACATTCTGTCTCCCGTTCTTGAGTTGGGAGTAGAGTAACTGCTTTGGGAGATGGTGATTTTTGAGCCTTCAGACAACGTCACCTTCAGTTCAGCAGAGTTGGTAGTGTAGGAGCATCGCTTCAATGCTGGTGGTCTTTGCTTCTTCTTCCAGCACACTGACATTTCCCCGCCTGTCTTCTTCCCAAGAGATTTGCAGGATTTTTTTGGAAGCAATGCTGATGGAATCGTTCCAGGAGTTGAGTGTGACGTCTGTAGACAGTCCACGTTTCTCAGGCAAATAGCAGGGTTGGAGGAAAATAGCTTTGTAAACAAGCCCCTTGGTCTCTCTATGGATGTCTCAGTCCTCAAACACTCTCTGCTTCATTCAGAGCTCAGGCGGTGTTGTATTTCAGTCTCAACGTTGACTTTTGTGGAGAGGTGGCTGCCAAGGGAGCGGAAATTGTCAACATTTTCTAATGTTGCACCATTAAGCTGTCTAACATCTGTAGACAGTCCATGTTTCACAGGGTTGGGAGGACAACAGCTTTATCAACAAGCCCCTTGCTCTCCCTATGAATATCCTGGTCCTCAAACACTCTCTGCTTCATTCAGAAAAATGCTGCACTCGCAGAGCTCAGGCAGTGTTGTATTTCAGTCTCAATGTTGACTTTTGTGGAGAGGTGGCTGCCAAGGTAGCTGAAATTGCCAACATTTTCTAATGTTGCACCATTAAGCTGTCTAACATCTGTAGACAGTCCATGTTTCGCAGGGTTGGGAGGACAATAGCTTTATAAACAAGCCCCTTGGTCTCCCTATGGATGTCCCATTCCTCAAACACTCTCTGCTTCATTCAGAACAATGCTGCACTCGCAGAGCTCGGGCAGTGTTGTATTTCAGTCTCAATGTTGACTTTTGTGGAGAGGTGGCTGCCAAGGGAGCGGAAATTGTCAACATTTTCTAATGTTGCACCATTAAGCTGTCTAACATCTGTAGACTGTCCACGTTTCGCAGGGTTGGGAGGACAATAGCTTTGTAAACAAGCCCCTTGGTCTCCCTATGAATGTTCCAGTCCTCAAACACTCTCTGCTTCATTCGGAAGAATGCTGCACTCGCAGAGCTCGGGCAGTGTTGTATTTCAGTCTCAATGTTGACTTTTGTGGAGACGTGGCTGCCAAGGGAGCGGAAATTGTCAACATTTTCTAATGTTGCACCATTAAACTGTCTAACATCTGTAGACAGTCCACGTTTCGCAGGGTTGGGAGGACAATAGCTTTATAAACAAGCCCCTTGGTCTCTCTATGGATGTCCCGGTCCTCAAACACTCTCTGCTTCATTCGGAAGAATGCTGCACTCACAGAGCTCAGGCGGTGTTGTATTTCAGTCTCAATGTTGACTTTTGTGGAGACGTGGCTGCCAAGAGCGCAGAAACGTTACACCATGAAGCTGTATTTCTGGCATTGCAGAGGGATTGGCTGGTGACTTTGCTTTCCTCAACATACAAGAAGCTGAACTTTTTGTATGCTTCGGCAAAGGTGTTTAGAGAGAAAAAGTGGGGTATAAATAAACATAATAATAATAAAATAATAATACAACTCCCAGGATTCCATAGCATGGAACCATGGCACTTAAAGTGGGGCCAAACGGCATTCATTCAACTGTGTGGATGCACTCCGCACGTGCTGGCATTCGGTAGGTACCCACCTCTCCGGAAAAGCCTTTTTTGTACTCTGCTTCTCTGTTCCCTTCCTCAAGTAAAACAAAGCCTGATTGAATTAATTAATCTGTTCAATTAAAATAGTCCACCACGCCTCTCCATCTGTGAAAGCCGCTAACATACAATCAGTCATTTAACGGGTGAAGAAAACAACAACAACAACTTCACAGCGGATTGGGGAGAAAAAAAACGTAAGATCACGAGCAAAACAAAACACCAAGTAGGATTAACTTCACTTTGAAAAGGAGCCAAGAAAAGCCAAACAAGGCCTGACAAGGAATCTCTAGGTCAGGGTTTCTCAACCTGGGGATCGGGACCCCGGGGGGGGGGGGGGGGGGGGGGGGGGGGCGGGGGTCTCGACCCCCATATTTCTTAGAAACCCCTTTGGCATAGTTGTTTGCGTTGACAGTGCTCTCCGGATGTAGGTGAAATGCATCCCTAAATCACTGTCAATTCATCCCAAATCCCTCCAGTATTTTCCGTTGGTTATGGGGGTTCTGTGTGGGACATTTGGCCCAATTCTATCGTTGGTAGGGTTCAGAAGGCTCTTTGATTGTTTGATTGTAGGTGAACTATACATTACAACAACTACAACTCCCAAATGTCAAGGTTTATTTTCCCCAAGCTCCACCAGTGTTCACATTTCGGTATATTGAGTACTCGTGCCAAGTTTGGTCCAGATCCATCCTTGTTTGAGTCCACAGTGCTCTCTAGAGGTAGACGAACTACAACTCCCAAACTCAAGGTCAATGCCCACCACACCCTTTCAGTATTTTCTGTTGGTCATGGTTGTTCTTTGTGCCAAGTTTGGATCAATTCCATCGTTAGTGGAGTTCAGAATGGTCTTTGATTGTAGGTAAACTATAAATCCCAGTAACTGCAACTTCCAAAGGTCAAGGTCTATTTTTCCCAAGCAGTATTCACATTTGGGCATATTGAGTATTAATATCAAGTTAGTCCAGATCCATCATGGTTAGAGTCCACAGTGCTCTCTGGATGTAGGCGAACTACAACTCCCGAATAACAAAATGACTCTCCCTTCCCTGATCCCATTAGTATTCAGATTTGGGCATATTGGGTATTTGTGTCAAATTTGGTCCAGTGAATGAAAATACATCCTACATATCTGGTATTTACATGACGATTCATGACGGGAGCAAAATGATAGTTATGAAGTAGCAACGAAAATAATGTTATGTTTGGGGGTCACCACAACATGTGGAACTGTATTAAGGGGTCGCGGCATTAGGAAGGTTGAGAACCACTGTGTTAACTTTTCCTTAGCTCTCTCCAACCAGAGTCGTAATCTCATATCACGGGACAACAGTAGCAAAATGACAGTTATGAAGTAGCAATGAAAATAATGTTATGTTCGGGGGTCACCACAACATGCGGAACTGTATTAAGGGGTCGCGGCATTAGGAAGGTTGAGGACCATTGCATTAACTTTTCCTTAGCTCCCTCCAACCAGAGTCGTAATCTCATATCACGGGACAACAGTAGCAAAATGACAGTTGTGAAGCGGCAACAAAAATAATGTTATGTTTGGGGTTCACCACAACATGTGGAACTGTATTAAGGGGTCGTGGCATTAGGAAGGTTGAGAACCACTGCATTAACGTGTCCTTAGCTCTCTCCAACCAGAGACCTAATCCCATATCATGGGACAACAGTAGCAACATGACAGTTATGAAGTAGCAATGAAAATAATGTTATGTTTGGGGGTCACCACAACATAAGGAACTGTATTAAGGGGTCACTGCATTAATTTTTCCTTAGCTCTCTCTGACAATAGTCGTAATCTCATATCACGGGACAACAGTAGCAAAATGACGGTTGCGAAGTAGCAACGAAAACAATTTTATGTTTGGGGTTCACCACAACATGCGGAACTGTATTAAGGTGTCACGGCATTAGGAAGGCTGAGAACCACTGCATTAACTTTTTCTTAGCTCTCTCCAACGAAAGTCGTAATCTCATATCACAGGGCAACAGTAGCAAAATGACAGTTATGAAGTAGCAATGGAAATAATATTATGTTTGGGGGTCAGCACAACATGAGAAACTTTATTAAGGGGTCGCGGCATTAGGGAGGTCGAGAACCACTGCATTAATGTGTCCTTAGCTCTTTCCGACCAGAGTCCTAATCTCATATCATGGGACAACAGTAGCAAAATGACAGTTACAGAATAGCAACAAAAATAGTGTTACGTTTGGGGGTCACCACACCATGAGGAACTGTATTAAGGGGTCACGGCAATAGGAGGCTGAGAAACACTGCTTTAGAGAGAGATAAAGTGGAGTATAAAGATCCATTGCCTAGTCAAAGCCATGGTATTCCCTGTAGTCACCTACGGATGTGAGAGCTGGACCTTAGGGAAGGCTGAGCGAAGGAAGAGAGATGCTTTTGAGCTGTGGTGTTGGAGGAAAGTGCTGAGAGTGCCTTGGACTGCGAGAAGATCCAACCAGTCCATCCTCCAGGAAATAAAGCCCGGCTGCTCACTGGAAGGAAGGAGACTAGAGACAAAGTGGAAGTCCTTTGGCCACATCCTGAGGAGACAGCAAAGCCCGGAGAAGACAATGATGCTGGGGAAGGTGGAAGGAAAAAGGAAGACATGGCATCCTTGAAGTGACTGAACTGACCTGGAAGGAGCTGGGGGTGGTGACGGCCGACAGGGAGCTCTGGCGGGGGCTGGTCCAGGAGGTCAACAAGAGTCGGACTGAACGAATGAACAACAACAACAAAGTGGAGTATGAATAAATATAACAACAGCAGCAGCAACAACAACAAATTCGTATTAGCCTGAAGGTGAAATGATACAATAAACAACAACAACAACAAACTCATAACAGCCTGAAGGTGAAATCATACAACATTTAACAAATATTTTTGTGTGCAAAATAAAGTTTATTGTCGAAGGCTTTCATGGCCGGAATCACTGGGTTGTTGTAGGTTTTTTCGGGCTATATGGCCATGTCTAGAGGCATTCTTTCCTGACGTTTCACCTGCATCTATGGCAAGCATCCTCAGAGGTAGTGAGGTCTGTTGGAACTAGGAAAATGGGTTTATATATCTGTGGAATGACCAGGGTGGGACAAAGGACTCTTGTCTGCTGGAGCTAGGTGTGAATGTTTCAACTGACCACCTTGATTAGCAGTGCCTGGAGCAATCTTTTGTTGAGAGGTGACTGACTGTCAGGCCATTATATGCTAATCAAGGTGGTCAGTTGAAACATTCACACCTAGCTCTGGCAGACAAGAGTCCTTTGTCCCACCCTGGTCATTCCACAGATATATAAACCCTTTTTCCTAGTTCCAACAGACCTCACTACCTCTGAGGATGCTTGCCATAGATGCAGGCGAAACGTCAGGAGAGAATGCCTCTAGAACATGGCCATATAGCCCAAAAAAACTTACAACACATTGGACTAGTTTCCTTGCCAGAAGGTCATGGGGGACCTTGTTGAAGGAAGGCCTTCCTGAAATCCAGATGCACTCCATCCACGGCCTCTGAGGATGCTTGCCATAGATGCAGGCGAAACATCAGGAGAGAATGCTTCTAGAGGACTTCACAACCTCTGAGGATGCTTGCCATAGATGCAGGCGAAACATCAGGAGAGAATGCTTCTAGAGGACCTCACAACCTCTGAGGATGCTTGCCATAGATGCAGGCGAAACGTCAGGAGAGAATGCCTCTAGAACATGGCCATATAGCCCGAAAAAACCTACAACAATCCAAAATAAAGTTTGCTTTCATTTAACCATCGGAAAGCAAAGGTGTCACTCTCTCAGCCACAAAGGGGGAACATTTTCCAATTTTGGAGTGTTTCAGATTTCGGAATGGCAGATGTTGCATATAGATATTCTCACTCCATTCTTTTTTCTCCACTATGCAAATATCCCTTTGCAGAAAGCGATGCCATTGGACAAGAGGCCTTTGAAGGGGCGGGGCCCAGATGATTGGCATTTGATGGCATCTGCCTTCCCCAAGGTCCAGATTGGAGGCACTTGTTGCTGCAATGAAGCTCTCCAATGATCTCTTAATCTGGTTTATATATTTCGGGAGACGTTATTTTCCTCCGCCGCCTCCACCAACGCTAGCATTTTTGAATCAGCGTGTACGCGCCCATTGCCCATCTGCTTATTTATTTCTTTTGGACTTTCTCGTCTCCATTCTGGGCTCTGAAGAAATGGGAGATAATAAATATAATTGTGTCGAAACCCTACATCTTAATATAGGTTCACTCAAGGGCTTCCGTTCACAAAAGCAGGCACCGCCACGTCCCATCAATGATGTGGGCGCTCAGGCAAATCCCAAGATTCCATCGCATTGAGCCATGACAGTTAAAGCGGTGTCAAACTGCATTAATTCCACAGCGTAGATGCACCCCATGAGGCAAGAACCATCGGGAGGCAGCTTTTCCCTTTCCTGTTTTAGAAATCCTCCCTCCCAGTGCTTCAGCCTGAGCAATCCTACGTTGAACTGACACTTTCCCTTGGTTTGCAAGAAGCCTAAATACCTTTCTAACATGAAAACATTACATGAAATCATTGCGATGACCTTTCACCGAGCTGGCTTCTCGTCTGACGGCCAGGTGAGAACTCCGCCTGACCTGCAAATCAAGACGAGCTTTCCGGGTCAGGTCACTATCAAGGTTTTCAGTACTTTCAGTATCAGCTTGGAAGGAGGCAAATGCCTCCCCACCTGTTCGCTATCTCCTTCGTTAAAATTCTTTTCTCCTGAGAACCGCTGTGTTGATGTTGACTCTGCACTGTCTGACTCTGCACTGTCTGTGCTGTCTGTGGGAGCCGCAGGCCCAGAGATCTGAGGCACAGAAAAAGAGCCAGGAATCTGAATCCCATCATCCTCATCATCACAGAACATCTCAGCCACAACATCCTCCCAGTCACTGGCCTGGGGGACCGCTCTTTCTTTTCTCCTTCCTTCCCTTTTTTTCGGGGGAGAGGGAAGTTTTCCTAACGCTTGAGGAATTACCTTTCCTTTTCTCATTTTCTCTTCCTTTTCTCCTTCCTTCCCTTTTTTGCTTTCCTCCTCTCTCCCTTTCTTTTCCTTTCCTTCCCTTCTTCCTTTTTTTCCTCCTTCCCTTTTTAGGGTTGTCCTCCCAAAGTTTGACCTGAGGAATCCCTCTTCCTTTTGACCTCCTTTCCTTCCCTCTTTCTTTTCTCCTTCTTTGTTTTAGGGACATCTTTCCAAGGCTTGGCTTGAATAATCCCTCTTCCTTTTGTCCTTCTTTTCTTTTCTTTTCTCTTTCTTTTCTCCTTTCCCTTTTTTTGGGAAGTCCTCCTGCAGTCTGGCCTGGGGAATTCCTCTTCCTTTTTTCCTTCTTTTCTTTTCTCTTCTCTATTTTCTCCTTCCTCCCCCCGCCTTTTTTTTTGGGAGGGAGGGCTCCCAAGACTTGAGGAATCTTTTTTTTCCTTTTCTTCTTCTCTTTCTTTTCTCCTTCTCTTTCTTTTCTCCTCCCAAAACCTGGCCTTAGGAATCCCTTCTCCTTCTCTCTTTCTTTTCCCTCCTTCTCTTTCTTTTCTCCTCCCAAAACCTGGCCTTAGGAATCCCTTCTCCTTCTCTCTTTCTTTTCCCTCCTTCTCTTTCTTTTCTCCTCCCAAAACCTGGCCTTAGGAATCCCTTCTCCTTCTCTCTTTCTTTTCCCTCCTTCTCTTTCTTTTCTCCTCCCAAAACCTGGCCTTAGGAATCCCTTCTCCTTCTCTCTTTCTTTTCCCTCCTTCTCTTTCTTTTCTCCTCCCAAAACCTGGCCTTAGGAATCCCTTCTCCTTCTCTCTTTCTTTTCCCTCCTTCTCTTTCTTTTCTCTTCCCAAGGCCTGGCCTGGGCAATCTCTCTTCTCTTTCCAAAACCTGATCTTGACTCCTTGTCTTCAGCCACTTGCTATGTTCCTCCTGCCTTCTTCTCTCTCTTTCTTTCATTCATTCCCTCTCTCCCTCCTTTTTCTCCTGATATGTATTTCCCCCTTTGCACAAACACACACACACACATTCACACACGAGTGATGGAGGGTGCATCTCCATGGAAACAGGTTCACGTGCACGATGGTCCTGTCCTTTCCCAATCGCCAAGTCCTCCTGTTCGCCTCTCCACCTTATTCCCAGCCCATCTGTTGCGGATTTGAGGGGGACAAAAGAGTGTAAAGGGATGGGGAGGGGGAGGGAAGGAAGGACAAGGATGGGGACCTGCCTCTCAAAGCATACCGTACGGACAGAGATTGCAAATCCATTTTTGTGCAAATTGGCCCTTTCCTTGGGAAACGGATCAGCCTACTCTCGGAAAAGGTCCTATGGGGGTCCTGTACTGGGCCCTGGGCTATCCCCTGCCACGCGATGCTGTGGCCAACCTTCCTCTTTCTCTCCTTCCTTCCTTCCCTTTTTCCTTTTCCCCTCTCTTCTTTCTTCCTTCTCTCCCCCCTTCCTCTTCTCTTCTCCTTCCTTCTTCCTCTTCCTTTCCTCTTTCCTTCCTTCCTTCCTTCCTTCCTTTTTCTTTTTCCCCTCTTCCTCTTCTCTTTCCCCTTTCCTTCCTCTTTTTCTCCTTCTTTCCTTTTTCTTCCTTCCTTCTCCCTTCCTTCCTTCCTTCCTTTTTTCTCTTTTCTTCTTCCTTCTCTTTTTCCTCCCTCCTCCTTTCCTTTCCCTTCCTCTTTCTCTCCTTCCTTCCTTCCTTCCTTCCTTCCCTTTTTCTTTTTTCCCTCTTCCTCCTTCTCTCCCCCCCACATATTCCTTCCCTTCCTCTTTTTCTCCTTCATTTTTCCTTCCCTTTTTTCTTTCTTTCTTTCTTTCTTTCTTTCTTTCTTTCTTTCTTTCTTTCCTTTCTTTCTTTCTTTCTTTCTTTTCCTTTCCTTCTTCTTTTTTCTCTCCTTCCTTCCTTCCTTCCTTCCTTCTTCCTTCCTTCCTTCCTTCCTTCCTTCCTTCTTCTTCCTTTCTTTCTTCTTCTTTCTCTTTTTCCTTCCCCCCACTTTTTCCTTCCCTTCCTCTTTCTCCTTCTTTTCCTCCTTTTCTTCTTCCTTCCTTCCTTTCTTTTCTTCCTTCCCCCTTTTCCTTCCTTCCTCTTTCTCTCTTCCTTCCTTCCTCCTCCCTTTTCTTCCCTCTTCCTCCTTCTCCTCCCCACATATTCCTTCCCTTCCTCTTTTTCTCCTTCATTTTTTCCTTCCCTTTTTTCTTTCCTTTCTTTCTTTCTTTCTTTCTTTCTTTCTTTCTTTCTTTTCCTTTCTTCTCTTCCTCTTCCTTTCTCCCCCCTTTTCCTTCCCTTCTTTTTTCTCTCCTTCCTTTCCTTCCTTCTTCCTTCCTTCCTCCTTCCTTCCTTCCTTCCTTCTTCCTTCTTCCTTCCTTTCCTTCCTTTTCCTTCCTTCTTCTCCCTTCCTTTTCCTTCCCTTCCCTTCTTTCTTTCCCTTTCCTTCCTTCCTTCCCTTTTTCTTCTTCTTCCTTCTCTTTTTCTCCCCCTCCCTTCCCTTCCTTTCTCCTTCCTTCCCTGTTTTCTTTTTTATTTCTTCCTTTCCTTCCCCCCCCCCCCATATTTTTTTCCAGGGTGGGACAAAGAATTCTTAAAATGCTAATCAAGGTCAGTTGAAACATTCACACCTAGCTCCAACAGACAAGAGTTCTTTGTCCCACCCTGGTTACAACAGCCAAACAACAGAGGGGAAACAATCTGGGACATCTAATCACCTCTCAACAAAAGATTGCCCCAGGCACTGCCAGGCCATCAAATGCTAATCAAGGTGGTCAGTTGAAACATTCACACTTAGTGACACCTTTGCTTTCTGATGGTTAAATGAAAGCAAACTTTATTTTGAGTTGTTGTAGGTTTTTTCGGGCTATATGGCCATGTTCTAGAGGCATTCTCTCCTGACGTTTCGCCTGCATCTATGGCAAGCATCCTCAGAGGTAGTGAGGTCTGTGGAACTAGGAAAAAGGGTTTATATATCTGTGGAAAGACCAGGGTGGGACAAAGGACTCTTGTCTGCTGGAGCTAGGTGTGAATGTTTCAACTGACCACCTTGAACAGTAGAGGGAAAACAATCAGGGACAGTTAATCACCTCTCAACAAAAGATTGCCCCAGGCACTGCCAGGCCATAAAATGCTAATCAAGGTGGTCAGTTGAAACATTCACACCTAGCTCCAGCAGACAAGAGTCCTTTGTCCCACCTGGTCATTCCACAGATATATAAACCCATTTTCCTAGTTCCAACAGACCTCACTACCTCTGAGGATGCTTGCCATAGATGCAGGCGAAACGTCAGGAGAGAATGCCTCTGGAGCATGGCCATATAGCCCGAAAAAACTTACAACAACCTAGTTCAGGTTTTTATGCAAATTTTGGGTGTCCGCCTGCCAGGCGCTTGCAGGATTGGGGTCAGGCTGGATGGCCTTTGGGGGTCCCTTCCAACTCTAGGATTCTCTCACTCTTACTGATAAGATGCCCCCAATCCAAAAACGTATTGCATCCAGCTAGGCTTTTCGATAAGCCCAAAACATCCCTCCCCGCACACATTTGTTTCCCCATTAAATAGAACAATGCCTCCGCCGCCAGTTGCCATGGTGACCACGGGATGATGGTCCAGGCCGCTCTCCATCCTTCCACGCCGCTCTCCATCCCTCTGGTTGGGCGCCGACGCCGTCCCATTAACTTGACCCATGGCACCTCTTGAAGGCGGACACCCTCATCTCTATAGGGTCCAATTTTCACCATCCAAAGGAGGAGAAGGTGCCTAACCACTAGGCCGCACCAACCTGTCAATCTTCCTGCTAATGGCCCAGTTCAAATCCCATGCAAGAAAAAAAAAAGACATGAAAATGCAGGTTTTTGCAGGGTGATGACCCCCTACGGGGGATAATTCCTCCGGGTGACCGGTGCCGGCTTTCATATCCTTTTCCCTTGGCAGCTGTCACTCAACCTCTCTGGTCTTCGCAGCCTTTGAAAAAGAGATATTTATAATGCACTTAGCTATCAGAGCAGTCAGCAGGGGATTTTTCATTTTTTTCCCCCCTTTCAAAATCCAGAGGTTTCATCCTTGGCTTCCCAGTCTTGAGTTTTCCCCACCTGGATGCTTTCCATCTGAGCTGAGTGGAGCATCCGCTCTGGGTTTTAGTCCGAACTTTGAAAAGCGTTCAGTCTTGCATCCCGTTATTTAGCTCTATTTAATTCAGTCGAAACCCATATTTTTGGCTTCCCAATCTTCAGTTTTCCCCACCTGGATGCCTTCTATCTGAGCTGAGTGGAGCATCCACTCCGGTTTTTAGTCCAAACTTTAAATGAATTCAATCTTCTATCCCGTAATTTAGATATATTGGACACAGACTAAAACTCTAGGTTTGGCTTCCCAGTCTTGAGTTTTCCCCACCTGAGCTTTCCCCAGTCTGAGTGGAGCATCCGCTCTGGGTTTTAGTCTGAACTTTGAAAAGTGTTCAATCTTGTATCCCGTAATTTAGATATATTGAACTCAGACTAAAACCCTAGGATTGACTTCCCAATCTTCAGTTTTCCCCACTTGAATGCCTTCTATCTGAGCTGAGTGGAGCATCCGCTCTGGTTTTTAGTCCGAACTTTGAAAAGAATTCAATCTTGTATCCCGTAATTTAGATCTTTTGAATTCAGACTAAAACTCTAGTTTAGGCTTCCCAGTCTTGAGTTTTCCCCACCTGAATGCTTTCTATCTGAACTGAGTGGAGCATCCGCTCTGGGTTTTAGTCCGAAATTTAAAAAGAATTCATTCTTGTATCCCGTAATTTAGATCTATTGAATTCAGACAAAAACTCTAGGTTTGGCTTCCCAGTCTTGAGTTTCCCCCCACCTGAATGCCTTCTATCTGAGCTGAGTGGAGCATCCGCTCCGGGTTTTAGTCCGAACTTGAGCCCTCCAGGTGTTTGGACTTCAACTCCCACAATTCCTAACCGCCTTCCAGCAAACTACCGGCTGTTAGGAATTGTGGGAGTTGAAGTCCAAAACACCTGGAGGGCCCAAGTTTGCTCAAGCCTGATGCAGATGCATCCTTAGCCAACTGTCTGTGAAAAAAGCAAAGGTGCCTCTTGCTATCTGCAATTTTGAAATGCAAGTCCAGCATCATCACATTATAACTAGACTAAAACCTGGAAAATCCCCCTTTTTCCCAAAAGGATTTCCGAACGTCAGGAAGAATTAAGCTTCTGTTTGTCTGTAGTGTTACTCCATCCCACAGAGAGCGAGACAATTTTTTTAAATTTACCAAATTTGGCAGGTCGATTTGGGAAGATCTGACTCGAAACAGAAGCTCGCGCGTGCTTTTTCCTAGCCGCAGTAGGGAACTTCCCATGTCGCTGGGCCCATAACCAACGTTAGACTCTGTTGCCTGTGTGGAGTGAAAGGAAGCTTCCTTTACAGCAGGCATTGGCAAACTTCGGCTCCTTCCTCCAGGTGTTTTGGACTTTTGGAAGGAGCCTGAGGCTGTTAGAAAT
Source organism: Anolis sagrei ordinatus (assembly GCF_025583915.1). Classification (NCBI taxonomy): domain Eukaryota; kingdom Metazoa; phylum Chordata; class Lepidosauria; order Squamata; family Anolidae; genus Anolis; species Anolis sagrei. The sequence continues at coordinate 4,497,676 of NW_026847771.1, read as the reverse complement.
GGTGGGACTTGGAGTCCAAAACACCTGGAGGGCTGAAGATCTCTCATGCCTGATGTAGTCCAACTCTATATAAATAAATACGTAATTTATTTATTGTGTCAGGGGCAACCAGACAATTGTATTATTATTATTATTATTATTATTATTATTATTATTATTATTATTATTATTTATTTACTCCATTTGTATACCGCATTTATCAGCCTGGGACGGCGACTCAATGCGGTTTACAGTAAAATGTGCAACACTGACAATATATAAGACAGACATACACAAACAACACACATATAGTCATCAACGGCTCGAATAGAATCTAACAGAACAAAACAAACAAACAGACAAAAAAAAAACACAGAATTTGCAAGCTTGGTGGTTGATTAAATGTCCTTTGACCAGTATCTGGCCCTTTGGAGTGCCTCTGGTGTTGCTGCAAGAAGGTCCTCCCTTGTGCATCTGGCAGGGCTCAGGGTGCATTGCAGCAGGTGGTCAGTGGTTTGCTCTTCTCCACACTCCACATCTCGATTTCTGAAGGTTGGCTCTGCATCTCATGGTGCCAGAGCGCAGTCTGTTCAGCGCCTTCCAAGTCGCCCAGTCTTCTGTGTGCCCAGGGGGGAGTCTCTCATTTGGTATCAGCCATTGATTGAGGTGCTGGGTTTGAGCCTGCCACTTTTGGACTCTCGCTTGCTGAGGTGTTCCAGCGAGTGTCTCTGTAGATCTTAGAAAACTATTTCTTGATTTAAGTCGTTGACGTGCTGGCTGATACCCAAACAGGATGAGCTGGAGATTCTGCCTTGGTCCTTTCACTATTGGCTGCTACTTCCCGGCGGATGTCAGGTGGTGCAATACCAGCTAGACAGTGTAGTTTCTCCAATGGTGTAGGGCGCAGACACCTCGTGATGATGCGGCATGTCTCATTAAGAGCCACATCCACTGTTTTAGTGTGGTGAGATGTGTTCCACACTGGGCAGCAGAGTAGCATAGCGCAAGGGCAGATGTCTTCACTGTGTCTGGTTGTGATCCCCAGGTTGTGCCAGTCAGCTTTCGTATGATATTGTTTCTAGCACCCACTTTTTGCTTGATATTCAGATACTTCTTGTAGGTCAGAGAACGGTCCAGAGTGACTCCCAGGTATTTGGGTGTGCTGCAATGCTCCAGTGGGATTCCTTCCCAGGTAACCCTCAGAGCTCGGGATGCTTGTCTGTTCTTAAGGTGAAAGGTGCATGTCTGTGTTTTAGATGGATTAGGGATCAGCTGGTTTTCCCTGTAATAGGCAGTAAGAGCACCTAGAGCTTTCGAGAGCTTTTGTTCTACCATCTCAAAGCTCCCTGTGTAGTGAATTTTATTATCTATGTTGTATTTTTGGGGTGTAGCTCTAGGTTACAATATGGCTGATAGGGAAGAATTGGCTCAAATAGGGTAGCAACAGTGAAGGCAGGATTAATTTGCATATGTGAAGCCGATTGGTTGTATGCAGATGAGAGTATGCCAGGATTTGAAAAGGCCGCTGAGCCAGAATGGCAGTTACAGAACTGAACATTCTAAAGGGGCGGAGTCAAGTTTGAGCCAGAATGGCAGTTACAGAACTGAACATTCTAAAGGGGCGGAGTCAAGTTTGAAAGAAGCAGTTAGAGTTTGTCAGTTTAAAAAAAAGAAGTGGGGAGGAGTTAGAAACCTCAGTTAGAGAGAAGCATTCGGGAAAATAGAGCTCAAGGTTTAAGGAAAAATAAGAAGGTGCCAGTGTGGCCTAAGTCAGAAAATAGTTCAGCCAAGGGTATATGAAGAAAGTAACATATTTGTTGATGTGAGATAGTGAGGGTTTCATAAGAAAAGTTAACTGAGTGAATGATACTGAATGTAAGACTCGAGACTGTAACAAAACACAAATGTAACCATTAAGTATTGGAACCAGAAGCTATAAATAAACTTTGTTACTTTGTTGCTTACCGGAGTGTCTCAAGCCTGTGATATAAAGCACAAAGGTTTAACAGCTCACAAGAAAGCCCCAGCCAATTTAAAAGGGAAACTGCAGCAGTACAAGGCGGTAAAGGAATTTAGAATGGAAATTCTTTTCCCCCTCACTGAGTCAAGAAGAAAGGCATCTGTAAAAGGACAGAAACAGAGTACGTCCCACCCTGCTTGAGCGGTAATGGCACGATCATCAGCATAGATGAAGATCTCTGTCCTTTCCGGCACTGGCCGGTCATTTGTGTAGATGTTGAACATGGATGGAGCAAGCACTCTTCCCTGAGGCAGGCCGTTCTTCTGTTTCCGCCATCTGCTTCTCTGGCCCTTGAACTCAACAAAAAGCTCCTGTTTTGTAGCAGGTTTCCTATGTGGTGGGTGAGGTGGTGGTCCCTTGTGATATTATACATTTTTCTCAGGAGGAGGCGGTGGTTTACAGTATCCCCTGAGGCAGGCTGTTCTTCTGTTTAATACCCTATTATGCAATGCAGGAAGACACAATTATAACATAATGGGGTTGGACTACATGGCCTTTGATGGTGTATCTTCCTGCCTGGCAGAAAGGGGTTGGACTAGATGACCTCTTAGGATCTCCATTACTCTATGAGCGAATGCCTTCATTTTGCAAATTGCACCATTTTATGACTTCCCGCACGAGAGGATCTAAATCCCCTCTCCTGCAATCATTTCGGGTTGCAAATTGCAAAAACTTTTCGGCTGAAGACAGACTTTTGCTCCTCGAAATTGGGTCTCGGGAAGCCCCATGCAGTGCAATGGACCTTTAAAACTCTGCCCCCCGGAACCATCTGTTCTGCACCGTGTCAGGAAAAAAATGGATGCAAATCTGTGCTGGATGGCGCAGCCATTATTTACAGGCAAAGTATCATTAGTCTGCTGCGAAGTGTACATCTGGAGGGACGCGCCTCGGAGGAAACCGGCTTCTAATGCCAATGTTCGCTCCTTCTTGAAAAATAATAACCTGACTTTTCATTAGAACTCAATTTACTAGCTGCAAAAAAAAACCCAAAACAAAACAAAGTTGAAAGTCTGCAAATGCATCCTTTGGTAATGTAGACATTTGCCTTATGCTTTAAGCATCAGAACGCTCAACTGTGGCCTCATCTACACTGCCCATATAACACAGTTTGGAATTGCATTATATGAGTCTACTCTGACTATATAATGCAGTTCCAATCTGTATTATACAGCAGTGTAGATGGGGTTCTGGCTTCCAAGAGCTCAGAATCCCCAGGATGGAAACTATGGGTAGAGGACTCTCTAACCCAGCATCCTGTTTCTCAAAGTAGTCACTTCCACATTGGGAGTTGTAGTTTGGTGAAGCCCCAACACGCCTTTGGCAGAGGAAGAACTTGAGCTATACGCTATGGATTCCTGGGATTCATAGTTTAGTGTTGCACCTGAACAATTTAGCAGAGAAGACAAAATACCTTGTAAAACTACATCTCCTGTGATTGGATATTATTGCACCATAACTGGTCCCAAACTACATTCTTTCTTCAGTCCAGTTGGACCTTGAAAGGCCCTGACTCAATTCTATGGATTCCTGGGATTTGTAGTTTAGTGTTGCACCTGCACAATTTAGCAGAGAAGACGAAATACCTTGTAAAACTACATCTCCTGTGATTGGATATCATTACACCCTGACTTGTCCCAAACTGCATTCTTTTTTCAGTCCAGTTGGACCTGACTCAATTCTATGGAATCCTGGGATTTGTAGTTTAGTGTTGCACCTGCACAGTTTAGCAGAGAAGATGAAATACCTTGTAAAACTACATCTCCTGTGATTGGATATCATTACACCCTGACTGGTCCCAAACTGCATTCTTTTTTCAGTCCAGTTGGACCTGACTCAATTCTATGGAATCCTGGGATTTGTAGTTTAGTGTTGCACCTGAACAATTTAGCAGAGAAGACGAAATACCTTGTAAAACTACATCTCCTGTGATTGGATATAATTGCACCATAACTGGTCCCAAACTGCATTCTTTCTTCAGTCCAGTTGGACCTTGAAAGGTCCTGACTCAATTCTATGGAATCCTGGGATTTGTAGTTTAGTGTTGCACCTGCACAGTTTAGCAGAGAAGATGAAATACCTTGTAAAACTACATCTCCTGTGATTGGATATCATTGCACCATAAGTGGTCCCAAACTGCATTCTTTCTATAGTCTAGTTGCACTCAGAGAATGCAAAAGACCTTATAAAACTACAACTCTCAGGATCCTATAGCACTGAGCCAGAACAGTAAATGTGGTGCCAAACTGACTTCATTCCAGAATCTAGTTGCACCGCAACCAGAACATTGTTACATTTCTAACAGAACAAAACAAACAAACAAAAACAAACACAAATTTTGCAGACTTGGTAGTTGGTTAAATGCCCTTTGACCAGTATCTGGCCACTTGGAGTGCCTCTGGTGTTGCCGCAAGAAGGTCCTCCATGGTGCATGTGGCAGGGCTCAGGGTGCATTGCAGCAGGTGGTCAGTGGTTTGCTCTTCTCCACACTCGCATGTCGTGGATTCCACTTTGTAGCCACATTTCTGAAGGTTGGCTCTGCATCTCGTGGTGCCAGAGCGCAGTCTGTTCAGTGCCTTCCAAGTTGCCCAGTCTTCTGTGGGCCCAGGGGGGAGTCTTTCATCTGGTATCACCCATGGATTGAGGTACTGGGTTTGAGCCTGCCACTTTTGAACTCTCGCTTGCTGAGGTGTTCCAGCGAGTGTCTCTGTAGATCTAAGAAAACTATGTCTTGATTTAAGTCGTTGACGTGCTGGCTGATACCCAAACAAGGGATGAGCTAGAGACTGCCTTGGTCCTTTCACTATTGGCTGCAACTTCCCGGCGGTGGTGCGATACCGGCTAAGCAGTGTAATTTCTCCAGTGGTGTGGGGCGCAGACACCCTGTGATAATGCGGCATGTCTCATTAAGAGCCACATCCACTGTTTTAGTGTGGTGAGATGTGTTCCACACTGGGCATGCGTACTCAGCAGCAGAGTAGCATAGCGCAAGGGCATACATGAGGAAGAACTTCCTCACTGTGAGAGCCGTTCAGCGGTGGAACTCTCTGCCCTGGAGTGTGGTGGAGGCTCCTTCTTTGGAAGCTTTTAAACATAGGCTGGATGTCCATCTGTCAGGGGTGCTTTGAATGCAATATTCCTGCTTCTTGGCAGAATGGGGTTGGACTGGATGGCCCATGAGGTCTTTTCCAACTCTTTGATTCTATGATTCTATTATTCTATGGCAAAAGTTCTCACGAAACTACAACTCCCAGGACCCCACAGCATTGAGGCACGATATTTAAAGTGGTCCCCAAACAGCATTTAATTCTATAGTGTAGATACACCGCTAGATCTCATTCAGGTTGCTGGTTACACAGATAAGAAGCCAAGGGTGCTTTTCAAATGCTCAGGAGCAGCGCGGGTTGGGAAAGAAAAGGAGCGTTAAGGCTCAAAATAACTTCTGACAAGAACAGAGACCTCTCCATCGGAAGCCGGGAGGAATAAAGCCCATTTTTTCTGGGTCAGGGTCTCCAAGGAAGGGAAAAGGGGGCACCCAATTGGATATCAATCAGAGAGACCTTCATCTGACTTTGCAGCGTGGGAGACAGCATGACTCACAGCTAGTCCTTCTAAATCCGATTCCCGTCTTGGTGATGGATGGTTGGCTAGAGATGGCTGTTCTTCAAACCTGACTTACCAGTATAGGGTTTTCCTAGGTCTGTGCTCAAACCCCAAACCCAGGAATGGCTTCGTGTGATATCATTAAGACTTACAGGTTGAGGATAAACACTATTTTTCATTCAAACCACTTTTTGTGGCTATCCAAAAAGTGCCCTCAATCTATTGGTTTAGCCAATATTCATGCCTGGCTTTTGAGCCTTGGCAATGAAAGTGATGTCAAACTGCAGTGCCCAATTTGGAAAAGGTTGAAAGTATGGATGAATCAGGACCATTGCAACCACATCAAAAGTATGGCATTGTGGTGATCCAAAAACTGCCCTCAACCTATTGGTTTAGCCAATATTTACGCCTGGTTTTCAAGCCTTGGTAGTGAAAGTGATGCCAAACTGCGGTGTCCAATTTGGGAAAGTTTGAAAGTATGGATGAATCAGGACCATTGCAACCAAGTTAGAATTACAGCATTGTGGCGATCCAAAAGTGCACTCAACCTATTGGTTTAGCCAATATGTACCTCTGGTATTCTGAAGTCCGAAGCCTACTTTTTGGGGCTTTGCTTGGGTTTTCATCTCACATACCTCTCAAAACACAGTCTGACACATCTGCATACATACACGCAAACACACAGTTTGGCCGCTTTCGCCCGGAGTGTTCTTGCGACAAGCCGGTGCAGAAGGCACCCGGGGGCTCTCCAGGGCTTTGCATGGCGGAAAAGGTCAGCGGCAAAAGCCACGACAGACTGCAAGGCGTGATGTATGGCTTCCACCAGGCGCACGTTGACATTAATGCGCCGCCAGGAAGAAGGGAAGGTTGGGAAGGGAGAGGAAGGTGCCATAAGAAGAAAAGGGCAGAGGGTGGCAGTGATCGGAAAGGAGTCCCTACTAATTCATAGAATCATAGATTGGAAAAGACCTCATGGGTCATCCAGTCCAACCCCCTGGCAAGAAGCAGGAATATTGCATTCAAAGCACCCCCGACAGATGGCCATCCAGCCTCTGTTTAAAAGCTTCCAAAGAAGGAGCATACAACACATTCCAGGGCAGAGAGTTCCACTGCTGAACGGCTCTCCCAGTCAGGAAGTTCTTCCTCAAGTTCAGATGGAATCTCCATTCTTGCAGTTTGAAAAACACAATGCTCCCCAGCCATTGCTATGGCTCACTTCCTCTTTGCAAAATTCATGTGATTTGAAATAAATGTTGGTTGGGCTGGAGTCAAAGACTTTGCACAAGGATATTGTTGTTAGTTAGTTAGTTGCTATTGTCTATCATTTACTTAGTCACATACTTAACCTACTCACTTCTCCTCGGATGCACCTACACTGTTGTGTGACTGCCATTGACACCTAACCACTATGGCTCATTGCTATGGAATCCTGGGAGTTGTAATTTTACAAGTTCTCGAGCTGTCTCTGCCAAAATGTGTTGGTGCATCACCAGACTGCAACTCCCAGGATCCTGTAGCATTGAGCCATGGCAGTTCAAAACATCCAATTGATATTATTGTTCTGGTACGGCTGTACCAGGAGCTCCAACTTTATTTGCTTTGTATTAAATGTTTGCTTGCAGTCCAAGGTTTCAGGGATTCTGCAGATAGGTGGCTTCCTTTGGTTGCAGTCGTAGGGCAAGTCACCTGTCCATCATCGTTAAGTTTTGGTTCCGCCCCTTGTTCAGGGCAATTGGGAAGGGAAGGGAGCCATTTTTAGTTAGTCTCAGCAAGGAAAGCTAATGTACAGGACGTGTGCAAGCTTCCCCTGTACAAAAGCTTCAACCCTTAAGACTTTCCGGGGGGAAACAGTCTTAAGAGCATCAAGACTTTCGGGGGGAACAGTCTTAAGAGTCTCCAAAGATTTCCAGGAAAACAGCCCTAAAGACCAAAGAACTCCAGCTGAAAAATATCTATTCCTTTAAAGTAAAGAAGAAGTTATTGAAGACAGTTGCCTGTTTTTTGTGGGCAAGTTTAGGAAGCTACCAGTTGCATAAAAGCCTGGAATCATTTGTTTAACTTTCTGAAGACAAGAGAAGTTTCTGTTTGATTGTTCATTAATAAAAGACTTTGTTATACTTCACAAGCCATCTAAAGACTATTTGTGGTGGAAAACCTCTGAGAACTTCTCCTTGGGCCCCCTGGCTACCCGCTGGGCAAAGGTTGCATGTCCTGTTCTAAAGGAAATTCTTTACAGGCCCAGCACGCGACAGAACAATTATTATTATTTAGTTGGCATTTACTTAGTTACATATTTAGCCAAGTCACTTCTCCTGGGGTGCATCTACACTGTAGAATGAATTCTGTTTGATCCCACTTGAACTGCCATGGCTCATTGCTATATGGCATACTGGGAGTGGTAGTTTGACTAGGTCTTGAGCAGTCTCTGCCAAAGTGTGCTGGTGTTTCACCAAACTACAAGGAGCCCCTGGTGGCGCAGTGGGTTAAACCCCTGTGCCAGCAGAACTGAAGACCAACAGGTCGCAGGTTCGAATCCAGGGAGAGCACGGATGAGCTCCCTCTGTCAGCTCCAGCTCCTTATGCGGGGACATGAGAGAAGCCTCCTACACAGATGATAAAACATCAAAACATCCGAGCATCCCTTGGACAACGTCCTTGCAGACAGCCAATTTTTTCACACTAGAAGCGACTTGCAGTTTCTCAAGTCACTCCTGACACGACAAAAGAAAAACAAACAAACAGACTGCAACTCCAGGATCCTGTAGCATCGAATTTTGCAAAAGGATATTATTATTATTATTATTATTATTATTATTATTATTATTATTATTATTAGAAGCACAACAAGATGAGTCCACAGCAGACAAGATCACTCTGCTGGCTGTTGTATTGGATCACACGTCGGACACTTCTCAAGTGTCTAGGACTGTGTGATATATTGGCAAATGATGTGTGTAGATCCCAGAAAGGTGGCCATTTGCAGCTGGGAGGTGGTAATTTTGTCAGTGCCAATTATGTTTAAGTGCAGGCCAAGGTCTTGTCAGTGACATCGGCAGCACAGCAAGGCAGGAACAGATCAATCACAGCCACCTTAGGCTATATACTTTATTTTACAGCTATATACATTAGAAGCTACTTAACTTGCTTCATGCTTCTTTACTGTCCGATCGTAACATTGTGAAACTCACTAACTGTTATCAGTACTAGTCCACACCTCTTGCATTCCAAAGTGACGTATGACGTACAACGCACAAGGCTGTGTTCATTTGTTCTTTACACTTGATTTATGACCTCTCTAGGAATGCCGTTCCCTCCATGGTTCAGTTAATTCTTTCCACACAGGAATACATTACACTCGGCACATTTTAAACATACATACATACTTTGAAATCTACATTATAAATTGCAAACAGCTTCAACAGGTCTTCAGGCACGGCACCCAGTGTGCCGATCACCACTGGGACCCCCTTGACTGGCTTGTGCCAGAGTTTTTGCAGTTCGATCTTTAAATCTTCATATCGTGTCAGCTTTTCCAGTTGTTTCTCTTCAATCCTGCTGTCACCTGTTGTTGTTATTATTATTATTTAGTCAACATTACCTATCATTTACTTAGTTACTTACTTAGCCAAGTCACTTCTCTGTTGGCTCTACACTGTTGAACGAATGCCACTTGACACAATTTTAACTGATATGGCTTATTGCTACGGAATCCTAGGAGCTGTAGTTTTACAAGGTCTCAACACTTGAGCCATCTTTGCCAAAGTGTGCTGGTGCCTCACCAGACTACAACTCCCAGGATTCCATAGCATAGAGCCATAGCAGTTCAAATGCCATCAAAAGTGCATGAACTGGACAGTGTAGAGCCACTCCTGGTCTGACTTCCACTAAAACTTATCTAATGTGCATCTGCATTGTGGAATGCAAGCAGGTTGACCCTCCTGCCATGGGAGTTGTAGTTTGGTAAAGCATTCTTTGGCATAGAAAATTCCCTTGTGAAGCCCAGGATTGAGCTGTGGCACTTGAAGTGGTATCAAACTGCATTCATTCCACAGTGTAGATGTGGACTTCAGAGTGTCCAAGAATAGGGGATCAGCATTCGGCACAAACTGAAGGAACAGCCTGAGAGGGCACTCCATAGGCCCTTTTGAAAGCATTCTTTTCCCCAAAAAGAACGGAGCAGCTGGGGATTGTGGCTTTGTGTGCGGAGAGCTTCCTTCCTGACCTACTTTAGTTGGCATTTGCAACAACCAGGCAAAGAAAACCCAGCTGCGGAGTGGCGTGCTCAGCAGAATGCCAGCCGCCGAGCAAAAGCAGAGGCTCCGAGACAAATAGAAGGAGGGACGGAAAGGGAATCCTATTATCTGCTCTCTTTTTTTGCGGGGAATCTACAGGTGCATCTGCATTGTAGAATGAATGTAGTTTAACACCACACAGACTGCCTTGGCTCATGGCTATGGAATAATGGGAGTTGTAGTACAGCGAGGCACCTGCGCCCTTTCACAAAGAAGGCTAAAGGTGTTATAAAGCTATAACTCCCATCATCCCTTGGCAATAAGCCATGGAAGTTCAATTGAACAGTGTACATACATCCCTGGTCTGATCTCCACTAAACCTTCTTTTGGTGCAGCTGCACTGAGGAATGAATGCAGAATAATAATAATAATAATAATAATAATAATAATAATAATAATAATATTTTTCATGGCAGGAGCGACGTGAGAAACTGCAAGTTGCTTCTGGTGTGAGAGAATTGGCCGTCTGCAAGGACGTTGCCCAGAGGACGCCCAGATGTTTTGATGTTTTACCATCCTTGTAGGAGGCTTCTCTCATGTCCCCAAATGAGGAGCTGGAACTGATAGAGGAAGCTCATCTGCGCTCTCCCTGGATTCGAACCTGTGACCTGTCTGTCTTCAGTCCTGCCGGCACAGGGGTTTAACCCACTGCGCCACTGGGGGCTCACACAACAAGATGAGTCAACAGTAAACAAGATCACTCTGCTGGCTGTTGTATTGGATTACATGTTGGACACTTCTCAAGTGTTTAGGACTGTGTGATGTATCGGCGAATAATGCCTGCAGATAATAATAATAATAATAATAACAATAATAATAATAATAATAAATATCCCAGTAGGGTGGCCTTTTGTAGCTAACAGATGATGATTTTGTCAACGTTGATTATTTTTAAGTGCAGGCCAAGGTCTTGAGGCACTGAACCCAGTGTGCTGATCACCACTAGGACCTCCTTGATTGGCTTATGCCAGAGTCTTTGCAGTTAAATCTTCAAATCCTCGTACTGTGTCAGCATTTCCAGTTGCTTCTTGTCCATTCTGCTGTCACCTGGGATTACAACATTTGTTTCCCCCCACAGTCTTGAGGTCAGGAGTCTTCTGTTTTTTAAAATTATCTTCAATAAAAGGATTGGGTTGTTGTAGGTTTTTCTGGGCTATATGGCCATGTTCTAGAGGCATTTTCTCCTGACGTTTCTCCTGACCGGAAAAACCTACAACAACCCAGTGATTCCGGCCATGAAAGCCTTCGACAATACATTGAACATCTCTACAGTCAGTTGAAACATTCACACCTAACTCCAGCAGACAAGAGTCCTTTGCCCTACCCTGGTCATTCCACAGATATATAAACCCTTTTTCCTACTTCCAACAGACCTCGCTACCTCTGAGGATGCTTGCCATAGATGCAGGCGAAACGTCAGGAGAGAATGCCTCTAGAACATGGCCATATAGCCCGAAAAAACCTACAACAACCCATAAGGAGCTAGCCTTGGGATTGATCTTGGGAAGAAAAATATTTGTTTTATCTTGGTGGTAGATGCTGCTGCTTTCCCCCCAGGTTTGTGGATTTTCGGTGTCCTGACTTGTCTCCTGAACCTTTGGAATCCTGAAACCTTGAATCTTGGACATGCTTGCCATAGAAGCAGGCGAAACGTCAGGAGAAAATGCCTCTAGAACATGGCCAGATAGCCCAGAAAAACCTACAACAACCCAGTGATTCCGGCCATGAAAGCCTTCGACAATACAATAAAAGGATTGTTTTCCTATTCAACGGTGTGGTGTTTAAAGTCAGAGGGCTTTTCCTGTCCTGGAGTGCAACAGGAGGTCACTCAGGTCTTGTGGGTTTTTTCGGGCTATATGGCCATGTTCTAGAGGCATTTCTCCTGACGTTTCGCCTGCATCTATGGCAAGGATGCTTGCCATAGATGCAGGCGAAACGTCAGGAGAAATGCCTCTAGAACATGGCCATATAGCCCAAAAAAACCCACAAGAACCTAGTGATTCCAGCCATGAAAGCCTTCGACAATGTAGATGCACTCTTGGACCAGAGATTTCGCACCCTGCTTTCCAGAGAGTTGCACTCCAATGCTTGAATCACAACACCAGCTTGTCAAAACTACAAATCCCAGGACAGAACCATAGCTAGATAAACTGGGAACATATTGCAATCCTTTCGTAGTGTGGAAGAGCCCTGGGGAGTAAACGAAGAAGCAATTAAAGTGATGGGACAGCGAAAGGAAAGCTCAGTCCTCCTGATCAAAATGCAAAGGCATCGGGGAAATCCATCCTTAAAAAATGATGAGAAGCCGGAACGGTTTCAGAGCCGAGCGATAAAGATGCGAAAGGTGTCTGGAAGACAAATTAGAAGAGGGCAGGCGATAGGAATTTGGGTATGTTTTCGCTCATAGAGAGAAGGAGGCAAAGAAGACGAAGGTGTGAGTCTGCGGAGAGCCTCCGGATATTTAAAGAGATGTCAGAACGAAGCCCAAGGAACATATTTCACCCCATCCGTTCGAGACAAGATGTGCGGTAATAGGCTTAAAACGACACGAAACATTTTTGGGGAAGTCGTAACTGCAGATGGTTGCCGAGAAAGATCCCTTTCCTTGGAGGTTATCAAAAGTGGGAACCAAGGAAAGGATTAATGCAGGGTTCCTTACAGATCAGATTAGTGTTATTCCAGGTAATGGAGTCGATGTCTGCCACGGCAAGGTGCCTTGAAGAGAAACTGATGCCGAAGCAAGGCGGAAATGATGGCAGATGTCGCTTCCACACTGTGGTTTGACACCATGTGGATCGGGTCTTGGGAATCCTGAGATTTGGACCCTTCTCTGTCAAAGAGGGCTAGTTTTCTCACCAAACCTTGCAGAACGACAACATCCAGGATTCCATTGCACTGAGCCATGGTTGTTAAAGTGGGGTAAAAATGCATTAACTCTACAGTGTAGATCAGTGTTTCTCAACCTTCCTAATGCCGCGACCCCTTAATACAGTTCCTCATGTTGTGGTGACCCCCCAACCATAAAATTATTTTTGTTGCTACAGCATAACTGTAATTTTTCTACTGTTATGAATTGTCACATAAATATCTGATATGCAGGATGTATTTTCATACACTGGACCAAATTTGACACAAATACTAAATACACCCAAATTTGAATACTGATGGGGTTGCAGGGAGGATTGATTTCGTCATTTGGGAATTGTAGTTGCTGGAATTTATACTTTATCTACAATCAAAGAGCATCTGAACTCCACCAACAATGGAATTGAACTAATCTTGGCACACATAACTCCCATGACTAACAGAAAATACCAGAAGAGTTTGGTGGGCATTGACCTTGAGTTTGGGAGTTGTAGTTCACCTACATCCATAGAGCACTGTGCACTCAAATAATGATGGATCTGGACCACACTTGGCACGAATCCTCAATATGCCCAAATGTAAACACTGGTGGTGTTTGGGGAAAATAGACCTTGACATTTGGGAACTGTAGTTGCTGGGATTTATAGTTCACATACAATCAAAGAGTACTCTGAACCTCACCAATGATAGAATTGGGCCAGACTTCCCACACAGGACCCCCATGATCAATAGAAAATACTGTGTTTTCTGATGGTCTTTGGTGACCCCTCTGACACCCCCTCGACCCCTCCAGGGGTCCCGACCCCCAGGTTGAGAAACGCTGGTGTAGATGCACCCAAAGCCTCCCTGTATGACTCTACGGCTGACCTCTAAATGAAGTCGACCCATAATGAGAACATTTCAATGCAATCCGTGGATAATTATGAAGTCGAACATGACCCCCCCCCCATAAAAGATAGTAACATAGTTTTGCTAAGGACAAGGACATCTGACTGGATAATAAGGGTTAAGCCTTGGTCAATTTGCCAAGAAACTAACAACAACAACAAGGACCGTTCCCATGTTAGATAGTGTGTATCATTTAATCAAGGTTTTATGCCCTAGGTGTTGGGGTTCAGCCTGGGTGTGAACCTGAACCTGATTCTCTGATTGTATTTCCTGATGCTACTGAAGATGTATTTTTCCCTGATGCTAATGAAAATGTTGATTCTGAGGTCAGTGTAGAATAAACTCCTGCAGGCTTGGAAGGCTTGGAAAGTGAAACTACACATTCTGATGAGAATGTTTCAGAGCCAAGCGGTGATAGCTCTCCAGAGAAGCTAACACCTGGGATCCTTAATGAGGATAGAAGAGGACAGATTTGGAAAAACAGGAGTGAATCGCAGAGTCTGCGAAGGTCAACCAGATTAAGAGAAAAAGAAGCAAAGTCTTCAAAGCCTGGAGGTGTGTCACGAAACAGTTTCCTCGGCTTTAAGTGCCTCCCGCTGGGTTGACTCGTTAGATCAGGCATCGTTTAGTCTGAGGCATTACCTTGGCAGATTTCCCGTCTCCCGTGGCCTACATCCCAAGAGGCTTCTAGTGCTCCAAGTACGGTTAGTGGATTGCTAACAGGTTCCAGGTTTTTACAGTGTTGCTTTTGGTTTTTGATCTAATTCATGGATATTGCTGACTGCTGAATTTTACTGTGGCTTTTTGACTTTGCATTTTCCTCTATTTTGTAACCATTTTTCATCAATAAAAAGGGATTGTTTTTCCCACAGTCAAGTGTGGTGGATTGTTATCTTAGGGTCTCATTTCCTGCTCTGGGTTGCAACACTAGGTTTCATATATAGTAGAAGGAAACACATTTATTACTGAGAAACCACCTCCCTTTACACTTATGCACTCTCTTGAACTTCTATGGGACTCTGGTGGGAGGGGTAAGTGGGTATGTTTTTCTATAACATGATTTCTATATTTTCATATTTCTCCCTGTGTATCTGACCTTTTCCTGACCCTTTTGCCCCATTCCCCTTTATTGAAAAAATGTATAAAAATGCAAGGCAGCCACCCTTCCGTGATCCAGGAAGGAAGGAAATTACCAGTTGAAAAGACCCTTATCAAAAGATACTCTTTGCATGGACAATAACAAAGGATCGTGACCTCTGGGCTTGGAGGTTTGGCCCCCAGAGGAAGCAGCCATTTGGCAATTTTGATTATGTCTCAATAGGACGGAGGGAGGCCTTCAGAAAGCCACACCTCATTCTAATCTGTCACCCATTCAACTTTTCTCTCACCAATACTTCCACCAAGGTTCCCCCATTGTTCCTATGTCTCATTACTGGAAAAAAAAGGATTACGGCTGGATCGCCAAACATCATTGTTTATTGCAACCACTCAAAGACAATAATAAGACTGGCTCGTAGGCCTTCAGGACTCGCTGGTCATTTGGACATTTCCTAATCTCCATAATCCACTCAAGAATGCACTGTTTTCCCTTGTCCCGCCTCCCTCTCTCCTGATTCGCCGAGACACCGAGGCGGCAGGAGCTCAGTGATTGGCTCAAGTGCTCAGGAGGCGGCTGAGCCTCCTTCCAGCTGTTCAAGCGCCAGCCAATCACCATCAAGCCAGCAGAGGGGCGGGGAGTGGGAGATTCAAACTTGGCAACTCTGTTTCTGTATAAAAATGGCCTTTATTTGTATACATGTTATGCTCAGCTCGGCGAAATATTGCTGCTTTGCATCCTTTTTAGCTGAATCGCAGTAAATCATCTCGGTGGCGCTTCCTTCAACTTTGGTGAGATTTCTTTTGGGAACTTAGGAAAAACCTTTTTAAATTGGGTTTCTCTTTGCTCACCATTGTAGCGATCCCTCTTTGGTGGGTCCGCAGGGTCTCTCCTTCAGGGCAAGACCCTTTTAAATTCCACCTCAATTTCAATTACATTTACAAAAGAAAAACCCACATAGGTGGAGGGCAGATGGTACTTTTTTATGATTAGTACACAGTGAACAATTATTATTATTTGAAATACTACAAGATGAGTACACAGCAAACAAGATCACTATGCTGGCCGTTGTATTGGATCACGCGTTGGACACTTCCTAAGTGTCTAGGACTATGTGATATATTGGCGCATTCAGTTCTGGGCAGGGTGGCCTTTTGCAGCTGACAGGTGGCAATTTTGTCAGCGCCGATTGTTTTTAAGTGCAGGCCAAGGTCTTTAGGCCGATCACCACCGGGACCACCTTGACTGGCTTGTGCCAGAGTCTTTGCAGTTTGATTTTTAATTTCAACAGAAAGGAGGAAACCGTGAAAATGAACAAAATCTGGCTACCAGTATTAAAAAACTCTAAAATTACAACAGCAAAACAACAGAGAGGCAACAATCTGGGACATCTAATCACCTCTCAACAAAAGATTGCCCCAGGCACTGCCAGGCCATCAAATGCTAATCAAGGTGGTCAGTTGAAACATTCCCACCTAGCTCCAACAGACAAGAGTCCTTTGTCCCACCCTGGTCATTCCACAGACATATAAACCCTTTTTCCTAGTTCCAACAGACCTCACTACCTCTGAGGATGCTTGCCATGGATACAGGCGAACTCTTTCGTATGGAAGGCCTTGTAAAACTACAATGATGCCACTGAGTTAAAGCGGCGCGGAACGACACGGGACCGAATGCCCTGTGCTTTCAAAGAGTTGTAGTGACTGACGTTCGCTGCATTTTACAAAAGTGGTACATACCCAGACATGCTTGTCAAACGTACTGGAGACAGGAAGAACTTATGTAAGGCGGTTACTTAAGGCTGGAGGATGCTAAATTATTCAGCAGCCATGTCCTAGTGCCACTTTAGTGTCCCTTTTTAGGGCAGGTAATGCAGGCAGACAACATGAAGTGCAACGTTGGCGATGCCAGGAGAGCCTATACCAGGCAGGGGCAAACTTGGGCCCTCCAGGTGTTTTGGACTTCAACTCCCACAATTGTTGCTGGGATTTATCATTCTAAAGCAGCGTTTCTCAACCTGGGGGTCAGGACCCCTGGGGGGGTCGTGAGGGGGGCATCAGAGGGGTCTCCAAACACCATCAGAAAACACAGTTTTTCTGTTGGTCATGGGGGTTCTGTTTTACCAATTCTATTGTTAGTGGAGTTCAGAATACTCTTTGATTGTAGGTGAACTATAAATCCCAGTAACTACAACTCCCAAAGGTCAAGGTCTATTTTCCCCAAACTTCACTAGTGTTCACATTTGGGCATATTGAGTATTCGTGCTAAGTTTGGTCCAGATCTATCATTGTTTGAATCCACAGTGATCTCTAGATGTAGGTGAACTACAACTCCAAAACTCAAGGTCAATGCCCACCAAATCCTTCCAGTATTTTCTGTTGGTCACGGGAGTTCTGTGTGCCAAGTTTGGTTCAATTCCATCATTGATGGAGTTCAAGATGCTCTTTGATTGTAGGTGAACTATAAATCCCAGCAATTACAACTCCCAAATGACAAAATCAACAAACCCCACCCACCCACCCAACCCCACCAGTATTCAGATTTGGATGTATCAGGTATTTGTGCCCAATTTGGTCCAGTGAGTGAAAATACACCCTGCATATCAGATACTTACATTACGATTCATAACAATAGCAAAATGACAGTTATGAAGTAGCAATGAAAGTAATTTTAGAGTTGTGGGTCATCACAACACAAGGACCTGTATTAAGGGGTCGCGGCATTAGGATGGTTGAGAAATACTGGCCTACTTGGTGGAATTGTCGCAATTTGGTCGCGGCATTCGGAAGGTTGAGAGAACCACTGTTCTAAAGACTCTGTATAGGAAAATCCTTAGGGCCTCTCTGCCGAGGCACCCCGGCTTCCCGCTGGGCACAAAGAGCATGCCCTGTTCAAAAGCCAACTGCTATAGGCCCAGTGCGTGACAGCACAGTTTGTGTAGGCGCACGCAAGTTTCCAGACTTTGCTCAGCCAGAAAAGTAACGCTGTCCCAGCTTTTGACTGCAAAACAAAAGATAACATGGCAAGTATGCGTAGTTAAAATGTGCGTCTGTCTCGCCAAGGCTGGGACTCGTCTTCCTTTCCTCTGGACCACGGCGCAGAGACAGGTAGCGCCTTCCCCGTGACACCGCTTTATGATTTATTTGCTTATTTACTCCCAAGATTTATTTTCCTCCCCATAGCAGAGCTCCCAGGACACCTTTCCAAAGATAAAAATAAAATGGGGGGAAAATAGTGTATGATAAATATTAACTCTGCGGCGTTTCTCCTTTTGTTGCTTTCCAGAAAGCAGTTGAAAACCTGGGGAAATAAAATAGGTCTTTACGTGGTCTCCTGCAGCCGAGAAACAGCATGGTCGGAGAGTTCCACGGTTGTTCCAAAGGCCCGGGTCCAAATCCTGACCCAGCATGGTGCGTCTATATTGTAGAATTAATGTGGTTTGGCACCACTTGAACTGCCATGGCTCACGGCTATGGAACTGTCAAAAGTTGGAGTTGATGAAGCACCAGTGTCATCAGGTTCAAAGCCTTTCAAAACTACAATTCCCACAATTCCGTAGCATTGAGCCCTGGCAGTTCAAGTGGGCTCAAACTACATCTATTGTACAGTATAGAGATGCACCCATAAAGGGTAAAGACCTTGGAAAACTACAACTCACAGGGTCTGATAGTATTGAGCCATGGAAGTTAAAGTGGGCTGAAACTACATCCATTTTACAGTATAGAGATGCACCCAGAAAGGGTAAATACCTTGGAAAACTACAACTCCCAGGATAAGGATAGTATTGAGCCCTGACAGTTAAACTGGGCTGAAACTACGTCCATTGTACAGTATAGAGATGCACCCAGAAAGGGTAAATACCTTGGAAAACTACAACTCCCAGGGTCTGATAGTATTGAGCCATGGCAGTTAAACTGGGCTGAAACTACATCCATTGTACAGTATAGTGATTCACCCAGAAAGGGTAAAGACCTTGGAAAACTACAACTCCCAGGGTCTGATAGTATTGAGCCGTGGCAGTTAAAGTGGGCTCAAACTACATCCATTGCACAGTGTAGATTTGCACCCAGAAACGCCTTGGAAAACTACAATTCTCAGGATTTGATCGAATTGAACCATGGCAGTAAAAGTGGTGCCAAAAGTGCATTCATTCAGTCCTCACTGCTGTGGCTCGGTTCTGTGAGATCCTGGGAGTTATAGTTTGGCGAGGCACTCTTTGGCAGAGATGGTTCAAGACCTTATAAAACTACAACTCCCACTATTCCATAGCATTAAGCTCTGGCAGTTGAAATGGGGTCAAATTGTTTTCATTCTACAGTATAGACCAGGCCTGGGCAAACTTGGGCCCTCCAGGTGTTTTGGACTCCAACTCCCACAATTCCTAACAGACTAGCAGCAAACTTGGGCCCTCCAGGTGTTTTGGACTTCAACTCCCACAATTCCTAACAGCCGGTAGGAATTGTGGGAGTTGAAGGTAGGAAAGGTCAACCCCCTCCCTCTTGAACCCCACCAGTATTCAAATTTGGGTGTATTGGGTAGTTGTGCCACATTTGGTCCAGTGAATGAAAATACATCATGCATACCAGATATTTACATTACAATTCGTAACAGTAGCAAAATTACAATTATGAAGTAGCAACAAAAGTAAATTTATGGTTGGGGGTTACTACAACATGAGGAACTGTATTAAGGGGTCGCAGTATTAGGATGGTTGAGAAATACTGGCCTACTTGGTGGAATTATCGCAATTTGATCCCACTTTAACTGTTGTGGCTCAATGCTATGGAATCCTGGGAGATGTAACTTTACAAGGTCTGTCCAAGAGTGCCGGGCCTCACCCAATTGCAGATCCCAATATCCCATAGCATCGAGCTATAGTAGTTCAAAGTGAGGGTCAAACTGCATTAATTCCACAGTGTAGATGCACATGATGTGTGAATTCTCCTCTCCGTCTATTTTATTCATTTTTTCAGCAGCCAGTTTTGGAAACGTATTTGGGGAAAATCTTAAAAGTGCTTGGGGACATTGAGTCCTGGAGTGCCTTTCCAAAAGCATCCCTTTCCCAAGCTGCTTGCGGGGATTTTGAGTCATCATCCAAATGCATCTCTTTTCCAAGCTCTGCCTACAGCCTCTGATTCTGAAGGCAATATATCATCATCCTGCAGTAGAAAAACAGGAGGCACCATTTTGCTTGGTGCCGTTATGACTAGTAGCCAACATTGACACCGAAATACAACACCGCCTGAGCTCTGCGAGTGCAGCATTCTTCCGAATGAAGCAGAGAGTGTTTGAGGACCAGGACATCCATAGGGAGACCAAGGGGCTTGTTTATAAAGCTACTAGCCGTCCCCTGCCATGCGTTGCTGTGGCCCAGTCTGTGTATATATGTTTTGTGTTTGTATATATGTGTTTATGTATGTGTATATATGTGTGTTTGCACATTGACAACATGGAGCGCCTATGCTCATAGAGAGGGCCAATTGCCACAGTGGACTTGAGCAGAAAACACATAATGCATAGATATAGGATGGGTGACATTTGGCTTGAAAACAGTCCATGTGAAAGAGGTCTAGGAGTCTTAATACACTGCAAGCTGAACATGAGCCAAGAGTGTGCTGCAGCAGCGAAAAAGGCCAATATGATTCCTGGCTTCATCCAGAGGAGCCTAGTATCCAGATGGAGTAGAGTAATATATAGCCATGGCTTGACAGCAGTAAGATACATATGACTGAACATGAGTCAAAAATGTGATGCAGCAGTGAAAATGGCCAATATGATTCTAGGCTGCATCCAGAGAAGTCGAATATCCAAATGGAGGAAAGTAATACAGCTGTGGAAAGGCAATCTATATAAATAAAAATGTCATGTTCGTTTGTGGGATTAACAGAACTCAAAAACCACTGGACGAATTGACACCAAATTTGGACACAAGACACCAATCAGGCCAACAAGTGGCCATCACTCATAAAAACACTGAAAAACACAGTAGAAGACACTAAAAAAATACATTACAATGCATGCGCAAAACCACATATATACACATATACACAAATATATATACACACAAAACACATATGCACATACTGGGCCACAGCAACGCATGGCAGGGGACGGCTAGAGTGTGTGTATGTGTGTATATAAGTGTGTATGTATATATATGTGTGTGTATATTTGTGTATTTGTGTGTTTATATGTGTGCATGCATATTGTGTATATGTGTGTGCTTGTCT
The DNA here is from genome assembly GCF_025583915.1 of Anolis sagrei ordinatus. Classification (NCBI taxonomy): domain Eukaryota; kingdom Metazoa; phylum Chordata; class Lepidosauria; order Squamata; family Anolidae; genus Anolis; species Anolis sagrei. The sequence goes on along the minus strand of NW_026847771.1, from coordinate 4,476,706 downwards.
ATATGCATATTTGTGTGCATATATGTATGTATGTGGATATGTATATGTGTGTGCATGTGTATATGTATATCTATGTGTATGTATATGTATGTTTATGTATGTTTATGTATATGTGTATATCTGTGTGTGTTTGTGCATATATATATACGTGTGTGCGTATGAATGTGTGCATGTGTATATGAGTGTATGTATATATTTATATATGGTGTATTTTTTGGGTTTTTAAATCTGTTCCACTGGGGTTTTGTGTGTGTTTACGGGTGATAGACACTCGTTGGACTGTTAGGTGTATTGTATCCAAATTTCGTGTCAATTCGTCCAGTGGTTTTTGAGTTATGTTAATCCCACAAATCCTACATCTGTAGGGAGACCAAGGTGCTTGTTTATAAAGCTATTGTCCTCCCAACCCTGCTATGTGCCTGTGAAACGTGGACTGTCTACAGACATCACACTCAACTCCTGGAACGATTCCACCACTGTTGCCTCCGAAAAATCCTGCAAATCTCTTGGGAAGACAAGCGGACAAATGTCAGCATGCTGGAAGCTTAATGGTGTAACATTAGAAAACGTTGACCCTTTCCGCTACCTTGGCAGCCACCTCTCCACAAAAATCAACATTGACACTGAAATACAACACCATCTGAGCTCTGTGAGTGCAGCATTTTACCAAATGAAGCAGAGAGTGTTTGAGGACCGGGACATCTGTAGGGAGACCAAGATGTTTGTTTATAAAGCTATTGTCCTCTCAACCCTGCCATATGCCTGCAAAACGTGGACTGTCTATAGATGTCACATGCAACTCCTGGAATGATTGCATCAGCGTTGCCTCCAAAAAATCCTGCAAATCCCTTGGGAAGACAAGTGGGGGAATGTCATCATGCTGGAAGAAGCAAAGACCACCAGCATTGAAGTGATGCTCCTCCGCCATCAATTCCGCTGGACCAGCCACGCTGTCCGAATGTCTGACCACCGTCTCTAGGGGCAGCTGCTCTATTCCAAACTCGAGAGCGGAGGGCGGGGTGTTGGAGGACAGGAGAAGACATTTGGAGATGGGCTCAAAGCCAACTTTAAAAACTCTGGCATGGATATCAAGAGTTGGGAGGCCCTGGTCTTTGAGTACTCTATCTGAAGGTCAGCTGTGACCAGCAGTGCTGTTGAGGGTGAAAGAGAGAGGTGTGCCAGGGGGAAAGCATGTCAAGCCAACTCCGACCGGGACTGCCTTCCACTTGGAAACCGAGGCCCTCACTGCAGGAGAACACGCAGATCAAGAATAGGGCTCCACAGTCACCTACGGACCCACTGCCAGGGCACCGACCTTGTAGGACAATCTTATTCAGACTACGAGGGATCGCCTAAGTAAGTAGCCAATATTAGCTTAATCCTCGGCAATGTTTGCCCTCGATTCGCTGCTTCTCGATCAAGCCAGATGTATATCTCCGAAATGTTCTGTGGCTGACACATCCAAGTCCCTTTCCGACAGCCTGACAACCGTATCTTCCTTGGGCATCAGGGGTCAATGGAGGGGGGAAACCAGCTCTCCCACCCGGTCGCCGCATCCCGATGCTCCAGATTACCCTCTGAAAGGGGAGACGGACAGGCTTCGATGGGTAATTAACTCCTCTCATGGAGTCTTTGGTGAGCGGGCATCAACGACAGGTTAATTGAGCGGAAAGCAGTCGGATGGCACCGCACTTAAACCAGCAGAGTTCAAGAGATGTGAGAGTGCCGAAGATTTTCGGCGCAAGGAGACACGGAGCCTTCTTGGCTCCTTTTTTGGCCACACCAGAATACATGAAATCATAGGCACTGGGTCATTTGGTGTCTCCAACATTGATGGATAATATAGAGGAGATAAAGAGCTGTCCAGAGTGCTGAAATCTGTCTCGGAACTAGATTCAGCACCTTGGACAGCTCAGTTACAGCCCTAAATGGAGCCATAGGTTTCCATTCTGTGCTCATACAAGTACTACAGGAATTTGTCCAGAATCGAGATGGAAAGAATACAGACGGTCCTCGGTATCCACTAATTCTGCAACCACCAATTCCAGCCATGCATGGCTTGAAAATATTACCATTCGGATCCAAAATCAAAGTTTGATTCGGCCATTTATTGTAAGGGATGCCGTTTTACTGTGCCATCTACCTACATAAAAGTCAAAGGATAGCTGTCTGTTTGTACCACACAGGCTGTTGCTAGGTTCACTGGCTTGGCTTTTGCTAGGTGAAGGATTGACTGTTGCTAGGTGAAGTGGCCCTCTGTGATGTCACTGGCTTGGCTTTTGCTTGGTGAAAGATTGACTGTTGCTGGGTGAAGTGGCCCTCTGTGACATCACTGGTTTGGCTGTTGCCAGGTGAATGATTGACTGTTGGTAGGTGAAGTGGCCTTCTTTGATGCCAATACCTTAACTGTTGCTAGGTAAAGGATTGACTGTTGCCAGGTGAAGTGGCCCCTTGCAATGTCACTGGGAAAGAAAGGGGAAGGGAGGAAGGAAGCAAAGGGCCATGAAGAGAGCCATGTTGCCATGGAGACGTTGTGAGGTAGGACATCTCAGAGCTGGAGAAGGGAGAAAGGGGAGGGGAAGGAAGGAAGGAAAGAAAGAAAGAAAGAAAGAAAGAAAGAAAGAAAGAAAGAAGGGAAAGAAAGAGTGCAGGAAGGGAAGAAAGAAAAGGGAGGGAAGGAAGGAAGAGAAAGGAAACAATTAGGGCCAGCTAACATCTCCCAACAATGGATTTCCCCAGGCAGGAAGTAGCCAGGCTTTGAATCTGCAAGATTATTCAGTGCTAATCAAGCTGGCCAATGGCAACATTCACACTTGCCTCCAACAGACAAGAGTTCTTTCTCCCACCCTGGACATCATTCCACAGATATATATAAACCCCACTTGCCAAGTTTCCAACAGACCTCACAACCTCTGAGGATACCTGCCATAGTGGTGGGTGAAACATCAGGAGAGAATGATGCTGGATCATGGCCATACAGCCCGAAAAACTTACAACAACCCAGGGATTCCAACCATGAATACATTGAACATCTCAACTGGGAACTATAGTTTTACAAGGTCTGCCAAAAAGTGTGGCACCCCTTCAAACTACAACTCCCAGCACGCGGTTGCAGGCAGCCACAACAGATCAGGTGGTCTCAAAACTGCATTAATTCCATAGTGTAGACGCACCCTTTGGCAGAGAAGGCTAAAGATCTTGAAGAACTACAACTCCCAGGATCCTATTGTAATGGAGCCATGGCAGTTCAAGTGGAGCCAAACTGCATTCATTCCACAATGTAGACGCACCCTTTGGCAGAGAAGGCTAAAGACCTTGCAGAACTACAACTCCCAGGTTCCCATCACAATGGAACCACAGTAGTTCAAGTGGAGCCAAACTGCATTCATTCTACAGTGTAGACGCACCCTTTCGCAGAGAAGGCCAACAGACCTCACAACCTCTGGGGATGCCTGCCATAGATATGGGCGAAACGTCAGGAGAGAATGCTTCTGGAATATGGACACACAGCCCGGAAAACTCACAACAACCCAGTGATTCCAGCCATGAAAGCCTTTAACAAGACATGAAAAGAATCTAGGATCTTGTCGAAGGCTTTCATGGCCGGAATCACTGGGTTGTTGTAGGTTTTTTTCGGGCTATATGGCCATGTTCTAGAGGCATTCTCTCCTGACGTTTCGCCTGCATCTATGGCAAGCATCCTCAGAGGTAGTGAGGATGCTTGCCATAGGTGCAGGCGAAATGTCAGGAGAGAATGCCTACAACAACCCAGATCCTAGGTTCTGTTTCATGGATCTTGAGATCCTAGCAAATGCAAAAACCCCAAAACTAATGTCTGGAGAGCTTTGCAGAAATTCCAAGCCCCTTGGCTCAATTAAAGACTCACATTAATAGCTGTTATTAGAAGGGCTGTAAGCCTTAATGGATTCATCTAGGGCTTCGACCAATTACGTCGCAAGTTGATTAATCGACTGGGCCCGGTTTTTCATTTCAGAGGCAAACTGCCCAAGTTCTGGTCCGTCACGAAACGAAGCCACGTCTTCCAAATGACCCTGACTCCCAACCACGACCGCTTTAGATTTTGTTTATTAACTTCCAAATGAGCCGACTATCTCCGAAAGGGATCGAGACGGAGGCTCGGGGTAATATGTGCAAGTATTTACGTCTAATAGATTAATGAGTCATTTCAAAGGCAGGTGATTAATCAAGGAAAAAGAAAAGCCTGATTCAGCGCCAAAGCTTAATTCTTACAGGCGTCGTTTCAGTAACATTTTTAATTTGCAATCTTGATGGCTCTTTTCCTCCCTCCACCAAGAGACACTGCGATTCCCATTTTGCACCAGTGCTGGGGATGATGGGATTGCCGAGAGTTTGCCTTGTCGCAGCTGGAATCCAAATACCAGCGTTTGAGAAGGGCATGGAAAGCACATCGGAGCTCATTTCCGTAATGTATGCACAGGCAGGAAAAAAACCTGGAGTGCCTCTCCCCGGCTAATACCCAAGTACATCTTTTGGAGAAATCAAAACACTCCAGTTAACCCAAAAAGCCTTGAGGCTCTGGGCAGAAAAATGAAGTGGCGAGAGAAGGAGGAGAAGCAGAAGGACAGAATCCTTTGTCCAAAGAGCACATGGTGCACTGCCCACCTAATCAATAGAAATTACATGTGTGTTAAAACTAGGGATGGACAAAATGTGCTTTGAGACTGGATATGGAGCCAAAGTTGTCATGGAGAATTTCCGGAGAGGTCAAGTGCCATTGCAACTTTCTGGAGAATCTTGAGAGATCAAGTGCAATTGCAACTTTTTGGAGAATCTGGACAGATCAAGTGCTGTGACAACCTTCTGGAGAATCTGGAGAGATCAAGTGCAATTGCAACTTTCTGGAGAATCTGGAGAGGTCAAGTACCATTACAACTTTTTGGAGACATCAAGTGCAATTGCAACTTTCTGGAGAATCTGGAGAGGTCCAGTGCATGACAACTTTCTGGAGAATCTTGAGAGATCAAGTGCAATTGCAACTTTCTGGAGAATCTGGAGAGGTCCAGGGCTATGATAACTTTCTGGAGAATCTTGAGAAGTCAAGTGCTATTGCAACTTTTTGCAGAATCTGGAGAGATCAAGTGCCATGATAACTTTCTCAAGAATCTTGAAAAGTCAAGTGCCATTGCAACTTTCCAGAGAATCTGGAGAGCTCAAGTGCAATTGCAACTTTCTGGAGTATCTGGAGAGATCAAGTGCTGTTACAACTTTCTGGAGTATCTGGAGAGATCAAGTGCTGTTACAACTTTCTGGAGAATCTGGAGAGATCAAGTACCGTTACAATTTTCTGGAGAATCTGGAGAGATCAAGTGCCATTGCAACTTTCTGGAGAATGTGAAGAGGTCAAGTGCCATTACAACTTTTTGGAGACATCAAGTGCCATTGCAACTTTCTGGAGAATCTGAAGAGATCAAGTGTATGACAACTTTCTGGAGAATTTGGAGAGGTCCAGTGCTATGACAGTTTTCTGGAGAATCTTGAGAGATCAAGTGCCATTACAACTTTTTGGAGACATAAAGTGTTATGTCAACATTATGGAGAATCTGGAGAGATCAAGTGCCATAACAATTTTCTGAAGTGTCCAAAGAGACCAACGTCATTGCAACTTTCTGGAGAATCTGGAGAGATCAAGTTCTATGACAGTCTTCTGGAGCATCTGGAGAGATCAATCCCATTGCAACTTTATGGAGAATATGGAGAGATCAAATGCCATCACAACATTTTGGAGACATCAAGTGTTATGACAACATTCTGGAGAATCTGGAAAGATCAAGTGTCATGACAATTTTCTGGAATGTCCAAAGAGACCAATGCCATTGCAACTTTCTGGAGAATCTGGAGAGATCAAGTTCTATGACAGTCTTCTGGAGCATCTGGAGAGATCAAGTGCAATTGCAACTTTTTGGAGAATCTGGAGAGATCAAGTGCCACTGCAACTTTTTGGAGACATCAAGTGTTATGACAACATTCTGGAGAATCTTGAGAGATCAAGCACCATTACAACTTTTTGGAGACATCAAATGTCATGACAACATTCTGGACAATCTGGAAAGATCAAGTGTTATTACAACTTTTTGGAGAAGCTGAAGAGGTCAAGTGCTATGGCAACTTTCTGGAGAATCTGGAGAGATGAAGTGCCATGACAAAATCCACCTTTATCCCTCTCCAGAAACAGGGCACTCTAGAGTCTATTTGACTCCTGGAGTCACATTTTTTAAATTCCAGGAGACCTCAACAGCAGCAAGTCGCCTTTTGGATCTGCTGATGGGCCTTGTGATTTGCTACCTGGAGGAGGCCTCCTTAGACAAAGAAGTCAGGAAGATTGCTCTCATTTGGATACGGAGCCTGGTCCCTCTTAGAGAGCCGCCAAAGATCGGGGAGGAAAAGTGAAGGCAGTCTCTCAAGTGCCGTAAATTGAAGTGCTGGGAGCCAAAGGTCAGGCAAGACTCTGCTCCACTTTAAATACAAGGTGCTGGACTAATAAGGCCAGCAAGGCTTGTTAACTCTTGGGTATAAATTGCCGCAGGCCAGCCAATTCCATACCTGCACAGCATCAGGTCTCTGTGCAATGCAGTTGAGCATCTCTGCCTTCTTGGCTCTCTGACCTTCAGCATGTACTTTTGGACAGATTTTTCTTGGTGAGAGGTTCGGCACAGGACTACTTTCTCCCTTGGACCATGTTTTGGTTTGCAATCCTATGAACCCGATGTTCCCTGCTAGTTCTTTGACTTATAGATATTCTCACCTGAGCATTCGTTGGGTTTAAATAGAGCAGAAGCAGATAAGTGAGCAACGGAGTTCTCCCTCCTACCTAGAGTTTTCTGGGAAATACAATTATATAAAATGAATGGAAAGGGATCATGGGATAGCCCCTGCCATACCTTTATCATAGAATCAAATCATAGAATCAAAGAGTTGGAAGAGACCTCATGGGCCATCCAGTCCAACCCCATTCTGCCAAGAAGCAGGAATATTGCATTCAAATCACCCCTGACAGATGGCCATCCAGCCTCTGCTTAAAAGCTTCCAAAGAAGGAGCCTCCACCACACTCCAGAGCAGAGAGTTCCACTGCTGAACGGCTCTCACAGTCAGGAAGTTCTTCCTCATGTTCAGATGGAATCTCTTCTCTTGTAGTTTGAAGCCATTGTTCCACTGCGTCCTAGTCTCATCCTTTGCAATAATAATAATAATAATAATAATAATAGGAGCAAACAGGTGCCCACCCAGCCGTTGCAGCAATAATAATAATAATAATAATAATAATAATAGGAGCAATCCCAGGGGCCATCCAGTCTAGCCTCCTTCAATCAAAACACCCACAACAGATGGACACTCATCCTTTGCAATAATAATAATAATAATAATAATAATAATAATAATAATAATAACAATAATAATAGCAGCAAACCTAAGGGCCATCCAGTCCAACCCCCTTCTGCCATGCAGGAAAAGCACAATCAAAGCACCCACAACAGATGGCCACTCATCCTTTGCAATAGTAATAATAATAATAATAATAATAATAATAATAATAAGAGATACCCCAAGGGCCATCCAGTCCAACCCCCTTCTGCCATGCAGGAAAGGCACAACCAAAGCACTCCCAAGAGTTGGCCACCCAGCCTTTGTAATAATAATCATAATCATAGCAGACACCCCGGGGCCGCTGTCTTAGGCCATGCTGAGAATAACCTCCTCCAAAAGCATAGACGCAAACATAAGAACCGAACCCAAGAGGTATGTTTTAAGCGACACCCGCAGCTTGATGCGGCATTGTCTCCATTGTCTGCTTCCCTTGCGTGCTTTGGCGTGCCACCTACATGCGGCGTGTGTGTTACGGCGTGCACTTTCTCTATTAAAAGAGAGGTATTTTTGCTCAAACAATCACCGCTCCTTCGTTATCTCGATAATTACAGGCTGGCGGCCTCAGCCGGGCAGGAAAGTGTCTTCGTTGGGGGCGGTTGCATGCATGCAATGTGCTTCAGGCGCACAATGTGAAACTGATGGAAGGAAGCAGGAGGAAGAACACGCCCAATCCTAATACATTTGGATGGAGATGTGCAAAGCATGATTCTTGTTGTTGCCATCAGGCACACCTTCGGGCAGTTTCTAACACTAAGAAAGGGTGTCCTAACTCATTCCTATCTATGGCCGCTTCCACCTTATGGTTGCCTTCAGAGGGCCCTTGGATAGAGAATCCGTCAAGATAGAGGGCCAGCTATAATATTTTTTGACATAACAGTCAATGCTCTTTAGTTCTTACCCATTTGAGGTCTCCAGATGTTATTGAACGACAAGTCCCATCACTTTTGATCGTCTGGGGATGATGGGAATTGCAAGCCAACAAGTTGGGGAAAGGGCATTTTAACGTCCGACTTTCATCCACAAGCCTTGTATTTATTATTATTATTATTATTATTATTATTATTATTATTATTTGAAACACAACAAGATGAGTCAAACTGCGTTAATTTTGCAGTGTAGATGCATCTCTGGTAAACTAAAAGGGCCTCAATAATAATAATAATAATAATAATAATAATAATAATAATAGGAAACACAACAAGATGAGTCCACAGCAGACACTCTGCTGGCTGTTGAATTGGATCACACGTTGGACGCTTCCCAAGTGTCTAGGACTGTGGGATGTATCGGTGAATGATGTGTGCAGATCCCAGTAAGGTGGCCTTTTGCAGTTGGAAGATGGTCATTTTATCAGCGCCGATTGTGTTTAAGTGCAGGCCAAGGTCTTGAGGCACTGCACCCAGTGTGCCAATCACCACTGGGACCCCCTTGACTGGGTTGTGCCAGAGTCTTTGCAGTTCGATCTTTAAATCTTCACATTGTGTCAGGTTTTCTAGTTGTTTCTCTTCAATCCTGCTGTCACCTGGGATTGCGACATCAATGTTCCATACTTTGTTTTTTAACACGATTGTGAGATCAGGAGTATTATGCTCCAGAACTCTGTCTGTCTGAATCCGGAAGTCCCAGATGAGTTTGACGTGTTTATTCTCTATAACTTTTCTGGCTTTTGATCCCACCAGTTCTTTGTCGCAGGCAGATAGTATTTGTGGCACAAGTTCCAATGAATCATCTCAGCAAGAGTGTTGTGCCTCTGCTTGGAGTCTGTCCACAATCTTCTTGCAGCAGCTGAGGATGGGATCTATTGTTTCATCTGCTGCCTTGCAGAGTCTACAGTTGGGATCTGTTTTCAGTTCTGGCTTGGCTGGCCTTGGTTCGAATGGCTTGTTCTTGGGCTGCCAGAATCAGGCCCTCCTTTGTCCTCTTTTTCAGAGTTCCATTTGTGAGCCACAGTCATGTTTTTTCTTTGTCAATTTGACTGTCTATTATTATTATTGGGATGGTTTAAAATTGGTACCAAGACCATAAAATACAATTTCATTTGTATCTAAATCTAAACCTCACTCTCTTTTTTAAAATGTTTTGGGAATCACTTAGAATCATAGAGTTGGAAGAGACCTCGTGGTCTTCGTGGGTCAACCAGTCCAACCTCCTGCCAAGATACAGGAAACTTGAGAAACTGCAAGTCGCTTCTGGTGTGAGAGAACTGGTCATCTGCAAGGACGCTGCTAAGGGGAATGCCCAGATGTTTTACAATCATGTGTGAGACTTCTCTCATGTCCCCACATGAGAAGCTGGAGCTGACAGGCAGGAGCTCACCCCGTTCCCCGGATTCAAACCACCGACCTTTTGGTCGGCAGTCCTGCCGGCACAAAGGTTTAACCCATTGCACTGATATCCCCCCAGGTGGCAGAATCTCCCGCCTTCAAGCTGGTCTGAACCGCAGCAGGGAGTTCCGCAGTTCCAGAGGGCCAAGTTGGGTCTGACTGACGGAATGTGCCCCAGCGAGCAGCTCAAGCAAAACTCAAGACTGCATGACGCTTTTCTTTCACTTTCCCCTTTCCCTCTCTTTGTAACAAAGCCCCTATAAAACACTTAAGATTTGAAACTTTAAATCCTTTCCGCTTGATACTTCGTGTCTTTCACTGACTGAAACTTTTCTAACATAAAATAAACCCTTTTCTGAGCTCCGGGGAACCGTGAGCTCACCGGGGACGCCTTCCCGGCCTCCCCGGGCCCCCGAATCTGCGTTAGTTAAAACCGTGGATACGGAGGTTTTCCTAATGGGCCCCCTTATCCGCCAAAACAACAACATGGCGGATCGGCCCCGTTCAAATTTTATATTTTTCTACATCAAATTCTAAGACTAACTGCCATCTCGGTTTTTCCATTTTGGACTCCTGCACCCATGAAATAATTGTTTTTGTTTAAATATTAAATTTGGCCGAGGGAACAGCTGATTGTCAAAATTTTGCCGGCTTTTCCGGACTGCTCCGTTCCGCTCGCTGCTGCTCGCTCCTGCATGGCCCCCGCCGCCGGGGACCCACCGCCGCCGCCCAAGTGGGAGCCTCGGATGAGAAGGGTCGGGCAGGGAGGCCCGATCCCCGGTTGGGAGCTCTAGTTCCACCAAGGACAAGGCAATGGAACCCCGCTCCCCCTTCTGCTCCAGCTCCTGCTTCAAGGAAGGATCGATCTCCTGTTGACCAGCCTGAAACCATGGACTGACCTCTACCTCCAAGCCCCCCTGCCCGGACTTTGGGATTTCTAGTTTTCCTTTTTTCCTTTTTATGAAATAAAATAAAATATTTTCTTACTGTAATGAACTGGGGTTGGGATGGATTGTGGGTTGGGATATTATGAAATGCCTGTGTATTAGTGATGCCTGTGATTTATGATTATGATATGTAACCCTTATGAATTCCTCTGTATCCTCACCCCCCCTTGACCCTCGCCCGCACAAAACCGGCGTGACCAGGAACTGCCTGAGGAAAGAGCCCCAGCCTCTTCCTCAATCACCCATTGATTGACTCATCAGCATGGACAATACTGCTGATCCCCAACCCTAGCCATCGGAGCAAGGCCAGCGAGGGAAAGGGGTCAGCAGAGCCTCGGAAAGAAAGGACTGATATATCACCAAGATGTTGTTGATCCTCCGGGTGGTCCGATATCGATCTAGCTTATTCAAAATGCTCCCCAAAGCCCATCAAGGACTGGAAAGCTCTTTGTTTGTCAAGATCACCCTCTTCCTGCCTGGGACAAAGGCCCGCATTCCAGCTGGCAGGAAAACCCAAAATCCCATCATCTTTCCCCCTTTGCCCGCGGGCGTCCCGCCTCCTCACTCCTGATTGGTCCAGACTCAGAAGCGAGCGGAGAGCGCTCATTGACCCTCCCGAGGCGAGGAAACGTTCTGATTGGTTGAAAGCTGAGGCAGGCCGCCAAGCCTCCTCCCAGCTGTTCCAGCCTCAGCCAATCAGTGTCAAGCCGGCCGGCAGGGGGCGGCGGGAGTTTCAAACTGCTTTCTTTTGTCTTGTACTGTATAAAAATGCCTGGAATCTTTGTATCACCATGCTTGCAGTGGAATGATTCCTGTAAGGCATCTGATCTCAGCTGAATCACAATAAACCTCGATCGCTGGACTTCTTCCGCCTCTGGTGAGCTTATTATATTTTAAAATATCCCCGCGCTCTTGGATTGGCTTCCGGAAAAATCTCACCAAGGTATCCAGGACTCTCTTTGGTGCAGTCCTAGGGCTCTCCTCCCTGGAGAGACCCCCCAAAAGAGCTCGATATCAGCACCACCTCACTCTCCAGACTCAACAGAACAATCTGAGGCACCACTTGAACTACTGTGGTTCCATTGTGATGGGAACCTGGGAGTTGTAGTTCTGCAAGGTCTTTAGCCTTCTCTATCAAAGGGTGCATCTACACTGTGTAATTAATTCAGTTTGGCACCACTTGAACTGCCTTGGCTCAATTGCGAGGGGATCCTGGGAGTTGTAGTTCCATAAGGTCTTTAGCCTTCTCTGCCAAAGGGTGCATCTACACTGTGTAATTAATGCAGTTTGGCACCACTTGAACTGCTGTGACTCCACTGTGTTGGGATCCTGGGAGTTGTGGTTCTGCAAGGTTTTTATCCTTCTCTGCCAAAGGGTGCATCTACACTGTGGAAGTAATGCTGCTTAGCACCACATGAACTACTGTGGCTTCATTGTGATGGAAACCTGGGAGTTGTAGTTCTGTAAGGTCTTTAGCCTTCTCTGCCAAAGAGTGCATCTACACTGTGGAATTAATGCAGTTTGCGTCCATTTGAACTGTCGTGGTTGCCTGTGATTTAGTGCTGGGAGTTGTAGTCTGAATAAGTACCACACTCTTTGGCAGACCACGTAAAACTATAGCTCCCAGGATTCCATAAGGTGGAGCCATGGAGGTTAAAGTGGTGTCAAACTGCATTTAACATGGCAGTGTAGACCCACCTTTGGCATCAGTGGAGGAGACCCAAAGCGGCTCACGCTTAAAAAGCTATTCCAATTAAAAACGTATTATGAGGGTTGAATGAAAAGTAATGCCTCAACCTTCATAACTCCTCAACAGATGGCAGGACTGGTATGCGGCAGGTACTGGCTTGTTCAGTAGACTCTCCTCTACAGTTCCATTTTGGCAGAAAGCCTTAGCATTGAATGGTTGTGTTGTTAAAGTGCGAAGTATGCAACCCTGCGCAGACGGTCGGTCAATGCACCTTAAGCAACGTCCAGTCATTGAATTCTTGACAGCAGAAGGTGTCACCCCAAAGGAGATTCATCAGAGAATGAAAGCTGTTTATGGTGATTGTGTTGATGTGAGTACTGTGCGTCGTTGGGCGAGAAAGTTTAAAGATGTTGAGGTGGGAACATCTGACTTGTGTGACAAACAAACATTTGGACATCCTGTGACAGTAACCACCGAGTTTCACAAGCAAAAGGTTGACAGATTGATTCAGGACGATCGTTGTATCACTCAGAGAGAAATTTAAAGCATAATTGGCATTTCACAAGAACGTGTGGGTCACATTATTGCTTTACTTGGCTATCAGAAGATCTGTGCACGATGGGTATCCAGGATGAGAGAACTGTGAGATGCTGGTGGCGGAAACAGTGTATGCTTCTTCCGTGATGGCTTCAGAAAATTTGTTCATCGTTGGCAGAAATGTATCCAATTGTCTGGTGACTTTATGGAAAAGCAAATAGTGGTAGTTAAAGAGCACATTCTAAGGATTGTTTCTGTGTTTGATTTATTAAAATATCCCCATCCAAACCCAAGTAACGAAGGTGGAGGCATTACTTTTCATTCAACCCTCGTATATTCTGGTTTGGCCTCCTCTGGAAGAAGGAACACCAGGGACAGGAGGCTTCACACGAGTCTATCCTCAGCTTCATTTCCAAATGTAATGGAATGACTGATTACAGGTATTCATAGGAATCCATCACCAGGCATTTACGCTCTGAGCCTCTTTGCCAGATGGAGGAAAAGCAAGGCAGAGTATCCAAGACCAGCTCCAGAAAAGAGGGTGATCAGGTGGGATTGTTTCAACCTCTGAGCCTATTCAGAGCCCCGTAATTGTGTTTTCATTTTCCCCAAAGCGGCCTATTCGAAAGGGGGAGTTTAGTGGGCTGTCCCTTGAGTCCCAGATTAAATATGAGCCTGTCTCCGATGCAGCGAAAGGATTTGTTCAGTGTTAAGGAGTCTCTTTCATTCCCCCCAAAAGGTCATTTTCAAGCAAGCCTATTATGTGATGCTAATAAATCTCACCCCCTTCTGTTCCCTCGCATTCCCTATTACTTGCTTTTGGAAAAAATACAGCCCAAAGCCATGAAAATGACACCTGAAAAGAACCAAGCACTTCAATGGACTAAGAATTAAGAAAAACTGCCTCTTGGCTCAGCCTTGGACCATCTAGAACAGACATGGAACATCTAGAACAGGCATGGCTCAAACTTGGTCCATCTAGAACAGGCATGGACCATCTAGAACAGACATGGCTCAACCTTGGACCATCTAGAACAGGCATGGCTCAGCCTTGGACCATCTAGAACAGGCATTCACAATCTAGAACAGGCTTGACTCATCATTGGACCATCTAGAACAGGCATGGACCATCTAGAACAGGCATGGCTCAGCCTTGGGCCATTTAGAACAGGCATGGATAATCTAGAACAGGCATGGCTCAGCCTTGGACCATCTAGAACAGGCATGGCTCAGCCGTGGACCACTTAGAACAGGCATGGATAGTCTAGAACAGGCATGGCTCAGCCTTGGGCCATCTAGAACAGGCATGGCCCTCCAGGTGTTTTAGACTTCAACTTCCACATTTCTTACTGAGTATCCTTGCAAGCACATCTGGTGGGGACGAGGGACAGGGCCTTCTCGGTGGTGGCCCCTCGACTCTGGAACTCTCTCCCACTGGAGATCAGAACCGCCCCTTCTATCCTGACGTTTAGGAAACAGGTGAAGACTTGGTTATGGAGACAGGCATTCGACGAGTGAGCCAACACCCTGAGATATGGATGGAGGATGATGAGCAACGATTTTAGTGTGACAACTGACCATTATAGTTATTGATTGTAATTGCTGTTTTAATGTTTTACTGTAATATGTATTATGATGTTTTATTGATTGTATGTGATATTATGGTTGGAAACCGGTCTGAGTCCCTCAAGAGAGGTGAGAAGGTCGGTATACAAAACTTTTAAATAAATAAATATCCGTGACCTTGGGTTTGGGAGTTGTAGTTCACTTACATCCAGAGAGTACTGTGGACTCAAACAATGATGGATCCGGAACAAATTTGGCACGAATACTCAAAATGCCCAAATGTGAACACTACTGGATTTTGGGGAAAATAGACTTGACGTTTGGGAGTTGTAGTTGCTGGGATGTATAGTTCACCTACAATCAAAGAGCATTCTGAACCCCATCGACGATAGAATTGAGCCAGACTTTTCACACAGACCCCTTTGACACCTCCTTGCAACCCCCCCGGGGTCCCGACCCCCATGTTGAGAAATGCTGGGCTACATGGATGTTTGACTTGCTCTAATAAGGCATGTTATTATCCTATGTAGTTGTGAACATGTTGGGCATTGAGGGAAGGATGCCAAAAAGAAATCTTATGGGAGGGAGAGGCTCTCAGTGGGGTTTCCCACCTGTTTACCCACATTTCTTGATTGGCAAATGAATCATAGGGAATTTCTTTTTCCATTCCTGTTCGGAAGTATTGAGACCAGAATTGTGAAGCTGCTGTGATGCCCAACCCACCAAAGGAAGAACCAGTGTGTGTGTGTGTATTTATGTGTGAAGGTAAGCAAGCTGTTGAGGAAGAAATGCCCAAGAAATCTCGGATCCGGGAAAAGGGAGGTGTGGCTGCGTAACACTTCTTCTCTCGTTCTGGAGAGAAAAGCGGTTCATGCTCCAACAGGCACAAAATAGAGCAGATTAAAGAGGTGGGTGGGAAGGGAAAAGCAATCCTACTAGCCAAGAATAATGGAACGAAAAAGGAGGGTGCGGAAGGGGTGAGGGAGGGGGGCCTTCCTCCTTTCCACATGTAATCGTTATGGTGTTCAAGGGGGGGAAGAGCAGCCAGGCACTGCTCCATAATGCTTTGGTGGCAACAACTGGCACAAGGTGCTTCCTCCTTTCCAAATGTCATAATTATGGCATCCAAGGGAGAGAAGAGCAGCCAGACACAGCTCCATAATGCTTTGGAGTCTACAACTAGTGCAAGGTCCTTCCTCTTTTCCAAATGTATTTACGATGCCCTCCAAACTAGAGAAGAGCAGCCAGACACCGCTCCATAATGCCTTGGTGCCAACAACTAGTGCAAGCTCTTTCCTCCTTTCCAAATTTGATCATTATGGCATCCAAGGGAGAGAAGAGCAGCTAGACACATCTCCATAATGCCTTGGTACCAACAACTAGTGCAAGGTGCTTCCTCCTTTCCAAATGCAAACATTGTGACATCCAAGGGAGAGAAGAGAAGAAAGGCACAGCTCCATCATGCTTTGGTGTCAACAACTAGTGCAAGCTCTTTCCTCTTTTCCAAATGTGATCATTATGGCATCCAAGGGAGAGAAGAGCAGCCAGACACAGCTCCATAATGCCTTGGTGCAAACAACGAGTGCAAGCTCTTTCCTCCTTTCCAAATGTGCTATGGCATCCAAGGGAGAGAAGAGCAGCCTGGCACAGCTCCATCATGTTTTGGTGCCAACAACTAGTGCAAGTTCCTTCCTCCTTTCCAAATATAATCATTATGGCATCCAAGGGAGAGAAGAACAGCCAGGACCATCATACCTTGTTCCCAGTAACTTAGAAAGACTCCCTCATTTTCATCCTGTCTTGCCATGTTTCCAATGCTTGTTAACACCCCCCTTCTGTATTCAACACAATGGCTTTTGAGGGAGAGAAGAGCAGTTCCTCTTTGCCTTGGTGCTAGCAACTGATGAGATGCCTTCTGTCTTTCTCAGGTGCCATTGTGTTCCGTTGCACGCTGGGCCTGTAACAGCTGTACTTTTCTATAGGACGTATACTTTAAGCCCAGCGGGAAGCCAGGGCGCCTCAAAGAGAGGTTCTCAGGGATTTTTCTGAAGTGATGGTCTTTAGAGTCTTTAATGATACAACAAAGTCTTTATTATGGAACAAACAACAAATCTTCAATGGTTCAAACAACACTTCAAGGTTTTCTTAGTCTAGTCCTCAATGGGCTGGTATATATTTATATTTATCGTGTCATCAGCAACCTAACTTTGATTAACTGTACTTTCTCTGTAGGAAAAAACCCTAACTTTGATTAACTGTACTTTCTCTGTAGGAAAAAAACCCTTTTAACCTCTCCCAGGCTGTTTACTATCTATGCCTCATTGGTGTGGGTCCTACTACCGATTCCAAATGCGTCTGGGTATCGAGTAGACCTACCAGCCGAGGCTTGAAGATATTTCAGCTGGAGTTCTGTGGATCTGTAGAGCTGTCCTCCCTCAGAGAATTATTTGAAAACTTCAGGGCTGTTTTCCCTCTGTTTGCTGTGGGGCTGAGAGGCTGTGAGCTCTCAGTCAGAGCCTTGGGACCTTTCCCCTGGAATTTCTGTTTCTGTTTCCCTGGATGCTATTGAGAAAAGAAGCTTTTCTACAGGACGAGCTGGTCTACGTCCTATAGTTTAGCTTCCTTGTGTGAGACTGCCCAAAAAATGGCTCCTTTCCCTCCCAGAGCCCTGAACAAGGGGTGGAAGCAAAGCTTAATTATGATGGACAGGAGGCCTGCCCTATGACTGCAAACAGATAACAGAAAGAAAATGAAGTTGGAGCTCCTGGTACAGCCGTACCAGCACACTTGCCTTATAGAATCATACAATCAAAGAATCAGAGTTGGAAGACACTTCATGGGCCATCCAGTCCAACCCCCTTCTGCCAAGAAGCAAGAATATTGCATTCAAATCACCCCTGACAGACAGCCATCCAGCCTCTGTTTCAAAGCTTCCAAAGAAGGAGCCTCCACCACACTCCGGGGCAGAGAGTTCCACTGCTGAACGGCTCTCACAGTCAGGAAGTTCTTCCTCATGTTCAGATGGAATCTCCTCTCTTGTAGTTTGAAGCCATTGTTCCATTGCGTCCTAGTCTCCAGGGAAGCAGAAAACAAGCTTGCTCCCTCCTCCCTGTGGCTTCCTCTCACATATTTAAACATGGCCATCATGTCTCCTCTCAGCCTTCTCTTCTTCAGGCTAAATATGCCCAGCTCCTTAAGCCGCTCCTCATAGGGCTTGTTCTCCAGACCCTTGATCATTTTAGTCGCCCTCCTCTGGACACATTCCAGCTTGTCAATATCTCTCTTGAATTGTGGTGCCCAGAATTGGACACAATATTCCAGGTGTGGTCTAACCAAAGCCTTGACTTTGGAGGGAGAGAAGACCAGCCAGACATGGCTCCGTTATGCCTTGTTCCCAGCAACTAGTGTTCTTCTCTCCCTCCAAAGCCAAAGCTGCCATTGCCCTGGAGTTGCAGGGAGAGAAGAGCAGCAAGCACCTGCAGTACTTTACTCAATACTCTCTCTCACTGCCACCTCCATTTCCACGCGTGTTATGTATTTTTTACATCATAAGCCTCAGGGCTGCGTATTGCCAAATCAGCCATTTTTAAGCAGCTCTGCATCCTTTCTAAATACTCCGAACGAAGACGCAAACTGGGTGCTTCACCCATTGCTTTGGATCTGGATCGCTTCCTCTGGATTACCACCTCCACATCCTTGTCAGGCCAAGATGAGAATTCCTTTCCCAAAGTGCTTTTTTCGCCCCTTTGACGGCGGCCCTGATTTCCTATTAAAACCCTGCTGCCAGTAAACGCATTTTTTAAAAAATTATAATAATCCGAGTGGGAACTGGTAAAAGGCTTTGCTAATTTATTTTATTTTATTTATGAGGGGAGAGTCGGCTCGCATCAAGGCGCTTTCTGCCGGATGACGCCCTGAGCTTATTAAATTCATTAATTGTCCTGCGACGTGCTGATGGTCATTTGGTTGGACAAATGGAAAGGAGGAAGGAGACAAAAGAACAGAAGAGAGCAAGAATGGCTGCAACCGCTGGATAGGAGCAGCAGGATGGATGGGAAGACGGATAGCAAAGCCAATTCCCTCATCCGGTGTCCAGATGCAATTCTTGATCAAATTAGCTTTCTTAGGAAGCCGTGAATAATTTTTGCAATTTCCCTCCTGCTCCCAAAAAGCCATTTAAAAGAAACCCACTCTGCTGTCAAAGGCTATTATTTGTGGTTCAGGATTGGATTCTGTGCAAAATTCAGACATGGCTTTTGTTTTGCATCGAAAGCATAATTTTCTGTTCAGGGAATGGATTTTTCCCTCCTTCTGGATAAATTATTTTCTGTGCCGAAAACAATTATTTCTAGCCATATTTTTTGCTCTGTTTTCTGTGCAGAAATGCCATGTGTAAATGAGTCTTGGGCTGTGAAATGTTTTTGCTAATACTGCGTTATTTTCGCAGGGCTTTCCCCAACATGCAGCAAACATATTGTTTGGAGATTATATGTATAAGTTGGGGGGCAGGAAAAGAGATTCAATAGATGGGCTCAAAGCCAACCTTAAAAACTGTGGCATAGACACCGAGAACTGGGAAGCCCTCACCCTTGAGCGCTCTAGCTGGAGGTCAGCTGTGACCAGCAGTGCTGCAGAATTTGAAGAGGCACAAATGGAAAATGAAATGTTGGTGGGCAGGAAAAGAAATTTAAAGATGGGCTCAAAGCCAACCTTAAAAACTCTGGCATAGACACTGAGAACTGGGAAGCCCTGGCCCTTGAGCGCTCTAGATGGAGGTCAGCTGTGACCAGCAGTGCTGCAGAATTTGAAGAGGCACAAATGGAAAATGGAATGTTGGTGGGCAGGAAAAGAAATTTAAAGATGGGCTTAAAGTCAACCTTAAAAACTGTGGCATAGACACTGAGAACTGGGAAGCCCTGGTCCTTGAGCACTGTAGCTGGAGGTCAGCTGTGACCAGCAGTGCTGTGGAATTTGAAGAGGCACGAATGGAGGGTGAAAGAGAGAAATGTGCCAAAAGAAGGCGGTCCCGGTCAGGGTTGGCTTGATGTGCCTTCCTCTTGGCACATTTCTCCCTTTTGCCCTCCATTCGTGCCTCTTCAAATTCTACAGCACTGCTGGTCACAGCTGACCTCCAGCTAGAGTGCTCAAGGACCAGGGCTTCCCAGTTCTCAGTGTCTATGCCACAGTTTTTAAGGTTGGCTTTGAGCCCATCTTTCAATCTCTTTTCCTGCCCACCAACATTCAATTTTCCATTCTTGAGTTCGGAGTAGAGCAACTGCTTTGGGAGATGATGGTCGGGCATTCGGACAACGTGGCCAATCCAGTGAAGTTGATGGCGGAGGACCATTGCTCCAAAGGCTTACCTTGGCCCAATGCCGAGCCTCAAGGAATTGTGGGAGTTGAAGTCCACCACAGCTGGAGGGCCAAAGGTTCCCTACCCCTGGAGTAGAGTAACTGCTTTGGGAGATAGTGATCAGGCATTCGGTCAACATGGCCTTCAGTCCAGCGGAGTGATGGCGGAGGACCATCGCTTCAGTGCTGGTGGTCTTTGCTTCTTCCAGAACGCTGACATTTCTCTGCCTGTCTTCCCAAGACATTTAGAGAACTTTTCAGAGGCTATGCTGATGGAATCATTCCAGGAGTTGCATGTGACGTCTGTAGACTGTCCATGTTTTGCAGGCATATAGCAGGGTTGGGAGGACAATGGCTTTGTGAACAAGCCCCTTGGGCTCCCTACGGATGTCCCAGTCCTCAAACCCTCTCTGCTTCATTTGGAAAAATGCTGCACTCGCAAAGCTCAGGCAGTGTTGAATTTCGGTATCAATGTTATCTATCAGCTTATCTATCTGAGTGCATCTCTTCCTACGAACCCTCCAGGAACTTAAGATCATCTGAGGAGACCCTGCTCTCGATCCCTCCTGCCTTGCAAGCATGTCTGGCAGGGACAAGAGACAACTCAAGGTGACTTACAATTTGGCAGCAATTTGATGCCACAACAGTTCTGCGAAGGTGTTTAGAGTGGCTTGTGGGTCTTCTTCTGAATGTGCACAGATAACGTTGTCATCCGCATATTGGAGTTCTATAACAGATGTTGTTGTAACCTTGGTTTTGGCTGAGGTTCAGTAGCTTGCCATCTGTCCGATAGATGAGATCCACTCCGGTGGGAAGCTTCCCATCAACAAGGTGAAGTATCATA
The DNA here is from genome assembly GCF_025583915.1 of Anolis sagrei ordinatus. Taxonomy (NCBI): domain Eukaryota; kingdom Metazoa; phylum Chordata; class Lepidosauria; order Squamata; family Anolidae; genus Anolis; species Anolis sagrei. Next base: position 4,456,041 of record NW_026847771.1, on the reverse strand, counting down.
GCGATGAAGATGGAAAATAAGGTTGGGGCAATAACACATCCCTGTTTGACACCTGTTTCCACCTTAAATCCATCGAGGGGGACCCCCAAGACCACCAGTAATGGCGCTGTGTGTTTTGATGCCACAACAGTCATAAATACCATTAAAACATTTAACATGACATCGTATGCTTCTGCGAAGGTGTTTAGAGTGGCTTATAGGTCTTCTGAATGCACACAGATGATGTTGTCATCCGCATATTGGAGTTCTATGACAGATGTTGTAACCTTGGTTTCGGCTGAGGTTTAATAGCTTGCCATCTGTCCGATAGATGATTTCCACCCCGGTGGGAAGCTTCCCATCAACGAGGTGAAGTATCATAGCGATTAAGGTGGAAAATAAGGTTGGGGCAATAACACATCCCTGTTTGACACCTGATTCCACCTTAAATCCATCGAGGGGGTCCCGCAAGACCACCAGTAATGGCTCTGTGTGTTTTGATGCCACAACACTCATAAATACCATTAAAACATTTAACATGACATCGTATACTTCTGCGAAGGTGTTTAGAGTGGCTTGTAGGTCTTCTTCTGAATGTGCACAGACGATGTTGTCATCCGCATATTGGAGTTCTATAACAGATGTTTTTGTAACCTTGGTTTCGGCTGAGGTTCAATAGCTTGCCATCTGTCCGATAGATGAGATCCACTCCAGTGGGAAGCTTCCCATCAACGAGGTAAAGTATCATAGTGATGAAGATGGAAAATAAGGTTGGGGCAATAACACATCCCTGTTTGACACCTGATTCCACCTTAAATCCATCGAGGGGATCCCCCAAGACCACCAATAATGGCACTGTGTGTTTGTGGCATAGCCACTCCAATTTGCTCACCTATGTAAATTGGGGGAAAAAAAGCAAGGACATGAATGGACCCTTGAATGCAACCAAGCCCACCGGGTTGAAAATCACCTACGTACACACAGACCCATTGAAACGCTATATGGAAAGATGCCATAATTTGCTTAATGACAAGGCTGGGTGGGAAAGATCCACCCCAATCTGCCCTATGATCTATGGGGTTAATTCATTCCGGCGAAGCAGGCCATAAAGGATGAAAAGGGAAAAAAAGCGGGGAGGAGCGGTGCATATTTATGCTTAGAAGAGCCGAAGGTGCTCATTAAATCTATTTGCACTATAAATTGAAATCCGCGGGAGCTCTCCCCGGCGCCGGAGCCTTCAATCATCATCACAGCGCTTTCATTTTCTGGGGGAGTCAAAAAGAGGACCCATCATCATTTTCCCCCTTCAGTGGTTGACCCTTGAGGCTAATGGCTTTGCAAGTGGCAGGGAGTTCCACAGACCTTTTGCCCCAGGGCTCTACAATGGCTTTCCCTAAATGAGAGGGCAGTCCTCGTGGGAGTTGCAGTTTTCCAAGGTCCTTCGCAATCTCTGCCAACATAGAAAGAATGGGGTTCGACGCTGCGTCAACTGCCATAGCTCTTGGCTATGGAGTCATAGGAGTTCTAGTTTTCCAAGGTTGCTAGCCATCCAGGACATATTTACACTGTAGAACGAATGCAGTTCTACACCACTTTTACTGCCACTGCTCAGTTCAACGGAACCATGGGAGTTGTAGTTTTCCAAGGTCCTTAGAGATCTTTGCCAAAAGGGTACATCTCTATTCTGTAGAATGAATGCAGTTTGGCACCACTTTAAATGCCATGGCTAGATACTATGGAATCATAGGAGTTGCAGTTTTTCAAGGTCCTTAGTAATCCCGGCCAAAGGGTTCATCGACACCATGGAATGAATGCATCTTGACACCACGTTACTCACTATAGCTCAATGCCATTGAATCATGAGAGTTGTAGTTTCCCAAGGGCCTTAGCAATCTCCTCCAAGGGGTGCATTGATACTATGGAATGAATGCAGTTTGACACCGCTTCACCCCCATAGCTCAATGCTATTGAATCATGGGAGTTGTCGTTTTCCAAGGGCACTAGCTATCTCCGCCAAGGAGTGCATCGACACTGTGGAATGAATGCAGTTTGACATCACTTCACCCCCATAGCTCAATGCTATTGAATCATGGGAGTTATAGTTTTCTAAAGGCTCTAGCTATCTCCACCAAGGGGTGCATCGACACTGTGGAATGAATGCAGTTTGACATCACTTCAGCCACCACAGTCCTATGTTATTGGATCATGAGAGTTGCAGTTTTTCAAGGACCTTAGCATCTCCGCTAAGAGGTACATAGTAGGGCTGGGCGGTTTCGTTTCGTTAATTCGTAATTCGTTAATAATTCGTTGATTTTTTCAATTACAAAACGATAACGAACCATTCTGGAGCAATTTTTTAAAAAAACGAATTTTTAAATAGTTTTGTAAATGCTTCGTATTTCGTTATTGTATTCGTTTCGTTATTGTTTTGAGGTCGTTTCGTTATTATTTCCGCATGTCTGGGGCAAGTTTTATGGTTGCTTTTTGTTTAATTAGTGAAAAAAAATTATAATATCACACCAACAGTCAACAACAGAGGGAGAGGGAAGCTTCAGAAGGTTTTGGAGGTTTTTTAGCGTATTTCGCGGTCGCGTCCGCCATTAACGAATCGATTCGTTATTGTTTTGTAATTTTTTTCACATTTACGAAATTTCGTAAATATCGAACTTTTTAAAAGGAAAATTTTGTAATTATTTTAAATAACGAAACGCAAAAAACCCCCAAAAACGAATCGATTTTAGAAACAAATTTTTCCGTTGTTACCCAGGCCTAGTACATAGCTCAATGTGGGAGTTGTAGTTTTCCAAGGTCCTTAGCGATCTTTGGAAACATTCTCCTGTCAATGCAACCAATGAGAAAACATACTGATATATATGTATATATAAATATATTCCCTTTCCAAACCAGAAGAAGGTTTTGTATTGACTACTCTGTCTGACATCTTGCACGGATCGTTAGCTGGAGGATGGAGATGTCTCAGCGCCAGCAACCCAGAACTGTGCTTAAGTCGTGAAAACAAACAGGCTTCTGGGAGAGGACCGAGAGGCAGAGGCGCAGGAGAAGGTCTTTGGGGATGCATTTGGGTTCATGTGCGCCAGATGCGCCAATGCACCACCCTGAGACGCATGGAGGGCAGATGGAGATGCAGTTCAACAACACAAACGTCTCTATGGATGCACAGCACAGAAGAGGAGAAAAGAAGTTGAACCAAACTCTTCTTTTGGGCCACTTTTTAGTTTTAAGAAGTGCCTGAAATACTCACAACCTCTGAGGATGTTTGCCATAGATGCAGGCGCAACGTCAGGAGAGAATGCTTCTAGAACATAAACCTACAACAACCTACAACAATCCTGCCTGAAATACTCCCGATGTGAAGCCATCTTTCTGCCTTTCCCCAAACAACATTAAAAAAAACAGGGGAATTCCAGACAAGAAACAATCAGGGACAGCTAATCACTCTCAATGTGATGGCGCGAGTGGCGCCACCTATATGTAGAACTGTAAGTTGCAGGATTTGAACTATTGTATCAAGCCTGATTTTGCCTTTTTACCCTGTAAATACATAGTTGGATTGATTGGTTATTTATAGCTGTCCTCACCTTTTTGCCTTGTTTTTTTACTCGTGTTCTATTTTGAAATGGTCATATGACTGATCAAATAAATAAATATCATTATTATTATTATAGCTGTCAATCAATGTTGTTTGCACCAGTTAAACTGCTCCTCCTGCTCAATTGTTTGACCCCACCTCTTCCTAGAGAGCAGGACAGTGTTTCCTTTTCCATTCCACCATCAAACTTTCTATCAGATGGATGTGTGTGTGTGAGAGAGACTTGGCTCTAAAGCCCTTGATTAAGTAACCTCTCAACATCAATTCCGAGGTTCTTACCCTTGAGACTTATGCTTCATGTTCAGATCAACCTGAGAAGTCTCAAGCGCCTTCAAACCAGTTTTTTGGCACCAGAGGAAGGCTTTGTGCCTTCAAAATATAGGCCATTGGAATTGGGGTTGTGATTATTCCGATATTCACAGCCGTTGAGAAAGAGGGACCTGGAAAAGTTCTCAGCTGCAAAACTCCTTGGACCCAAGACAACCAGAGACTGTAATGTATATTTTCCTTTACCCCTTTGAAACTTCCAGCTTATTGCTTTAAAGGGATAACTCTGTGAACAATAAAACCTATTTTGAGTTATCTACAATGTTTTGGTCCTTGGGAGTTCCAGTTTTCCTAAAGGAGGGCAAGAAGCAATCCCCTGGGGAAAGATGTCACGTCCATGCCTCTTTCACTAAGAGTTATAGCCCCCCAGGCGCGACGGTACACTCAACAAAGGATTCCCCCAGGTAGTAACAAGCCAGACGTTGAAAACTGCTAGGCCATTAAATGCTAATCAAGGTGGTCAATTGGAACATTCACACCTACCTCCAACACACAAGAGTTCTTTCTCCCACCCTGGACATTATTCCACAGATATATATAAACCCCATTTTCCTAGTTTCCAACAGACCTCACAACCTCTGAGGATGCCTGCCATAGATGCAGGCGAAACGTCAGGAGAGAATGCTTCTGGAACATGGCTGTACAGGCCAAAAAACTTACTGCCAACCATTTCCCCAAACTGTTTGAAGTCCCACATATGATAGTGTAGATGGGGCCTTGGTTATGGAGAAGACCTTTTAATTCCAATGGCAACTCAGTGACTGCTTGTACTTGAATGGGAGACCACTAAAGATTGTCAATCTTACGCAGTTTGGGCTCAGCAGGATGCTGGGGATTCTGATTCTGAGGATGAGATTTTCACTGAGTCTGTGTCTGTTCCCAGATTGAACTTCAGACAGAAATGCAGGTCATGGATCACAGAAACAGGCCGACAGCTGCAGAACAGATAGGAGATGTTTCGCTTAAGATTCAGGTCTTCTCGGCGTTTAGAGAAGGGGGAGTTGTCCCGTGATATGAGATTAGGTCTCGGCCTCGAGAGAGCTAAGGAAAAGTTAATGCAATGGTTCCTCAACCTTCCTAATGCCGCGACCTCTTAATACAGTTCCTCAAGTTGTGGTGACCCCCAACCATAACATTATTTCCGTTGCTACTTCATGACTGCACTTTTGTTACTGTTATGAATCGTCATGTAAATACCCGATATGCAAAATGTTTTTTCATTCACTGGACCCAATTTGGCATAAATCCCCAATATGTCCTGAGTCGCCTGCTGGCTGAGAGGGGCGGTATATAAATATAGTAAATAATAATAATAATAATAATAATAATAATAATAATAATAATAATAAAAAGTTTGAATACTGGTTGGGTTGGGGGGGGGTTGATTTTGTCATTTGGGAGTTGTAGTTGCTGGGATTTATAGTTCACCTCCAATCAAAGAGCATTCTGAACTCCACCAACGATGGAATTGAACCAGTCTTGGCACACAGAACTCCCATGACCAACAGAAAATACTTGAAGGGTTTGGTGGGCATTGACCCTGGGTTTTGGAGTTGTAGTTCACCTACATCCAGAGAGCACTGTGGACTCAAATAATGACAGAGCTGGACCAAACTTGGAATGAATCCTCAATATGCCCAAATGTGAACACTGGTGGAGTTTGGGGAAAATAGACCTTGACATTTGAGAGTTGTACTTGCTGGGATTTATAGTTCACCTACAATGAAAGAGCATTCTGAACTCCAGCAACGATGGAATTGAACCAGTCTTGGCATACAGAACTCCCATGACGAACAGAAAATACTTGAAGGGTTTGGTGGGCATTGACCTTGGGTTTGGGAGTTGTAGTTCACCTACATCCAGAGAGCACTGTGGACTCAAACAATGATGGAGCTGGAGCAAACTTGGCATGAGTCCTCAATATGCCCAAATGTGAACACTGGTGGAGTTTGGGGGAAATAGACCTTGACATTTGGGAGTCGTAGTTGCTGAGATGTATAGTTCACCTACAATAAAAGAGCATTCTCAACTCCACCAATGATGGGATTGAACCGAACTTGTCTCACAGAACTCCCATGACCAACAGAAAATACTGGAAGAGTTTGGTGGGCATTAACCTTGCATTTGGCAGTTGTAGTTCACCTACATCCAGAGAGCACTGTGGACTCAAATAATGATGGATCTGGACCAAACTTGGAATGAATCCTCAATATGCCCAGATGTGAACACTTTTGGAGTTTGGGGAAAATAGACCTTGACATTTGGGAGTTGTACTTGCTGGGATTTATAGTTCACCTACAATCAAAGAGCATTCTGAATTCCACCAACAAAGGAATTGAACCAGTCTTGGCATACAGAACTCCCATGACCAACAGAAAATACTGAAAGTGTCTAGTAGGCACTGACTTTGAGTTTGGCAATTATAGTTCACCTACATCCAGAGAGCACTGTGGACTTAAACAATGTTTGATCTGGACCAAACTTGGCATGAATCCTCAATATGCCCAAATGTGAGCACTGGTGGAGTTTGGGGGAAATAGACCTTGACATTTGGGAGTTGTAGTTGCTAGGATTTATAGTTCACCTACAATTTAAGAGCTTTCTGAACCCCGCCAACGATAGAATTGGGCCAAACTTCCCATACAGGTCTCCTATGACCAACAGTAAATATTGTGTTTTCTGATGGCCTTTGGTGACCCTTCTGACACCCCTCGTGACGTCCCAAGGGGTCCCGACCCCCAGGCTGAGACTTGAAAGAACTTCAACTACCCTAAAGGTATCAGTGCTAGGAAGCTAAGTATAGTCAATCCTGGTTAGTACTTGGAAGGGAGATCACCATAACGCACTAGGACCATAGGAAGGCAATATGGAAACATTCCTTCATATTCTTTACCCAAGAAAGCCCCCAAAGCATGGGATTGCTGCACATCAACAGATACCCTGAAGGCATATGCGCATAGGAGGTGACCTGGAAGCTGACTTGGATTTTGGCAGGTTTGTTTTACAAATAATATGCAAAATAATACACTCCCCCCCCCCTCCCCAACGAGTATGCCTCTAGGTATATCGAATGCTGTCGCTACGTTTCTGACAAGCATTTGCAAAAACCGTTCTCAGCCTGTCAAGAGAAGACAGCAGATATGGGTTAAAGGATATTAGCACTTCAATATTTACGCTTGCGGCCGCGTTTGGCATGTATATATAGATATCTATGTGGAGGCCTAAAGCGTAGGAAAGATGGGGAAGGGGATGATGGGGATGGCAGTGCTTTCTCCGCTTTGACCCGGATCAGAACTTTCCCATGAACGGACTCTACAATAAACTCTTCCCAAGCTTTTTCTTCTGCCGCTTCCTTCCCCGCTTCAGTTTGGTTTTGAGCTATTTAATCATAACAGCAGGCTGAAGAGGTATTTGTTTAGCTGCAAGCGTTTGTTCTCTCCCCGATGGAAGTGGAACCGAGCCACAAATAAAACAATTACTTCTGTTCGGGGCTTTGTGCTGCGCAGACCAAGATGGCTCAATTGTTCCTCTCTGAAACACAGAGGCAGGATGAATTCCCCATAATTTTCAAGCCTGGATTGGGAGAGCTTTGCTCCAAAAACCATCTCCCTTTAAGAACTTTTGTGGTGTCATTACGACTGATGTCTTTGGCCCCATTGACACTGTCATATTGTCAATTATATGCCTTATATCAGTGGTTCTCAACCTCTCTAATGCCGTGACCCCTTAATACAGTTCGTTACGTTGTGCTGACCCCCAACCATAACATTATTTTCATTGCTACTTCATAACTGTCATTTTGCTACTGTTGTCCCATGATATGAGATTAGGACTCTGGTTGGAGAGAGCTAAGGAAATGTTAATGCAGTGGTTCTCAACCTCTCTAATGCCGTGACCCCTTAATACAGTTCCTTATGTTGTGCTGACCCCCAACCATAGCATTATATTCGTTGCTACTTCATAACTGTCATTTTGCTACTGTTGTCCCGTGATATGAGATTAGGACTCTGGTTGGAGAGAGCTAAGAAAAAGTTAATGCAGTGGCTCTCAACCTTCCTAATACCGCGACCCCTTAATCCAATTCCTCCTGCTGTGGTGACCCCCAAACATAACATTATTTTTGTTGCTACTTCATAACTGTCATTTTGTTTCTGTTGCCCTATGATATGATATTAGGACTCTGGTTGGAGAGAGTTAAGGAAAAGTAACTGCAGTGGTTCTCAACCTTCCTAATGCCATGACCCCTTAATCCAGTTCCTTATGTTGTGCTGACCCCCAAAAATAATATTATTTTCATTGCTACTTCATAACTGTCGTTTTGCTACTGTTGTCCCATGATATGAGATTAGGACTCTGGTTGGAGAGAGCTAAGGAAAAGTTAATGCAGTGGTTCTCAATCTTCCTAATGCTGCGACCCCTTAATAAGTTCCTTATGTTGTGCTGATCCCCAACCATAACATTATTTTCATTGCTACTTCATAACTGTCATTTTGCTACTTTTGTCCCGTGATATGAGATTAGGACTCTGGTTGGAGAGAGCTAAGGAAATGTTAATGCAGTGGTTCTCAACCTCTCTAATGCTGTAACCCTTTAATACAGTTCCTTATGTTGTGGTGACCCCCAAACAGAGGCGGACTTAGGTAATTTTCAATGGTAAGCAAACAGTATTTTGCCCCCCCCCCCCAATCAATCACTGAAATATATTTTCTGTTTGTCATAGGAGTTCTGTGTGCCATATTTGGTTCAATTCCATCATTGGTGGAGTTCAGAATGTTCTTGGATTGTCGGTGAACTATACATCCCAGTAACTACAACTCGCATATGTCAAGGTCTATTTTTCCCCAAGAGCGCCTCAAGAGTGCCCCTGGGCAAAATCAACTATACTGCAAATGCTTACTTCGCGTAATGGGTTGAGCCGCCCCTGCCCCCAAACATAACATTATTTTCTTTGCTACTTCATAACTGTCATTTTGCTACTGTTATCCCGTGATATGAGATTAGGACTCTGGTTGGAGAGAGCTAAGGAAATGTTAATGCAGTGGTTCTCAACCTCTCTAATGCCGTGACCCCTTAATACAGTTCCTTATGTTGTGCTGACCCCCAACCATAACATTATTTTCGTTGCTACTTCATAACTGTCATTTTGCTACTGTTGTCCCGTGATATGAGATTAGGACTCTGGTTGGAGAGAGCTAAGGGAAAGTTACTACAGTGGTTCTCAACCTTCCTAATGCCATGACCCCTTAGTACTCCAAAGGGCAAAATTAGGCACTGTTTCCATTCTGATCTGTTGTGCTGACCTCCAACCATAACATTATAACTGTTGTTTTGCTACTGTTGTCTTGTGATATGAGATTAGGACTCTGGTTGGAGAGAGCTAAGGAAATACTAATGCAGTGGTTCTCAACCTTCCTAATGCCATGACCCCTTAGTACTCCAAAGGGCAAAATTATGCATTGTTTCCATTCTGATCTTGGAAGCTAAGCAGGGTTGACCTGGTTAGGATTTGGATGGGAGACCACCAAGGAATCCCAGCTGCTGTGGGTGATATTTCAAAGGATGAAGCTGAACAACCAATTTCTGAAGGTTCTTTGGCTAAGAAAACTTTCAGGGCACCTTCAAGGCACAATGAATGGGAAATGAATCAGACGAATGAGATGAGCTTAACCTCTTAACACCGGAAGGCAAAGATGGCTATTGCATTACCTAGGGCTGAAATGATTATTATGATTATATTTATTTATACTCCGCGAAAGGAGATGCAAACACTGTGATGGCAACAGATCCCTTGTGATCTTGGAAGCTAAGCAGGCCCAGCCCTGGTTAGGATTTGGATGGGAGATCAACAATGAATCCCATATAAAACCACAACTTATTCCGGCTGAAATCCTACAAATGACTAAAGATGATAGCATCAGACATTTGGAGGAGGATGCTCTGGGTTAGAACAAACCCTTTTCATCATGATTGGGAAGAAAGATTTACAGGAACAGGAGTTAAAGTCCCTGGATTTGTCATTAATTAACATGGTATTTAGCATTGGTTCAAAATGCCCTTGTTTTTTTAATCATCTCCCCCTCCGATGTCAATCAGCTTTGCAAGATAGGATTCTGTCACTGTTTTTGTAAAACCATTGCATTCTTCAAGGGAATATGTGTTTGATGGAAAGGAGCCTCATTAATTAGAGGAAACGGGTTAAGAGAGTTTCGAAGAAGAAGAGAAAGTATCTCGACCCAATTTTCTTTCCTTCCTCTTTTTTCTCGCCTGCTGTTTGTCGACCGTTGTTTGTCGACCGTTGTTTGTCTTTAATGAGCCTTCCTTCCTACAAATATTATCGCAAGAACGTGAACGGGGTGCAGCTTCGGAGCAGATTGGCCCTGTTTATGTGGCCACCGAGGGGGCCGTAAATGTGTCCGGTCCTCAGCGAGGAAGCATATGTTTGCAATTCCTTACGTTTTTAGGACATTTGGGGAACAGATGTTGGAACCCCTGGGTGGGAGCCCCAGAATTAGAATGAGATCTCGTTGGCAAGGACAACGCTAAGGAAAGGGAGAGGATGGACCAAGCTGGAAATAGAGGACCTCTCTGGAGGAAGTCCCATCAATTATGCATCTTGCTCAATTAGACATTAACTTTATAGACTTGATTACATACTATGCATTGTATTAATGAGTTGTTGTGTGTTTTCCACAACAGAAGCATTCTCTCCTGACATTTCGCCTGCATGTATGGCAGGCATCCACAGAGGTTGTGAGGTCTGTTGGAAACTGGGCAAGTGAAGTCTGTTTGAGGTAGGTGTGAGTGTAGCAATTGGCCACCTCGATTGGCAATTAATGGTCTAGCACAGTGTTTCTCAACCTGGGGGTCGGGACCCCCAAGGGGGTCGTGAGGGGGTGTCAAAGGGGTCGCCAAAGACCACCAGAAAACATAGTATTTTCTGTTGGTCATTGGGATTCTGTGTGGGAAGTTTGACCCAATTCTATTGTTGATGGAGTTCAGAATGCTCTTCGATTGTAGGTGAACTATAAATCCCAACAACTACAACTACCAAATGTCAAGGTTTATTTTCCCCAGACTCCACCAGTGTTCACATTTGGGCATACTGAGTATTCGTGCCAAGTTTGGTCCAGATCCATCATTGCATGAATCCACAGCACTCCTCTGGATATAGGTGAACTACAACTCCCAAACTCAAGGTCAATGCCCACCAAACCCTTCCAATGTTTTCTGTTGGACATGGGAGTTCTGTGTGCCAAGTTTGGTTTAAATCCATCGCTGGTGGAGTTTAGAATGCTCTTTGATTATAGGTGAACTATAAATCCCAGCAACTACAAATATGGTTGGGGGTCACCACAACATATGGAACTGCATTAAGGGGTCACAGCATTAGCAAGGTTGAGAACCACTCAACCTTGAACCACTCAACCTAGCAGATTTCAAGGTGTGGCTTCTTACTGCCTGGTGGAATCCTTTGTTGGGAAGTGATTAGCTGGCCCTGATTGTTTCTTGTCTGGATTTCCCCTGTTTTGGGTGTTGTTCTTTATTTACTGTTATAATTTTAGAGTTTTTTTTAATACTGGTAACCAGATTTTGCTCATTTTCATGTATTTTCATTGTATTAATGATTTGCAATGGTAGTGTTTTTATATGTATGTTTGTTTGTTTGTATCACATAGGCCCCTGCAAAGCTTGATAGACCTGGACCAAATTTTGCACACATACCCTTTGTTACTCAACTTGAAATCATTGTGGGGTTTCAACTACAAAATTCACCCCAAAAAGTTAAAAAAAGGGGGGAAACATCTAGATAGAAAGGATTAGCTGCTGGCCTATAGGTATGTATGCATGCAATGTTCAGATGTAACCACAAGAGGGCAGTGTATAGATAGAAAGGATTAGCTACTGGCCTGTTAGTATTTATGCATGCAATACTTAGGTGTAACCAAAGGGTGTATAAATTGAAAGTGTATAAATTGAAAGGATTAGCTGCTAGCCATTTGGTAGGCATGTATTCAGATGTAACCAGTAGAGGGCAGTATAGAGATAGAAAGGATTAGCTATTGGCCTATAGAGATTTATGCATGCAGTGCTTGGATGCAATCACAAAAGGGCAGTATAGAGATATAAAGTATCAGCTGCTGGTCTATTGGTATGTATGCATGCAATGCTCAGATGCAACCACAAGAGGGCAATATAAAGATAGAAAGGATTAGCTATTGGTCTATTGATATGGATGCAACCACAGGAGGGCAGTGTATAGATAGAAAGGATTAGCTGCTGCCCTATTGGCATGTATGTATGCAGCACTCAGATGCAATCACAAGATGACAGTATAGAGTTAGAAAGGATTAGCTACTGGCCTATTGGTGTGCATGCATGCAGTGTTCAGATGCAACCACAAGAGGGCAATGTATAGATAGAAAGTATTAGCTGCTGGCTTATTAGTATTTATGCATGCAATGCTCAGATGTAACCAATGGGAGCAGTGTATAGATAGAAAGGATTAGCTGCTATCCTATTGGGATGTATGCATTCAGATGCAACTGGAAGAGGACAGTATTGCAATAGAAAGGATTAGCTACTGGCCTATAGGGATGTATGCACGGAGTGATGACATGCAATCACAAGAGGGCAGTGTACAGATAGAAAGGTTAGCTGCTAGTCTATAGGGATGTATGCATGCGGTTTAAGGTATAGGACAGGAAGAAATAGGAAGAAGGAAAGAGAAAGAAAGGGCGGAAAGGGATAAAAAAGAGAGTGAAGAAAGAAAAAGAATGGAAGAGAAAGGAAGATGTAAAGAAAGAAAGAAAGAAAGAAAGAAAGAAAGAAAGAAAGAGGGAAGGAAGGGGGGAAGGAAGGAAGGAAGGAAGGAAGGAAGGAAGGAAGGAAGGAAGGAAGGAAGGAAGGAAAAAAAAGGGAAGATAAAGGGAAGAAGGATAAAAAGGGAGAGAAGAAAGAAAAAGAAGGGAAGACAGGAAAGAAAGGGAAAAAAAGGGGGAGGTGTATGATGGAAAGCAAGGGAAGAAAGAGAGATGAAAAGAAAAGAGAGAGGGAAAAAGTGTATGAGAGTAATGGGTGAAGAAATGAAAGCGCAACAACAAAAATTCAAATGTAGGCAAAGCCAGGTATATAGGCTAGTAGACATTAAAATGGTTCAAACAGATAGTTAAAATAATCAAAACCCAGGAAAAATTAGGAAAAAATTAATTAATTAATTAATTATCCATAGCCAATGGTAAGGAATGCTGGGAGTTGCAATCCAACAGCATCTGGAGATCAGTGAGATTCGAACTCCCGTCTGCGAAAGACTTGATGTAGGAGCATCAATTCTGGCGCATGGTTTTGACCCAAGTACCGAACCTTCGTCTCTCCTTCTGTCAAGCTGACGGCGACATCTCATTTCTACACCTTGCTAGAGATGTAATTTTTCTCTGCTAATTATCTTTGCGAAGGAAGCAATGAATAAATTGAGCCAAATAAGGAAGTCTTGGAGGAAAAAAAGTAGCTGTTTTCAAAGGATTCCTTCAGCACAAAATCTTCACACTGTCTCTCTCTCTCTTGTTTTTTAATCTGTTGTTGTTCATTCGTTCAGTCGTCTCCGACTCTTCGTGACCTCATGGACCAGCCCACGCCAGAGCTCCCTGTCGGCCATCACCACCCCCAGCTCCTTCAAGGTCAGTCCAGCCCCAGTAGCATATTGGCTATCTTCCGACCTGGGAGTCCCATCTTCCAATGGCATACCGACATATCTCTGGTTGTACTGGTCCATTTAGTTTTCTTGGCAAGGATACTGGGATGGTTTGCCATTGCCTTCCCCAGAGCAACCCTATAATAATAATCTTTATTTATATCCCGCCACCATCTCCCCGAAGGGACTCGGGGCGGCTTACAGTTTTTAAATCTAGGATCACATTATTGCTTTGCTTGGCTATCAGAAGATCTGTGCACAATGGGTATCCAGGATGAGAGAACTGTGAGATGCTGGTTGCAGAAACAGTGTCGACTTCTTCCGTGATGGCTTCAGAAAACTTGTTCATTGTTGGCAGAAATGTATCCAATTGTCTGGTGATTTTGTGGAAAAGCAAATAGTGGTAGTTAAAGAGCATATAGAAAGATCTGTGCACAATGGGTACCCAGGATGCTGATGCCTGAAATGAAAGCGCACAGACTTCTTCCGTGACGGCTTCAGAAAACTTGTTCATCGTTGGCAGAAATGTATCCAATTGTCTGGTGATTATGTGGAAAAGCAAATAGTGGTAGTTAAAGAGCACAGACTTCTTCTATGACAGCTTCAGAAAACTTGTTCATCTTTGGCAGAAATGTATCCATTTGTCTGGTGATTGTGTGGAAAAACAAATAGTAGTATTTAAAGAGAACATCAAAAGATCTGTGCACGATGGGTACCCAGGATGCTGACGCCTGAAATGAAAGTGCACAGACTTCTTCTATGACGGCTTCAGAAAACTTGTTCATTGTTGGCAGAAATGTATCCAATTGGTGATTTTGTGGAAAAGCAAATAGTGGTAGTTAAAGAGCACATCGAAAGATCTATGCATGACGGGTACCCAGGATGCTGACACCTGAAATGAAAGCGCACAGACTTCTTCCGCGACGGCTTCAGAAAACTTCTTCATCGTTGGCAGAAATGTATCCAATTGTCTGGTGATTTTGTGGAAAAGCAAACAGTGGTAGTTAAAGAGCACATCAAAAGATCTGTGCATGACGGGTACCCAGAATGCTGACGCCTGAAATGAAAGCGCACAGACTTCTTCTATGATGGCTTCAGAAAACTTGTTCATCCTTGGCAGAAATGTATCCAATTGTCTGGTGATTATGTGGAAAAGCAAATAGTGGTAGTTAAAGAGCACATCAAAAGATCTGTGCACGATGGGTACCCAGGATGCTCACGCCTGAAATGAAAGCACGACTTCTTCCATGACAGCTTCAGAAAACTTGCTCATCATTGGCAGAAATGTATCCAATTGTCTGGTGATTTTGTGGAAAAGCAAATAGTGGTAGTTAAAGAGTACATAGAAAGATCTGTGCGCGATGGGTACCCAGGATGCTCATTCCTGAAATGAAAGTGCACAGACTTCTTCCGTGACAGCTTCAGAAAACTTGTTCATCGTTGGCAGAAATGTATCCAATTGTCTGGTGATTATGTGGAAAAGCAAACAGTGGTAGTTAAAGAGCACATCGAAAGATCTGTGCACGATGGGCACCCAGGATGCTCACGCTTGAAATGAAAGTGCACAGACTTCTTCCATGACGGCTTCAGAAAACTTGTTCATCGTTGGCAGAAATGTATCCAATTGTCTGGTGATTATGTGGGAAAGTGAATAGTGGTAGTTAAAGAGCACATCGAAAGATCTGTGCATGATGGGTACTCAGGATGCTGACGCCTGAAATGAAAGCGCACAGACTTCTTCCATGACAGCTTCAGAAAACTTGTTCATCCTTGGCAGAAATGTATCCAATGGTTTGGTGATTTTGTGGAAAAGCAAATAGTGGTAGTTAAAGAGCACATCGAAAGATCTGTGCACGATGGGTACCCAGGATGCTGACACCTGAAATGAAAGCGCACAGACTTCTTCTATGACGGCTTCAGAAAACCTGTTCATCCTTGGCAGAAATGTATCCAATTGTTTGGTGATTATGTGGGAAAGTGAATAGCGGTCGTTAAAGAGCACATTCTAAGGATTATTTCTGCGTTTGATTTATTAAAATATTCCCATCCAAACCCAAGTAACGAAGGTGGAGGCATTACTTTTCATTCAACCCTCGTAGATGCACTCTAAGAAGGCTAGTGACTCACCAAACTACGACCCTGGGGTTTCCTTGGCACTCAGCCATGGCAGTTCAAGTGGTATCAAACTGGGTTAATCCTACAGTGTAGCTGCACCATGTATGACACTGTTATGGCTCAATGCTATGGAATCTTGGGAGTTGTAGTTTGGTGAGGCCGCAGCACCCTGCAGTTTCCATAGCACTCAACTATGTCAGTTCAAGTGGTATCAAACTGGGTTAATACTACAGTGTAGCTGCACCATGTATGACACTGTTATGGCTCAATGCTATGGAATCTTGGGAGTTGTAGTTTAGTGAGGCCACAGCACCCTGCAGTTTCCATAGCACTCAACTATGTCAGTTCAAGTGGTATCAAACTGGGTTAATCCTACAGTGTAGCTGCACCATGTATGACACTGTTATGGCTCAACGCTATGGAATCTTGGGAGTTGTAGTTTGGTGAGGCTGCAGCACCCTGCAGTTTCCATAGCACTCAACTATGTCAGTTCAAGTGGTATCAAACTGGGTTAATCCTACAGTGTAGCTGCACCATGCATGACACTGCTATGCTCTATCTATGCTATGGAATCCTGGGAGTTGTAGTTTGGTGAGGCCGCAGCACCTCATCAAACTACAACTCCCAGGATCCCCTTAATATCAATACCCCACTATCTCTCTCCACAAGGAGACTCAAAAGCGGCTTACACGAAAAGCACTTCAATACAGTTAAAAATCTACAAATACGCAAACATTAAAAGAGAATTTAATATCGTTGTTATTAAACGACAAAGTCCATAGCATTGAGCCCTGGCAGCGCAAGTGGTGCCAAACTGAATTAATTCTAATGTGTAGATGCCTCCTGGGAGACAGCGGGATCCCATTAAGCATCTTTGTCACTCGCTTCTGTGATTTCCGAGCGCCTCTGCTACATCGGCTAAGCATATGCAGAGTTACGTAAGGCAGAAGCATCCTGGCCTTTGTGCCTTGCGCAACCTTGACATTCAGCGCAAAGGCTATATAGCGGAATTAATGTGGGACTCGGCATGCGCAGGTTTATGGCACGCAAGGGATGCCCATGCACACGCCGGGCCCCCGTTTGAAGGAAACTTTACAGTGACTCCTTTTGACAACGTTCTCCAAACATGTCCAGCGAAGCGCATGTCCAGCGCATGAGCTGAGCATTGTTTGCATAGGTCTGTCTTAACAGGGGTGTGAATAAGTCAGAAGATTGTTTCTCTGATCCTTCTGAAAATGGAAGCACTGTTGTAACATTTCGCTTTTTAGGACTATAGGTACATCTACACTGAAGAATTAATGCAGTTTGACATCACTTGAACTACCACAGCCTCAAGCTATGGAATGCAGGGAGTTGTAGTTTCACAAGGTCTTCTCTACCAAAAGGTGATTCGTCTGCTACATTGTCGAATGCATGCAGTTTGGCATGGCTTTAACTCCCGTGGTATCAACTCAAGTGGTATCAAAAGCGGATTAATTCTATAGTGTGGATGAGCCCTTAGTCAAACTATAATTCCCATGATCCCATTGTACTGGCCCAAGGTGGTTCAAGTGGTATCAAAAGTGGATTAATTCTTGGGATTTCTAGTTTGGTGGGGCACCAGGACTCTTTGCTATAGGAGAATAAAACAACAACAACAACAACACTGACATGACCTTAACTCCCGTGACTTAATTATATGGAATCCAAGTGGTATCAAAGTGCATTAATACTACAGTGTGGATGAACCCTTAGGAAAACTACAACTCTCAGGATCCCATTGCACTGAGCCATGGCAGTCCAAGTCAAAGCGCATTAATACTACAGTGTAGACGACCTCTTAGTCAAACTACAACTCCCAGGATCCCATCGCATTTAGCCATGGTCGTCCAAGTGCTGCTGAAGTGCAGTACTTCTACAGTGCAGATGAACCCTTAAGAAACTACAACTCCCAGAATCCCATTGCACTGAGCCATGGCGGTCCAGAGCCATGGCAGTCCAAGTCAAAGTGCATTAATTCTACAATGTAAATGACCCCTTAGTCAAACTACAACTCCCAGGATCCCATCACATTTAGCCATGGTGGTAATCCAAAGTACGAACGAACCCTTAAGAAAACTACAACTCCCAGGATCCCATTGCACTGAGCCATGGCGGTCCAAGTGGTAGCAAAGTGCATTAATACTACAGTGTGGATGAACTCTTAGGAAAACTACAACTCTCAGGATCCCATCGTACTGAGACATGTCAGTCCAAGTCAAAGAGTATTCATTCTACAGTGTAGATGAGCCCTTAGTCAAACTACAACTCCCAGGATCCTATCGCATTTAACCATGGTGGTCAAAGTGCTGCTGAAGTGCAGTACTTCTACAGTACAGATGAACCCTTAAGAAACTACAACTTCCAGAATCCCATTGCACTGAGACATGGCGGTCCAAGTGGTATCAAAGTGCATTAATACTACAGTGTGGATGAACCCTTAGGAAAACTAGGACTCTCAGGATCCCATTGCACTGAGCCATGGCAGTCCAAGTCAAAGCACATTAATTCTACAGTGTAGACGACCCCTTAGTCAAACTACAACTCCCAGGATCCCATCGCAATTAGCCACAGTGGTCCAAGTGCTGCTGAAGTGCAGTACTTCCTACGGTGCAGACGCACCCTTAAGAAAACTACAACTCCCAGGATCCCATTGCACTGAGCCATGGCGGTCCAAGTGGTATCAAAGTGCATTAATACTACAGTGTGGATGAACCCTTAGGAAAACTACAACTCTCAGGATCCCATGGCACTGAGCCATGTCAGTCCAAGTCAAAGCGCATTCATTCTACAGTGTAGATGAGTCAAACTACAACTCCCAGGATTCCATCACCCTTAAGAAAACTACAACTCACAGGATCACATTGCACTGAGCCATAGTAGCCCAAGTAGTGTCAAAGTGTACTAATTCTACAGTGTGGATGAGC
Organism: Anolis sagrei ordinatus; assembly: GCF_025583915.1. Classification (NCBI taxonomy): domain Eukaryota; kingdom Metazoa; phylum Chordata; class Lepidosauria; order Squamata; family Anolidae; genus Anolis; species Anolis sagrei. The sequence goes on along the minus strand of NW_026847771.1, from coordinate 4,437,377 downwards.
CCTTAGTCAAACTATAATTCCCATGATCCCATTGTACTGACCCATGGTGGTTCAAGTGGTATCAAAAGTGGATTAATTCTACAATGTGGATGAACTCTTAGTAAAACTACAACTCCCAAGTACCCATCGCACTAAGCCATGGCAGTCCAAGTGCGGATGAGCCCTTAATAAAACTACAACTCCCAGGATCTCATTGCACTGAGACATGGCAGTCTAAGTGCATTCTTTCTACAGTACAGGTGCACCTGAAGACCTTTGTACAGTCCTCAATGGGAGTGTGTATGTCTCTAGAACTACGTCTCCCCGTGCTGTGCGTATTCCAGTGTGACTAATGGCAGTGACTCCCGGCTGGAACGGGCAGCAATTGGCACAGGCTGGCAGTGCGGAGACACACATCCCCGTCCATTTGTCACCATTATCCCTCCGTGGAGTCCCTCCGACGGCCGCACGGTCCATCAGACCCTTGTCGGGCTAAGGAGAGTTGACAGGCTGGTTATTGGGCTCAGTCCTGCGCCAGACTCAGTCCCTGGGAGTCCAGGAACAGAGGCTATAGCATCCCATTGGGAGACAAAGGCCCCTTCTACACTGCCATATAAAATCCAGATTATCTGCCTTGAACTGGATTACATAGAAGTGGATCATATAATCCAGTCCAAAACAGATAATGTGGACTGCAGGTCCCAGAAGCTGACCAATGAGGGGAATGCTAGGAGTTGTCACTCAGTGACCCCTGGCACAGTAGGTTAAACCACTGAGCTGCTGAACTTGATGACTGAAAGGTTGCAGGTTCATATCCAGGTGAGCTCCCGCTGTCAGCCCCAGCTTCTGCCAACCTAGCAGTTTGAAAACATACAACTGTGAGTAGATCAATAGGTACCGCTCCAGAGGAAAGGTAAGGGTGCTCCATGCAGTCATGCAGTCATGACCTTGGAGGTGTCTATGGACAACGCCGGCTCGAATCTAGGGAGCGGCACGAGCTCCCACTGTCAGTACTAGCTTCTGCCAACCAAGCAGGTTGAAAACATGCAAATATCATGTTTTCTGCCAACCAAGCAGGTTGAAACCAAGCAGCTTCTGCCAACCAAGCAGGTTGAAAACATGCAAATATCATGCAAATAGATCAATAGGTACCGCTCCAGAGGAAAGGTAACGGTGCTCCATGCATGACCTTGGCGGTGTTTATGGACAATGCCGGCTCGAATCTAGGGAGCAGCGTGAGCTCCCACTGTCAGTACTAGCTTCTGCCAACCAAGCAGGTTGAAAACATGCATATGTGAGTAGATCAATAGGTACCGCTCCAGAGGAAAGGTAACGGTGCTCCATGCAGTCATGACAGTGGCCACATGACCTTGGAGGTGTCTATGGACAACACTGGCTCGAATCCAGGGGGCGGCTGGCAGAAGCTGTCAGCCCCAGCTTCTGCCAAACTAGCAGTTTGAAAACATGTGGATGTAAGTATCAAATCAAATCAAATCATTTATTTCTGTCATTGACCAGCACAGGAAATAGAGTCACATTTTCATACAAACTTGGTATGTTTGGTACATTAAAAATATAAATATAACTACTAAAGCACAATATGGGTGAGGGAGCAGAAGGGGAAACAGGATAAATGTGAGTAGATCAATAGGTACCACTCCGGCGGAAAGGTAAGGGCGCTCCATGCAGTCATGCCAGTGGCCACATGACCTTGGAGGTGTCTATGGACAACACCGGCTTGAATCTAGGGAGCAGCGCGAGCTCCCGCTGTCAGCCCCAGCTTCTGCCAACCTAGCAGTTTGAAAACATGTGGATGTAAGTAGATCAATAGGTACCGCTCCGGCAGAAAGGTAAGGGTGCTCCGTGCAGGCATGACAGTGGCCACATGACCTTGGAGGTGTCTATGGACAACGCTGGCTCGAATCCAGGGAGCAGCGTGAGCTCCCACTGTCAGTACTAGCTTCTGCCAACCAAGCAGGTTGAAAACATGCAAATGTGAGTAGATCAATAGGTACCGCTCCAGAGGAAAGGTAACGGTGCTTCATGCAGTCATGCCAGTGGTCACATGACCTTGGAGGTGTCTACGGACAACGCCGGCTCGAATCCAGGGAGCAGCGCAAGATACTTACAGGAACATCTCAGCAAGCGAGAGTCCAAAAGTGGCAGGCGAAAACCCAGCACCTCAATCCATGCCTGATACTAAATGAGAGACTCCCTCCTGGGCACACAGAAGACTGGGCAACTTGGAAGGCGCTGAACAGACTGTGCTCTGGCACCACGAGATGGAGAGCCAACCTTAAGAAATGGGGCCACAAAGTGGAGTCCGTGACATGCGAGTGCGGAGAAGAGCAAACCACTGACCACCTGCTGCAATGCACCCTGAGCCCTGCCACATGCACAATGGAGGACCTTCTTGCGGCAACACCAGAGGCACTCCAAGTGGCCAGAGACTGGTCAAAGGATATTTAATAGAACGTTGTTGGTGGTTTTCTTCACATTATAACTGTATTCTCAATTCACTTCTAACACAATAAATAAATAAAATCAGTTTGTGTCCCTTGGACCTGAATAAATCTCTTATATTTTCCACATCTGACTTTGGAATGGATGGAGATGAGGCCGAAAAGGCCGTTCATACCTGCTCTTGGCTTGGGGGATCCATTTGGGAGGTCAGTCCCTTGGTAATAATGCCTGCCCTTCTCCTCCCCATATTTTTTCCCAAGCCCTCCTTTCTCCCGGAAGGCTCTCTTGTCTTCTAGGCTAAGTTCTGCCCTGACTACATTTATCATCTTTATGCGGACAGGAAGAGATTAGCTCTTTCTCGGCCAATTTCCCTCCTTTGGGAGACTCTGGAGAAGTCAGCGTCAGAAGTAGATGGGAGAGCAGGCCACTCTCAAAGAGACTGATTGATCAGTTGATCGATTGATCAAGCTATCAGCCTGATTATGGCTTGATCAATCAATCAACTGATCAATCAAACTCTAATCTCATTCTTCTTTTCTATACTCAAAAAGTCCAAATCAGACATCTTGTAACACTCCTACATCTATCTATCTCCAGATAACCTTCCACCATCCTTGTCCATGAGTTGATTTAGGCTTTTGGGAGTTGTAGTCCAAAATACCTAGAGCAGTGGTTCTCAACCTTTCTAATGCCGTGACCTCTTAATCCAGTTCCTCATGTTGTGGTGACCCCCGACCATAAAATTATTTTTGTTGCTATTTCATAACTGTAATTTTGCTACTGCTATGAATTGTCACGTAAATATCCGATATGTAGGTAAAGGTAAAGGTAGGTAAAGGTAGTCCCCTGACATTAAGTCCAGTCATGTCTGACTCTGGGGTGTGGTGCTCATCCCCATTTCTAAGCTGAAGAGCCAGCGTTGTCCGTAGACACCTCCAAGGTCATGTGGCCGGCATGACTGCATGGAGCGCCGTTACCTTCCCGCCGGAGCGGTACCTATTGATCTACTCACATTTGCATGTTTTCGAACTGCTAGGTTGGCAGAAGCTAGGGCTGACAGCAGAAGCTCACACCGCTCCCCGGAATCGAACCTGCGACCTTTCAATCAACAAGCTCAGCAGTTCAGTGCTTTAACCCACTGCGCCACCGGGGGCTCCATCCGATATGTAGGAAATCATAAATTTCATTGTCATAAATTGAACATAATTAATGCATAGTGATTAATCACCAAAACAATATGTTTGGGGCAGTATGGACAACAGATGTTGGTATTTGCAGTACCTTCGACCAATAAACAGGTCTTGGTAGTAGGCGACTCCCTCCTTAGAGGAACGGAAGCCGTCATTTCCAGACCGGATGGGATGGCTCGAGAAATATGCTGCCTACCGGGGGCAAAAATACACCATATCACTCAGAGGCTCACCAGGCTCCTCAAGCCCCATCACCGTCCTCCCCTCATGTTGATTCATGTAGGAACCAATGATACTGCTAGGCATACTTTTCAAAAGATCACAAATGATTTTCGAGCTCTAGGAACAAAGCTAAAACAATGTAATGTACAGGTGGTCTTTTCATCCCTCCTCCCAGTTGTAAGACACGGTCCTACAAGGGCCAGAAAAATAGTACAGGTCAATAACTGGCTTAGAAAATGGTGTCAGGAGGAACGCTTTGGCTTCCTCGACCATGGCCTGCTTTTCCAGGAGGATGGCCTACTGGCAAGGGATGGGGTGCATCTCACACAAGTAGGAAAACACCTTTTTGCTCAGACTCGCAAACCTCATTAGACGCACTTTAAACTAGGTCCACCGGGGGAGGGGGACAACAGCCTTGCAAACACTACTTTACCCATAATGAGGGCTATAAGCTCTTTCACAGAAACCGAACAAAGGGGAGAGGAGGCGGAGTAGCCTTAAAAGTCAAAAACTCTTATGCTGCAGAAGAAATGCATGACAGCAATCCGGGAAACCAGCTTGAAAGCATCTGGATAAGAATCAAGGGAACTGGGACTCAAAAAGATGTCGTTGTAGGTGTCTACTACAGACCTCCAAGCCAGGAGGAAGAACTTGATGAAGTCTTCTGCCAACAGTTGACAAAACAGGCACAGAGAAGAGATGTAGTAGTCATGGGCAATTTCAACTATCCCGATATTTGCTGGAAAACAAACTCGGCCAAGAGTACAAAGTCCAACAAATTCCTCGCTTGCCTTGCAGACAATTTCATGGTCCAGAAGGTAGAAGAGGCAACAAGGGGATTGGCTACTCTTGATCTCATCCTAACAAATGTGGAGGACCTGATCGATGTGGTTGAAGTGGTAGGATCCTTAGGGGCAAGTGACCATGTGCTCCTGCAATTTGAGGTACAAAGAAAGGCCGAAACTAAGACAAGTCAAACCCGCATTTTGGACTTTAGGAGAGCTGATTTCCAAAAAATGAAGGAAACACTGAGCAGCATTCCGTGCACAAAGATACTAAAAGACAAGGGAGTTACGGATGGATGGGAATTTCTCAAGAGTGAAATACTCAAGGCGCAGTTGCAAACCGTGCCAACAAAAAGAAAAAATAGGACAAGTGCAAAGAAGCCAGAATGGATGTCCAAAGAACTTCTAACTGTGCTGAGACACAAAAGAGACATGCACAAGAACTGAAAAAAGGGAGAAATCACCAAAGAAGAATTCAAACAAATAGCCAACACCTGTAGGGAAAAGGTCCGCAAGGCTAAAGCACAAAACGAGCTCAGGCTTGCCAGGGACATTAAAAACAATAAAAAAGGGATTCTTTTCTTATGTCAGTAGAAAAAGGAAAAACAAGGAGGCGATAGGGCCTCTTCGAGGAGAAGATGGGGCAATGCTGACAGGGGATAGGGAAAGGCAGAACTACTAATACCTTCTTTGCCTCGGTCTTCTCACAAAAAGAAAGTCATCTTCAACCTCAGCAAGACGGATGACACGATAAATAAATATTGCTGATGACACGATAAATAAATATTGCAGTGTAGAAGGGTCCTCTGTCTTTGGTCCTCCAGATATTTTAGCAGATAATCCACATTATCTGCTTTGAACTGGATTATGGGAGTCTACACTGCCATATAATCCAGTTCAAAGCAGACAATCTGGTTTTGATATGGAAGTGGAGAAGGGGTCTGTGACACCTTGAGGACCAAAGGGTGAGAACCGTGGTTGGAGACCCCATTTCCCTTGGTTAGTCCTTGGGTGGGAGACAACAACTGAATACCAGAAACTCTCTCAGGCCCTCCCTACACACTTATCTATATAAATAAAAATGTAATGTTCGTTTGTGGGATTAACAGAACTCAAAAACCACTGGACGAATCGATACCAAATTTGGACACAAGACACCTAACAACCCAATCTATGTTCTTCACTCAAAAAAACTAATTTTGTCATGTGGGAGTTGTAGTTGCTGGGATTTAGAGGTCACCTACAATCAAAGAGCATTCTGAACTCAGCCAATGATGGAATTGAATTAAACTTGGCACACAGGACTCCCATGACCAACAGAAAACATTAGAAGGGTTTGGTGGGCATTGATGTTGAGTTTGGGAGTTGTAGTTCACCTACATCCAGAGAACACTGTGGAAACAAACAATGATGGCTCTGGACCCAACTCTACACAAATACACAATGTGCCCAAATGTGAACACTGGTGGAGTTTGGGGAAAATATAATCTTGACATTTGGGAGTTGCAGTTGCTGGAATTTATAGTTCACCTAGAATCACAGAGCATTCTGGACCCCACCAACGATAGAATTGGGCCAAACTTCACACACAGAATCCTATGACCAATAGAAAATACTGTGTGTTTCTGGTGGTCTTTGGCGACCCCTCTGATGTCCCCTCGCGACCCCCATAGGGGTCCCGACCCCCAGGTTGAGAAACAATGATCTATCTGACCTTCCACCATCCTTGTCCATGAGTTGATTTAGGCTTTTGGGAGTTGTAATCTAAAATATCTAGTGAACCAAGGACAGAGGACCCTTCTACACTGCAATGTAGTCCAGATTAAAGCAGATAATCCACATTATCTGCTTTAATCTGGACTATATTGCAGTGTAGAAGGGTCCTCTGTCTTTGGTCCTCCAGATATTTTAGCAGATAATCCACATTATCTGCTTTGAACTGGATTATGGGAGTCTACACTGCCATATAATCCAGTTCAAAGCAGACAATCTGGTTTTGATATGGCAGCGGAGAAGGGGTCTGTGACACCTTGAGGACCAAAGAGTGAGAACCGTGGTTGGAGACCCCATTTCCCTTGGTTAGTCCTTGGGTGGGAGACGACCACTGAATACCAGAAACTCTCTCAGGCCCTCCCTACACACTTATACACTACATAAACATAGTTTTATCCACAGAGGCAGCCTCTCCATACAGATAAACGCTCTTAAGTCCATATTGAAAAACCATGAAACAGCGAGTCCACAAAAAGCGAACTGCAAAGTACACCCATTTGCTCCCATTTCTGACCAAGTCAATGGGTACAAATGCTGGTGGAGGGCAATAAAGACCGTTCCTTTTAAGAGACAATTTGGGATAAGATATTGAAGATGAATAAAAAAGTAATCTCGGTCATCTATAATACATTACTAACCTGGCTAACGGAGTGTGAGCAAGTGAAACCATGTATGATATAATGGGCTGAAAATATAAGAAGACCTATTCAATTTAGAGAGTGGGAGCAGATGTGGAACAAAAAATTGAAATATGTATATGCAACAGATTTAAAAGAAAACTGGATAAAATGTTCCACAGATGGTATACCACTCCTAAGAAAATATCTTTAATGAACAAGAATACTTCTGATAAATGTTGGAAGGGCTGTCATCAAACAGGTACCTTTTACCATATGTGGTGGACATGCAAAGAAATAGAGAAATATTGGATGAAAGTTCATGAGGAGTTACAAAAAAATTTGAAGAGAGTTTTTAAGAAGAAACCAGAATATTACCTACTGGGATTTACAGATTTGGAACTACAACTAGATGAGAACGAAGATAGACTATTTACTTATGCTACAACAGCGGCGAGAATATCACTGGCGAAGTTTTGGAAACAGGAAGACATTAGGCCTGGGTAACAACGGAAAAATTTGTTTCTAAACTCGTTTCGTTTTTAGGGGGTCCATTGCGTTTCGTTTTTTAAAAGAATTCCGAATTTTTCTTTTAAAAAAGTTCGAAATTTACGAAATTTCGTATTGATTCGTTAATTTATTTCTATACTTGTATACCGCTGTTTCTCAGCCTAGCTGGCGACTCAACGCGGTTTACAACAAAATACAACAGTTAATGGTGGGTGCGATTGCACAATACACTAAAAAAACCTCCAAATGGGACAGGGGGAACTTCTGAAGCTTCCCTCTCCCTCTGTTGTTGACTGTTGGTGTGATAATTTATTTTTTTATCACTGATAAAACAAACAACAACTCTAAAACTTGCACCAGACATACAGAAATAATTACGAAAAGATTTCGAAACAATTTCGAAAAGATTTCGAAATGATTACAAACCAATTACGAAACAATTACGAAATGAATTGAAAAATTCGTTTCGATTTTTAGTTGCTCCTGAATGGCTCAATATTGGATCGTAAGCTAATTTAAATACGAATCAATAACGAATTACGAAATTAACGAACGAAACCGCCCAGCCCTAGAAGACATCCCTACCACCGAAGAATGGCTAGGGAAACTAAGAGAAATAAGAGAAATGGACGAACTAACTTTTTTCTTGAAAAAGAATACCGGGAATCCAATAAAGAGGACGGAGTGGACTCTATATGAAAGCTATGAAAAGGAAAGAAGTGAATAAGAGGAATATTATGAAGTGGACATAATGGAAACATTATTGAGGACACAACACCTGATGGAGAGATGGAAGTCAATTTTTATCTTATTTTTTATATTTTTTATATCTTTTTCTCTTTTTTCTCTCTCTCTTTTTTTTTTTGCTGGACTTGTGGGTAGGGGGGTGTCTTTTCTATTCTTTCCTACTTTCCTATCCTCTTTTTAAAATATTCTCCCTCTTTCGATGTTATTTTAAAATCTTAATAAAAACTATTTTTTTAAAAAAAGACCGTTCCTTTTGGGTTGCAGCTCCCAGGAACACTTTTTTACTATGAAGGATCGGTCCCGGTTGATCTGGAGCTGTTCATCAATCCTGCTTGAGCAGAATGGAATATCTGAATTGCAGCGTATCTATTTAGAGTATCTATCTATCTGTATATCTATCCATCCATCCAGAGAGAGATAAATTGCCTGTTTCTTGTTAACTTTGCGACGGCTTTGGCGGCTGATAAACACTTCCATTACCGCTGTTTCGTCGGAGGAAGAAATCTCCTGGGTTCTCTTTTACAATCAATGTCCTACAGCAGAGCCAGGGAAGACAAGGAGAGCCGAATCTTCTGATCTTTCCTGGAAAAATCCAAGCTGGGAAGGAGGCAGGTGGTCCCCAGGTGCCCATTTTGCAGCCGTTTGAACCCCCTCTTCTTCAAAACTCCCACTCCTTCCCCCTTTTAATTATATTTTATGTGGTTTTGGGGGACAATATTTGCCTGGCATTTCCCTAAGAAATCCCCCCAAAGGATGAAAGCACTCAAATGCCCAGAAGCCCACCGCTACCTCCATTTAATGCGTCTATTCCTCTTTGTAGTCTCTAAATGGAAAGTTGCCTCAGGTCCCAACTGTGGGAGGAAAGTAGGATGGAAATAAATATTATTACACTTATTAATCGTCAGGATCCCATTGGGGACTTGCAGCTTTGTAAGCCGGTGAACGTCTGCAGGAACTGGGCAGTTCCATAATGGGAAGATATTTTGCTGACACAAAAGCACAGTATGTCACAGCAAACGAGATCTAGATGCTGGATTTCATAGCACAAAATCGCAAGTCGAACACTTCCCAAGCGTCTGGGACTGTGTGATGTATTTCCGAATGATGCGCGCAGATCCAAGTCAGGTGGCCTTTTGCAGTTGACAGATCGTGATTTTGTCAATGTTTATTGTTTCCAAATGCCGGCTGAGATCTTTTGGCACGGCACCCAGTGTGCCCATTACCACTGGGACCACCTGTACTGGTTGATGCCAGAGCCGTTGCCATTCGATTTTGAGGTCTTGATAGTGGATGAGTTTCTCCTGTTGTTTTTCCTCAATGTGTCTGTCACCTAGAATGGCGACATCAATAATCCAGACTTTCCCCTTTTCCACAATCATGATGTCTGGTGTATTGTGTTCCAAAACTTTGTCAGTCTGGATTCGAAAGTCCCACAGTATTTTTGCATGTTCATTTTCCACGATCATGATAGCGGCTGAGTTTCTCCTGTTGTTTTTCCTCAATGCGACTGTAACCTAGAATGGCGACATCAGTAATCCAGACTTTTTCCTTTTCCACAATCGTGATGTCTGGCATGTTGTGTTCCAAAACTTTGTCAGTCTGGATTTGAAAGTCCCACGGTATTTTGGCATGTTCATTTTCCATGACCTTTGTGGGTTTATGATCCCACCAATTCTTTACTGCAGGCAGGTGGTACTTGTGACATACGTTTCAGTGAATCATTTGGGCCACAGAGTTGTGTCTTTGTTTGTAGTCTATCTGTATGATTTTCTTGCAACAGCAGAGGATAGGACAACAAGTTAAACATGAGCCAACAATGTGATGTGGCGGCAAAAAAAGCCAATGGGATTTTGGCCTGCATCAAGAGGAGCCTAGTGTCTAGATCTAGGGAAGTCATGCTCCCCATGCTCTATTCCGCTTTGGTTAGACCACACCTGGAATACTGTGTCCAATTCTGGGCACCACAATTCAAGCTGGAATGTGTCCAGAGGAGGGCGACTCAAATGATCAAGGGTCTGGGGAACAAGCCCTATGAGGAGAGGTTTAAGGAGCTGGGCATGTTTAGCCTGAAGAAGAGAAGGCTGAGAGGAGATATGATAGCCATGTATACATATGTGAGAGGAAGCCACAGGGAGGAGGGAGCAAGCTTGTTTTCTGCTTCCCTGGAGACTAGGACGCGGAACAATGGCTTCAAACTACAAGAAAGGAGATTCCACCTGAACATGAGGAAGAACTTCCTGGCTGTGAGAGCCGTTCAGCAGTGGAACTCTCTGCCCCAGAGTGTGGTGGAGGCTCCTTCTTTGGAAGCTTTTAAACAGAGGCTGGATGGCCATCTGTCAGGGGTGATTTGAATGCAATATTCCTGCTTCTTGGCAGAATGGGGTTGGACTGGATGGCTCATGAGGTCTCTTCCAACTCTTTGATTCTATGATTCTATAGTTTTCTCCGCTTCTTTGCACAGTCTGCATTTTGGGTCATCCGCTGATTTTTCAATCCTGGCCTTAATGGCATTGGTTCTGATGGCTTGCTTAATAATAATAATAATAATAATAATAATAATAATAATAGTAATGGGTTGTTGTCGTTTTTTTCGGGCTATATGGCCATGTTCTAGAGGCATTCTCTCCTGACGTTTTGCCTGCATCTATGGCAAGCATCCTCAGAGGTAGTGAGGTCTGTTGGAACTAGGGAAAAAGGATTTATATATCTGTGGAATGACCAGGGTGGGACAAAGAACTCTTGTCTGCTGGAGCTGGGTGTGAATGTTTCAACTGACCACCTTGATTAGCATATAATGGCCTGACAGTGCCTGGAGCAAACTTTTGTTGAGAGGTGATTAGATGTCCTTGTTTGTTTACTCTCTGTTGTTGTGCTGTTGTAATTTTAGAGTTTTTTAATACTGGTAACCAGATTTTGTTCATTTTCATGGATTCCTCCTTTCTGTTGAAATTGTCCACAACCCATTGAAATCCACGAGCATGTGGACAATTTCAACAGCTCCAGCAGACAAGAGTCCTTTGTCCCACCCTGGTCATTCCACAGATATATAAACCCTTTTTCCTAGTTCCAACAGACCTCACTACCTCTGAGGATGCTGGCTATAGATGCAGGCGAAACGTCAGGAGAGAATGTCTCTAGACCATGGCCATATAGCCCGAAAAAACCTACAACAACCCAGTGATTCCGGCCATGAAAGCTTTCGACAATACATGTAAAAATTAGTTGGTGAGTGTGTTAACTGAAAAATGCAAAGCACGAAGCTGATTGGTTAGGCCACACTGAACAAGCTAGCTGAGCCTGGGAGTTTTGGCAACAGTTACATGTTTAGGTTTTTTGTGCAGGAGCTTACTAAGTCAGTTTGTATTTTTGCTTCTGAGTTGCTGGAAGATTATTCACACGGACACCTAAGGATCATTTGAATCTCTCTCAAAGGACATTGTGTGAATCAATGCAACTGTTCAAATGACCGTATATATTTTGCTCTGAATAACAAAGAGTAAACACTTTATTATTTATTGATAATCCGCATGGCATCTTTTTTTCTCTAGCAAGACAATGTGTGGATTGGTAAAAATGTGAACTACACATGATTTTCATTCCGCCGCAACCTCCACTTGCCTAGTTTCCATCAGACCTCACAATCTCTGAGGATGCCTGCCATAATTGTGGGTGAAACATCAGGAGAGAATGCTTCTAGAACATAGCCATACAGCACGGGAAACTCACAGCAACCCAGTGATATTATGTTATTTCTCCTCTAAGGCCAAACCATCAATGTAGGAAGTTCATGCATTGTTGTGCTGTCATGTGCATTCAAGTCATTTCTGACTTAGGTTGATTCTGATTCAAGCCTATTATGGGGTTTGTTTTGGCAAGATTTTGTCACAATGGGCCTCCCTCTGAGGCCGAGAGAGTATGACTCGGAGCAAGGTCACCCAATGCGTTTCTATGGCTGAGCAGAAATTCGGACCCTGAAGGGATCACTGGGGCAAAAATCCCCATGTCGTTACCTGCAAGGCCCCAAACCATGCTCGAAGAAACACTTATTGAAAGGCGCTATGCACTTCTTAGTGGTTCTCCTTTAACAAACGCATAGCCGTTTGAGCAAGCGAGCCGTGAAGTGAAGGAGGTATTAATTGCGAGAGCAAATGTAATTAGGAAATGGAAACCCACGGCATCTTTCTGCGCGGACCAGTGGCCTGGAGCCAAAAGCAGGGGAGGGAACGGAGAGGCAACGTCGGGTTTTTTATTATTTTTATGGCAGTGTCACCCTGTTTGAAACCTCACCTGAGGGCAGGCGCTCGTCTCCGAATGTCCGTCCTCTCCGCTGGCATCAGGGACTGAATGACACTGCTCTTGCCTTCCTAAGATTATGGAGCAATTCTTCTAAGCCTGAAAAAGGGTTTAGAAGAATGCTTCAGATACCACTTTGTGCATGCCAAGTGGCCTTGTGTTCATGCTGCACACATTCCATGTTTTGAACTGCTAGATTGGCAGAAGCTAAGGCTGTCAGCGGGAGCTCACCCTGACTCACAGCTTCGAACTACCGACCTTCCGGTCAGTAAGTTTTCTGCAGCTAGTGGTTTAACCCACTGTGCTACAGCTGACCTCCAGCTGGAGCACTCAAGGGCCAGGGATTCCCAGTTCTCAGTGTTTATGCCACAGTTTTTAAGGTTGGCTTTGAGCCCATCTTTCAATCTCTTTTCCTGCCCACCAACATTCTGTTTTCCATTCTTGAGTTCGGAGTAGAGCAACTACTTTGGGAGACGAAGGTTGGGCATCTGGACAACATGGCCAGTCCAGCAGAGTTGATGGCGGAGGACCATCACTTCAATGTTGGTGGTCTTTGCTTCTTCCAGCATGCTGACATTTGTCCGCTTGTCTTCCCAAGAGATTTGCAGGATTTTCCGAGGCAGCGCTGATGGAATCATTCCAGGAATGGTATGTGACGTCTGTAGACAGTCCATGTTTCGCAGGCATATAGCAGGGTTGGGAGGACAATAGCTTTATAAACAAGCACCTTGGTATCCCTACGGATGTCCCGGTCCTCAAACACTCTCTGCTTCATTCGGAAAAATGCTGCACTTGCAGAGCTCAGGCAGTGTTGTATTTAAGTGTCAATGTTGACTTTTGTGGAGAGGTGGCTGCCACGGGAACGGAAATGATCAACATTTTCTAATGTTACACCATTGAAGCTGTATCTCTGGCATTGGAGAGGGGTTGGCTGGTGTCTGCTGGAACAGCACCTTGGTTTTTTCAATGTTCAATGACAGGCTGAGCTTCTCGTATGCTTCTGTGAAGGTGTTTAGAGTGGCTTGTAGATCTTCTTCTGAATGCGCACAGATGACATTGTCATCAGCATACTGGATTTCTATAACAGATGTTGTTGTGACCTTGGTTTTGGCTTTCAGTCTGCTGAGGTTAAGCAGCTTGCCATCTGTCCAATAGATGATTTCCATTCCGGTGGGAAGCTTCCCATCAACAAGGTGAAGTATCCTAGTGATGAAGATGGAGAATAAAGTTGAGGCAATAACACATCCCTGTTTGACACTGGATTCCACCTTAAATGGGTCACTTTGGGAGCCATTGCTTTCCAAAACTGTTGCCATCATGCCATCATGGAGGAGCCGCAGGATGTTCACAAATTTGTCAGGGCACCCGATTTTTTGGAGGATGGTCCAGAGAGCGCTGCGATTCACTGTGTCGAATGCCTTTGCAAAGTCGATGAATTTCATGTACAGAGGTGGATTTGGCTCCCTGCCTTTTTCTTGGAGCTGTCGTGCAGTGAAGATCATGTCCACGGTTCCTCTGGAGGGGCGGAAGCCGTTCTGGGATTCTGGGAGGGTGTCTTCTGAGAGGGGCAGAAGGCGGTTTGCAAGGATTCTTGCGAGGATTTTCCCAGCGGAGGTTAGAAGGGAGATACCTCGATAGTTTCCGCAGTCTGTTCTTTCCCCTTTTTTTTTGAAGAGGGTGATGATGGTGGCATCCTTGAAATCTGCTGGGATTTTCTCGGTCACCCACACTTTTTCTATGAGCTGGTGAAGTTGGTGTGTCATCTCAGGTCCTCCCTCTTTAAAGATTTCAGCAGGGATCCCATCAGGTCCGCTAGCTTTGTTATTTTTTTGTTGGCTGATGGCATTGCTGACTTCTTCCAAACTAGGCAGTGCTGCAAGCTCATCCCTGGTTTGTTGTTGTGAGATTTGTGAGAGAACCTCTTCGGCCACATTGGAGCTGCGGTTCAGGAGCAAAATAATACAACAATAAATAAAGCTCATAAACAGAAAATATCAATAACCATTAACAATAACACAGCAATGTTTAAAAACCTATGACAGGGCCAAATGTACTAATTAAAATTAAAAAATAATAATGCTGGGCGTGACCAGGTGACATATAAACAGGATAGAAATTTTGGAGATGGATAAAGCGTGTAGACAATTCTAGATCACTACTAAAGTGCATTTAGGGACATATTGCTGCAAGTTTCCTTATTCTGGGAAGGCACACTGGAACAGGCACGTTTTCAGGCTCCTCCGAAAGACTGCCAATGTTGGAGCATGTCTGATGTCCCTGGGGAGTGAGTTCCAGAGTCGAGGGGCACCACCGAGAAGGCCCTGTCCCTCGTCCACGCCAATCACGCTTGTGATGGAGGCAGGAGCACGAGCAGGGCCTCTCCAGATGATCGAAGAGATTGCGTGGGTTTGTACACAGTGATGCAGTCATACAGGTAGGAGAGTCCCAAAGCGTTCAGGACTTTGTAGGTAAGCACCTGCACCTTGAATTGGGACCGGAAAATGAACGGCAGCCAATGGAGTTCCTTAAACAGGAGGGTTGACCACTCCCTGTAAGGAGCTTCAGTTAACAATCTGGCCGCCGCTCATTGAACCAATTGAAATTTCCGGCCCGTTTTCAAGGGTAGCCCCACGTAGAGTGCATCACAGTAGTCCAATCAGATGTTGTTGTACCCTTGGTTTTGGCTTTCAGTCTGCTGAGGTTAAATACTAGATTATTTCCACTCTGGTGGGAAGCTTCCCGTCAACAAGATCAAGTGACTCCCATGCAATATGTGTGCACTTCATTCTTATTGCCTACGCAGAGTGCCTTACATGTCTCCCTGTTATGAGTTTTGTATTGCCTACCCATGGTGCCGTACATCTCTCCCTTTTATGAGCTCTCTGATCTGTTCGGGTCATTTAGGATTCTGGTCCTGTCCCCTGGGCATTGGCTTTCCCTCCCAATTTGGTGTTAAAGTCGGTGCAGGTGTTGTGTACAGAACTCGGCACGCTTTTCTTCGCTCACGCCTTCGCAGTCATTTGTATTCGCCGTCCTTGATGCTGGAAGAAACAGGACCCATTAGCGAGCTGCAACGCGGCGGTGGCGGTGGCATTGCTCCCCGGGTTTGTCTTGCTTGCCTCTCCCCCTTCCCCGGCCTTCAGATGCATTTCTGATAGATCCACTGCCTTGGAACGTCTTCTGTCTTCTCACCGCGAGCGCTGCTCTGCCAGGCCTTCTCCCATTTAAGTGATGCAAAGATCCTAATGAAACCTGCCAGGAGACCTCTAAATGATGGCAAAGCACAATGCCTTCCCTCTGATAGGGGTGGGCAGATGGGGCTAATTTGAATAGATTTAAATATCGTAGGTTAGTGATATTTACACAGGGCTCATTTCCTTTCCGACTGACTTTCGGCTCTTTCCCTCCTTAAGGGTTCTCAAAACAAGAGCTCTACGAGTTTCCCTGCAGAGAGCGAGAGTGTGGCTTTTTAGTATTCGAACTCAACCCAATGATGCATCTACACAGTAAGGCCTTCAACAAGGTCCCCCATGACCTTCTGGCAAACAAACTAGTCCAATGTGGGCTAGGCAAAACTACGGTGAGGTGGATCAGTAATTGGTTAAATGGACGAACCCAGAGGGTGCTCACCAATACTTCCTCTTCATCCTGGAAAGAAGTGACAAGTGGAGTGCCGCAGGGTTCCGTCCTGGGCCCGGTCCTGTTCAACATCTTTATTAATGACTTAGATGAAGGGCCAGAAGGCATGATCATCAAGTTTGCAGACGACACCAAATTGGGAGGGATAGCCAATACTCCAGAGGACAGGAGCAGGATTCAAAACGATCTTGACAGATTAGAGAGATGATTGGCCAAAACTAACAAAATGAAGTTCAACAGGGACAAATGCAAGATACTCCACTTAGGCAGAAAAAACGAAATGCAAAGATACAGAATGGGGGACAATGCGCTTGAGAGCAGTACGTGTGAAAAAGATCTTGGAGTCCTCGTGGACAACAAGTTAAACATGAGCCAACAATGTGATGTGGCGGCAAAAAAAGCCAATGGGATTTTGGCCTGCATCAAGAGGAGCATAGTGTCTAGATCCAGGGAGGTCATGCTCCCCATGCTCTATTCCGCTTTGGTTAGACCACACCTGGAATATTGTGTCCAATTCTGGGCACCAAAATTGAAGAGAGATATTGACAAGCTGGAATGTGTCCAGAGGAGGGCGACTAAAATGATCAAGGGTCTGGAGAACAAGCCCTATGAGGAGCGGCTTAAGGAGCTGGGCATGTTTAGCCTGAAGTAGAGAAGGCTGAGAGGAGATATGATAGCCATGTATAAATATGTGAGAGGAAGCCACAGGGAGGAGGGAGCAAGCTTGTTTTCTGCTTCCCTGGAGACTAGGACGCAGAACAATGGCTTCAAACTACAAGAGAGGAGATTCCATCTGAACATGAGGAAGAACTTCCTGACTGTGAGAGCCGTTCAGCAGTGGAACTCTCTGCCCCGGAGTGTGGTGGAGGCTCCTTCTTTGGAGGCGTTTAAACAGAGGCTGGATGGCCATCTGTTGGGTGATTTGAATGCAATATTCCTGCTTCTTGGCAGAATGGGGTTGGACTGGATGGCCCATGAGGTCTCTTCCAACTCTTTGATTCTATGATTCTATGATACACAGCAGAATTAATGCAGTTTGGTACCACTTTATCTGCTGTGGCACAATGCTAGGAATTGTTGGTTGACGAGGTGCCAGTACTCTTTGAAGAAGGGACCAAAGAACTCGCAAAACTACCAGGGTTGAATGAAAAGTAATGCCTCCACCTTCATTACTTGGGTTTGGATGGGAATATTTCAATAAATCAAACGCAGAAACAATCCTTAGAACGTGCTCTATTCACTTTTTCTCCCGTTTTTGAACGCCTAATGACGCCTTTAAGCTTCTTATATATATAGATTTTTCAGCAGAGTCTGGTTGGCCATCTATTGGGCGGGATAGGATAGTGTCTTCCCACCTGACAGAATAGGATTGGTCTGCATGGCCTTTGGGGTCTCTTTGAACTCTAAGAATCTATGTCTATGGTGCATCCAGGAATTCTTGCACGTTCGCACAATAATCAAATCAACCCATTTCTTTGCCGGCATCCAAACCCCTTCCAGCTCCTTCCAATGAAAACGAATGCTATAAAGACTCTTGCCTTCTCCCTTTGCTTCCGCGCCCGGCAAACTAGGGAAGGGAGAGTTCATTTCCTAATAAGATTATCCGCTCTTCATTATGGAGATTGTCTTCTCTGCTCCCTTTCGAGCAGGATGGAGTCACTCAAAAGTAGCCAAACAATGGAGATTATGCAGAAAGTTGGCTGGGGAGTGGAAGGAGGGAGCCGTTTTTTGCCAAAAATTAAATCAAGGCTAGGTGCCGCCACTCTACTCCCCCCACCCCCAACTTGGAAAGTCAAATTCACCTCCAGCTGAAGTAATTGATGCAAATTCCACCACAATTATGCAAGTGTTATTGGCTTATTTGATCTAGTCCATCAATCACATTTATTTCACTGATTTATTAGATTGTGGAGACAAATTTGGCTCGGTTTCAGCCGGATGGTGGCTGCTGCGAAGGGGAAGGGATGGATGACGATGATCTGTGGACATCCTTCTTCATAGAAAGACATGCATTTGGCCATGGGAGGGTCAGGGCCACCTTGGGCACTATGTGTTGCCCCCCAGAGTAGGAACAGGACCCTCTAATCATTAATTACACCACACCTTGGATGAAAAAAGAGTCATCTTTATTTGAAGAATAATTGAAGTCAATAAAAGAAATGAATATAAAGTTGATAAAAGTCCAAACACAAAAAACCAAATAAGCGTCTTCATAGACCTGTCAGCGGCTTATGATACTGTGATCCACCGCCTCCTCCTGAGAAAAATGTATAATATCACAAAGGACTACCATCTCACCCGCTTCATAGGAAACCTGCTACAAAACAGGAGATTTTTTGTTGAGTTCCAGGGCCAGAGAAGCAGATGGTGGAAACAGAAGAACGGCCTGCCTCAGGGGAGCGTGCTTGCTCCATCCATGTTCAACATCTACACAAATGACCAGCCACTGCCAGAAGGGACAGAGAGCTTCATCTATGCTGATGATCGTGCCATTACCGCTCAAGCAGGGAGCTTTGAGATGGTTGAACAGAAGCTCTCCAAAGCTCTAGGTGCTCTTACTGCCTACTACAGAGAAAGACAAGCATCCCGAGCTCTGAGGATTACCTGGGAAGGAATCCGACTGGAGCATTGCAGCGCACCCAAATACCTGGGAGTCACTCTGGACCGTGCTCTGACCTACAAGAAGCACTGCCTGAATATCAAACAAAAGGTGGGTGCTAGAAACAATATCATACGAAAGCTGACTGGCACAACCTGGGGATCACAACCAGACACAGTGAAGACATCTGCCCTTGCGCTGTGCTACTCTGCTGCTGAGTATGCATGCCCAGTGTGGAACACATCTCACCACACTAAAAAAGTGGATGTGGCTCTTAATGAGACATGCCGCATTATCACGGGGTGTCTGCGCCCTACACCACTGGAGAAATTACACTGCTTAGCCGGTATTGCACCACCTGACATCCGCCGGGAAGTAGCAGAATAGTGAAAGGACCAAGGCAGAGACATCTCCAGCTCATCCCTTGTTTGGGTATCAGCCAGCACGTCAACGACTTAAATCAAGAAATAGTTTTCTAAGATCTACAGAGACACTCGCTGGAACACCTCAGCAAGCGAGAGTTCAAAAGTGGCAGGCTCAAACCCAGCACCTCAATCCGTGGGTGATACCAGATGAGAGACTCCCCCCTGGGCACACAGAAGACTGGGCGACTTGGAAGGCGCTGAACAGACTGCGCTCTGGCACCACGAGATGCAGAGCCAATATTAAGAAATGGGGCTACAGGGTGGAATCCTCGGCATGCGATTGGGGAGAAGAGCAAACCACTGACCACCTGCTGCAATGCAACTTGAGCCCTGCCACATGCACGATGGAGGACCTTCTTGCGGCAACACCAGAGGCACTCCAAGTGGCCAGATACTGGTCAAAGGGCATTTAATCAGCTACCAAATTTGCAAAATTTGTGGGGGGTTTTTTGTTTTTTTATCTGTTTGTTTGTTTTGTTCTGTTAGAAATGTAATACAATGTTCTGGTTGCAGATGACACGATAAATAAAATATGTCCAAACATAGGAATAATAACAAAGTTCCAAAAGCTTGCTGTATTGATCCAGATGCAATGAAATATCAAATGCCTTCAATAAAAACCATGAACGTAGCCACTGCTAATCCACTTGAAAAGCCAGGAAATCTTGGAGACGAGGCCACAAGTTTGCCTATCCATTAAAACAAAATAAAAATCCTCCAGAAAAGGAGATTCCCAGGCAGTGCATTCCACAGTTGAACAGCTCTTCCTGTGAAGAGGTTCTTCCTGTGAAGAGGTTCTTCCTAATGTTTCAAAGGTGGAATGCCTCTTCATGCAGTTTGAACCCATTGCTCATTTGTGTCCTATTCCATCATAACACAATAGGACTGCAGACAAGAGAACCAAGTCGAAGCCAAAATAAGGTGGAAGTTTTCAAATAGATGGCCATCTGTCAGGAGGGATCGGATTGTGACAGAAGGGGTTGGATTGGATGACCTTTAGGGATATCTTCCAACTCAAGGAGGCTTCACCCGGCATTTGCGAACCCAAGAGAAGAAGTCCGTCGTTGTTTAGACATTGAAGCCCAAATCCAACCTAAGTGCCATTTCAGTCCCAGACCTTTTTGACGCCCGAGGCCGCATAACTCCAACTGGCAGCCTGACGTTCACCTCTTTGCAGAGGAAATGCCAGTTGAACAGAAGTGACAATTCGCTGGCCTTTTGCGGTTGCCCAAAAAACGCTGCCCGGAGACGTTTGGCCTGTTGATGGTGAATGTCAGGGCAAGCTCTGGGTTGTCAGAAGTCAGGAAATTGCCCTGGGTTTCTGTCAAGGCTCAAAAACTATGAATAACACTATGGAACAACATTTGAATTTTTTTCCCCTGTTCCTTGTTTGAAAGTGTTATTTCCTGTTTAATTGTGCAGTCCTTGCCTTGAAAATAGTTGCAATATTCCAGAAAAGTTGTTTTTGTGGCTGCCACAAACTACATTGAATTGGTGAAGACCGGATGAGATACTCATTGAAAAAAGATAGCAAAGTATGCCGCAGGATGTCCCGTACAAACAAACCTTTTGCAGTTTGTGACTAAAATGATCAAGGATCTGGAGAACAAGCCCTATGAGGAGCGGCTTAAGGAGCTGGGCATGTTTAGCCTGAAGAAGAGAAGGCTGAGAGGAGACATGATAGCCATGTATAAATATGTGAGAGGAAGTCATAGGGAGGAGGGAGCAAGCTTGTTTTCTGCTTCCTTGGAGACTAGGACGTAATGGAAGAATGGCTTCAAACTACAAGAGAGGAGATGCCATCTGAACATGAGGAAGAACTTCCTGACTGTGAGAGCTGTTCAGCAGTTGAACTCTCTGCCCCGGAGTGTGGTGGAGGCTCCTTCTTTGGAAGCTTTGAAACAGAGGCTGGATGGCCATCTGTCAGGGGTGATTTGAATGCAACATTCCTGCTTCTTGGCAGAATGGGGTTGGACTGGATGGCCCATGAGGTCTCTTCAACTCTTTGATTCTATGATTCTATGATTCCCACAACTTCTTAGAAAACATAGAGCAAGGAAAGAAAGCTGCATATCAGAACATACATACAATAAGTAAGCAACAGGAGTATAAACAAACAAATTACTAGAGGAGACTTGAAGAAAGCTGTAATTTCCAACAGAGTTGAAGTCCAAAACACCTGGAGGGCCCAAGTTTGCCTATGCCTGGTGCAATAGAATCGTAGAGTGGGAGAGGACCTTAAAGGCCATCTAGTCCAATCCTTCGCCATGCAGGAACGCACAATGAAAGCACTCCCGAAAGATGGAGATGTATTTGAAAGCTCTGCAAAGCAACGGAGTCCGCAACGCTTCAAGGCCATCTATTAAGCTCTGAGGTTGCAAGGCATTGAATACAGTTTGAGAAGGAGCTTGTAAAACTACAACTCCCAGGAATCCATTGCATTGAGCTGTAGCAGTGAAAGTGGTGCCAAAATGCATTCACACTAAAGCAGTGTCTCTCAACCTTCCTAATGCCGCGACCCCTTAATACAGTTCCTCATATTGTGGTGACCCCCCAACCATAACTATTTTCGTTGCTACTTCAGAACTGTCATTTTGCTACTGTTATGAACCAGAATGGAAATATCTGATAGGTAGGATGCATTTTCATTCACTGGACGAAATTTCGCACAAATACCCGATACGCACAAATACTGGCTGAGTTTGGGGAAAATAGACCTTGACATTTGGGAGTTGTAGTTGCTGGGATTTATAGTTCACCTACAATCAAAGAGCACCTTGAACTCCACCAATGATGGAATTGGACAAATTTTGGCACACAGAACTCCCACAATCAACGGTAGATACTGAAATGGTTTGGTGGGCATTGACCTTGAGTTTGGGAGTTGTAGTTCACCTACATCCAGAGAGCACTGTGGACTCAAACACTGATCGATCTGAACCAAACTTGGCACAAATACTCAATATGCCCAAATGTGAACACTGGTTGAGTTTGGGGAAAATAGACCTTGACATTTGGGAGTTGTAGCTGCTGGGATTTATAGTTCACCTACAATCAAAGAGCATTCTGAACTCCACCAACGATAGAATTGGACCAATTTTGGCACACAGAACTCCCATCACCAACAGAAGATACTGAAAGGGTTTGGTGGGCATTGACCTTGAGTTTGGGAGTTGTAGTTCACCTACATCAAGAGAGTACTGTGGACTCAAGCAATGATTGATCTGGACCAAACTTGGCACAAATACTCAATATGCCCAATGTGAACACTGGTTGAGTTTGGGGAAAATGACATTTGAGAGTTGTAGCTGCTGGGATTTATAGTTCAAAGGGATAGTTCAATCAAAGCATTCTGCACACCACCAATGATAGAATTGGGCCAAACTTCCCACACAGAACCGCCATGACCAACAAAAAATGCTATGTTTTCTGATGGTCTTTGGTGACCCCTCTGACACCCCCTGGTGACCCCCCCCCCCCCCCCAGTGGTCCCGACCCCCAGGTTGAGAAACACTGCTCTGCAATGTAGATGCATCCTTGTTTGCCCTTCTCTGGACACATTCCCACTTGTCAATACTATCAACAATAGTTTCCACAGTATTTCAGCTGCTCTCTGATCCGGTCAATACATTTCCTCTTGATGCTGCTTAGAATCTCAATGGCTTTTGCTAGAAAAAAAAACTCAGTAGCACAACAGTAGTTGAGAATTCTTAAGGAGTCTCCAAACCCACACAACTGAGGTTGTGCATCTACACTGTGGAATTAATTCAGTTCAGCACTTTAACTGCTATGGGATCTAAAGAGTGCAAACTACTGCTCCGAGGAGTTCATTGCATTGAGCCATGGCAGTTAACATGGTGCCAAACTGCAGTAATTCACAGTGTAGATGCACCCTGCGACGATCGATGTTTCTTGTTATGTTTGCAACCGATTCTTTGCACAAAACACCTCTCTCAGTGCAAAAACTCATGGCTGTTTTCCCCTTCGCAGCCAAGCGAAGCACACAAAGCCAGCAGGCACATCAGAACACGCCGGTGCATCACAAAGACAGAACGGACCCATGCCGTGAGACGCCTTTTACTACAAGGCAACCGTTCCAACATGTTCCCCAAAACAGAACGTGCACAAGCAATAAAAAAGCACAAATGTTCTCGGAGGAAAACAACGACAGCAAAGAACATCTCATGGTGGCTCGCATCCTCCCAAATTCCTCCTACAACTTACCTTTGCCCAGGTGCTTCTTCTTCATGGTCCAAATTATGAATTACACTCTGTAACACAATTTTTATTCCTGGATTATAAATATCAACTACACCCAAGAGTATTGAAGGAACTAGCGGAAGTCATTTCGGAATCATTGCAATCCTCTTTAAGAGTTCTTGGAAATGGGAGAAGTTCCAGTAGACTGGAGGAGGGCCAATGTGGTCCCAATCCTCAAGAAGGGGGAAAAGGATGACCCAAACAACTACCGTCCGGTCAGCCTCACGTCGATACCAGGCAAGATTCGGGAAAAGATGGTTAAGAAAGTGGTCTGCAAACACTTAGAAACAAATGCGGTCATCGCTAATAGTCAAGATGGATTTATCAAAAACAAGTCATGCCAGACTCATCTGATCTCTTTTTTCAATAGAGTTACAAGCTGGGTAGATGCGGGGAATGCCGTGGATGTAGCGTGTCTGGATTTCAGGAAGGCCTTCTTTGACAAGGTCCCCCATGACCTTGTGGCCAGGACACTAGTCCAATGTGGGAGAGGCAAAACTATGGTGAGGTGGATCACTAATTGGTTAAATGGACGAACCCAGAGGGTGCTCGCCAATACTTCCCCTTTATCCTGGAAAAAAGTGACAAGTGGAGTGCCACAGGGTTTCCCCCTGGGCCCGGTCCTGTTCAACATCTTTATTAATGACTTAGATGAAGGGCTAGAAGGCAAGATCATCAAGTTTGCAGACGACACCAAATTGGGAGGGAGAGCCAATACTCCAGAGGACAGGAGCAGGATTCAAAACGATCTTGACAGATTAGAGAGATGATGGACCAAAACTAACAAAATGAAGTTCAACAGTGACAAATGCAAGATACTCCACTTAGGCAGGAAAAACGAAATGCAAAGAGACAGAATGGGGGACAATGCCTGGCTCGAGAACAGGATGTGTAAAAAAGATCTTGGAGTCCTCGTGGACAACAAGTTAAACATGAGCCAATAATGTGATGTGGCAGCAAAAAAAAAAAAAAGCCAATGGGATTTTGGCCTGCATCAAGAGGAGCATAGTGTCTAGATCTAGGGAAGTCATCCTTCCCATGCTCTATTCCACCTTGGTTAGACTACACCTGGAATATTGTGTCTGATTTTTCTATACATTTCAGTGCTTGTAAAGTACAAGCTGGAATGTGTCCAGAGGAGGGCGACTAAAATGATCAAGGGTCTGGAGAACAAGCCCTATGAGGAGCGGCTTAAGGAGCTGGGCATGTTTAGCCTGAAGAAGAGAAGGCTGAGAGGAGATATGATAGCATGTATAAATATGTGAGAGGAAGCCACAGGGAGGAGGGAGCAAGCTTGTTTTCTGCTTCCCTGGAGACTAGGATGCGGAACAATGGTTTCAAACTACAAGAAAGGAGATTCCATCTGAACATGAGGAAGAACTTCCTGACTGTGAGAGCCGTTCAGCAGTGGAACTCTCTGCCCCGGAGTGTGGTGGAGGCTCCTTCTTTGGAAGCTTTTGAACAGAGGCTGGATGGCCATCTGTCAGGGGTGCTTTGAATGCAATATTCCTGCTTCTTGGCAGAATGGGGTTGGACTGGATGGCCCAGGAGGTCTCTTCCAACTCTTTGATTCTATGATTCTATATCGGGGCTCTGGATGCTTTTGGACATAGTCCACTCCAGGGTCCCAGCTGGAAATAAAATCCGTGCTTTTGAGATCTCTGGAACTTTTTTTGTCTCTTTTCCTGAAACCTTCTCCCTGCCATTTCAATACAACACAGAAGTCTTCTGTGGACTCATCTTGTTGTGTTTCTAATAATAATAATAATAATAATAATAATAATAATAATAATAATAATAATAAATATTTCCAGCTGCTCTGGGCTTCTTTTGGGACAGCATCCTCATTTCTTCCCCAATTTACCTTAGGCCAGAAACATCTCCATGGTGCAAATAGCTTCTTTCCTCCTTTTCCATTTAGAACCTGGAAGCTTGCAGGTGATGGAAGGACGCAGATCTGCATTTGCACCAATATAGGACCTTGGACGTAGATTGCTATGTGTTTTTTCCACCCCATTGATCTGGGATCCAACGCCAACCCTTGGCCTCCTCCAAGCACATGGCGATATGAATCGGAGAAGGAAATTAATGCATTCCTACCCATTAAAACCGGTGCGCCTGGAGACCTTCCCTCTCCCTTGCTCCCTTCCTTTTGAAAGGAAGAGCTATTAAACCGCCTGCCTCCAGCTCCATCTCCTCTCCAGGAAGCAGACCCCGGAAAATGGATGATCAAGGGACGGGGAAGAGGAAGCTAAGCATATATTTGGTTATGAGTTGTCAAGAAGCCTCTTCCCCAACTTTGTAGTGCTTTCGGGCTTTGGTTAGCACGGCACTGGAAAAATAATAGGATTTGCCTTCTTGAGGACGCCCAACACTCCACAACCAAAGGAGGCAAGTCTTCACCCCCCACCCTCTATTAAATAACAATATTGAGTGTTTTCCTCTTATAGGACTACATTGTGAGCATTATTGTCTCAATGGTGCTTTGCATTTTGAATCCACCTTTTGCACAACATATTTTGCATTGGAAAAGGGGCAAAACACACCCTAGTTGGCAACAGTTCTGGAGATCAGTGTTGGAATTCTGCTCAGTGCGGAATAGCATCCTTAGTGCGTCTCGCTTGGGAAGGAACCAGCCATTTGCTCAATGGGCATGCTTGAAGAGCGCCTAAATTTTTATGAATGGACTCTAGAGATCACCATAGCAACATGTCTTTTTTTAATGCTTCCCATTTTGGAAGGAGAGGATGCTTGCAAAAAAACCTAAGGCGTCTCCCCGTTCTTTGCCTGGTGCTTGCAACGCATTGCAAATGATTATTTCCCTTCCATGTTCTCCTTTCGGAATCCTGATCCGCTTTGAAGAGTATTGCAGACTTCAGTCCTGTTAGAGTTACTTGCTTACATACTTACTTAGGCCATCCCTCATTGTCCAAGTAGGAAAATCCTCCAGGGTGGGTCTGTAGGTGACTGTGGAGCCCTATTCTTGACCTGCATCTTCTCCAGCAGTGAGGGCATTAGTTTCCAGCTGGAAGGCGGTCCCTGTCGGGGTTGGCTTGACACACCTTCCTCTTGGCATGTTTCTCTCTTTTGCCCTCCATTCGTGTCTCTTCAAATTCTACAGCACTGCTGGTCACAGTTGACCTCCAGCTGGAGCGCTCAAGGGCCAGAGCTTCCCAGTTCTCATTGTCTATGCCAGAGTTTCTAAGTCTGGCTTTAAGCCCATCTTTAAATCTCTTTTCCTGTCCACCAACATTCCATGTTCCATTCTTGAGTTCGGAGTAGAGCAACTGCTTTGGGAGACGATGGTTGGGCATCCGGACAACGTGGTCGGTCTAGCGGAGTTGATGGCGGAGGACCATTGCTCCAATGGTGGTGGTCTTTGCTTCTTCCAGCACGCTGACATCAAGTTTGTAGATGACACCAAATTGGGAGGGACTCCCAATACTCCAGAGGACACGAGCAGGATTCAAAACGATCTTGAAAGATTAGAGAGATGAATGGCCAAAACTAACAAAATGAAGTTCAACAGGGACAAATGCAAGATACTCCACTTTGGCAGGAAAAACAAAATGCAAAGATACAGAATGGGGGACAATGCCTGGCTTGAGAGCAGGACGTGTGAAAAAGATCTTGGAGTCCTCGTGGACAACAAGTTAAACATGAGCCAACAATGTGATGTGGTGGCCAAAAAAGCCAATGGGATTTTGGCCTGCATCAATAGGAGCATAGTGTCCAGATCTAGGGAAGTCATGCTACCCCTCTATTCTGCTCTTCTTCAGGCTAAACATGCCTCAGCTCCTTAAGCCGCTCCTCATAGGGCTTGTTCTCCAGACCCTTGATCATTTGAATCGCCCTCCTCTGGACACATTCCAGCTTGTCAATATCTCTCTTGAATTGTGGTGCCCAGAATTGGACACAATATTCCAGGTGTGGTCTAACCAAAGCGAATAGAGGGGTAGCATGACTTCCCTAGATCTAGACACTATGCTCCTATTGATGCAAGCCAAAATACCATTGGCTTTTTTTGCCACCACATCACATTGTTGGCTCATGTTTAACTTGTTGTCCACGAGGACTCCAAGATCTTTTACTCACGTCCTGCTCTCAAGCCAGGCATTGTCCCCCATTCTGTATCTTTGCATTTTGTTTTTCCTGCTACCCCTCTATTCTGCTTTGGTTAGACCACACTGGAATATTGTGTCCAATTCTGGGCACCACAATTCAAGAGAGATATTGACAAAGCTGGAATGTGTCCAGAGGAGGGCGACTAAAATGATCAAGGGTCTGGAGAACAAGCCCTATGAGGAGCGGCTTAAGGAGCTGAGCATGTTTAGCCTGAAGAAGAGAAGGCTGAGAGGAGATATGATAGCCATGTATAAATATGTGAGAGGAAGCCACAGGGAGGAGGGAGCAAGCTTGTTTTCTGCTTCCCTGGAGACTAGGACGCGAAACAATGGCTTCAAACTACAAGAAAGGAGATTCCATCTGAACATGAGGAAGAATTCCTGACTGTGAGAGCCGTTCAGCAGTGGAACTCTCTGCCCCGGAGTGTGGTGGAGGCTCCTTCTTTGGAAGCTTTTAAACAGAGGCTGGATGGCCATCTGTCAGGGGTGATTTGAATGCAATATTCCTGCTTCTTGGCAGAATGGGGTTGGACTGGATGGCCCAGGAGGTCTCTTCCAACTCTTTGATTCTATGATTTGTCCGCTTGTCTTCCCAAGAGATTTGCAGGATTTTTTGGAGGCAATGCTGATGGAATCGCTCTAGGAGTTGCATGTGACATCTGTAGACAGTCCACATCTCGCAGGCATATAGCAGTGTTGAGAGGACAATAGCTTTATAAACAAGCCTCTTGGTATCCCTACGGAAGTCCTGGTCCTCAAACACTCTCTGCTTCATTCATAAAAATGCTGCACTCACAACAATAAAAAACATGGTGAAACATATATCAATTAAAACAATAAGATTATAATCTGTCACTATCTTTCTTTCCTTTGTTCCTTCCTTCTTTCCTATCCTTCCTTCCTTTTTCTTTGTGGCTCTTTATGTCCTTCTTTCATTTACCTCCTAACCTTTTTCCTCTCTTCTTTCTTTCCTTTCTCTTCCTTCATTTTAGTTCCCTCTTTCCTTCCTTCCTTCTTTTTCTTTGTGGCTCTTCTTTCCTTCTTCCCTTTCCTGAATAGACCTTTCCCTTTCTTTCCTTTCCCTTTCTTCCCTCCCTTCACACACCTTCCTCTTCCTCCCTTTTTTCATTTCCCTCCTAAACCATTTCCCCTTTCTTTCTTTCTTTCTTTCTTTTTCTTTCTTTCTTTCTTTCTTTCTTCCCTTCCCTTTCCCTTCCCTTTCCCTTCCTTCCTTCCCTTCCTTCCCTTCCCTTCCTTCCCTTCCCTTCTTCCCTTCCCTTCCCTTCCCTTCCCTTCCCTTCCCTTCCCTTCCTTTTCGTTGTGGCTCTTTCCTTCCTTCTTCCCTTTCCTTCATAGACCTTTCCCTTTCCTTCCTTTCCCTTCCTTCCTTTCCTTAGGCAATGTTTTGGTGGAATCTCTTTCCCTTCTATTTGAATCCATGGTTCCATTGTGTTCTGAGCCAGATGGCCATCTATCGGGAGGGATCGGACTGTCTCTTCCTTTATGTCAGAAGGGGCTTGGACCAGATACATTTTTCTAAGTCTAGTGTAATATATACTACCTAAGAGTCTGGTGGAATCACCTTCTTTGGAGATTTTTAAGCAGAAACTGGATGACCATCTGTCGGGAGGGATTAGATCGGCGACCTCCCTTCTGACATTCAGGAAAAAACTGAAAACCTGGGTTTGGGACCAAGTCTTTGGACACACTGGCAGCTAAATTAAGGATCTGATGACAGACAAGGACAAATGGAATGGAATGGATATATGGACTCTGAACCCGAGCATGAGATTGTCTTAATATTTTATTATGTACCGATGTTTAATTTTAACTGTTGAATTGCTTTTGTATTTTATATTACTGTCAATTGATTTAGGCATTTAATTGTGCCTCCTCTGTAAGCCGCCCTGAGTCCCCCCCCCCCCCCCGGGTGAGAAGGGCGGGGTATAAGTAAATGAAATAAATAATTAGATTGGCAGAAAAGGCATTGGAATGGATGGCCTTTGGGGTCTCTTTCGGTTCATACAATCAGAGAATCATGGAGTTGGAAGAGACAACATGGGCCATCCAGTCCAACCTCCTGCCAGGCACCATCAAACCACCCCTGACAGAGGGCCATCCAACTTTGTAACGGTAGTCTCCAGAGCAGAAGGAGACAACCTTGTCCTTTCCTCGACTTGGTCTTCTTTTCAGGTATTTAAGGATCCAATTAGATATATTTAAACTTGGCTCTCACCTCTCAACCTTCATATTTAGTTCCTTAAGACACTCCTTAAATAGCTAGGCTTCCAGGTCTCCCAATATTTTGGTGGCCCTTCTTGGAACACCTTCTGTCTTGGACCATCTCTTAAATCCCTGTCCTTCTCTGCCTTGCGAAAAGTCAAAATGTGCAGATAGAAATGCCTGGCAGAACGTGACTGTCGCTTTCCCAGGTGCTTTGCGGCAAGTCTCCCAGGTATTGAGGCGCTTGGCAGGTGGCATCGCTCCAGCCGTCTGTTCCGGCTGCATCTGCCTATCCCTGCGTGCGCATGAACACACACATGGAAGACAGCTTGATGTTTGTGCCAAAGGCACCCATGCAGGGCGGCAACCAGTCTTAGAAGCCACCCTTGCATCAAGACCTTGTAAAACTACAATTCCCATGATTCCATTGCATTGAGTCGCGTCAATTCAAGTGGGATCAAACTGCATTCATTCTACAGTCTAGGTCAGGCATGGGCAAACTTCGGCCCTCCAGGTGTTTTGGACTTCAACTCCCACAATTCCTAACAGCTGGTAGGCTGTTAGGAATTGTGGGAGTTGAAGTCCAAAACACCTGGAGGGCTGAAGTTTGCCTGTGCCTGGCCTAGATGGTCCCAGCCGAATAACAATAATAATAATAATAATAATAATAATAATAATAATAATAAATACCCTGCTTTTTCCTCTCCATTTCCAGATCCTGGCAGCCTTATTATAGTTTTTCTCGAGAGTGTGCAACTCATCCAACATCACAACTACAAAAAGCGAGATAGCAGATAGTGTTAGAATTTAGCCAAGAAAAATATGCCATCAAAATGGAGGCGATCCGCCATCTCGCGGATACGGGGGCCCGAGGGTTTTCCGTATCCGCGGTTTGGAGGTGTTCAGATTCAGCCTCCCCGCGATGCCAGGAAGGCATCCCGGGCAGGCCTGCAGTCTCCCGCGGCCTGGAAAAGATTAGTTTTATGCGATTTGATAGTTTCAGGCAAGAAAGGGACACAAAGTATTAAGCTGCAATTTGATTACGCTTTATTTGGGGATTGATTACGTAGCTGGGGCTAGCAGAGGAGTGAAAGGAGAGAGCACACGGCTGTATAGAGTCCCTGGTTGAGGCTGCTGCTGGGGCACATTTCATCAGTCAGGAACTGTGGAACTCCCTGCTGCTGGTCACATCAGCTTGAAGGCAGGGGTCTGGGATGTCTTCGATGACAGCCGTTTGGCGAATCCAGCTGATAACGAACCCACCGACTGCTCTATTTCCTTCCGCTGGAAAAAAAAAGGGTGACTCAATTCATTTTACACTGAAATTAATGTATTCCCTCCACCGGCAAACCGTCCTTGGCCCGGTGGGTGGCCGTAAAAATAGAACGGCTAATAAAGCAACCAAGCAAGCCAACCAACCCAGAGTGTGAACAAAGGGTGATAACAACATTAACTTGTTAAAATATTAGGCTGTTTAAAAGCGAGCGATAAAAACCCCGTAATAATACGACTAAAGTGTTAAAGGCAGCAACATTCCCTCTGCCACTTTGCTTAACCTTCACGCACCAGGAGCTATTTTCTTTCTTGCAACGTTTTTTAAGCTGTCCCCAAATCTGAATCACGAGAGTTGTAGTTTTACGGGATCTGGAGCCTTCCTGGCCAAAGAATGCAAACTACAACTCCCACATTTCCATCGCATGGACTGGTTTTATCATTTGAGAGTTGGGACTGGTTTTATCATTTGAGAGCATTCTGATCTCCACCAATGATGGAACTGAACCAATCTTAGCACACAGGACCCCCATGTCCAACATAAAACACTAGCAGGGTTTGGTGGGCATGGATCTTGAGTTTGGGAGTTGTAGTTCACCTACATTCTGGTGGGGTTCAAAATGCTCTTTGAGTCTAGGCGAACTATAAATTGACATCTTGCTGTGGGCCACATGGGGTTTCTGTGGCCCAATTCTATCGTTGGTGGGGTTCAGAATGCTCTTTGATTGTAGGTGAACTATAAATCCTAGCAACTACAATGCCCAAATGTCAAGATTCTATTTTCCCCAAACTCCACCAGTGTTCACATTTGGGCATATAGAGTGTTTGTGCCAAGTTTGGTCCAGATCCATCATTGTTTGAGTCAACAAACAATGGAGATGAACTACAACTGGATGGAGGTGAACTACAACTCCCAAACTCAAGGTCAATACCCACCAAACCCTTTCAGTATCTTTTGTTGGTGATGGGAGTTCTGTGTGCCAAGATTGGTCCAATTCTATCGTTGGTAGAGTTCAGAATGCTCTGTGATTGTAGGTGAACTATAAATCCCAGAAACTACAACTCCCAAATGTCAAGATTCTATTTTCCCCAAACTCCACCAGTGTTCACATTTGGGCATATAGAGGATTCATGCCAAGTATGGTCCAGATCCATCATTGTTTGAGTCCACAGTGGTCTCTGAATGGAGGTGAACTACAACTCCCAAACTCATGGTCAATGCCCATCAATGCCCATATTGGTCATGGGAGTCCCACAGTGGTCTCTAGATGTAGATGAACTACAACTCCCAAACTCATGGTCAATGCCCATCAATACCCATATTGGTCATGGGAGTTCTGTGTGCTACGCTTGGTTCAATTCCATCGTTGGTGGAGTTCAGAATGCTCTTTGATTGTAGGCAAACTATAAATTCCAGCAACTACAACTCCCAAATGACAAAATCAAAAAAATTTGAGTGAAGGACATACATTGGGTTGTTAGGTGTATGCTGTCCAAATTTGGTGTCAATTGGCCCACTGGTTTTTGAGTTCTGTTAATCCCACAAACGAACATTACATTTTTATTTATATAGATGGAAAGACTGCTCAAACTTCCGTACAGTGGCCCTTATTTCTCATGCCAGTAAGGTAATGCTCAAGATCCTGCAAGGAAGACTCCAGCAATACATGGAGAGAGAGTTGCCAGATGTTCAAGCTGGGTTTAGAAAAGGCAGAGGAACGAGAGACCAAATTGCCAATATCCACTGGATAATGGAGAAAAGCAGGGAGTTTCAGGAAAACATCTACTTCTGCTTCATTGACTATTCTAAAGCCTTTGACTGTGTGGATCATAATAAATTGTGGCAAGTTCTTGGTGGGATGGGCATCCCAAGCCCCCTTCCCTCTCTCCTGAGGAATCTGTACAAGGACCAAGGAGCAACAGTCAGAACTGACCACGGAACAACAGACTGGTTCAAGATTGGGAAAGGCGTCCGGCAAGGCTGCATCCTCTCACCCAACCTTTTTAACTTGTATGCAGAACACATCATGCGAGGATGTGCGGGGCTGGATGAATGCAAGGCTGGGGTGAAAATGGCTGGAAGAAACATTAACAACCTCAGATATGCAGATGACACCACCCTGATGGCCGAAAGCGAGGAGGAGCTGAGGAGCCTTCTAATCAAGGTGAAAGAAGAAAGCGCAAAAGCCGGGTTGCAGCTAAACGTCAAAAAAACCAAGATTATGGCAACAAGAATGATTGACAACTGGGAAATAGAGGGAGAAATCGTGGAGGCCGTGACAGACTTTGTATTTCTAGGGGCAAAGATGAGTGCAGATGCAGACTGTGGCCAGGAAATCAGAAGACGCTTCCTTCTTGGGAGGAGAGCAATGTCCAGTCTCGATAAAATAGTAAAGAGTAGAGACATCAGACTGGCAACAAAGATCCATTGCCTAGTCAAAGCCATGGTATTCCCTGTAGTCACCTACGGATGTGAGAGCTGGACCTTAGGGAAGGCTGAGCGAAGGAAGAGAGATGCTTTTGAGCTGTGGTGTTGGAGGAAAGTGCTGAGAGTGCCTTGGACTGCGAGAAGATCCAACCAGTCCATCCTCCAGGAAATAAAGCCCGGCTGCTCATTGGAGGGAAGGAGACTAGAGACAAAGTTGAAGTCCTTTGGCCACATCATGAGGAGACAGCAAAGCCTAGAGAAGACAATGATGCTGGGGAAAGTGGAAGGCAAAAGGAAGAGGGGCCGACCAAGGGCAAGATGGATGGATGGCATCCTTGAAGTGACTGGACTGACCTTGAAGGAGCTGGGGGTGGTGACGGCCGACAGGGAGCTCTGGCGTGGGCTGGTCCATGAGGTCACGAAGAGTCGGAGACAACTGAACGAATGAACAACATGATGAATGGAAGCCCTTCTGTCAACTGCTATTAAGATCTAGGATTTCGATCCAATTTGATGTGTTCTTATTTCTATTTTTAAGGAGATGAGAAGTCCAAATAAATAAATAAGCAGATGGAAACGGACCCATTTGCATCCATATTCAAAATGCCAACGTTGGTGGAGGCGGCGAGGGAAAAATAGCGCCTCCCGAAATATATAAATCCGATTAAGAGATCACTGGGAAGAAGTGCGCGGAATGTCTTTGCAGCAACAAGTGCCTCCAATCTGGACTCCTGGGATGCCAGATGCCATCAAAAGCCAGCCACCCAGGCCCCGCCCCCTTTCGAAGGCCTCTCCTCCAATGGCATCCTTTTATGCAAAGGGATATTTGCATAATAGGGAAAGGGGGGAGGGAGAGGAGAGCTCATTAATATTACACGGCGGCTTGCGGTTAATTATGGAACGCGACACCCAATGTAACTTACACACTATTAATCTGATGTCTTCTCAGCTAAGCTGGCACATGGTGGGCTAATTAAGCGCTGGCTAATGAATTTTGGTAATTAAGCTGGTTGTTTGAAGGCCGTGTTTTAGAAAAATAAAGGCAAAGGGGAAGAAAATAATTTTTTGCAGGGTGGAATTATTAGTATCATTATTATTGATTCTCAGTTAACTGGAATCTATGGATAAATGTAGTTTCCAGTTGCTTGAGAGTCACTATTAAAATAGGCCTAATTAATCCTCTACTGCAAATTATATTGACTTGATAATCATATTGGAATATAGTAAGTACTCGCCGTGCCCTGCCACGCGTTGCTGTGGCCCACATGGGGGTTCTGTGTGAGAGGTTTGGCCCAATTCTATCGTTGGTGGGATTCAGAATGCTCTGTGATTGTAGGTGAACTATAAATCCCAGCAACTACAACTCCCAAATGTCAAGATTCTATTTTCCCCAAACTCCACCAGTGTTCACATTTGGGCATATTGAGTATTCGTGTAGAGTTTGGTCCAGATCCATCATTGTTTGAGACCACAGGGCTCTCTGGATGTAGGTGAACTACAACTCCAAAACCAAAGGACACTGCCCAGCAAGCCTTAAGTATGGGTTTCTGTGTGGGAAGTTTGCCCCAGTTGAGGTACAGCATGCTCTTTGATTGTAGGTGAACTATAAATCCCAGTACTACAACTCCCAAATGTCAAGGTCTATTTCCCCCAAACCTCCATCTGTGTACATATTTGGGTGTATTGAGTGCTTGTGCCAAGTTTGGTCCAGATCCATCATTGTTTGAGTCCACAGTGCTCTCTGGATGTAGGCGAACTACAACTCCCAAACTCAAGGTCAATGCCCACCAAACCCTTCCAATATTTTCAGTTGGTCATGGGAATTCTGTGTGCCAAGTTCTGTGTTCAATTCCATCGTTGGTGGAGTTCAGAATGCTCTTTGATTATAGGTGAACTATAAATCCCAGTAACTGCAACTCCCAAATGACAAAATCATAATTTTTTGAGTGATGACCACTCCTTGTGTTGTGAAATGTTTTGTTGCCAAATTTGGTGTGATTTCGTTCATTGGTTCTTTTGTTTTTAAGGTACTCATTATGCACAGACCATTTTTATATATATAGATGAAAAGCAAAATTATTACTACTTCTATTATTGTCATTATTATCAATCACGGGTGCATCTACACTGCAGAATGAATGCAGTTTGGTACCACTTTAACTTCCACATCTCAATGTTGCGGGTGGATCCCTGTCAGGAATTAATTTGTCATCGGTTTCCTTCTCAATGCGCAATTTCAGCAATTATCTTCCTGCTGTGCAAATGCTGACAGATCTCATTAGCAATTGGGGAACTAGATCTGTGCTAAATTCACACATGCTTCTTTTGCAGAGCAGAGGTCGGATGGCCATCTGTCGAGTGGGATCAGATTGCGTTTCCCTTTACGGCAGAAGGAGGTTGGAGTGGATATACACTTTAAGGGTTTTCTTCTAAGTCTAGTGCAATATATACTAACTGGGTGTCTGGTGGAATCGCCTTCTTTGGGGGTTTTAATCAGAGACTGCGGGGCCATCTGTCGGGAGGGATCAGGTTGTGTCTCCCTTTGCGGCAGAAGGGGGTTGGAGTGGATATACACTTTAAGGGTTTTCTTCTAAGTCTAGTGCAATATATACTAACTGGGAGTCTGGTGGAATCGCCTTCTCTGGAGGTTTTAAGCAGAGGATGGGTGGCCATCTGTCGAGAGGGATCAGATTGTGTCTCCCTTTACGGCAGAAGTGGTTGGAGTAGATATACACTTTAGGGGTTTTCTTCTAAGTCTAGTGCAATATATACTAACTGGGAATCTGGTGGAATCTCCTTCTTTGGAGGTTTTTAAGCAGAGGCTGGATGGCCATCTGTTGGGAGGGATCGGGTTGTGTCTCCCTTTATGGCAGAAAGGGGTTGGTCTGGATACACTTCTTCTAAACCTAGTGGAATAAAAACTGCTTAGGAGTCTGATGGAGTCTTCTTCTCTGGAGGATTTTAAGCAGAGGCTGGATGGCCATCTGTTGAGAGGGATCAGATAGTGTAGTTCTTCATCATTGAAGGAAGTTGTGCTGGATGGACTTTGGGGATACTTTCCAGATGCACTTTGGGTCCCTTCTAATTATAGTGGAATAAAGACTGCTTAGGAGTCTGATAGAGTCTCCATCTCTGGAAGATTTTAAGCACAGGCTGGATGGCCATCTGTCAGGAGGGACTGAGTTGTGTCATCCTGCCTGGCAGAAGGGAATTGGACTGGATGCACTTTGGTGCTTCTTTCCAATTCTAGTGGAATAAAGTCTGCTCAGGAGTCTGGTGGAGTCACTGTCTTTGGATGTTAGACTGAATGGCCATCTGTTGGGAGGGCTTTAGTTGTGTCTTCTGGCTTGGCAGAAGAGAGTTGGACTGGATGGTTCTCTGGTCTCTTCCAACTAGGATTCTATACTTTCTATAATTGAGCCCATGCTGTGAGTCTGGTGGTGGCCCCCTCTCTGGAGGCACCAGAGACTGGATGGCCATCTGTTGGGAGGGATCGAATTTTGTTTCCCTTTATAGCAGAAGGGGGTTGGGATGGATACACTTGGGGTGCCTTCTAATTCTAGTGGACTAAAGGCTGCTTGGAAGTCTGATGGAGTCTGCTTCTCTGGAGGTTTTTAAGCAGAGGCTGGATGGCCATCTGTTGGGAGGGATCAGGCTGTGTCTCCCTTTATGGCAGAATCGGGTTGGTCTGGATATACTTCTTCCACGTCTAGTGCAATACATACTGGCTGGGAGTCTGGTAAGTCCCCTTCTTTGGAGGGTTTTTAAGCAGAGGCTGGATGGCCATCTGTTGGGAGGGATCAGATTGTGTAGTTCTGCATCACTGAAGGGCATTGGGGATACTTTCCAGATGCACTTTGGGGTCCCTTCTAATCCTAGAGGAATAAAGACTGCTTAGGAGTCTGATAGTGTCTCCTTCTCTGAAGCATTTTAAGCACAGGCTGGGTGGCCATCTGTTGAGAGGGATCAAATTGTGTCTTCCTGCTTGGTAGAAGGGAATTGGACTGGATGCACTTTGGTGCTTCTTTCCAATTCTAGTGGAATAAAGGCTGCTTAAGAGTCTGGTGGAGTCACTGTCTTTGGAGATTTTAAGCAGCGACTGAATGGCCATCTGTTGGGAGGGCTTTGGTTGTGTCTTCTGGCCTGGCAGAAGAGAGTTGGAGTGGTGCTTCTTTCCAATTCTAGTGGAATAAAGGCTGCTTAGGAGTCTGGAGGAGTCACCTTCTTTGGAGGTTTTAAGCAAAGACTGAATGGCCACCTGTTGGGAGTGCTTTGGTTGTGTCTTCTGGCTTGGATGGTTCTGTGGTCTCTTCCAACTAGGATTCTATACTTTCTATAATTGAGCCCATGTTGTGAATCTGGTGTTGCCTCCCTCTCTGGAGGCACCAGAGACTGGATGGCCATCTGTTGGGAGGGATTGAATTGTGTCTCCCTTTATAGCAGAAGGGGGTTGGGATGGACACACTTGGGGTGCCTTCTAATTCTAGTGGAATAAAGATTGCCTGGGAGTCTGATGGAGTCTCCCTCTCTGGAGGACTTTAAGCAGAGGCTGGATGGCCATCTGTTGGGAGGGATCAGATTGTGTCATCCTGTCTGGCAGAAGGGGGTTGGAGTGGATACACTTTAGGGCCTCCTCCAGCTCTAGGATTCTATCCTTTCTCTCTAGCAGAGCTCATGTTTGAGTGCACATTGAGCAGAGGAGCTCTCCGGGGTGCTGAACTCTTGAGCAGGAAGACCGAGCACCTTGGAGAGGGCTTTGCAAGCTCAAGATGGCTTTCTTGCC
The DNA here is from genome assembly GCF_025583915.1 of Anolis sagrei ordinatus. Lineage (NCBI taxonomy): Eukaryota > Metazoa > Chordata > Lepidosauria > Squamata > Anolidae > Anolis > Anolis sagrei. The sequence goes on along the minus strand of NW_026847771.1, from coordinate 4,399,045 downwards.
CCACTGACATGAAGAGCGGTGTCCTCTGTGTGTGTGTTTGTGTGTTTTGTTCCGCACAGTGTGTCCTGCCTGCATTAATTTCCACCCTATTTCGACTGGGACCCTGAGACAGAGTGGGAAAGGCTTTCAAGTTTTGCTCATCCCTCCCTTTTGCAGATGGCTCTGTTTACTCCGCGTTCCTCTCCCGCTTTGGAAATTGATTTCCTTTTGTCTTTGCGTTTGTTCGGTTTTGCTTGTTACCGGATGCTTCCTTTGTCCCTTTCCTGACCCTTTCCTTGTGAGGAAAAACAGACGGAGAGGAAACAGCTGCCGCCGACACGGTCTTTTCCCCCTTCTTTTTTTTTTCCACCCCAAATCTTTTGGCACAACATTCTTCCGATGTGTTTATGAAATCGAACAAACACTCATGTTTGGGCCTGTTGTACACTCTAAAATATCCCTAGGACAACTTTGCAGGAAAAAGTTATATCACGAGAGATCCATTGCTGTTTTAAGTAGACACTGCATGGCCATCTGTCGGGAGGGCTCGGATTGTGTCATAGCACAATGGGGTCAGACTGAATAGCCTTTGGAGTTTCTTCCAACTCTAGCATTCCATGATTCAAAGATTTTTGCTGCATGGCCATCTGTCGGGAGGGCTCAGATTGTGTCATTGCACAATAAGGTCAGACTAAATAGCCTTTGGAGTTTCTTCCAACTCTAGCATTCTATGATTCAAAGATTTTTTGCTTCTTGACAGCTTAAATAAACTTGGAGAAATTTGGATTTTGGAGAAAACAAACCTTGACATTTGAGAGTTGTAGTTGTTGGGATTTATAGTTCACCTACAATCAAAGAGCACTCTGAACTCAACCCACAATGGATCTGCACCAAACTGGGCACATTACCTACATGGTCAACATTGAATATTGGTGGAGTTGGGGGGGGCTGTTTTTGAATTCTGGGAGTTGTAGTTCACCAACACCAAGTTGTTGGGATTTACAGTTCACCTACAATCAAAGAGCACTCTGAACTCAGCCCCACAATCAATCTGCACCAATTCACTGGACCACATTGGGCACAAATATCCAATACGCCCAAATCTGTATACTGGTTGGGCTTGTGAGGGATTGATTTTGTCATTTTGGGAGTTGTAGTTGCTGGGATTTATAGTTCACCTACACTCAAAGAGCATTCTGAACTACACCAACAATGGAATTCAACCAAACTTGGCATACAGAACTCCCACGACCAACAGAAAATACTAGAAGGGTCTGGTGGGCATTGACCTTGAGTTTGGGAGTTGTAGTTCACCTACCTCCAGAGAACACTAGACTCATACAATGATGGATCTGGACCAAACTTGGCATGAAGACTCAATATGCCCAGACGTGAACACTGGTGGAGTTTGGGCGGAAATAGAGCTTGATATTTGGGAGTTGTACTTGCAGGGATTTATAATTCACCTACATATAGAGAGTTTGGGAGCTGTAGTTCACCTACATCCAGAGAGCACTGTGGACTCAGACAATGATGGGTCTGGACCAAACTTGGCATGAAGACTCAATATGCCCAAATGTGAACACTGGTAGAGTTTGGAGAAAATAGACCTTGACATTTGGGAGTTGTAGTTGTTGGGATTTATAGTTCACCTACAACCATTGTGAACTCAGCCCACAATGAATCTGCGCCAAACTTGGCACATTACCTACATGGTCAACATTGAATATTGGTGGGGTTGGGGGGGGGCTGCTTTTGAATTCTGGGAGTTGTAGTTCACCAACACCAAAAAGGTGGATCTGGACCAAATGTGGCATGAATAATATGCCCAAATGTGAACACTGGTAGAGTTTGGAGAAAATAGACCTTGACATTTGGGAGTTGTAGTTGTTGGAATTTATAGTTCACCTACAACCATTGTGAACTCAGCCCACAATAGATCTGCACCAAACTTGGCACATTACCTACATGGTCAACATTGCATAATGGTGGGGTTGGGGAGGGGCTGTTTTTGAATTCTGGGAGTTGTAGTTCACCAACATCAAAAAGGTGGATCTGGACCAAACGTGGCATGAATGCATTCTGAACTCCACCAATGATGGAATTGAACTAATCTTTGGACATGGAACTCCCACAACTAACAGAAAATACTGGAAGAGTTTGGTGGGCATTGACCTTGAGTTTTGGAGTTGTAGTTCACCTACATCCAGAGAGCACAGTGGACTCAAACAATGATGGATCTGGACCAAACTTGAATACTCAATATGCCCAAATGTGAACACTGGTGGAGTTTGGGGAAAATAGACCTTGACATTTGGGAGTTGTAGTTGTTGGAATTTATAGTTCACCTACAACCATTGTGAACTCAGCCCACAATAGATCTGCACCAAACTTGGCACATTACCTACATGGTCAACATTGCATAATGGTGGGGTTGGGGGGGGGGCTGTTTTTGAATTCTGGGAGTTGTAGTTCACCAACACCAAAAAGGTGGATCTGGACCAAACGTGGCAGGAATACATATTATGCCCAAATGTGGACACTGGTGGAGCTGGGAGAAAATAGACCTTGACATTTGGGAGTTGTAGTTGTTGGGATTTACAGTTCACTTAGAATCAAAGAGCACTCTGAACTCACCCCAAATTGGATCTGCACCCAACTTGGCACATTACCTACATGGTCAACATTGAATATTGGTGGTGTTGGCAGGGGGGGGGGCTGTTTTTGAATTCTGGGAGTTGTAGTTCACCAACACCAAAAAGGAAGAGAAGGACAGGCAGAAAGATCTTCAGCCTTATCGGCCAAAAGGGAGATAAACAACGTGTTTTCTGATGGTCTTTGGTGACCCCTCTGAACCCCCCCCCCCAGAACCCCCCAGGCTTTGAAGCTACAAGGCCATTCAATGCTAATCTAGGTGGCCAGTTGCAACATCCACAGCTTCTGCCAACCTAGCAGTTTGAAAACATGCAAATGTGAGTAGATCAATAGGTACCTCTCCGGTGGGAAGGGAACAGCGCTCCATGCAGTCATGCCAGCCACATGACCTTGGAGATGTCTACGGTCAACGCTGGCTCTTCGGCTTGGAAATGGAGATGAGCACCACAACCCCCAGAGTCAGGCACAATTGGGGAAAACCTTTACCTTTTACCTGATTGATCATTATGCTCAACTAAGTGGCCTAATTTTACAAGAGCCTTTCAAGGAATGCTTGGCTTCTCTTGGAGTGAATGTATTCCTAAGCAGGAAGTTTGCCAAAATCTCACCTAGAAGAGTAGATTCATAGAGTTGGAATGAGTACCTAAAGTCCATCTAACCCACTGGTTCTCAACCTTCCTGATGTTGCAAACCCTTAGTACAGTTCCTCATGTTGTGGTGACCCACAACCATAACATTATTTGCATTGCTACTTCATAACTGTGATTTGTGTGGTGACCCTCAACCATAACATGATTTTTGTTGCAACTTCACAACTATCATTTTGCTACATGAAACGTCATGTAGATATGTAGGATGTATTTTCATTCAGTGGACCACATTGGGCACAAATACCCGATACGCCCACATTTGAATACTGGTTGGGCTTGTAAGGGATTGATTTTGTCATCTGGGAGCTGTAGTTGCTGGGATTTATAGTTCACCTCCAATCAAAGAGCATTCTGAACTCCACCAACGATGGAATTGAACCATACTTGGCACACAGAACTCCCATGACCAACAGAAAATACTGGAAGGGTTTGGTGGGCATTGACCTTGAGTTTGGGAGTTGTAGTTCACCTACATCCAGAGAGCACTGACTCAAACAATGATGGATCTGGACCAAACTTGGCACAAGCACTCAATACGCCCAAATATGAACACAGATGGAGTTTGAGGGAAATAGACCTTGACATTTGGGAGTTCTAGTCACTGGGATTCACAGTTCACCTACAATCAAAGAGCATTCTGAACCCCATGAACGACAGATTTGAGTTTTGAAGTTGTTGGGATTTATAGTTTGCCTAAAATCAAAGAGCATTCTGAACTCCACCAATGATAGAATTGGACCAATTTTGGCACACAGAACTCCCATCACCAGCAGAAGAGAATGCTTGCCATAGATGCAGGCAAAACGTCAGGAGGGAATGCCTCTAGAACATGGCCATATAGCCCGAAAAAACCTACAACAACCCAGTGATTCCGGCCATGAAAGCCTTCATCAATACACTAATCTAGGTGGTCAGTTGTAACATTCACACTTGTTTCCAACAGTCAAGAGTTCTTTCTCCCACCCTGGACCTCATTCCACAAATATATAAACCCCATTTTCCTAGTTTCCAACCGACCTCAAAAACTCTGTGGATGCCCGCCATAAATGTGGGCAAAACATCAGGAGAGAATGCTTCTGGAATGTGGCCAGACAGCCCAGAAAACTCATGGCAACCAAGTGATTCCGGCCATGAAAGCCTTCAACAACACAATTATAGTAATAATAATATAAAATAATAATATAAAGTTATATATAATAATAATAGTAATATTAATAAGAACAACAACAACAATACATCACACAGTCTTAGACACTTGGGAAGTGTCCAGCGCGTGATCCAATACAAAAGCCAGAATTGTGATCTTGTTTGCTGTGTACTAATCTTATTGTGTATCTAATAATAATAATAACAACAACAATAATAATGTTGCATTCCCAGGTGACAGTGAAATTATCGAGAAGCAAATGGAAAAGCTTACATGATATGAGGATTTAAAGATCAAACTGCAAACCAATCAACGGGGTCCCTGTGATGATTGGCACACTGGGTGCAGTGCCTAAAGACCTTGGACTGCACTTAAAAACAATCAACACTGACAAAATTACCACCTGTCAGCTGCAAAAGGCCACTCTACTCGGATCTGCACACATCATTCACCAATACATCACACTGTCCAGAGGAGGGCGACTGAAATGATCAAGGGTCTGGAGAAACAAGCCCTATGAGGAGCGGCTTAAGGAGCTGGGCATGTTTAGCCTGAAGAAGAGAAGGCTGAGAGGAGATATGATAGCCTTGTATAAATATGTGAGAGGAAGCCACAGGGAGGAGGGAGCAAGCTTGTTTTCTGCTTCCCTTGGAGACTAGGACGCAATGGAACAATGGCTTCAAACTACAAGAGAGGAGATTCCATCTGAACATGAGGAAGAACTTCCTGACTGTGAGAGCCGTTCAGCAGTGGAACTCTCTGCCCCAGTGTGGTGGAGGCTCCTTCTTTGGAAGCTTTTAAACAGAGGCTGGATGGCCATCTGTCAGGGGTGATTTGAATGCAATATTCCTGCTTCTTGGCAGAGGGGTTGGACTGGATGGCCCATGAGGTCTCTTCCAACTCTTTGATTCTACGATTCTATGATCAATCCCAGGTGACAGTTAAATTAACGAGAAGGAACTGGAAAAGCTTACACGATATGAAGATTTAAAAATCGAACTGCAAAGACTCTGGCACAAGCCAGTCAAGAGGGTCCCAATGGTGATTGGCACACTGGGTGCAGCACCTGAAGACCTTGGCCTGCACTTAAAAACAATCGACACTGACAAAATAGCCACCTGTCAGCTGCAAAAGGCTGATTCAGAGTTCCGAAATGTCCATTCATTCCAACAATTCCTGCTCATCAATGAGTCCTTATTTTAGCTGCCAGAATGTCCGAAAGCTTGGTCCCAAATCCAGGTCTTCAGCTTTTTTCTGAACGACAGAAGGGAGGTCGCTGATCTGATCTCACTCCCAGATACATTACACAGTCCTAGACACTTGGGGAGTGTCTGAGGTGTGATCCAATACAAAAGCCTTCGACAACACAATAATTGTATTTATTTCTCGCTTTTCCTTATGGCTCTACATCCTTAGCCTGAAATATCCTGGGATGACCTTGGATTGGCAACCCAGAATTACACACTTGTATATGCCACCAAGGTGATGTCTTCCTTAGAGTGCCATGCATGAATGTCTCAGAGTCAGGCTTAATCGTTGCCCATTGGCGAAACGGACTGCAGGACTAGGCATCCCTCTGGCTTGATCCAGGTGGACTCTTTGTGTTTTCTTTCTGTATAAGTTTCGGGCCTTGGAGCGCCCATAAAGCATCTGGCAAAGCGGTTGGTTGGGAAGAGAAATGGCCAAAGCAATCGCCCTTCCCTCTGTGCCAGGCAATAAAATTCCAAGAGAAACTAATATTGCCAGGAAAAGAGAAACCAAGCGGCAGGAAGAGAAAGGAAGATGGAGCTTCTCGGGGCTTGAATGTTTATTTTAGGACTTGGCAATGCTGGAAGAAAGGAGACGCGGTCCCTCCGCTTTGGGCGACTTGGAACAGCCCACCTCTGTTTTATGTTCCTCCTGAATAATGCATTGCTTTGATGGGTTGGTTGTACTTAGCTTGTGACTCAGTGTCTGACCCGCAATGCTTTTATTTACTGGAGATACAGAGGGGTGCAGGAAGAGGCTGGGCTGGCATCGGAGCCTTTGATGGGGAAAGAGAGACGTTGCCGCTGTGCAAATTGTGAGAAACCTTGGCAAATAACCAGGCATCTGGGGTGGCGTGAAGGCCAGCTTCTGGAAACTTAAGATGTGGAGCAACGGATTCGAAGGGTCGGAAAAGAGATTCCACCGAAACTTTAGGAAGAACTACTTGATAGTAACAGCTGTGGAATAGGCTACTTCAAAGAATCAGAGAGTTGGAAGAGAGCACAAAGGTCTGGGTTGTTGTAGGTTTTTTCGGGCTATATGGCCATGTTCTAGAGGCATTTCTCCTGATGTTTCGCCTGCATCTATGGCAAGCATCCTCAGAGGTAGTGAGGTCTGTTGGAATTAGGACAATGGGTTTATATATCTGTGGAAAGACCAGGGTGGGACAAAGGACTCTTGTCAGGCTATCAAATGCTAACCACCTGGAAGTGCCTGGAGCAATCTTTTGTTGAGAGGTGATTAGATGTCCCTGATTGTTTTCCCTCTCTGTTGTTTTGCTGTTGTAATTTTAGAGTTTTTTTAAATACTGGTAGCCAGATTTTGTTCTAAAATTAAAACAGCAAAACAGCAGAGGGAAAACAATCAAGGACATCTAATCACCTCTCAACAAAAGATTGCTCCAGGCACTGCCAGGCCAATCAAGGTAGTCAGTTGAAACATTCACACCTAGCTTCAACAGAGACAAGTCCTTTGTCCCACCCTGGTCATTCCACAGATATATAAACCCTTTTTCCTAGATCCAACAGACCTCACTACCTCTGAGGATGCTTGCCATAGATGCAGGCGAAATGTCAGGAGAGAATGCCTCTAGAACATGGCCATATAGCCCGAAAAAACCTACAACAACCCAGTGATTCCGACCATGAAAGCCTTCGACAATACATAGCACAAAGGTCATCTAGTCCAACCCCCTGCCATGCAGGAAAAGCATAATCAAAGCACCCCCAACAGATGGCCACCCAGCCTCTGTTTAAAAGCCTCCAAAGAGGAGCTTCCACCAGACTTCGTATTATTTGATACATAAGAAGATGAGTACACAGTAAACAAGATCACTCTGCTGCATGCAAATCCAAGTAGGGTGGCCTTTTGCAGCTGGCGGATAGTAATTTTGTCAGTGCAGATTGTTTTTAAGTGCAGGTCAAGGTCTTTAGGCACTCTACCCAGTGTGCCCATCACCACTGGGACCACTTATTATTTTGTCAGTGCCGATTGTCTTTAAGTGCAAGCCAAGGTCTTTAGGGGCAAACATTAAGTATTTTGGCCACAACATGAGAAGACAGGAAAGCTTAGAGAAGACAATTGTGCTGGGGAAAATGTAAGGAAAAAGGAAGAGGGGCTGACCAAGGGCAAGATGGATGGATGGCATCCTTGAAGTGACTGGATTGACCTTGAAGGAGCTGGGGGTGGTGATGGCTGACAGGGAGCTCTGGCATGGGCTGGTTCATGAGGTCATGAAGAGTTGGAAGCGACTGAACAAATGAACAAGGTCTTTAGGCACTGTGCGGCTGGCAGCGACGAGAGACATGGTCTTCTCAGTGGTGGCCCCTTGGCTATGGAACTCCCTCCCCAGTGGTATTAGAGCAGCTCCCTTCCTCCTGGCCTTCAGAAGGAACGTGGGGTCAAGTCTTTGGAGAATAAGTATGTACAGTGCAATAATAGTTATGGAATTACGTGCAATGGTTTTTGGAATGTCTCCGGATTACGATTGTGGATGGCGTGATTTCGAATCGTGATTGTAAGGTTTTATATGTTTTTTAATGTGCATTTAATTTTAATTTTGAATCTTTAACTTAATGTATTTTAACTGTTTGTTGTGCCATATGTCAAATAGAGACACAAATAGAGTAAATAAATAAATAGAGCCATAGCAGTTAGTGTGGGGCCAAGCTACCTTCTAGACCAGGCATGGGCAAACTTTGGCCCTCTCTCCAGGTGTTTTGGACTTCAACTCCCACAATTCCTAACAGCCTACCGCTGTTAGGAATTGTGGGAGTTGAAGTCCAAAACACCTGGAGAGAGGGCCAAAGTTTGCCCATGCCTGGTCTAGATGCACCCTATGCCATATTGGTTTAGTTTGAGACTATAGACTAGATTCCCTCCCTTCAGAGCTTTTAAAGAATATCTATTTACATTTAAATTCCCCTCCAAAATCTATAGCTGGACCCTTGTTAATTGCCACCTCGAATAGACCTATCGAATCAATTGTGGAGAGGGGAGGCGACATGGAGATCAATCCCACAGATTCCACGGGTCTACTCGAGTCGGGATTAAAAATAAAACAAGGCGCGCTGTTAATTGCCCGAAGGGTCCTGGCGGGCAGAAAAGCAATTAATGAAGACTTCAAGTAAATAAATAAAACGCGTTGTACAAAAGCGGCATCAACAGGGCTTGGAAACAAGGCTGTTTTTCTTGCCCGCGGGCTTAGCATCAAAGAGAGACAATGCAAATGAAAAAGAAGAAGTACCAGGGAAGGAAAGCGAGGGGATTTGGGGGGCTTCTTCTGGAAGAGAGGGGCTCGATCGCATTCGGATGAGCGTGCCTTCTTGGTTGCAACCCTGTGAGCAACACATGCATTCCTGTGTCTGCCCTATGCATTGGGGGGCAATTATTCATAATAATGTAAGAGTCCTTGGGTTGGAAGAGGCCCCAAAGGCCACCCAACCAGGCATTAAGGCACCCCCAACAGATGGCCACCCAGTCTCTGCTTGAAGACCTCCAGAGAAGAAGACCTCACAGGACTACCGAAGCTTCCCACCGGAGTGGAAATCATCGATTGGACAGATGGCAAGCTATTTAACCTCAGCAGACTGAAAGCCAAAACCAAGGTAACAACATCTGTTATAGAACTCCAATATGCTGATGACAACTTCGCCTGTGCGCATTCAGAAGCAGACCTACAAGCCACTCTAAACACTTTTTCAGAAGCATATGAAAAGCTCAGCCTGTCATTGAACATCGAGAAAACCAAAGTGCTCTACTAGCAGTCACCAGCCAAACTTTCTACAATGCCAGAAATACAGCTTAATGGTGTAACATTAGAAAATATTGACCATGGCTTGAAAACACTGCATGGGAAAGGGACCAATGCCCCTCTACACGGCCATATATAATCCAGAATATCTGCTTTGAACTGGATCATATGGCTGTAGACTCATATAAGTGCTGCTCCATGAACCAATCCTTCTGCAATGCCGGAAATATAGCTTAATGGTGCAACGTTAGAAAATGTTGACCATTTCCGCTCCCTTGGCAGCCACCTCTTCACAAAAGTCAACATTGACACCGAAATACAACACCGCCTGAGCTCTGCGAGTGCAGCTTTTTTTCGAGTGAAGCAGAGAGTGTTTGAGGACCGGGACATCCGGAGGGAGACCAAGGGGCTTGTTTATAAAGCTATTGTCCTCCCAACCCTGCTGTACGCCTGGAAACTTGGACTGTCTACAGACGTCACATGCAACTCCTGGAATGATTCCATCAGCGTTGGTGTCGAAAAATCCTGCAAATCTCTTGGGAAGATAGGTGGACACATGTCAGCGTGCTGGGAGAAGCAAAGACCACCAGCATTGAAGCGATGGTCTTCCGCCATCATCTCCGCTGAACTGGCCATGTTGTCCAAATGCCCTATCACCATCTCCCAAAGCAGTTACTCTACTCCCAACTCAAGAATGGAAAACGTAATGTTGGTGGGCAGGAAAAGAGATTGAAAGATGGGTATAGACACCCAGATTAAAAACTGGGGCATAGACACCAAGAGCTGGGAAGCCCTGGCTCTTGAGCAATCTAACTGGAGGTCAGTTGTGACCAGCAGTGCTGTAGAATTTGAAGAGGCACGAATGGAGGGCTAAAGGGAGAAATGTGCCAAGAGGAAAGCACATCAAGTGAACCCTGACTGGCACCGCCTTCCACCTGGAAACCAATGTCCTCACTGAGGGAGAAGATGCAGATCAAGAATAGTGCTCCGCAGTCACCTACGGAACCACCGCCAAGACACATCACTTGGAGGGCCATCATCCTCGGACTACGAGGGATCGCCTAAGTAAGTAAGTAATACCACTTGAGAAGATTCAAACATGTTTTTGGCTCTTCTCTAAAGGGTTATGAAGACCATTTTCTAAAAGGTTATGATTGCTAAAACTTCGGCCCTCCAGGGCTTTTGAACTTCAACTCCTACAACTCCTTACAGCCTCAGGCCCTTTCCTTTTCCTTTCAAAGGGGAAAAAGAAAGGGCCTGAGGCTGTTAGGAATTGTGGGAGCTGAAGTTCAAAAGACTTGGAGGGCCCAAGTTTGCCCATGGCTGATCTAGAATCTCCTTGATGCAGCCTAGAATACTATTGGCCTTTTTAGCTGCTGCATCACACCCTTGGCTCATCTTCCACTTGGAGTCAGACTCCGAGATCCAATGTATACACTACGAGACTCTTATTGACGCATTCTCAAATTGTGGTTTTTATTTAGAAAGATGTAAGCTGCAGCAGAAGGCCAGCCAACGATAAATAGATGCCGCCTAGAATCACATTGGCCTATTTTGCTGCTGCATCACACTCTTGGCTCATGTTCAGCTTGGAGTCAGACTCCTAGATCCGATGAATACACTACTAAACTCTTATTGACGCATTTTCGAATTGTGTTTTCCATTTAGGAAGATGTAAGCTGCAGCAGAAGGCCAGCCAGCGATAAATAGATGCAGCCTAGAATCACATCGGCCTGTTTTGCTGCAGCATCACACTCTTGGCTCATGTTCAGCTTGGAGTCAGACTCCGAGATCCAATGTATACACTACTAGACTCTTATTGATGCATTTTCGAATTGTGTTTTCCATTTAGGAAGATGTAAGCTGCAGCAGAAGACCAGCCAGTGATAAATAGATGCAGCCTAGAATCACATTGGCTTGTTTTGCTGTTGCATCACACTCTTGGCTCATGTTTAGCTTGGGATCAACTAAGAATCCTAAATCCCCACATATTTCAATGCAGTTTGAACTGCATTATAAGTGTTGCACTCTAGGACAGGAATAACCCTCTGACTTTAAAACACCACACGCTGAATATGGAAAACAATCCTTTTATTGAAGATAAGTAAAAACAGCAAAGTAAATAACTCACTTTAAAGGAATAGGTAAATCCAATTAGGTAAGAAGATAAGCAGGAACAAAATTAGTCCAAGGTAAAGTTCAGCAAAGACCAAAAACAAAGGCATTTCTCCTGACGTTTCGCCTGCATCTATGGCAAGCATCCTCAGAGGTTGTGAGGTCTGTTGGAAGTAGGAAAAATGGGTTCATATATCTGTGGAATGGCTGGGGTGGGGCAAGGAGCTCTTCCCTGCTGCAGTTAGGTGTGAATGTTTAGCTGATCACCTTCATTAGCATTTGAAGGCCTGCCTGAGCCTGGGAAAATCTGTTGCTGGGAGGTGTTAATCTGTGCCTGGTTTTTCCTCTCTGTTGTTTAGCTGTTATAATTTTTGAGTTTTTTAATACTGGTAGCCAGATTTTGTTCATTTTCATGGTCTCTTCAGATGAATCATAGTTTAGAATCATGCTAAGTTCTTTTTTTTTAATTTTTATTGATTTTCCAAGGAAATTACAAACGGTGAAAGGTAGACTGCAGACTACTTCAACCAGAGAAGTCAGCCATAGCAGAGCACCTGATGAACCAGCCTGGACACAGCATATTATTTGAGAACACAGAAATGCTGGACCACACCAACAACCACCATGTCAGACTACACAGAGAAGCCATTGAAATCCACAAGCATGTGGACAATTTCAACAGAAAGGAAGAGCCATGAAAATGAACAAAATCTGGCTACCAGTATTAAAAAACTCAAAAATTATAACAGCTAAACAACAGAGAGGAAAAAACCAGGCACAGATTAACACCTCCCAGCAACAGATTTTCCCAGGCTCAGGCAGGCCTTCAAATGCTAATGAAGGTGATCAGCTAAACATTCACACCTAACTGCAGCAGGGAAGAGCTCTCTGCCCCACCCCAGCCATTCCACAGATATATAAACCCATTGTCCTAATTCCAACAGACCTCACTACCTCTGAGGATGCTTGCCATAGATGCAGGCGAAACGTCAGGAGAAATGCCTCTAGAACATGGCTCTATAGCCCGAAAAAAACCACAAGAACCTAGTGATTCCAGCCATGAAAGCCTTCGACAATACACCAAAAACAAAGTCTACACTTCTCTAACAAAATCCGAAGAACCAGAAAATGTTGATCCAAGGCATGAGTACGTAATCACAAGGGACAAAAAACCAAACCAGGAAACAAGAAATCCTTACGCACAAATCTTTTTAGCAAGGCTTCTATAAGACGAAGACAAGAACTTAGCATGACCCCAGGAGTCACTGGGAAGTCGCTCACTGGACACAATGGATTGAGGGGAAACAGGGTGGATCACCTTTCCCTTTTTTTTTTTCCTCCCCTTTGTTTCTTTTTCTCTCCCTTTTTTCTTTTTATCCTACTCTGGGGCGGTTAGGTCTCCCCCTTCCCTTTTCCTTCCTACACCTTTTACCTTTCACCGTTTGTAATTTCCTTGGAAAATCAATAAAAATTAAAAAAAAAAAGAACTTAGCATGATTCTAAACTATGATTCATCTGACTATATTTTCCATACTTGGAACTTTAAAATCATTCCAAGCACTCAGAAAATGGTTTCACTTTCCTTTCGCAGCCATTATCTTTTTCTGCTGAAGCCTGGCAGAACGGCGAAGGCGTTGCTCGCCCTGTCTGTTTGACCAATTTCCGCCTGCCTATCTATATGCTCATTTGTTTCTGCAGGTAACGAGTTGTTTTCAAGCATCCAAAGAACCCTGATCCTGAAACACAATCACAGGCTGAACTCCAACAATAAGGCCCATGCCTGATCTAGATTCATTTAGGTTAAGCATCCTCAAACCGCAGCCCCTGTTGCAATCCAGAGCAGGGAACGAGGCCCTAAGATAACTATCCACCACACTTGGCTGTGAAAAACAATCCTTTTTTATTGAAGAAAAATGGTTACAAAATAAAGGAAAAATGCAAGTCAAAAGCCACAGCAAAATCAGCAAACATGAATTTAAATGGACAAAGCAAAACCAAAAGCCTCACTGGGAAAATACTGGAATCTGTTAGCAATCCACTAACCGTACTTGATATCCTAGAAATCTTTCCAAACTATGGCCAGGGAACCGGGAGAACTGCCAAGGTCTTCATCAATTCTGAAACGATGCCTGAACTGAGGCAATCAGCCTGGCGTATTGCAATTAAAACTCAAGAATCGGTTCCGTGAACTGCCCTTCTGTTTTGAAGCCAATGTTTTTAATTCTTGAATTCGGGAGGATCGACGCAAACTGAGTGTTTTACTTCTGTCTTCCCAAATTTGGCCCCTTCTGTTGTCATTACAGTTAACAGGTGCAGAAGGGAGGGAGAGTTCAAGGTCTCCCTCTGAAACATTCTCAGGAACACTGGTACTTTCATTTTCCAAATCTACAGAAGTTCCTTCCTCACTAATTTCAGGAACATTGGCATTTTCCAAACCTACAGCAGTTTCTTCCTCACTAATTTCAGGAGCATTGGCATCAACAGGTACATTTCCACTAGCATCAGTAAATATACTTTCATTAGCATCAGGAGGAACAAACAGAGAATCAGGTTCAAGTTCAAACTCAGGCTGAACCCCAACAGCCCCTCCAGCAGTTTAAAACTCCAATTCCCAGAATTTCTGACCATTGAAGAAGCAGGCTAGGGCTTATGGGAGCTGGATGCCCAAGCAGTTGGAGGTCCTAGTTTGCTTGCTATAGATACAGCCTAGAATCACATTGGCTTGTTTTGCTGTTGCATCACACTCTTGGCTCCTGTTCAGCTTGGAGTCAGACTCCGATATCCAACGTATACACTAGTAGACTCTTGTTGACATATTTTCAAATTGTGTTTTCCATTTAGGAAGATGTAAGCTGCAGCAGAAGGCCAGCCAGCGATAAATAGATGCAGCCTAGAATCACATCGGCCTGTTTTGCTGCAGCATCACACTCTTGGCTCATGTTCAGCTTGGAGTCAGACCCCGAGATCCAATCAATACACTACTAGATTGTTATTGACACATTTTCGAATTGTGTTTTTCATTTAGGAAGATGTAAGCTGCAGCAGAAGACCAGCCAGTGATAAATAGATGCAGCCTAGAATCACATTGGGCTGTTTTGCTGCTGCATCACACACTTGGCTCATGTTCTGCTTGGAGTCAGACTCCGAGATCCAATGTATATACACTACTAGACTCTTATTGGCGCATCCCCAAATTGTGTTTTCCATTTAGGAAGATGTAAGCTGCTGCAGAAGGCCAGCCAGCGATAAATAACAAAGCATACCGCCCAATAATAAAGGCGGCACACTAGTGAAGCAAGACCACAGGCCGAAGCTTGCAAAGGCAGCATCGTTGCAGTTTCATGGCACAGCTCATGGGACTGGCCTTGGGTCTTGTGTTCAGCTGGAGGGGGGAAAAGCCTTCTTTCCTTTGCAAGAGGCCCAATGCTTTGGGCCGGATGTGGCTTTGAAAGGCAAGCCCCCCT
The DNA here is from genome assembly GCF_025583915.1 of Anolis sagrei ordinatus. Classification (NCBI taxonomy): domain Eukaryota; kingdom Metazoa; phylum Chordata; class Lepidosauria; order Squamata; family Anolidae; genus Anolis; species Anolis sagrei. Next base: position 4,384,036 of record NW_026847771.1, on the reverse strand, counting down.
CAAGTCTCTGCCCCGGCCCTCCTCCCCATCCTTGTCACACACAGAGCTCCAGCTTAATTAAAATCAGCTAAATCGAGAGGATTAACGGCTCGGCGCTGAGGCAGGTGACGCTTTTCTGCCGTCCAACCTGCTCTGGGGAGAACCTGCAACACGCCGAGTTCAATTAAAACGCAAGAAAGCCTCAAACTTGTTTTTCTCGTTAGGCAGAGATGTCAAGAATTCTCTCTTTTTTTTCCTCCTCCTCCTTTAAAAAAATGGAGAACTAAAAGCACACCTGGCTCTCCAAAGGAGGAAAGTGACAGCAAGCAGAAATGCATCTACACTGTAGAATGAATGCAGTTTGATTCCACTTTAACTGCATTGGCTAAAGCTTTGGAGTCATGGGAGTCCAAGCATTCTTGGACAGAGAAAGCTAAAAGATATTGTGAAACTACAACTCCCAGGATTCTGTGGCATTGAGAGATAGGAGTTCAAGTGTCGCCAAAGACCATCAGAAAACACAATATTATTTTTAGGTTTTTAATGAGGTTTAAAGTCAAGGCTGGATGTCTTTCTGTTGGGAGTACTTTGATTGTGTCTTCCAAGTCTATGATGCATTGGAGGTTTTTAAATAAAGGCTGGATGTCCTTCTATTGGGAGTGCCTTAATTGTGTCTTCCTGCTTAGCAGAAGGGGGTTGGACTAGATGACCTTTGGTGGTACCTTCCGAGTTTATGATGCATCGGAGGTTTTTAAGCGTAGGCTGGATGTCCTTCTATTGGGAGTGTTTTGATTGTGTCTTCCTGCTTAGCAGAAGGGGCTCAGACTAGATGACCTTTGGTGGTCCCTTCCAAGTCTATGATTTGTTGGAGATTTTTAAGTGGAGGCTGGATGTCCTTCTATTGGGAGTGCTTTGATTGTGCTTTCCTGCTTAGCAGAAGGGAGTTGGACTAGATGACCTTTGGGGTTCCTTCCAAGTCTATGATGTGTTGGAGGTTTTTAAGCCAAGGCTTTGATTGTGTCTTCTTGTTTAGCAGAAGGGAGTCGGACTAGATGGCCTTTGGATTCCCTTCCAAGTTTATGATACATCGTAGGTTTTTAAGTTGAGGCTAGATGTCCTTCTATTGGAGTGCTTTGATTGTTTCTTCCTCCCTGGCAGAATGGGGCTGGACTAGATGATCTTTGGTGGTACCTTCCAAGTCTACGATGCATTGGAGGTTTTTAAGCAGAGCCTGGATGTCCTTCTATTGGGAGTGCTTTGATTGTGTCTTTCTGCTTAGCAGAAGGGAGTTGGACTAGATGGCCTTTGGGATGCCTTCCAAGTCTATTATGTGTTGGAGGTTTTTAAGCAGAGGCTGGATGTCCTATTGGAGTGCTTTGATTGTGTCTTCCTGCCTGGCAGAATGGGGCTGGACTAGATGACCTTTGGTGGTCGCTTCCAAGTCTATGTTGTGTTGGAGGTTTGTAAGCCAAGGTTTTGATTGTGTCTTCCTGCTTAGCAGAAGGGGGTCAGTCTAGAAGACCTTTGGGATCCCTTCCAAGTCTATGATGTGTTGGAGGTTTTTAAGCCGAGGCTGGATGTCCTTCTAGTGGGAGTGCTTTGATTGTGCCTTCCTGCCTGCCAGAATGGGGCTGGACTAGAGGACCTTTGGGATCCCTTCCAAGTCTATGATGTGTTGGAGGTTTTTAAGCATATGCCCAATATCCTCCTATTGAGAGTGCTTTGATTGTGTCTTCCTGCTTACCAGAAGGGGGGTTGGACTAGATGACCTTTGGGATCCCTTCCAAGTCTATGATGTGTTGGAGAATTTTAAGCATAGGCTGGATGTCCTTCTATTGGGAGTGCTTTGATTGTTACTTCCTCCCTGACAGAACGGGGCTGAACTAGATGACCTTTGGGATCCCTTCCAAGTCTATGATGTGTTGGAGGTTTTTAAGCATATGCCCAATATCCATCTGAAATGGCAGGGAGAATGTTTCAGGAAAAAAGACAAAGAGAGATCCTGAGATCTGAAAAGCACGGCTTTTATTTCCAGCTGGGGCCCTTGTATGGACTAGCGCCCAAAAGCAAACCAGAGCAAATGATAGAGGGGCGGACTGTGGCTTTTATAGATTCCAGGTTCAAGCAAACAAAGAACATGCTTCTACATACATTGACCTCATTCCTACGTCATCTTAGCATCATAAGAATATCAAATTCTAACTTCCAATATGCAAAAGCATGTGTCTGTGTTTCTAAAGAGCAAGCATGGCTTACACTCATCAGTCAAGGGGCCCACTTTGACCTGTCCAAGAGAGAGGCATTGGCTCCTTCCCTAGAAGGAAGACACTGGGCTTTTCGTACCAGCCTCTGTGGCTTATCTCTCTCTCCTGGAATGCCCCCCCTCCCTCTTGCTGTGCCTGGACACAGCTTGCTTGTCCGTTAGCATTCTTTCTATACAGAGAGAGCCTGATTTTTCTCAGTGCTTATAAAGTACATACAATTTATAAATCAATAAATATCTATTTTTCCAATATCTCCTCATCACTTCTATTGAGAGTGCTTTGATTGTGTCTTCCTGCCTGGCAGAATGGAGCTGGACTAGATGACCTTTGGTGGTCCCTTCCAAATCTATGTTGTGTTGGAGGTTTTTAAGCCAAGGCTTTGATTGTGCCTTCAGACTGGAGGACCCTTGGACTAGATGGCCTTTGGGGGTCCCTTCCAGCTCTACACTTCTATGACCTGAAGTCAACACATCTGGAAGATGCCAAGTTCTTCATCCAAACTCTTCCTCGTCTCAGCCCTGATTGAAACATTCATCCGATCGGCTAGAAGAGTGCTAAAGCAGCTGTTTCCCGGTTGCACAGATGTGTGCCGCTCTCCCATCTTGTGCCAGCTGATCCCGCTGGCAAAAGGCCCTCCGCTTGTGAGGTGGGTGGCACACAGGTGTGCGCAAGGTGTGTTCCAGAGCCGCACAAGAGGGGCACGTCTGTTGCTGCGGATGGCAAGCGCAAGCCACCTGTTTTGCCTGGTTCCACCTGCTTTGATGGAAGAAAAGGGATGCTACTTAGAAACCCAAAGGTGTCTGCAGCATGGAGACCCAGCTCTTCCAGGCCAAGACCCCTGAACATGCATGACCCCATCTTCTCAACGTGATGTGCTAGTCAAGGAAGGATTTTGTCACCAAGGATTATCCTCCTCCCCAAAAGAGTCCCTTCTCCGTCTCTGCTTCTAAACTGCGACCAAAGCTTGTGCTATTTAAGAACAAGAACAAGAAGAGGGGAAGGGAGAGACATTTGTGTGCGGTTTAATGTGGCGAGACTAATCGACTCCCCAGGCCTTGCTTGGAGATATGCAAACGGAGAGGAGGAATTAACACTCATTGGGCAGAATCCGGTTAGTGGCTTATATCAGCGCATGTGTCTTTACTAGACGGGGGGCTTGTCCGTTATGCTCCGTCCCAAAATGCCCTTGTCCATTATGCTGCCGCTCTTTATGGCGACTCTTTAGGGAGACAGGCAGGAGGCAATTCCAAGGAGGGAGGCAGGGGTGGTCTTGCTTCCAAGAGGGAAAGAAAGCCGAGTTTTCCCCTTAAAAAGGTATCTATTCCGACTTACATACAGATTCATCTTAAGAACAAACCTGCAGAAACTATCGTGTTCATAACTTGAAGACTGCCTTTATAGATGTAGGTGCAGTAATCTGCAAATGCAGAATCTGCAAATGCGTAATCTGCAAATGCACAACCTGCAAATGCGTAATCTGCAAATGCATAATCTGCAAATGCGCAATCTGGAAATGCATAATCTGCAACTGCATAATCTGCAACTGCGGAATATGCAAATGCGGAATCTGCAAGTGAGCAATCTGCAAGTGCGCAATCTGCTAATGCGGAATATGTAAATGCACAATCTGCAAATGCATAAACTGAAAATGCACAACCTGCAAATACGTAAACTGCAAATGCACAACCTGCAAATGCGTAATCTGCAAATGCGCAACTGCAACTGCAGAATATGCAAGTGCGCAATCTGCAAGTGCGCAATCTGCTAATGCGGAATATGTAAATGCACAATCTGCAAATGCGTAAACTGAAAATGCACAACCTGAAAATACGTAAACTGAAAATGCACAACCTGCAAATGCGTAATCTGCAAATGCGCAACTGCAACTGCAGAAAATGCAAGTGCGCAATCTGCAAGTGCGCAATCTGCTAATGCGGAATATGTAAATGCACAATCTGCAAATGCGTAAACTGCAAATGCAGAATCTGCAAGTGTGTAATCTGCAAATGCTTAATCTGCAAACACAATGTGTAAATGTGGAATCTGCTAGTGCGCAATCTGCAAGTGCGCAATCTGCAAGTGCGCAATCTGCGAGTGTTATCTGCAAATGCATAATCTGCAAACACAATGTACAAATGCGCAATCTGCAAATGTGGAATCTTCTAATGTGGAATCTGCAAGTGTGTAATCTGCAAATGAATAATCTGCAAACACAATATGCAAATGCAGAATCTGCAAATGCAGATTCTGCAAGTGTGCAATCTGAAAATGCACAATCTGAGAGTGTGTAATCTGCAAATGCATAATCTGCAAGTGAGTAATCTGCAAATGCTTAATCTGTAAACACAATGTGCAAATACGGAATCTGCAAGTGCGCAATCTGCTAATGCAGATTCTGCAAATGCGGAATCTTCAAATGTGTAATCTGCAAGTGAGTAATCTGCAAATGCTTAATCTGTAAACACAATGTGCAAATGCGGAATCTGCAAGTGTGTAATCTACAAATGCGTAATCTGCAAATATGCAGTCTGCAAATGCGCAATCTGCAAATGTGCAATCTGAAAATGCACAATCTGTGAGAGTGTAATCTGCAAATGCATAATCTGCAAGTGTGCAATCTGCAAATGCCCAATCTGCAAATGCATAATCTGCAAGTTCTTAACGTACAAATGAGGAAGGACAGATGTACACTTGTTCATAACTTGGGGACTGCCTGTATATGCTATTTATTTGGGTTGCTGTGAGTTTTCCAGGCTTTCTGGTCATGTTCCAGAAGCATTCTCTCCTGATGTTTTGCCCACACCTATGGCAGGCATCCTCAGAGGTTGTGAGGTCTGTTGCAAACTAGGCAAGGGAGGTTTATATATATGTGGAACGATGTGCAGGGTGGGAGAAAGAACTGTTGTCTGTTTGAGGCAAGAGTGAATGTTGCCATTGGCCACCTTGTTGTTGGATTGTTTGTTGTTACTAGAGGTTACAACAGGCTTTTTCTAAGTAACAGGAAGGATCAGAACCTTTTCTCTTACAGCTGCCACAAGTTAATTGGGTGTGTTATCTGATTCAGCATATAACAAAGCACTAGATTTGCAAGATTTAAGCTTTGCATTTGGCTTAGTTTGATAGCTTGTTTGAGCTGAAGAGATCTTTGAATGTTTCTGGGAGTGGTTACGCAGCGTCCTGAAGCTGAAGACTGAATCCTTTTGGAGTGCCAAGGAAACCGCTTGTTTATGGTCTAATATGTTTTGGCATTGAATGTTTGCCGTTTATATAAGTCCCCTTCGGGGTGAGAAGGGTGGAATATAAATGCTTTAAATAAATTTAAATAAATAAATAAGGACATTCTACTGATAACTAAGTAGAGAGACTGTATGATTTTGCTATGTGTTTGCATGTGTAAACACATGTAAAGAAGAAGACTCACCAGATATATTGGTTGTTGTATATCGGTGAGAACAATTCTTCTGTTTTGCTTTGCGTTTTTGACCTACCGGGAGTAGAACTATATTTTTGTTTCTACTTAAAGCAACAGTCTCATGTGTATTTTTGAGTTTTTATCACACTGAGAGTCAAAGGGGCTGCGATTTTCTGCAGACTACTAACACTATTCTGACATTGTTTACTACTGGGGAGAGGTGTTCAAGGGATTTTATGGCCCATTGTGCCAAAATGGTGATGGTGGTCTGTGGTGAAACTAACCTGGTAGGCCAGAAAGGGAGCCTGCATAATAGTAAGGCAGGCCTCCATTTTGGGAGGGAATGCCAGGGAGGCAGCCATCATGAGTGAGGATGGTTGGAAGAGGGAAGGAGTTTGGAGATACCTAGGATTGGTCAGAGCAGTTGGGAGGAGCCAAGTCGGAGGAGGGAAGGAATGTAGCTTCAGTGGGAGTTGAGAGCTGGGAGCTGGGGTGTGAAGGTGTGGAGTTTGAAACTGGGCTTTCAGGGAGAGAGTGTCTGAGTTAGACAGTGCTGTGAGCTGACAGGAAAAAGGTCAGACAGCAGTCTGATCTCTTGTGAGAGTTAGCACAAGAGATTGGCTCTCCAGGCTGGGCTGGTTAACAGGAAGAACTCTATGGTAGAGTTAGTTAATAACTCAAAGGCTACCTAGATAGGCTAGTCAGACTCATCACTATTGTCTCTAGGCACCGGGATTGTGGCGCAGCTAGCTGAGTGTCAGCTGCATTAAGATCACTCTGACCAAAAGGTCATGAGTTCGAAGCCAGCCCGGGTTGGAGTGGGTTTCCAACCAATTGTGTAGCCTGTTGTCGACCTTTGCAACCCGAAAGACAGTTGCATCTGTCAAGTAGGAAAATTAGGTACCACCTTGTGTGGGGAGGCTAAATTAACTAATTTATGAGGCCATAAAAAAAGACTCCAGCAAAGCATTCCAGCGGGGAAGCATGCGGGGAATGCGGAAGTGCTTCATCAGCGTCACAGATGGATGATGAAAGCGACAGCTCCCCTGGCGGCCAGAAAAAGTTAAATAGCCTGTGTATGTCTGTATATGTTTGTATGTCAAAAATTGGCATTGAATGTTTGCCATATATGTGTACACTGTAATCCGCCCTGAGTCCCCTGCGGGGTGAGAAGGGCGGAATATAAAAGCTGTAAATAAATAATAATAAATAATAATAATAATAATAATAATAATAATAAATAGAACGAGGGTTTTGTTACCAGCAGTTAGTTCTGTTTGGTTAGCGCTGTCTAGAACAAAGTGAAGAGAACTGTTCAAGCAACCAATCAAGCTGAAGTACTTTTGTAACAAGTCATGCTTTTTGTACCTCTCAGGAGTGGTTAGTTGTCTGTTTTAAAAATAAATCTTATTCTATTTAACTTTCAACAAAGTCTCTACTGTATATCATTCCATCGTCAAGCCTTTGTGATAGTTCCCGCATTTTTAACACCCTGTTACTACAGAAAAGCCTCTCAACAAACAGTTTGGGGTTTGTTTGTTTTTTGAGCCAGGGGTAAAAGCAGTGTTGGCAAGAGTGGGAAAAGTTTACCTCAAATATTTTGGTTTTTTTATTTTAAAAATCCTAAAACACCTGAGGTTGGTGGCAGCAATAATTCAAAAGAAAGTTTAAAGACAAGCAGTGTTCACTTCACCATAACACATATCCATCATCGTCTCGCTATCATATTTAGAGTTAGAGTTAGGCAATCCCTTGTTTTCCGAGGAGGATTGTCTTCCAGTGTTCTTGTGGGTCCGTGTGTGACTGTGGAGCACAATTCTTGCTCTGCATCTTCTTCCGCAGTGAGGGCATCGGTTTCCAGGTGGAAGGTGGTCTTGGTCGGAGTTGGCTTGATATGCCTTCCTCTTAGCACATTTCTCCCTTTCGCCCTCCATTCGTGCCTCTTCAAATTCTGCAGCACTGCTGGTCACAGCTGACCTCCAGCTGGAGCGGTCAAGGGCCAGGGTTTCCCAGTTCTCAGTGTCTATGCCAGAGTTTTTAAGGTTGGCTTTGAGCTCATCTTTAAATCTCTTTTCATGCCCACCAGCGTTCCGTTTTCCGTTCTTGAGTTCAGAGTAGAGCAACTGCTTTGGGAGATGGTGGTCGGGCATACGGACAATGTGGCCAGTCCAGTGAAGTTGATGGCGGAGGACCATCACTTCAATGCTGGTGGTCTTTGCTTCTTCCAGCACGCTGATGTTTGTCCGCCTGTCTTCCCAAGAGATTTGCAGGATTTTCCGGAGGCAGTGCTGATGGACTCATTCCAGGAGTTGCATGTGACGTCTGTAGACAGTCCACGTTTTGCAGTTGATGGCGGAGGAGAATCGCTTCAATGCTGGTGGTCTTTGCTTCTTCTTCCAGCATGCTGACATTTGTCCTCTTGTCTTCCCAAGAGATTTGCAGGATTATCTGGAGGCAGCGGTGATGGAATCGTTCCAGGAGTTGCATGTGACATCTGTAGACAGTCCATGTTTTGCAGTTGATGGCGGAGGAGAATCGCTTCAATGCTGGTGGTCTTTGCTTCTTCCAGCATGCTGACATTTGTCCACTTGTCTTCCCAAGAGATTTGCAGGATTATCCGGAGGCAGCGCTGATGGAATCGTTCCAGGAGTTGCTTGTGACATCTGTAGACAGTCCATGTTTTGCAGTTGATGGCGGAGGAGAATCGCTTCAATGCTGGTGGTCTTTGCTTCTTCCAGCATGCTGACATTTGTCCACTTGTCTTCCCAAGAGATTTGCAGGATTATCCGGAGGAAGCGCTGATGGAATCGTTCCAGGAGTTGCATGTGACATCTGTAGACAGTCCACGTTTTGCAGTTGATGGCGGAGGAGAATCGCTTCAATGCTGGTGGTCTTTGCTTCTTCCAGCATGCTGACATTTGTCCACTTGTCTTCCCAAGAGATTTGCAGGATTATCCGGAGGAAGCGCTGATGGAATCGTTCCAGGAATTGCATGTGACATCTGTAGACAGTCCACGTTTTGCAGTTGATGGCGGAGGAGAATCGCTTCAATGCTGGTGGTCTTTGCTTCTTCCAGCATGCTGACATTTGTCCACTTGTCTTCCCAAGAGATTTGCAGGATTATCCGGAGGAAGCGCTGATGGAATCGTTCCAGGAGTTGCATGTGACACCTGTAGACAGTCCACGTCTCACAGGCATATAGCAGGGTTGGGAGGACAATAGCTCTATAAACAAGCACCCCCTCGATGGACTGTCACCTTATCATGGTGAAGGGGCTTGCGTGTGTTCCTGTATCATATTAGAGGCATAGGGGTGGGATTTTTACTAGGCCTGGGTAACAACGGAAAAATTTGTTTCTAAAATCGATTTGTATTTGGGGCGGTTTTTTGTTTCGATATTTAAAATAATTACAAAATTTTCCTTTTAAAAAGTTCGATATTTACGAAATTTCGTAAATGGTAAAAAATTAACGAATCGATTTCCGAAACAATAACGAATTGATTCGTTAATGGCGGACGCGACCGCGAAATACGCTAAAAAACCTCCAAAACCTTCTGAAGCTTCCCTCTCCCTCTGTTGTTGACTGTTGGTGTGATATTATAATTTTTTTTCACTAATTAAACCAAAAAACTGGCCCAGACATGCGGAAATAATAACGAAACGACCTCAAAACAATAACGAAACGAATACAATATCGAAATACGAAGCATTTACAAAACGTTTTTGAAAATTCGTTTTTTTAAATAATTGCTCCAGAATGGTTCGTTATCGTTTTGTAATTGAAAAAATTAACGAATTATTAACGAATTACGAATTAACGAAACGAAACCGCCCAGCCCTAATTTTTACCTTTTTTTTTTTAAAGGAAAGGAAAAATTTTGGGAAGATCCATCCTGCCCGGACATAATATTAATAAGTCTCCAGCCTTGCGTCCTTTGTTATATTTGTCACTTTGCACCTCAGGTGGCAAAATGTCTTGGGACGGCACCAAGGTCAGTGCCCCATTCCCCATTTTCCTCCCAACTTTTGCATTGCCACAGCCCTCTTCCCTCCCTCTTCTGCACCCGTGGGTTCTTCTTCTTCTTCTTCTTCTCCTTCCTCCACAACAAGACAACGTAGCCGTCTTGTTTGAGCCCTTGTATTACTCAGAGAGAATAAGGGCTCCATCAATAAGCAATGGTGTCTCCCTCCCTTCCGCCCCTCGGACGCCTCCTCTCCCCTTCCTGGGCCTTGTAAGTGCTTGAAAAATACCCGGCCTTTTATCTCTTCCATTCATAACCATAAGCAGCCTCTCTCTATCTCCGTGTCAGTTCTGTTTCTCCTCCGGCTCATGCATATGCATGCCTTTTTTTTTCCGGGAAAGGGCTTTCATTCTCCTCCAACCTGGGCCGCTTATTAGCTGGCAGAAGAAGAAGGCAGCCCACATGGAGAAAAACCCTTGTCTTACAGGCAAGTCTGGTCCAGGGAGCGGAAAAACTGCATTTGTACGGAGCGAAAAGGAGATGCGCCTGGACACCAGAGGATATCAGAAGCAGCCAAGATGCAAGGCCTCCTCCCAGATGCATGGGAACTCGGCACAAATGGAGAAGACGCATGTAAATCTGCGCCTATACTTTCGAAAGAGGTGAAAAGAAACGTGTCTGCACAGTTTTCGTGCATTGAATTGAGTCTGGAAATTACGCAGAAATATGCATGGTGGGTTGGCACACACATATATATATATATTCTAGCAAATTGTGCACGAAACCACTTTGGTGTGTAAAGCCTACTGTTAGGGTTAATGTTTGGAGTAGATTCACCATCAATAATAATAATAATAATAATAGCTATTATATTTATGATTATATATGTAATTTATTATTATATATTTTTGTTATATATAATCATATATATATATATATATATATATAATTTATTTATTTTAGAACTTTTATATACTATATATAAAATTATATATTATTATAAATTACTATCTATTATATGTATTATATATATTTATTATTATATATTATATTCTGTATTTTATATATTATATAATATTATAAATTATTTTTATTATATGATATTACATGACATTATATTACATATAATGTAATGTAATGTAATATAATTGACTGGCTGCCCTGGCACGAAATAAAATAAATAAAATTATATGATATATAATAATATGATATATAATGTTATTTATTATATATTATGCATATTATTTATTATACTATATTATTTTAATATATATTTATTATAATATATTATTATTTATTATACATATTAATATATATTAATTATATTTATTATTTATTATATTTTATTTTATTAAATATATTATAATATATTATTTATTATATATATTATACATATTATTATAATATATTATTTTATATATTAATTATAATATATAATATATATATTATATTATTATATATATTATATTATATTATTATAATATATATAATATATTATATATTATTATATATTATATTACATATATTATTATAATATATTATTATTTATATATATATATTAATTATTATTATATTTATATATTATTATATATATAATATTATATTAATATTATATATATTATAATAATTATTATACAATAATATTTAATATATATAATGAATATAATATATAATAATGTATTATATATATATATATATAGTTATATAATATAATATATAATATATATATTATATATAATTAATTAAACAATATATTATAATTTATTATATATATATTATTATATAATTATTTATATATAATTATATATTAATTTTATATATTATAATATTTATTACAATATATTATTAATATATATAATGAATATAATATATAATATGTATATATATATATATAATATATTAATATATAATATTATATAATATTATATATAATAATTATAATATATATAATTTATTATATATTATATATATTATATAATTATTTATTATACATATTATATATTAATTTTATATATTATACATATTTATTACAATATATTATTTAATATATATAATGAATATAATATATAATATGTATAATAACTAATTATATATAATATATAATATATAACATATAACATATAATATATTATATATATTATATATAATTATTTATTATACATATTATTATATATTTTTATTTCTATTATTTATTATATATTATATATTATTTATATAATTATTTTTAATTTTTAATTTTTGTGGTTTGAAATTTACCTTGGTATTTTAACGATGATATTTTAATTATCTTTTAACTTAATCAAGTTTGAATGTTAGTTTACTATTATGGGAGTCCTAGTTTGTGATTATTGTCTATTTGTGTACGTTTCTGTTTTTGTTTTTAATGTTGATATTGCTTTGCTATATAATTATTTATTATAGATATTATATATTCATTATAATTATAATTTATTATATATTATTTATTATATATATTATACATATTATTATAATATATTATTTTATATATATATATAATATATATTATATATATATTTATTATTATATATATTATATTTTCATATATATGTAATATTTATTATTATATCTGCTATTATTATAATTATTTATATCCCATTTTTTCTCTCTCCAAAGTGTCTCAAATACTATATAATATGTAAATCCTGATTCGTTTCATGCTCTCCTACAAGGACAAGTTGTTATTGTAGTTTTTTTTAAAAATTATTTACAGCTTTTATATTCCTCCCTCCTCACCCCGCAGGGGACTCAGGGCGGATTACAGTGTACACATATATGGCAAACATTCAATGCCAATTTTTGACATACAAACATATACAGACATACACAGAGGCTATTTAACTTTTTCTGGCTGCCAGGGAAGCTGTCGCTTTCATCGTCCATCTGCGATGCTGATGAAGCACTTCCGCATTCCCCGCATGCTTCCCCGCTGGAATGCTTTGCTGGAGTCTTCTTTATGGCCTCCTAAATCAGTTAATTTAGCCTCCCCACACTTTAAGCTTTTCCTACTTGACAGATGCAACTGTCTTTCGGGTTGCAAAGGTCGACAACAGGCTACACAATTGGTTGGAAACCCACTCCAACCCGGGCTGGCTTCGAACTCATGACCTTTTGGTCAGAGTGATCTTAATGCAGCTGACACTCAGCCAGCTGCGCCACAATCCCGGTGGAGAAAGCCATGCAGGAAAAGCATAATCAAAGCACCCCCAACAGATGGCCACCCAGCCTCTGTTTAAAAGCCTCCAAAGAGGAGCTTCCACCAGACTTCGTATTATTTGATACATAACAAGAGGAGTACACAGTAAACAAGATCACTCTGCTGCATGCAGATCCAAGTAGAGTTGCCTTTTGCAGCTGACAGGTGGTGATTTTGTCAGAGCCAATTGTTTTTAAGTGCAGGCCAAGGTCTTTAGGCACTGTACCCAGTGTGCCCATCACCACTGGGACTACGTATTATTATTATTATTATTATTATTATTATTATTATTATTATTATATTTGGAACACAATAAGATGGGTCCACAGCAGACACTCTGCTGGGTGTTGTATTGGATCACACGTCGGACACTTCCCATGTTTTTATATTGTGTAAATGCTATTTTAAATTGTAAGTCGCTCGGAGCACCTTTCGGGTTGCAAAGGTCGACAACAGGCTACACACAATTGGTTGGAAACCCACTCCAACCCGGGCTGGCTTCGAACTCATGAACTTTTAGTCAGAGTGATCTTAATGCAGCTGACACTCAGCCAGTTGCGCCACAATCCTGGTGCTCCAGAAGAATGGACTCTCAGTTAACCAGACCTCTCAACCAACCGGCAAAAAATGGAAGAAATCATGCCTATTGCATTCACAAAAATTGAGTCATATTAAGTTTGTCTTTATTTGTCTTCCTTTGACTTCAGTATTGATATCCACACAGAGTGGAGGACATGATGGTACGGTATAGCTCGGCCTATGATTTCATAATAACTCTCAAGCAGCCAGAAGTTATATTTATCCGGCATCGACCAATCCCCGGTTCACGGTGTTTCTGCATCTGGACTGTTGCTTTTGGTGGAGAGAGAGGAATCCAGGGTTTTCAAAGGGCTCTTCTACCCGACAGGTAAGGAAAGAAGGAAGGAGGGAAGGAAGGGAGGAGGAGGCTGCCTTGCCGCCTTGCTTTTCGACCCGGCTCAGTTTCAAGAGGCTTGCAAAGAGCTCTCCAAGGGGCTGAACTCAGCTCCTCCTGCAAAAATTGATTCAGCGCTTGGAGAGCTCCTTCAAAATTAACCTGGAGTGGATGCATCATCCGCTGACATGCAAAGCAACCGCCGCCAAAGGCAGGTCGGCTGGAAAAAGGGAAGCTGGCCAGGAGCGCTTTCGCTCAGCCTTATCTGGCCCACCAGGTAGACAATCCCTTAATCACCTCACTACCTCTGAGGATGCTTGCCATAGATGCAGGCGAAACGTCAGGAGAAATGCCTCTAGAACATGGCCCTATAGCCCGAAAAAACCTACAAGAACCTAGTGATTCCAGCCATGAAAGCCTTCGACAATACAATTCCTTAATGTTCTCTGTGGCCTGCAATCGCTGAGCTTTATTGAGAAAGCCTGGTGCAATCTTCTTCTCTGGATGGCCATCTGTCTAGAGGGTTTTGATTGTGTCCCTTTCTTTGCTTCGAGATCCTACTGAGAGTCATAGCTCCATAGACTCCTATAGTTGGAAGGGAACCCTAGAAGCTATCTAGTTCTACCACATCTGTTCTAAAGGAAGACACAATTCAAGCCCTCCTGACAGATGGCCACCCAGATTCTGTTTAAAGACTTCCATAGCACCCTAGAGTTAGATGGCCATCTGTTGGGAGGGTTTTGATTATGTCCCTTTCTTCGCTTCGAGATCCTACCAAGAGTCATAGCTCCATAGACTTCTATAGCTGGAAGGGAACCCCAGAAGCCATCGAGTCCCACCACATCTGTTATCAAGGAAGACACAATCCAAGCCCTCCTGACAGATGGCCACCCAGCTTTGGTTTAAAGACTTCCATAGCACCCTTGAGTTAGAAGGGAGCCCCAATAGCCCTCCAGTCCAACCCCCTACTGCTATGAAGGGAGACACAATCCGAACCCAACAGATGGCCACCACAGACTTCCATAGCATCCTAGTTAGAAGGGAGCTCCAAAGGCCATCCAGTCCAATCAATTCTGTCATGAAGGAAGTCACAATTCAACCCCTCCCAACAGATGGCCACCCAGCTTTGGTTTAAAGACTTCCATAGCACCCTAGAGTTAGAAGGGAGTCCCAAAATCCCACCCCTTCTGCTATGAAGGGAGACACAATTCAACCCCTCCTGACAGATGGCCACCCAGCTTCGGTTTACAGACTTCCATAGCACCCTAGAGTTAGATGGCCATCTGTCGGGAGGGTTTTGATTGTGTCCCTTTCTTCGCTTTGAGATCCTACCGAGAGTTATAGCTCCATAGACTCCTATAGCTGGAAGGGAACCCCAGAAGAAGTCCCACCACATCCATTCTAAAGGAAGACACAACCCAAGCCCTCCTGACAGATGGCCACCCAGCTTCGGTTTACAGACTTCCATAGCACCCTAGAGTTAGATGGCCATCTGTCGGGAGGGTTTTGATTATGTCCCTTTCTTCGCTTCGAGATCCTACCAAGAGTCATAGCTCCATAGACTTCTATAGCTGGAAGGGAACCCCAGAAGCCATCGAGTCCCACCACATCTGTTATCAAGGAAGACACAATCCAAGCCCTCCTGACAGATGGCCACCCAGATTCTGTTTAAAGACTTCCATAGCACCTGAGAGTTAGATGGCCATCTGTCGGGAGGGTTTTGATCATGTCCCTTTCTTTGTTTCGATATCCTACCAAGAGTCATAGCTCCATAGACTCCTATAGCTGGAAGGGAACCCCAGAAGAAGCCATCAAGTCCCACCACATCCGTTCTAAAGGAAGACACAATTCAAGCCCTCCTGACAGATGGCCACCCAGCTTCTGTTTAAAGACTTCCATAGCACCCTAGAGTTAGATGGCCATCTGTTGGGAGGGTTTTGATTGTGTCCCTTTCTTTGCTTCGAGATCCTACCGAGAGTCATAGCTCCATAGACTCCTATAGCTGGAAGGGAACCCCAGAAGAAGCCATCAAGTCCCACCACATCCGTTCTAAAGGAAGACACAATTCAAGCCCTCCTGACAGATGGCCACCCAGCTTCTGTTTAAAGACTTCCATAGCACCCTAGAGTTAGAAGGGAGACCCAAAATCCCACCTCTTCTGCTGTGAAGGGAGACACAATTCAACCCCTCCCAACAGATGGCCACCCAGCTTAGTTTTAAAGACTTCCATAGCACCCTAGAGTTATAAGGGAGCTCCAAAGGCCATCCAGTCCAACCCTCTTCTGCTGTGAAGGGAGACACAATCCAAATCCTCCCAACAGATGGCCACCATAGACTTCCATAGCACCCTAGAGTTAGAAGGGAGCCCCAAAATGACATCCAGTCCAACCCCCTTCTGCCATGAAGAAAGACACAATCCAAGCCCTCCCAACAGAGGGACACCCAGCTTCTGTTTAGAGACTTCCATAGCACCCTAGAGTTAGAAACTATCCCCAAAGGCCATCCAGTCCAACCCCCTTCTGCCATGAAGGGAGATGCAATTCAACCCCTCTCAACAGAGGCCACCCAGACTGTTTAAAGACTCCCAGACAGTCTACATTCCATTAGACTTGGATGGTATTCCCAAAGGCCATCCAGTCCAACCCCATTCTGCCATGGAGGAAGACACCATCCAAGCCCTCCCAACAGATGGCCATCCATTTTCTCCAATGGTGCTGCGCAATGCCCAGACTGGATCCAAGGTGGGAAAAATATAATTTCTATCAGGGAGAAATAAATGAGAGAATCAATTGAAATCCTCCTATCTGGAACTCCTATAACTTTGGTAGTTTGGCCAGGCAATCTGCATATGTTCAGATTCCCCCTTTTGTTGCCATGCACTCCAACAATCTGGCCAAAGCAACAAACATAGAATGCTATAGATGGTAGAGACCCCCAAGGGTCATCCAGTCCAAGTCCATTCTGCATGCAGTAAGACACAATCCAATCACTCCCAACAGATGGCCATCCAGATGATGCTTAAAAACTGGATTCCAAAGAAGTTTATTTGTTATAGTTCGGCCTGTGATTGTGTCTGATGTCAATGGGGATGATGGTTTTCCTCGGCCTGAGCTTTCAAGTCCTGGCCTTGCTAAAAGGCCTGAGGTTTCAAGGCTGGAAAATGAACAGAGTGCTTCTCCTGCAGATTCTGAAGGTCAAATTCCTGAGAGGGGCCCACAGCAGCCTTTCTCTGGGGAACTGTCTTCTGAGGATGAATTGTCAGGTGCAGAAGTGAATGAGATTGAAGATAGAAGGCAAAACTTTTGTAAACTATGAGAGAGTTCTCAAAGTCACCAAAGGTCAGCCCATTTGTTAGAAAAGAGAGAAAAGAGGTCCGTATTTGGTTGTAAATGTAAATGGAATGTTTTCCTTTCATTTCAGTAAACAGGAAAAGCTTGATATGAGACAGGGAAAAGATTTTAACTGTTGCACTCCAGGCCAGGAAAGCCTGCTGACTGTAAACACCACACAGCTAAGTAGAAATGCATGCAGTACCACTAAAAAAACTCCATAAAAATAGGTAAATCCAATTAGGTAGAAAGATAAGCAGGAACAAATAGTCCAGGAAATTAGTCCATCAGAGTTCATGAAAAACGAATACAGAAACTTCCAAGGTAAAACTCCAAAACTTGAATAATGACTCAAATAAGGCACTTGGAATCTTTATAAGGACCACAAAAGATGTTTTGACTCAATGTTGCTTCATCTGAACTACAGATTCTATACTTGGCACTTTTATCCCCTAATCTATATCCCAAGCAGCCAGGAATGGATTTCGTTTCAGCCTTGACTCTGTTATCAATCTCTCTCTCAGCCTTGCAGAATGCCTGAGAGATTGGTTTGTTTGCCTGTTCTGACTAAAAACATGCCCTAATCTCCTCTATGTCCCAAGCAGCCAGGAACGGATTTCGTTTCAGCCTTGACTCTGTTACCAATCTCTTTCTCAGCCTGGCAGAACACCTGAGAGATTGGTTTGTTTGCCTGTGCCTTCTATCTACTAGCTCATTAATTTCTGCAGCTGGCCCAGATGCCGAGCTATTCTCAAGCTCAAAGTCATGGGAATTCTCTGGTAGCAATTCAGGCCCTCTCCCAGGGACCACACCATCATCCCCAAACCCTCCAGGAACATTCTTATCAGAAAAGACTCTTTGAACAGGATTCCCATTGTCATTCTCTGCATCCATAGCAACCTCTTCATTAGATACATGAACCTCATTGTCATTCCAAACATCCAGAGTACCCCGATCACTAGACACAATCACAGGCTGAACTCCAACATTAGCTCAGTCTGGGCAATGTTGGTGTTTCATGAACATATTGTTTCCAAGTGGATCGCTAGTTTCATGTTTCAAGTTTTGCTAGGTTCCTGTTCTGTGTATTGGATTTCTATTTTGTCTTGTTTTTCTGGATTTTGCATCCTTGGATCTTGTGATTTTACCTTTGTACTTTGAATTTCGGAGCCCTCAGTAGCGCAGTGGGTTGAAGCACTGAACTTGCTGACCAAAAGGACGCAGGTTCGAATCTGGAGAGCGGGGGTGAGCTTCCGTTGTTAGCCCCAGCTTCTGCCAACCTAGCAGTTCAAAAACAAGGAAATGTGAGTAGATCAATAGGTACCGCTCCGGTGGGAAGGTAACGACACTCCATGCAGTCATGCTGGCCACATAACCTTGGAGGTGCCTATGGACAACGCTGGTTCTTCGGCTTAGAAATGGAGATGAGCACCAACACTCGGAGTTGGACACGACTGGACTTAATGTCAGGGGAAAACCTTTGCCTTTACCTTGAAGTTCATGGACTATTTATTATCTTTAGATAATACTGTTTTGGACTAAACCCCAGTATTTTAACCATTTTTTACTGCTTTGCCTATATATATCCTTCAATAAACTGCTTACTGAACTGGTGTGGAGACCACCAGCATTGAAGCGATGGTCCTCCACCATCAATTGCAAAATGTGGACTGTCTACAGATGTCACATGCAACTCCTAGAATGATTTCATCAGCGCTGCCTCCAAATATCTTGAAAATCTCTTGGGAAGAGAGGTGGACAAATGTCAACATGCTGGAAGAAGCAAAGACCACCAGCATTGAAGCGATGCTCCTCCGCTATCAACTGCGAAACGTGGACTGTCTACAAATGTCACATGCAACTCCTAGAATGATTTCATCAGTGCTGCCTCCAAATATCTTGCAAATCTCTTGGGAAGACAAGCAGACAAATGTCAACATGCTGGAAGAAGCAAAGACCACCAGCATTGAAGCGATGCTCCTCCGCCATCAATTCCGCTAGACCGGCCACATTATCCGGATGCCCGACCATAGTCTCCCAAAGCAGTTGCTCTACTCCGAACTCAAGAATGGAAAACAAATGTTGGAGGACACGAAAAGAGATTTAAAGACGGGCTCAAAGCCAACCTTAAAAACTCGCATAAGATACTGAGAACTGGGAAGCCCTGGCCCTTGAGCGCTCCAGCTGAAGGTCAGCTATGACCAGCAGTGTTGTAGAATTTGAAGAGGCACGAATGGAGGGCGAAAGAGAGAAACGTGCCAAGAGGAAGGTGCGTCAAGCCAACCCCGACTGAGACCGCCTTCCGTCTGGAAACCGATGCCCTCACTGTGGGAGAAGATGCAGAGCAAGAAGAGGGCTCCACAGTCATCTACGGACCCACCAGAACACTGATCCTGGAAGACTATCCTACTCGGCCAATGATGGATTGCCTAAGTAAGTAAGGAGATTAAGTGCAGTGGTGTTCCTGCTCTGGGATAGAACAGTATTCCACTACCAAACAGCCCTAATTGTCAGGAGGTTCTTCCTAATGTTTGGATGGAATCTCTTTTTCTTGCTCCATTGGAGCAGCATAAAACAAGCCTTGGCCCCTCCGCCACGTGCCATCCTTTCCGATATGTAAACACGCCTGTTCACAGCCTTCTTTGTCTCAAACAGGCCCAGACTGATCACTCCTGCTGTTTCCTTCTTGCTTTTCATCCCGATGCAAATAAAATGAAATCAAGCTATTCCCCGGGAAGGAGAGCGTTGCTTCCCGAACATTTCCTGCCAAACGGGAGGCAAGCGCCTGACCTAGATTCGTGCGATACTCTCTCGCAAGGCCTCTCCGGAGGAGGCGGAAGGATTGTTTTCCGTAGGATTCATTTATTTGTTTCCACGTCAGGGCCGTGCCGAGCGCAAGGCACCCAGGGGGTCCTCTGGCCTTTGTTTAAGAAGGAAAGGTAACCTTCTCCAGGGCTGGCGAGGCTCAGGCGGCCCCTTGGCAACCGCCGCAAATGGTCCAGGAGCCATAAGACTTGATGAGGAAGCTGTGCCCTGGAGTCTCCCCGGAGCAATAGAGCTAACAGTCCTATTATTGCCTTGGATGCAGAGGGGAAAAACAGCGCCGGAAAGATGACTTTGGGGACCTTTCACTTGATCCAAAAGCGAACAGAGTTGTGGTGAACGATGTTGGCATTTTGCAGCCAAACAACACATCCCAGTATGCTTGGATGTACACTACTACAACTCCCATCATCTGTGGATGATGGGAGTAGTAGTAGTGTGTACCAAGGGGAAGGCTGCTTTCAAGTGTCAAAATCCAAGATGGAATATGCTGCCTCACAGCATGCTGCCTTAGTGTTTCTCAACCTCCCTAATGCCGTGACCCCTTAATACAGGTCCTCATGTTGTGGTGACCCCCAAACATAACATTATTTGCGTTGCTACTTTTGTTAATGTTATGAATCGTAATGTAAATACCTGATATGCAGGATGTACCTTTTCATTCACTGGACCAAATATGGCACAAATATCCGATACACCCAAATTTGAATCCTGGTAGGGTTGGGGGGCAATTGATTTTGTCATTTGGGAGTTGTAGTTGCTGGGATTTATAGTTCACCTACAATCAAAGATCATTATGAACTCCACCACTGATGGCATTGAACCAAACCTGGCATACAGAATTCCCATGACCAACAGAAAGGGTTTGGTGGGCATTGACCTTGAGTTTGCGAGTTGTAGTTCACCTACATCCAGAAAGCACTGTGGACTCAAACAATGATGGATCTGAACCAAATTTGGTACCAATACTCAATATGCCCAAATCTGAACCCTGCTGGAGTTTGGGGGAAAATAGACCTTGACATTTGGGGGTTGTAGTTGCTGGGATTTATAGTTCACCCACAATCAAAGATCATTATGAGCTCCCCCATTGATGGCATTGAATCAAACCTGGCATACAGAATTCCCATGACCAACAGAAAGGGTTTGGTGGGCATTGACCTTGAGTTTGGGAGTTGTAGTTTACTTACATCCAGAGAGCACTGTGAACTCAAACAATGATGGATCTGAACCAAACTTTGCACCAATACTCAATATGCCCAAATCCGAACCCTGCTGGAGTTTGGGGAAAATAGACCTTGACATTTGTGAGTTGCAGTTGCTGGGATTTATAGTTCACCTGCAATCAAAGATCATTATGAACTCCACCATTGATGGCATTGAACCAAACCTGGCACACAGAATTCCCATGACCAACAGAAAGGGTTTGGTGGGCATTGACCTTGAGTTTGGGAGTTGTAGTTCACCTACATCCAGAGAGCACTGTGGACTCAAACAATGATGGATCTGGACCAAATTTGACACGAATACTCAGTATGCTCAAATGTGAACACTGGTAGACCTTGACATTTGGGAGTTGTAGTTGCTGGGATTTATAGTACACCTACAATCAAAGAACATTCTGAACCCCACCAACTATAGAAGTGGGAGGTGTTCACAGGCTACACAGAGGAGCTACTGAAATCTACAAGCACATGGACAATTTCAACAGGAAGGAGGAAACCATGAAAAAAAGCAAAAGTTGGTTACTAGTATTGAAAAATGGTTACTAGTATTGAAAAATGTTCCTCCATCTAAACAAGGTATGGGCAAACTTGGGCCCTCCAGGTGTTTTGGACTTCAACTCCCATGATTCCTAACAACCTCTGGCCACTTCCTTTTCCCTCTCAGCCGCTTAAGCTGAAAGGGCCTGAGGCTGTTAGGAATTTTGGGAGTTGAAGTCCAAAACACCCAGAGGGCCCAAGTTTGCCCATGCCTGCTTTAGAGCCTTTCTTTCCCTTGTGTTTGAGCATTAAGCATCATGATGCTCCTCTTTGCCTGGAGATGCCATCCAGACAGACATGAGAATCAGCATTAAGGACTCTTCCACCAAAATCAGGTCACTTTCTATTGCCTGCTCTTATACCTGAGGCCACAAGAGAAGTGCTTTTGAATCTTCCCAGAGTATTGTGAGTCTTCCCCCCCCCCCCCCGATTCCTACCATAAGCTCGTATATACGGCACTGGCTGTGCCGCCTTCTTCCCTGCGATGGATACCGATGATGCCTTCCACGATGCGCAGCCGGACGCAAAGGGACGCTAAGCCGATCTGACAGCTACATGTCTGCTCCTCACCTTTACATACGGAGCAGGGAGGGGTGCAATTAATTTGAAAGAGCAGACGTCAAACACGAAAAAGGCCCAGGTGGAGAGATGCATCTGATCCAGCCTCGCCTCTCCAAAGCCCCTTGGCTGAAATTGACATTTGGTGGGATTATTCCCTTTGGTCTCTTTCTCTTTTGCTCGCACTCAAAGAGTCAGGAAAAAAACACGGCCATAAAAATGATTAGTAGCTACTAGGGATGCGCAGGGCTTCCAGATAATAAGAACCAGCTCAACAGATGCCCGGCTTCTTTTTTTTCCCAAAGGGAAGGTGCACGGAAAAGTTCACCAGAATGGAACAATTGGCCTCGTGCAAATCTTTGCACCAGGGATTCCGTCCAGGTAGAGGCCGGTTCGACAGGCCTTGAATTGAGAGACTTGGCATTTGTAGATTCAAGAGGTAACCAAGCTCGTTCTGGGCCTGGCTATGGATGATCCTATTTGGAGGAGGTTATGTGCCAGCATCTTGGAGAGCTCCTCCAATGTTCTGAGTGAAACACAGAGCGGATTAGTTGCTACACAAGGAAGGAAGGGGAAGGAAGGAAGGAGGAAGGATAGAAGGAAGGAAGGAAGAAGGAAGGTATGAAGGGAGGGACAAAGAGGGAAGAAAGGAAGAAGGTAGAAAATAGGTTGTAATAGAGGGAGGGAGAGGGGAAAGGATGGAAGGAAGGTAGAAAGGAGGCTGAAATGGAAGGAAGATGGGAAAGAGGGAAAGAAGGAAGGAAAGTAGAAGTAAATGGGTTGTAATGGAGGGAGGGGGAGGGAGGGGGGGGGGAAGGATGGAAGGAAGGTAGAAGGAAGAAAAAAAGTTGAAATTGAAGGAAGGTGGGAAATAAGGAAGGAAGGTAGAAGGAAGGAAATGGGTTCTAATGGAGGGAGGTAGAGGAGGAAGGGAGGAATGAAGGTAGAAGGAAGGAGGTTGAAATGGAAGGAAGGTGGGAAAGAGGGAAGGAAGGAAATGTGTTGTAATGGAGGGAGATAGAGGAGGAAGGAAGGAAAGAAGGTAGAAGGAAGGAGGTTGAAATGGAAGGAAGGAGGAAGGAGGAGGAGAGGAAGGAAGGAAGGAAGGAAGGAAGGAGGAAGAAGGAAGGAAGGAAGGAAGAAGGGAAGGAAGGGAGGAAGGAAGGAGAGGAGGAGGAAGGAAGGAAGGAAGGAAGGAAGGAAGGAAGGAAGGAAGGAAGGTAGAAGGAAGGAGGTTGAAATGGAAGGAAGGTGGGAAAGAGGGAAGGAAGGAAATGGGTTGTAACCAAGGGAGGGAGAGGAGAAAGGAAGGAAAGAAGGAAGAAGGTAGAAAGGAGGTTGAAATGGAAGGAAGGTGGAGAAGAGGGAAGGAAGGAAGGTAGGTAGAAGGAGGGAAACAGGTTGTAATGGAGGGAGGGAGTGGGGAAGGATGGAAGGAAGGTATAAGGAAGGAAAAAGGTAATGGAAGGAAGGGGAAGGAAGGAAGGAGGAAGGAAGGAAGGAAAGTAGAAGGAAATGGGTTGTAATGGAGGGAAGGAGGGAGAGGGGAAGGGTGGAAGGAAGGGAGGAAGAAAAAAAGTTGAAATGGAAGGAATGTGGGAAAGAAGGAAGGTAGGTAGAAGGAAAGAAATGGGTTGTAATGGAGGGAGGTAGAGGAGGCAGGAAGGAAAGAAAGTAGACGGAAGGAGACTGAAATGGAAGGTGGGAAAGAGGGAGGAAGGAAGGAAGGAAGGTAGAAGGAAGGAAGGAGGTTGAAATGAAAGGTAGATGAGAAAGAGGGAAGGAAATGGGTTGTAACCGAGGGAGGGAGAGGAGAAAGGAAGGAAAGAAGATAGAAGGAAGGAAGGAGGTTGAAATGGAAAGAAGGTGGGAAAGAGGGAAGGAAGGAAATAGGTTGTAATGGAGGGAGGGAGAGGGGGAAGGATGGAAGGAAGGTAGAAGGAAGGAAAGAGGTTGACATGGAAGGAAGGTGGGAAAAAGGGAAGGAAGGAAAGTAGAAGGAAGGAAATAGGTTGTAATTGAGGGATGGAGGGAGAGGGGGAAGGATAGAAGGAAGGTAGAAAGAAGGATGGAGGTTGAAATGGAAGGAGGATGAGAAAGAGGGAAGGAAGGTAGAAGGAAGGATATAGGTTGTAGGGGAGGGAGGGAGGGAGGGGGAAGGGGAGGCGGGAGACTGGGAGACGGGGAAGTGCTTCCAGGCATACCTGGAAAACACAACCCTAACCCTAATCCTAAATTTGCCCCTGGGTGAACGTAGACAAAGCAACAACCGTGCTGTTCTTGTTCCTAGCCATCTCCTAAGAGCCACTTGAAGGAGCAAATACATGTCACATGTGTTCAGCCTTCCCAGTCTTCTCTCGATGGCTAGGAACATGCTTCGTCCTTTTAAAAAAAATAATAATCTGGGTAAGTTAAAAGAAAAATGCCTGGGACAGATGTGTGGGCGTGCATGTGTGTGTGTACAAGAGGCACAGCCATTAGGTCTGGCAGCAGCAGATTAGTTTTCCTTGTTTCACTGTTTTAAGTAAAGTTGAGCTTTTAAAGCAGTGAAGTGCAGCGTGATTGTGACACATTTGGAGACAGAGAGAGCGGAGTGGCTTGGACAGCAAAGCCCACACCACAACAAGGAAGGAGCAGATGCCTTCACACGGGCAGTGCTCAGTCGCAGGCATTTCCCATGCGGTTTGCAAGAATGCAGAAGGCAGGGATGTGTCCCCCTCCCTCCTTCCTTCCCTCCCTCATTCCTTCCTTCTATCCTTTCATACACCCAAACATGCTTTTCCTTCCTTCCTTCCTTCCTTCCTTCCTTCCTTCCTTCCTTCCTTCCTTCCTTCCTTCCTTCCTTCCCTCCATATATTCTTGCTGTGTTCTTCCCTTCCCTTCATCCCAGCTTCCTTGCTTGTTTGATTCCTTCTATCTTTCCATCCATCCAATTTCCTTCTTCCTTCCTTCTATCCCTCCCTCTACCCCAGGTTCTTTCTTTCTTTCTTTCTTTCTTTCTTTCTTTCTTTCTTTCTTTGCCTCCATCCATCCCTCATTCCAGATTCCTTCCTCCCATCCATCTTTTGATCTATCTATCCACCTTCTTTCCTTCCTTCTATCCATCACTTCATCCAGGCTTCCTTCCATCCTGGCTTGCTTCTATTTTTCCATCCATGCAGTTTCCTTTTTTCTTCCTTCTATTCCTCCCTCTACCCCAGCTTCCTTCTTTTATCCCCCCCTCCATCTATCCCTCAATCCCAGATTCCTTCCTTCCATCCATCTTTTGATCTATCTATTCACCTTCTCTCCTTCCTTCCTTCCTTCCTTCCTTCCTTCTTTTTCCTCCATCCATCCTTCATCCCAGATTCCTTCCTTCCATCCATCTTTTGATCTATCCACCTCCTCTCCTTCCTTCCTTCCTTCCTTCCTTCCCTCCATCTACTCTTCCTGTGTTCTTCCCTTCCCTTCATCCATCCCTCAATCCCAGCTTCCTTGCTTGTTTGATTCTTCCTTCTTTCCCCCCCCCACCATCCATCCTTCATCCCAGATTCCTTCCTTCCATCCATCTTTTGATCTATCCACCTTCTCTCCTTCCTTCCTCCCTTCTACCTCTCTTTCTACTTCAGCTTCCTTCCTTCTTTTTCCTCCATCCATCCTTCATCCCAGATTCCATCCTTCCATCCCAGATTCCTTCCTTCCATCCAACTTTTGATCTATCTATTCATCTTCTCTCCTTCCTTCCTTCTACCCCTCTTTCTACTCCAGCTTCCTTCTTTTTCCTCCATCCATCCTTCAACCCAGATTCCTTCCTTCCATCCATCTTTTGATCTATCCACCTTCTCTCCTTCCTTCCTTCTACCCCTCTTTCTACTCCAGCTTTCTTCCATCCATCCTTCATCCCAGATTCCTTCCTTCCATCCATCTTTTGATCTATCCACCTTCTCTCCTTCCTTCCTTCTACCCCTCTTTCTACTCCAGCTTCCTTCCTTCTTTTTCCTCCATCCATCCTTCATCCCAGATTCCTTCCTTCCATCCATCTTTTGATCCACCTATCCACCTTCTCTTCTTACTTCCTTCTACCACTCTTTCTACTCCAGCTTCCTTCCTTCTTTTTCCTCCATCCATCCTTCATCCCAGATTCCTTCCTTCCATCCATCTTTTGATCTATCCACCTCCTCTCCTTCCTTCCTTCCTTCCTTCCTTCCCTCCATCTACTCTTCCTGTGTTCTTCCCTTCCCTTCATCCATCCCTCAATCCCAGCTTCCTTGCTTGTTTGATTCTTTCTATCTTTCCATCCACCCAATTTCCTTCTTCCTTCCTTCTATCCCTCCCTCTACCCCAGGGTCTTTCTTTCTTTCTTTCTTTCTTTCTTTCTTTCTTTCTTTCTTTCTTTCTTTCTTTCATCATCCCTCATACAGTCCCCCTAAGATTTGCATCATCTACTTCTCCTTTCTCATCCTTTCCTCTACTTAGCTTGTGTCTTCTTCAAGCATCCTTACCGGGTCTTCCTCGTGCTATTCTATTCATCAAGCAGTTCTACCCTTTCTTTTCCTTACCCCAGATTCTTTTCCCCCCGCCGCTCGCCACATCTTCATCCAGATCTTCCCCACACACAATTTGATTATCACCTTTTTCTTCCTATCTCTTCTACTCAGTCATTCGTTCTTTTCCTACCATCCTTCCTTCCTTCCTTCCTCCTTCTTTCTTCCTATCTCTCCTTCCTTCTTCCTTCCCATTCCTTCCTTCTTTCTTCTTTCCATCTCCTTCCTTCCTTTCTTTCTTCTTCCTTTCTTCCTTCTTCTTCCATCATCATTGATTTCTGCCAATTTCCCTTTCATTTCCCCTCTCCCTCGATGCATAGCACACACCTTCTTTTCCTTTCTTGTGCACTTCTTTCTCTCCATTCCTCCCTCATCTTCTTCCATCATCCTTCATCCTCCCCACACACATGTCCATCATTCAAGCTTTCCTCTCATACCCTCTTCCTTCCTTCCTTTCCTTTCTCACTCTTCCTTTCTTTCCTTTCCTTCCTTCCTTCCTTCCTTCCCCTCCCATCACTCCCTCCATCCATTGGGAAACACTGCCCTTATCTAACCAACTCAATTTGAACAAGTCTCTGGTATGACAAGAAAGCCACTGTATTTGGATGCAGTGCCTTTTGAGGAGCTATCCATGGTGCTGAACTTAGTCTGAGCTAGGGCTCAGGACCTTGGATAGCTCTTCGAATGCTCTGGGTGCATTGGAGGGTGGTTGCCTTCCCTTTCTTGTCATGGAAACCTGTGGCTGGCCCTGGGACTTTGGGATCCGGCACCGGCGCATCCTTGCCTTGAGGCAGCAAGAGAGGGAAGCCGTGTGTATGTTGAGTGTTAGTGGCAGGGAACATGATGTAGTCATGAAAGGCAGGCTCCCACTGGGAGATGGGGAAGTGCTTCCAGGCATACCTGGAAAACACCCAAATGGAGATGGGGAGGCATCCCTGGCAGGCAGGCAAGGCTCCGGGATGCATCTGACGCCGCATCAAAATAAACCAGAGGCAAGCGGAGATGAGGAATAGAAGGCTTGCTTCTCATTTCCTTCTCGTGCCAAAGGGCATGGCAACTTCGGATCTGACTTGCACCTTCCTTCATATTCTTCATTTATCTTTAAGGGGCGTGTGAATATTGGATTCAGCCAGACCTTCATGTTTGCTGGAGTTATGGGCCCAGGACTTGTCAAAAAATTCTATTTGTTTTCCAAGAGAGAACACCTCTCTAGAGTTTTCTAGTTCTTCCAGCGTGTCTCTAGGGTCAATGTTTTGAGGGAAGATAATAATAAACTCACACTGGAGGATCTGTTTTTTGGCCACTTAATTGCTTTTGAACTTTTGTATTGCACTTTTAAAACACTTAGAGAGGCTTTAGGAAGTATTATATTGTTTCATGCATATATATGTATATAGGTTTGTTTCACCTTTTTAATTTATTTATCGTGTCATCAGCAACCAGACATTTGTATTACATTTTTAACAACAACAACAAAAAAACCTCTGGTGTTGCTGCAAGGAGGTCCTCCCTTGTGCATGTGGCAGGGCTCAGATTGCATTGCAGCAGGTGGTCAGTGGTTTGCTCTTCTCCACACTCGCATGTTGTGGATTCCACTTTGTGGCCCCATTTCTTGAGGTTGGCTCTGCATCTCGTGGTGCCAGAGCGCAGTCTGTTCAGTGCCTTCCAAGTCGCCCAGTCTTCTGTGTGCCCAGGGGGGAGTCTCTCATCTGGTATCTCCCACGGATTGAGGTGCTGGGTTTGAGCCTGCCACTTTTGGACTCTTGCTTGCTGAGGTGTTCCAGCGAGTGTCTCTGTAGATCTGAGAAAACTATTTCTTGATTTAAGTCGTTGATGTGCTGGCTGATACCCAAACAAGGGATGAGCTGGAGATGTCTCTGCCTTGGTCCTTTCACTATTGGCTGCTACTTCCCGGCGGATGTCAGGTGGTGCAATACCGGCTAAGCAGTGCAATTTCTCCAGTGGTGTAGGGCGCAGACACCTCGTGATAATGCGGCATGTCTCATTAAGAGCCACATCCACTCTTTTAGTGTGGTGAGATGTGTTCCACACTGGGCATGCATACTCAGCAGCAGAGTAGCACAGTGCAAGGGCAGATGTCTTCACTGTGTCTGGTTGTGATCCCCAGGTTGTGCCAGTCAGCTTTCGTATGATATTGGTTCTCGCACCCACTTTTTGCTTGACGTTCAGGCAGTGCTTCTTGCAGGTAAGAGCACGGTCCAGAGTGACTCCCAGGTATTTGGGTGCGCTGCAATGCTCCAGTGGGATTCCTTCCCAAGTCATCCTCAGAGCTCAGGATGCTTGTCTGTTCTTAAGGTGAATGGCACATGTCTGTGTTTTAGATTGATTAGAAATCAGCTGGTTTTCCCTGTAATAGGCAGTAAGAGCACCTAGAGCTTCGGAGAGCTTCTGTTCAACCATCTCAAAGCTCCCTGCTAGAGCAGTAATGGCACGATCATCGGCATAGATGAAACTCTCTGTCCCTTCTGGCAGTGGCTGGTCATTTGTGTAGATGTTGAACATGGATGGAGCAAGCACGCTCCCCTGAGGCAGGCCGTTCTTCTGTTTCCGCCATCTGCTTCTCTGGCCCTGGAACTCAACAAAAAAGCTCCTGTTTTGTAGCAGGTTTCCTATGAGGCGGGTGAGGTGGTAGTTTATTTATTTATTTATTTACTTTATTTGTATACCGCACTCTCTCAGCCCGTAGGCGACTCAGTGCGGTTTACAACCAGGTCAATATACAAAGTGCACAACAATAGTATTAGCATTTAAAAAACAGTAACTAAAGCAACTAAATCACATAGCAATACATCAGTATAACAATATAACAATACATCCATATAACTATCCCATCACGTCTCATCAGTAAAGTCATAATCCGATTTCCTCGTCCATTATTCCAAGTTCCAAGATCAATCAGTTAATTGCACTGCTTAATTAAACGCCTGTTCAAAGAGCCAGGTCTTCACTCTTCTTCTGAATGCCAGCAGGGAGGGGGCCGATCTAATTGTATGGGGGAAGGGCGTTCCACAGCCGAGGGGCCACCACTGAGAAGGCCCTGTCTCTCGTCCCCGCTAGCCGTGCTTGTGAGGCTGGCGGGATCGAGAGCAGGGCCTCCCCGGACGATCTTAATGTCCTAACTGGTTCATAGGGGGTGATGCGTTCGGACAGATAGGTCGGGCCAGAACCGTTTAGGGCTTTAAAGGCTAAAGCCAGCACTTTGAATTGTGCCCGGTAGCAAATTGGCAGCCAGTGGAGCTGGCGCAACAGAGGAGTGGTGCTCCCTGAGTGCCGCTCCTGTTAGCAACCTGGCTGCCGAGCGCTGGACCATCTGAAGCTTCCGGGCAGTCTTCAAGGGCAACCCCACGTAGAGCGTTGCAGTAATCTATGCGGGATGTAACCAGAGCGTGGACTACCATGGCCAAGTCAGACTTCCCAAGGTACGGGCGCAGCTGGCGCACAAGTTTTAATTGTGCAAATGCTCCCCTGGTCACCGCCGAAACCTGGGGTTCCAGGCTCAGCGATGAATCCAGGATCACACCCAAGCTGCGAACCTGCGTCTTCAGGGGGAGTGTAACCCCATCCAACACAGGCTGTAACCCTATACCCTGTTCGGCCTTACGACTGACCAGGAGTACCTCTGTCTTGTCTGGATTCAATTTCAATTTGTTCGCCCTCATCCAGACCGTCACAGCGGCCAAGCACCGGTTCAGGACCTGGACAGCCTCCTTAGTAGCAGGTGGGAAGGAGTGACAGAGTTGGACATCATCCGTGTACAGATGACACCGTACCCCGAAACTCCGGATGATCTCCCCCAGCGGCTTCATGTAGATGTTAAACAACATGGGAGACAATATTGATCCCTGTGGAACCCCACAAGACAATGGTTGTGGGGCAGAACAGGTGTCCCCTAACAACACCTTCTGAGATCGACCCTCTAGGAAGGACCGGAGCCACTGCAGGACAGTACCTCCAAGGCCCATTCCCGCGAGGCATCCCAGAAGGATACCATGGTCGACGGTATCGAAGGCCGCTGAGAGGTCCAGCAGCACCAACAGGGACACACTCCCCCTGTCGAGCTCCCGGCGCAGATCATCCACTAAGGCGACCAAGGCTGTCTCGGTACCATGTCCCGGCCTAAAGCCAGACTGTGCCGGGTCTAGATAATCCGCGTCTACCAAGAATACCTGGAGTTGTGAGGCCACCACACGTTCCAACACAAGGGAGCGGCGCGTGCCACTGGCTGCCTTGTCGAATTGAGGGGTCCAGTGATGGTTTTTTCAACAGCGGTTTTATTACAGCTTGTTTTAAGCTCGCTGGAATGTTGCCTTCCCGAAGGGAGGCATTAACCACCACCGTTACCCACTCGGCCAATCCCCCTCTGGCTTGCTTTAAAAGCCAGGATGGACAGGGGTCTAGGATGCATGTGGTAGGCCTCATCCCTCCCAGTATCTTGTCCACATCCTCGGGTTTCACCAATTGAAATGAATCCATCAAAACCGGGCAAGCAGATGCTCCAGCTACATCCTCAGAGACTGCCGTTAATATGGCATCCAGCCCAGAACGAATCAAAGCGACTTTGTCCGCGAAGAACCGAGCAAAAGCTTCACAGCGAGCTACCGAGTTGTCAGGGCTCCCATCCTGAGTGGTGGGGTTTAAAAGGCCTCTGACAACTCGGAACAGCTCCGCCGGACGGTTCTTCGCAGACGCAATAGTGGCCGCGAAGAAAGATTTCTTTGCGGCCTTTATTGCCGCGGCATATGCCCTTAAAAAGGACACAAACCGTGTTCGATTTGGCTCGCTCGGATCCGAACGCCACACACTCTCTAGTTCCCTCTTCCTTCGCTTCATCGCTGCCAGCTCCTCGGTGAACCAAGGGGCTGGTTTAGCTCGGCTACTTGAGAGGGGACGTTCCGGAGCGATCGTGTCAATTGCCCTAGTCATCTCCCCATTCCAGAGAGCGACCAGGGCATCAACAGGATCACGTACCGAGGCGGCGGGAAACTCCCCAAGAACCATCAGGAATCCATCCGGATCCATAAGCCTCCTGGGACGGACCAACTTAATGGGTCCTCCACCTCTGCGGAGGTTAGGGGGTGCAGTGAGTCTAAAGCTGACCAGGTGAGTGAGTCTAAAGCTGATCAGATGGTGGTCGGTCCATGGCAACGGAGAGATGGATAACTCCTCAATCCCGCCACCATGCTCCCAACCCTGACAGAAAACCAAATCCAATGTGTGTCCAGCACTGTGGGTGGGGCCAGTTACCTGTTGGGACAGCCCCATGGTTGCCATGGAAGACATGAAGTCCTGAGCCGCTCCTACTAGGGTAGTCTCGGCATGTACATTGAAGTCCCCCAGCACAAGAAGCCGTTGGGACTCCAATGCCAGGCTCGAGACCACCCCTGCTAGCTCAGGTAGGGAGACCGTAGTGCAGCGAGGTGGGCGGTACACTAACAGAATCCCTATTCTGTCCCGGTCACCCACCCTCAGGTGGACGCATTCAAAATTTGTTGACTGCGGGATGGGACTCCTGGTCAGATGGATGGAATCCCTATAGACCACTGCGACCCCGCCTCCCCGCCCCCCGGATCTCGGTTGATGCTGCACGGAGAACCCTGGGGGACAAAGCTGAGTTAAATTCACACCTCCAGCTTCATCCAACCAGGTCTCCGTGATGCACGCCAGATCTGCCCGCTCATCCAGGATTAAATCCTGGATGAAGGTTGTTTTGCCATTGACAGATCTGGCGTTCAACAGCACCACCTTCAGACCGGAGGGACCGCCAACCTGGGTACACCGACTTATCATGTCAGGAGACCGATTTATGGTTACTAAATTACCAGAGTCCCTAGGCCGAATTAGTGGTCTCCCTTTCCTGCGCCTCCCCCTCCCCATTATGGTGACTATGGGGGCCCCTCGGCTGTCGGGACACCCTCCCTCCTCCATGTCGCACTTCATAACTAGATTTTTAGCCCATGATTTGTTTCCAATAGCATAGATGGTTAAAATTTTTGTTTGCCATAATCCACACCTCCTGACATTTCCCACCCCTGATCTATTGCATATAACTTCCTCTGGTCCACTCCACTCTCTGTCACTTCCCCAATCAATTGATAGTGCACTCAGCAAGTACCAAGGTATGGGGATCTGCATGGGTGGTCAATATTGGCACAGTGATCCTAGAAGTTCGTAAAGTGCTAGTAGCTGCAAGGTGCCAAATAATCGTTAAAGTGCAACGGGTGTTGGGTCTATCAACAATACCAGTAGCTAAAGTGCTGGCTATAGTGCGACAGGAGTTGACCGACCAGGGTAACAATTGTTAAACAATAGAGTTAAAGTGCTGTAGTTGGACAAAGTGCTATAGTTGGAAAATAATTAGCAGAGTGCTATAGTTGGCAAAATTAGCAAAATTAGCAGCACTATCCTGTAAGGGGCGGGTTAAAGTGCTGTTGATGGGCAGGTTAGCAGCACTTCACTATAGAGGTATAGAATTAAAGTGCAGACATTGGCAGGTTAACAGCAGAGGTACACCTGTTTGCAGTGCAATCACTCAACGATTCAAAAGTTGTTAATTATTCTTATTCCAGCCTTACCCCCCCCCCCCCTATCACAGTAGTCCTTTGTGATATTATACATTTTTCTCAGGAGGAGGCAGTGGTTTACGGTATCATAAGCTGCTGACAAGTCTATGAAGACGGCTCCTGTGATCTGCTGCCTTTCAAAGCCATCTTCTATGTGCTGAGTCAGGTTCAGCACCTTTTTAATGAATATGTATATTGAAAAATAAAAACATATTAATCTGAAAAAAACCTCTTGATCCTCGCCAATACTGTGCAACGTTATTGTTTTGCTCCTGGGTTATAAATATTATTTCCTATGGCTGGATCTATACTGTTTGTAATGGTCAGTGCTGCACTCCAGGCCCGGAAACACCTATGACCAGTGCACCACACAAGAGACCCGATATATAAACAAACAGTTTATTTTAAAACACATGAAAAGCATATAAAAAGCAGGAATAAGAAAGGAAGCGATATCAACCAAAAAGGTTTAGCAACAGGTGATAACCTAATAATAGTCCAAATGTCTCATAAAGTTCCAGAGGTGACAAAGTCCAGGAACAGCCATCAATCACAGGTACAACGTGAGACCACAAGCATGAAGGTATAACTAGTAAAAACTTGAACAGGAGTACATGAACAAGAACATAGAAGACTTCCAGGATATTAAAATCCAAAACCAAGGCTTGATTTGAACCAAGACAAGAGAACTCAGGCTTAGCTTCTCACTCCAAGGCAGGATCATCAAGTTTGCAGACGACACCAAATTGGGAGGGAGAGCCAATACTCCAGAGGACATGAGCAGGATTCAAAACGATCTTGACAGATTAGAGAGAAGATGGGCCAAAACTAACAAAATGAAGTTCAACAGGGACAAATGCAAGATACTCCACTTTGGCAAAAAAACGAAATGCAAAGATACAGAATGGGGGACAATGCCTGGCTCGAGAGCAGTACGTGTGAAAAAGATCTTGGAGTCCTCGTGGACAACAAGTTAAACATGAGCCAATGTGATGTGGCGGCAAAAAAAGCCAATGGGATTTTGGCCTCATCAAGAGGAGTTTAGTGTCTAGATCCAGGGAAGTAATGCTCCCCATGCTCTATTCTGCTTTGGTTAGACCACCTGGAATATTGTGTCCAATTCTGGGCACCACAATTCAAGAGAGATATTGACAAGCTGGAATGTGTCCAGAGGAGGGCGACTAAAATGATCAAGGGTCTGGAGAACAAGCCCTATGAGGAGCGGCTTAAGGAGCTGGGCATGTTTAGCCTGAAGAAGAGAAGGCTGAGAGGAGATATGGTAGCCATGTCTAAATATGTGAGAGGAAGCCACAGGGAGGAGGGAGCAAGCTTGTTTTCTGCTTCCCTGGAGACTAGGACGCAAAGGAACAATGGTTTCAAACTACAAGAGAGGAGATTCCATCTGAACATGAGGAAGAACTTCCTGACTGTGAGAGCCGTTCAGCAGTGGAACTCTCTGCCCCGGAGTGTGGTGGAGGCTCCTTCTTTGGAAGCTTTTAAACAGAGGCTGGATGGCCATCTGTCAGGGGTGATTTGAATGCAATATTCCTGCTTCTTGGCAGAATGGGGGTTGGACTGGATGGCCCATGAGGTCTCTTCCAACTCTTTGATTCTATGATTCTATGATCTCAACCAATTCAACTTACTTTGTGGCAGCAGCAAAAACTAAGTTTCTGGAGTAGAACAACTACTTTCAAAGTAAGGACCACACAACGAAAAGAAAATGGAAGTTTCAAACCAGGAACAGAAAAGTTTTCACATTTTGTTAAGTTGTGTTATCTTTTCTTCCGCTGACTCAATATTCTGGAGAGAGTCTGTTTCTGCTCAAGGCTTGCCCCCCGCGGCAGTTGTGCCAGGCCAGACAGACCGTGGGCCACAACAGCCTGAGGGCCATAGTATGTGGTGAGCTTTGAAAGCCAGAGCACGGAACTCATCATGTCTAGAAAACAGTCCCCAAAATGTATTACTTGTGTCAAATCATAGAATTATAGAGTTGGGGCATCTAGTCTAATCTCATTCTGTCACACAGGAAAAGCACAATCAAAGTACTGCCGACAGTCTCGGTTTAAAAGCAACCAAAGAAGGAACTTCTAGCAGTCTCTGAGGCAGAGAGTTCCACTGTTGAACAGCTCTTCTTATGATCAGGAAGTTCTTCCTAATATTCCTAACAACTTCAACTCCCAAATGTCAAGGTCTATTTTCCCCAAACTCCACCAGTGTTCACATTTCAGCATATTGAGTATTCATGCCACCGACAACTCCCAAACTCAAGGTCAATGCCCACCAAACCCTTCCAGTATTTTCTGTTAGTTGTGGAAGTTCTGTGTGCCAAGTTTGGTTCAATTCCATCCTTGGCGGAGTTCAGAATGCTCTTTGATTGTAGGCAAATTATAAATACCAGCAAATTATAAATACCAGCAACTACAACTCCCAAATGACAAAATCAATCCCCACTCCATTCAGATTTGTATTCCCCACTCCAGTATTCAGATTTGGGCGTATCAGGTATTTGTTCCCAATTTGGTCCAGTGAATGAAAATGCATCCTGCGCATCAGATATTTACATGATGATTCATAACAGCAGCAAAATGATAGTTATGAAGTAGCAATGAAAATAATGTTATGGTTGGGGGTCAACCAACATGAGTAACTATGTTAAGGGGTCATGGCATTAGGAAGGTTGAGAAACACTGCCTTAGATCTTAGACCGGTCCTGTTCAACATCTTTATTAATGACTTAGACAAAGGCTTAGAAGGCATGATTGTCAAGTTTGCAGATGACACCAAAATGGGCGGGATAGCCAATACTCCAGAAGACAGGAGCTGAATTCAAAACGATCTTAACGGATTAGAGAGATGATTAGCTAAAAGTAACAAAATGAAGTTCAACAGTGACAAATGCAAGAGACTCCACTTTGGCAGGAAAAACGAAATGCAAAGATACAGAATGGGGGACGATGATGCCTGGCTCGAGAGCAGTACGTGAAAAAGATCTTATTTATTTATTTTATTTATTTATTACTGTGCTTGTATACCGCCGTTTCTCAGCCTAAATTGGCGACTCAACGCGGTTTACAACAGTACAAACAACAACAATATTCAGATTAAAACCATAAAAAACAACATACACAATAGACAATATTGGCCCGTCGATAATAATCCAGTGCATCTCTTAACTAAAATCATAATCCAATTTCATCGTCCATATTACCGATCCATTAGTCATCAGTTCATTGTACCGAATTAGCCAAATGCCTGTTTGAACATCCAGGTCTTCAGTCTTTTTCGAAACACCATCAGCGAGGGGGCTGATCTTACCTCCATGGGAAGGGCGTTCCAAAGCCGAGGGGCCACCACAGAAAAGGCCCTTTCTCTCGTCCCCGCCAGCCGCATCTGTGAAGCAGGCGGGATAGAGAGCAGGGCCTCCCCAGAAGATCTTAGGGTCCTGGTGGGCTGATAGGCCGAGATACGTTCGGATAGGTAAGTTGGGCCAGAACCGTTTAGGGCTTTATAGGCCAACGCCAGCACTTTGAATTGAGCCCGGTAGCAAATCGGCAGCCAGTGGAGCTGGTGCAGCAGAGGAGTTGTATGCTCCCTGCTCTCCGCTCCTGTTAGTATCATGGCTGCCGAGCGTTGGACTAATTGGAGCTTCCGGGCCGTCTTCAAAGGCAACCCCACGTAGAGAGCGTTGCAGTAGTCTAAACGGGATGTAACCAGAGCGTGGACTACCGTGGCCAAGTCAGACTTCCCAAGGTACGGTCGCAGTTGGCGCACGAGTTTTAACTGTGCGAATGCTCCCCTGGTCACCGCCGAAACCTGGGGTTCCAGGCTCAGCGATGAGTCCAGGATCACACCCAAACTGCGAACCTGCGTCTTCAGGGGGAGTGTGACCCCGTCCAACACAGGCTGTAACCCTATACCCTGTTCGGCCTTGCGACTAACCAGGAGTACCTCTGTCTTGTCTGGATTCAATTTCAATTTGTTCGCCCCCATCCAGACCGTCACAGCGGCCAAGCACCGGTTCAGGACCTCGACAGCCTCCTTAGTAGCAGGTGGAAAGGAGTGACAGAGGTGGACATCATCTGCGTACAGATGACATCGCACTCCGAAACTCCGGATGATCTCGCCCAGCGGCTTCATGTAGATGTTAAACAACATGGGAGACAGTATTGAACCCTGAGGAACCCCACAAGACAAAGGTTGTGGGGTTGAACAGGAATCTCCCAATAAAAAAAAAAAAAAAAAAGAAAAAAAATTGAAAAATTGAAAAAAAATTGAAAAAAAAGAAAAATAATAATAAAAATAAAGTAAAAATAAAATGTGGACTTCCTTTGATCCTGTCCAAGACCTCGACAGCCTCCTTAGTAGCAGGTGGAAAGGGGTGACAGAGTTGGACATCATCTGCGTACAGATGACATCGCACTCCGAAACTCCGGATGATCTCGCCCAGCGGCTTCATGTAGATGTTAAACAACATGGGAGACAGTATTGAACCCTGAGGAACCCCACAAGACAAAGGTTGTGGGGTTGAACAGGAGTCTCCCAATAACACCTTCTGAGACCGACCCTCGAGGAATGAGCGGAGCCACTGCAGAACAGTACCTCCAAGACCCATCCCCGCGAGGCGTCCCAGAAGGATACCGTGGTCGACGGTATCGAAGGCCGCTGAGAGGTCCAGCAGCACCAACAGGGACACACTCCCCCTGTCCAGCTCCCGGCGCAGATCATCCACTAAGGCGACCAAGGCTGTCTCGGTACCATGTCCCGGCCTAAAGCCAGACTGTGCCGGATCCAGATAATCCGTGTCTACCAAGAATGCCTGGAGTTGTGAGGCCACCACACGTTCCAGGACTTTGCCCAAAAAGGGGAGATTGGAGACAGGCCGATAGTTGACGAATTGAGTGGGATCCAGTGATCTTGGAGTCCTCATGAACAGCAAGTTAAACATGAGCCAGGAATGCGATGTGGGGGCAAAAAAAGCCAATGGGATTTTGGCCTGCATTAATGGGAGTCTAGTGTCTAGATCCAGGAAAGTCATGCTCCCCATGCTCTATTCTGCCTTGGTTAGACCACACTTGGAATACTGTGTCCAATTCTGGGCACCATAGTTGAAGGGTGATGTTGACAAACTGGACAAACTGGAAGGTGTCCAGAGGAGGGTGACTAAAATGATCAAAGGTCTGGAGAACAAGCCCTATGAGGAGCAGCTGAAAGAGCTGGGCATGTTTAGCCTGAAGAAAAGGCAMAGAGGAGACATGATATCACATGACTGTATGTGATGGRTGGGTACCGGTCTGAGTCCCTCAAGGGAGGTGAGAAGGTTGGTATACAAAACTTTTAAATAAATAAATAAATAAATGATAGCTGTTCTGTCATGCGCTGGGCCTGTAAAGAATTGCCTTTAAAATAGGACGAGCAACTTGAGCCCAGCGGGAAGCCAGGGCCCCCTGAAGAGAAGTTCTCAAGGATTTTCCACCACAAATGGTCTTTAGATGGCTTGTGAAGTATAACAAAGTCCTTTATTAATGAACAATCAAACAGAAACTTCTCTTGTCTTCAATAAAGTTAAACAAATGCTTCCAGGCTTTATGCAACTGGTGGCTTCCTAATCATGTCCACGAGGGACAGGCAATTGTCTTTAATAACTGTTTCTTTACTTTAAAGGAAAACCCCCCTTTTAACTTCTCCCAGGCTGACTGTAATCTAAGCCTTACTGATGTGGGCTCCGCTACCTGGTCGAACTGCATCTCGAGCACCGAGTGGACCTACCAGTAAAGCCAGTAGATTCTCCAGCTGGAGTTCTTTGTTCTTCCAAACTGTTTACCTTCCGAAATTCCTCAAAGCTTTAGGGCTATTTTCCTGGAAATCTTTGGAAATCTTTGGATGCTCTTAAGACTGTTCTCCCCCGGAAAGTCTTAAGGGTTGAAGCTTTTGTACAGGAGAAGCTTGTACACATCCTCTAAATTAGCTTTCCTTACTGAGACTAACTAAAAATGGCTCCTTTCCCTTCCCAATTGCCCTGAACAAGGGGCTGAACCAAAACTTAACGATGATGGACAGGTGACTTGCCCTACGACTGCAACCAAAGGAGGCCACCTTTCTGCAGAATCCCTGAAACCTTGGACTGCAAGCAAACATTTAATACAAAGCAAATAAAGTTGGAGCTCCTGGTACAGCCATACCAGCACAATATGTGAGAGCGAGGAAGTCATAGGGAGGAGGGAGAAAGCTTGTTTTCTGCTGCCCTGGAGACTAGGACGTGGAGCAATGGCTTCAAACGACAGGAAAGGAGAGAACTTCCTGACTGTGAGAGCCATTCATCACTGGAACTCTCTGCCCTGGAGGCCCCTTCTTTGGATGCTTTGAAACAGAGGCTGGATGGCCATCTGTTGTGGGTGCTTTTAATGCATTTTTCCTGCTTCTTGGCAGGGGTTGGACTAGATGGCCCATGAGGTCTCTTCCAAGGCTATGATTCTATGATTCTGTTTCCCATCCTTGTAGAAAGGTCCATGGTCCTTCTAGTAGAGAAGAGGCTGTGCTAAAGGGAACCCTAACAAGGTTTAATCTGGCATGAGGAACTGGGTATGGAATTAATTGATCTTGGGGAAGGGGTAGAGGCCTTCCCTTGAACATTCATTTCCATCTCTCAATCTGGAGATCCGAGGGCCTCACGATTGGATGGCTGCCATTGCTCAACGCAGAGGGAGCAGCTCTCATTAGGGGAACGGCTTCCTCAAGCTGATTAACTCATTAACGAACCCAATGTGGACTCGGGTTCCTCGACGCCGAAGCCAAATGAGCCCAACGCGGGCGACTGTTGACATCAATGTCGTCGGGAGAAATCAAATTAATTGAGGGCAGAGATCAGGCAAATACATTTAAACCGACGAGCGCAAAAGCGAAGGCGGGGGCCTGTGTTTTGTGTGTGTTTACCAGAGTCTCCAACTTCATCCAAGCAAACCATTCTTCTCCGCTCTTCAATTCCTGCCGGAAACCTCATAAGTAGTTATAACCACCCGACGACATGATCTGCTAAATTCTGGAGGAGAAAAGTCCCTCTGGTTATGTTGGAATGAATCGGGTGGGCGAAAGATTCGGCTCTATTGTTAGAAATGCATTTCTCACATTTCTGACTTACAGTGACCCCAAGGCAGGCAATTCAGGAAAGATATTGCCAAGTTGGAAGGAGTCCAGAGAAGGGTGACCGCCATGGTGAAAGGCCTGGAAACTATGAATCCCTTTGGGAGGTGGGGATGTTTAGCTTGGAGAATCGTAGGCCATCCAGTCCAAGCACTTTCTGCCAAGAAGCAGGAATATTGCATTCAAATCACCCCTGACAGATGGCCATCCAGACTCTGTTTAAAAACCTCCAAAGAAGGAGCCTCCACCACACTCCGGGGCAGAGAGTTCCACTGCTGAACAGCTCTCACAGTCAGGAAGTTAGAATAGAGGTGGACAATGATTTCCCATGAATTGGACACTAGACTCATAGAATCATTGAGTTGGAGGAGACCTCATGGGCCATCCAGTCCAACCCCTTTCTGCCAAGAAGCGGAAAAATGGCATTCAAAGCACCCCTGACAGATGGCCATCCAGACTCTGTTTCAAAGCCTCCAAAGAAGGAGCCTCCACCACACTCCAGGGCAGAGAGTTCCACTGCTGAACAGCTCTCACAGTCAGGAAGTTCTTCCTCATGTTCAGATGGAATCTCCTTTCTTGTAGTTTAAAGCCATTGTTCCGCATCCTAGTTTCCAGGGCAGCCGAAAACAAGCTTGCTCCCTCCTCCTCCCTATGACTTCCTCACGTATTTATACATGGTCCTCCTCACGTCTCCTCTCAGCCTTCTCTTCTTCAGGCTAAACATGCCCAGCTCTTTAAGCCGCTCCTCATAGGGCTTGTACTCCAGACCCTTGATTCTTTGAGTTGCCTTCCTCCGGACACATTCCAGCTTGTCAACATCACCTCCAAGGAGGGACTCAGGCTGGTTCACAACATGTGTTCATATACAATAATATACAAAAACAACACAATGCATCATCATTACACATTAAAATATAAGTGCAATAAAAACATCATCATCACATTACACAAGCCAAATCGTCAATACAGTCACAGTCAGATAACAACAACAACAACAACAACAACAATAATCTATATAAATAAAAATATAATGTTCGCTTGTGGGATTAACATAACTCAAAAACCACTGGACGAATTGACACAAAATGTGGACACAATGCACCGAACAGTCCAACGAGTGTCCATC
Organism: Anolis sagrei ordinatus; assembly: GCF_025583915.1. Classification (NCBI taxonomy): domain Eukaryota; kingdom Metazoa; phylum Chordata; class Lepidosauria; order Squamata; family Anolidae; genus Anolis; species Anolis sagrei. Next base: position 4,342,449 of record NW_026847771.1, on the reverse strand, counting down.
ACCCATAAACACACACACACACACACACAAAACCCCAGCGGAACAGACTTAAAAACCCAAAAAATACACCATATATGCATATACACATACACTCATATACATATGCACATGCACACATTCATAGACACACACAAATATATATGCACAAACACAGACATACAAATATATATACACATACATATACATACACACATATATACATATACACATGCACATATACATGCACACATACATATCCACATACATAGATACACACACACACAAATATGCATATAGACAAGCACACACATATACACACAATATGCATGTACACATATAAACACAGAAATACACAAATATATACACACGTATATATATACACACACACATACACACATATATACACCCACATATACGCAAACACATATACACAAATAGACACATATATACACACACATATATACACACACAAAACACATATACACAGAATGGGCCACAGCAACGTGTGGCAGGGGACGACTAGTAATAGTAGTCGTAGTAATAATAATAATAATAATAATAATAATAATAATAATAATAATAACTTTATTTTTATACCCCGCCAATCATCTCCCCAAGGGGACTCGGGGTGACTTACAAGGGACAAGGCCAAAAGTTACAAATAATTAAAAACATCAGATAAAATATAAAAACAATCATAATCATAAACATAATTGTAAACTTCCCTAGATCTAGCCACTAGACTCCTACTGATGCCATCTGTCTGGGGGGCTTTGATTAGGTGTTCCCAAATGGCAGAAGAGGATTGGACTGGATGGCCTTTAGGGACTCTTTCAACTCTTGGATTCTATGTAAATCTTTCAGCAGAGGCTGGACAGCCATCTATTGGGAAGGATTTGATTGTGTCATGCATGTCAGAATGAGCATGGACCGGATGACTTTTGGGGTCTCTTCCAACTCTAGGATTCTATGATTCAATGGAGGCTAGATGGCCATCTTTCGGGAAGGCTTGAATGGTGTCTTCCTGCCTAACAGACAGGAGTTGGACTGGATGGCCCTTGGTGCCTCTTCTTACTCTAGGAGTGTTTGATTCTATAGCCCTATTTTTACATCACCTGCTAATGTTGCATGAGGTTGGGTGGCCATCTGTCAGGAAAGATCGAATGGTGCCCTCCTGCATGTCGGAATGGGCCTGGACTGGATGGATCATGGAGGTCTCTTCTTTGATTCGTGGAGATGAAATCCCCAGTGCTTTTTGGTGCCAGGCCATGGACCCAAGACGAAAACCCCTTTCCCAGACCTGTTAAAAAGAAATAAATGCAACTTTCTAATTACACTTTGCTTCCAGCCAAGCGCTTGGCGAAGGCCTCATTAGCCCCCCAGTGGGAGGTGGGGACACAGCCGAAGACGTGGCTTCCAGGGGATCCCGCTTTGAGTCACGCGCAGCCCTGCTGCTCTCCCAGCCAGGCTCCCAAACACTCACTTGTTTATGAGCTTGATGTATTAATCAGAGGCGAAAAGCCCCCCTGGAATCTGTGGGTTTTGTCACCAATTGGCCAATGTTTCATTTCGGAGCCAAACAGCTCCAGATATGCTGGCTTGGAACAGCAAAGTAGAACTCCCAAACTCAAGGTCAATGCCCACCAAATCCTCCCAGTATTTTCTGCTGGTCATGGGAGTTCTGTGTGCCAAGTTTGGTTCAATTCCATTGCTGGTGGAGTTCAGAATGCCCTTTGATTGTAGGTTAACTATAAATCCCAGCAACTCCCAAATGACAAAATTGATTCCCCGCCCAACCCCACCAGTATTCAAATTGGGGTGTATCGTGTATTTGTGCCAAATTTGGTCCAGTGAATGAAAATACATATCAGATATGTACATTACGATTCATAACAGCAGCAACGAAGTAGTTATGAAGTAGCAACGAAAATAATGTTACGGTTGGGGATCACCACAACAGTAGGAACTGTATTAAGGGGTCGTGGCATTAGGAAGGTTGAGAGACACTGACGTAGGAACATAATAGGAGCAAGACCCCCAAAATTCAATCTCGCCAAAGACATGTTGACAAAACAAGAAGAGATTCCAAAAAAAGTAAATGTTGCAAGCTCCACAACAACAGCAACAACCATCTCATCTAGCAATTTGGAGCCCCCGGTGGTGCAGTGGGTAAAACCCCTGTGCCGGCAGGACTGAAGACCGACAGGTCGCAGGTTCGAATCCAGGGAGAGGCAGATGAGCTCCCTCTATCAGCTCCAGCTCCCCATGCGGGGACATGAGAGAAGCCTCCCACAAGGATGACAAAAACATCAAGTCATCTGGGCGTCCCCTGGGCAACGTCCTTGCAGACAGCCAATTCTCTCACACCAGAAGCAACTTGTAGTTTCTCAAGTTGCTCCTGTCACGACAAAAAAAAAATCTAGCAATTTGGATTAAGTATGTAAATCTTCTCTACTTTCGTTCCCAATGAGTAATGTTAGCAATCGGTTCCCCAAATATTGTGTTGCTCTTACACTTACAGAATGGCATGACTAGTGTCGTTGTTTCTGTAATAACAACAACAACTTCTTTGTTGTTGTAAGGAAGACCTTGGAAACTGTGCTATGGAATCCTGGGAGTTATAGTTTGATAAGGCGCCTTCACTCTTGGGCAGAGAAAGTCAGGACCTTGCAGATCTACATCTCCCAGAATCCCAGCTGCAATAGTTGACTCAAATTGCAGAACCCAAAACTGCATTTTGTCAGCAACTTGTCTCCTTCTTGCTCCTTGGGAATACAGACTCTTCTTTTTCTGCTGCCTGAGACCCGGGAGATCTCTCCTGCTGTCTTGCATTGTAGGGTTTTTAAGCGATTGTTGCATTTCAGGGTTTTGTTTTCTCCCATTTAGTTCGTTTCCACCTGCTGTCGTGTTTTTGTCTTTGATTCTGACTGATGTTTTGGAGGCGCTTATCTCTTTCTAGGCCTTTGTTGTGAAGGGCTTTGAATCTGGGGCTTCAAAAGGAAAAGTGGGGGGGGGGGGGATCACACCAGCCTTGATAATAATAACAGGAAACGGGCAGAAAGGCTCCTAAACAAGCCCTGGCAAAATAAATAAATAAAGTGAGGAAATTAAGCCTGAATTTATATCCAAACTGAGGCTTTGCAGGGCGGCTTCTCTAAGGTTATCCTCTGACCCTGCAAAGTCCCCATCTATATATATATAAATGCTCTGGGCATAATGAGTATCTTAAAAACAAAAGAACCAATGAAGGAAATTACACCAAATTTGGAAACAAAACGTCTCACAACACAAGGAGTGACCATTACTCAATACATTATGATTTTGTCATTTGAGAGTTGTAGTTGCTGCAATTTATAGTTCACCTACAATCAAAGAGCATTCTGAACTCCACCAATGATGGAATTGAACCAATCTTGGCACACAGGACTCCCATGACCAACAGAAAACACTAGAAGGGTTTGGTGGGCATTGACCTTGAGTTTGGGAGTTGTAGTTCACCTACATCCAGAGAGCACTGTGGACTCAAACAATTATGGATCTGGACCAAACACAAATATTCCATATGCCCAAATACAGAGGAGGCCCTAGGTAATTTTCAATGGTAAGCAAACAGTATTTTGGCGCCCCCCCCCCCCCAACCAATCATTGATATATATTTTCTGTTTGTCGTGGAAGTTCTGTGTGCCATATTTGGTTCAATTCCATCATTGGTGGAGTTCAGAATGCTCTTTGATTGTAGGTGAACTATACATCCCAGTAACTACACTTGCCGCACTTGCTCTCTTGCCTGGCCTGCTTTGGGTCCGGAGGCGTGCCTGAAGACCCCGGTGTGTGCACCAAAAGTCACCTCTTCTCCTGACTTTCCCCTCAGCCATTGAGACCGAGAGAGAGAGAGAGAGAGAGAGAGAGACGAGATGCCCACTTTTCCTGAAGGTAGGCGCAAAAACAAAGGAGGGAGCGGAGGTGGGAGATACCTCCAGCCAGAGGGGCTCTCTCCTCTCTCTCTCTCTTGGTCCCAATGGCTGAAGAGAAAGTCAGGAGAAGAGGCGACTTTTGGTACGCACGCTGGGGTCTTCAGACACGCCTCCGGACCCGAAGCGGGCCAGGCATGGCGGCTGCCAGCTCCGCCCCTTGGACCACCTGCGGATTAGGGGGAGGAGAGGAGGCGGGTGGAGCGCCAGGGGATTGGGAAAGGGAGCCGATCATGGGGAAGGGATCGAACGTGGACAACGATTGAGTGCCGGCTCTGCTGGGCGGTGCCCGGGTGGAGCAGGAACGAGAGGGGCTAGGCGAGGCTCAAGGGCCCGGCCCCTTTGGGAAGAGGATCGCCCGGCAGCGAGGCAAGAAAGCCGAGCTCCCCCCGGACTGCTAGGGCTGTTGTGAGCTGAGGGGGCGCTCCTCGAGTGGCAGTCGAGGGGCATTTACAGAGGCGCCTCTGCGCCCCTGGCAAAAAAATAAGTGTTCTGCGACCGCTTACTTCGCGTAATGGACGAGCCGCCCCTGCCCAAATATGAAACACAGATGAGTTTGGGGGAAATAGATCTTGACATTTGGGAGTTGTGTTACTGGGATTTATAGTTCACCTACAATCAAAGAGTATGCTGAACCCCACCAACGACAGAATTGGGGCAAACTTCCCACATAGAACCCCCATACTTAAGGCCATCAACTCCCTTCACCAGGGCAAGAAAACGTAATCAAAGCCCTCCTGACAAAGAACCATCTAGCCATAGATATAGATAGATAGGTATGATTCACTCACACACACACATATGTATATGACAGATATAGTATCCTAGATTTGAAAAGGACCCCTAAAGAAGGATAATTATATGATGCATGTTCCAGAGTAGGCCAACTCTCCACATCCACACTGACAAAGAAACAGCAAGAAATACTGTTTACCCACAAGCATAAAGAAATTACATATATTAGAAACCAACACTTTCGCATTACTTTATTTTCCAGATCACCAGACTGGGCCACAGCAACGCGTGGCAGGGGACGGCTAACAGGTTATATAGTTCTTCCTTGGCCCATAAGTTCAGATTTTTTTTCCTTTTTTGGTTATAACTCCTTGAATCCCTAAAATGGGAACATGTTTATCTATCCCATTGCATTCTTGTATGTTCAATGGTTTGAAGTGGATAAGCTAGGTCCGCGGATAAGAAGATCCGTGCCCGGCGAGCGTATGCTAAACCAAACAGGCCAGGACAGAGAAACAACTCACCAGATTAAAGACAAATCACAGAGGTTTAATTCAATTTGGCCCAAAGGCATGCAAGTAAAGTGTTGTCTCTATTATTATTTTGATGTGGATGTTGGTTATGATTTGGGATTTGGGTGGTTTCAGTTAGTTTGTTATTTGTTTAGGATTGTATGGCATTGAATATTTACCACAACTTGTTGTTAACTGCCCTGAGTCCCCATGGGGTGATAGGACAGGATATAAATAAATTTTCCTGGCAGAATGGGGTTGGACTGGATGGCTCTTCCAACTCTATGATTCTATGATTCTATTATCCTGGGAGCTGTAGTTTGCACTCTGCAGCAGTTTTATTACTATTATTACAAGAGGATGCTTCAAAAGTGCAAGCATAAAACATACAGAGGAAGTATGATATCATATCCTGTTTGTAAGCTATTCAAAACTCCCGCTATTTCCCCTGATTGGTCGAAAGAGGGGCTGGTCATGATCTGCGTCCTGATTGGCTGGGAGTTTCGCTGTTGTTGCTGTTTCCAGGCAGTGATTGGCTGGCCAAGGGACCAATCAGCTGATGTGATCCCCCCCCCCCCCGCGGGAGGAAGCATCATTCACAAAGACAATATTATAGAAATTGTAATGAGCTTTTGATTAACTCAGCTGTCCAGTTCTGTTTTGACAAAGAAAGGATCTTCCAAAGACAAAGGTGTGAGATTCCTGAAACCAAATCAAGAGCAATTGAGGGCTGGGCTGTCAATAAAGATATTTAACAAATTTATTTATTTATTTATGTATTTACTTTGCTTATATACCGCTGTTCTCAGCCCGGGGGCGACTCACAGTGGTGTACAACAAATGTACATACTCTGAGCTTCCGTTTCCACGGATAGCAATCTCTCATCTTTAAGTGAACTATATACAAACAATTTTGGGTTTATCTGGGCTGGCACAAGATACCACCTATCTCTGCGTATACATAAACAATGGATTTTGAATATTACCTGGCTTGGGAAATGGCCAGAGGGATTTCTCCAAACTTCTTGTTCTCAATATATTATCACAACAGAGTTATGGAGAGGTAACTGTCTCTGGGCTATATTTTAATACCTTTAATAAAAAGTTAATACATTTCATATTACGGAGCCCTTGGCGAACTATAGATCTTCTGGGGGTGGGGGTGGGGGGTTGGCTCAACAACAATGTCTCTTCCAATTTGTCAATTTCATCCATTTTTAGATGGGTAATTAGGGTCACAAGGTAGGGAACTTCAGAGAGAACACTTTGCCAAGAAACTTTAGGTCATCCAATGTCACTGTGTGGTAATCTATTGGTGGATGTGGGCCCAAGAGAGAACACATAATAGTAAGGAGGAGGAGGATGAGGAGGAGGAGGAGGAGGAGGAGACAGCAGAATTGATGGGAAGCAACCAGAAAAGCTGACACAATATGAGGATTTAAAGATCGAACTGCAAAGACTCTGGCACAAGCCAGTCAAGGTGGTCCCAGTGGTGATCGGCACATTGGGTGCAGTGCCTAAAGACCTTGGCCTGCACTTAAAAACAATCAGCGCTGGCAAAATTACCATCTGCCAGGTGCAAAAGACCATGCATTATTCACTGATACATCACACAGTCCTATGCACTTGGGAAGTGTCCGACGTGTGATCCAATGCAACAGCCAGAAGAGTGATCTTGTTTGCTGTGGACTCATCTTGATATGTATCTATTAATAATAACTACTACTTTTCAAAGTAAGATGAGATCCCCCAAAGAGAAACCCTTTCAAGGAATCTCTAGGTCTTCCTGCAGAAATCTATGCTCAACTTCTAGTACATTTGAGAAGCACCTAAGAATAAACCCAGACTATTTATTAATAATAATAATAGTAGTAGTAATAATAATAATACCTGTCATAAGATATACTGCTGGCATCATAAACTGGACACAGGCAGAACTGGACAATTTGTATAGAAAAACATATAAAACTCCTGACCATTCATAATTCATTACATCCTCGCAGTGATGTTGACCGGCTCTCTCTGCCTAGAAAGTCTGGTGGCAGCGGACTTTGACAAGTCAAACAAGCAGTTGAAGAAGAAAAACATGATGCCCTGGCAGAAGATGTCAAGGAAAGCCAAGAACCTGCTTGAATTGAAGTCAGTAATCGGAAACTTCTCAAAGCACAGCAGACAAAGAGTCAGTACAAGAAAACTGCACTCCAAACCAGAGCTGACAGCTGGCACAACAAAGCCTTACATGGGCAGTTCCTTGAGAAGATTGAAGGAAAAGTTGACAAGGAGAAGACCTGGTGATGGCTCACGAATGGAACCCTGAAGAAGGAGACAGAAGAAGGCCTGATTCTTGCAACCCAGGAGAAAGCCATCAGAACCAATGCAATTAAGGCCAGGATTGGAAAATAGGTGGATGACCCAAAATGCAGACTGTGTAAAGAAGCTGATGAAGCCATGGACCATCTCCTCAGCTGCTGCAAGAAAATTGCACAGACGGACTACAAACAAAGGCACAACGCTGCGACCCAGATGATTCACTGGAACTGATGTCACAAGGACCACCTGCCAGGAGTCAAGAACTGGTAAAGGGATCACAAACCTGTAAAGGTAGTGAAAAACAAACACACCAAAATCCTGTGGGACTTACAAATCCAGACTGACAAAGTTTTGGAACACAATACGCCAGATATCACAATGGTGGAAAAGAAAACAGTCTGGATTATTGATGTTGCCATTCCAGGTGACAGCCGCATTGAGGAAAAACAACTGGGAAAACTCAGCCGCTATCAAGACCTCAAAATTGAACTGCAAAGGCTTTGGCATAAACCAGTACAGGTGGTCCCAGTGGTAATAATGGGCACACTGGGTGCCGTGCCAAAAGATCTCAGCCGGCATTTGGAAACAATAAATATCGACAAAATCATGATCTGTCAACTGCAAAAGGCCACCTGACTTGGATCTGCGCGCATCATTCGAAAATACATCACACAGTCCTAGACGCTTGGGAAGTGTTCGACTTGTGATTTTGTGATACGAAATCCAGAACAGAGATCTCGTTTGCTGTGACATACTGTGCTTTTGTGTCAGTAAAATAATAATAATAATAATAATAATAATAATAACAACAATAATAATAATATGCCACTCTTTTTTCTCTTAAAGCAGTGGTTCTCAACCTTCCTAATGCCGTGACCCCTTAATACAGTCCCTCATGTTGTGGTGACCCCCAACCATAATATTGTTTTCATTGCTACTTCATAAGAGTCATTTTACTACTGTTATAAATCATAATGTAAATATCTGATATGCAGGATGCATTTTCATTCACTGGACCAAACTGGGCACAAATACCCAATACACCCAAATGTGAATGCTAGTGGGGTTGGGGGAGGATTGATTTTGTAATTTGGGAGTTGTAGTTGCTGGGATTTATAGTTCACTTATAATCAAAGAGCATTCTGAACTCCACCAGCAATGGATTTGAACCAATGGAAAACACTGGAAGGGTTTGATGGGCATTGACCTTGAGTTTGGGAGTTGTAGTTCACCTATATCCAGAGAGCACTGTGGACTCATGCCATGGTGGATCTGGACCAAACTTGGCATGAATACTCAATATGCCCAAATGTGAACACTGGTGGAGTCTGGGGAAAATAGATCTTGACATTTGGGAGTTGTAGTTGCTGGGATTTATAGTTCATTACAATCAAAGAACATTCTGAACTCCACCAACGATAGAATTGGCTCAAACTTCCCACATGGAATCCCCATGACCATCAGAAAATACTGTGTTTTCTTATGGTCTTTGGCGACCCCTCTGACACCCCCTCGCGACCCCCTCAGGGGTCCCGACCCCCAGGTTGAGAAACACTGTCTTAGAGTAACTCAAAGCAGTGGGCAGTGTTAAAAACAATATATACCTTAAAACCTAAAGACTATAAACATTAAAATGGAATTAAGGCAAGAAAGAGATATCCAAATCACACAGCATTGGCATGGGGTGCAGCTACACTGTAGAATTAATATGGTTTGACACCACTTGGACTGCCATGGGATCTTGGGAGTTGTAGTTCGGTGAAGGACAAGCACTCCTTTGCAGTCTGATAAGGCTTTCTAGAACTACCACTCCCAGGGATCCATAGCATTGACCCATGGCAGTTCAAGTGGTGCCAAACTGCATTGACTCCCCAGTGTAGATGCCCTCTTGGACAAAGGAAGTGAGCTGCTTGGTTCCTCTCCCTCCTCCCCATGGGAGCGCCTGCTTGTGACTCATCTTCAAGCCCTTTCTGCAACAACATGGAAATAAAACATGTCAAGAGAGATGACCCCGATTGCTAATTACAACCCGGCAGCGAGGATCCCACCCTAATTGGCTCCAAAGCCAACAAAGCTCCTGGCAAACAAAAGCATTCCTCCTTGGCTCTCCCCGCACAAAGCCCATGACATCGGCCTCTGGATTGCCGTTGTTGTTTGTCTATCTGTTGACCTCTCTGCTTGTTCTCCCTGGACGTGGACTTGGCTGGCAGACATCCTTCGCGTGGAATGTAATTCTCTTCACCTGCAGATCCATAGTTTGTTTCCCTTTCTTTAGGCAGCTGCCAAGGCAATGTGTGTGTCTCTGTCTCTGTGTTGCTCTCATCAATTGTACTGCAGAGAAAAACAAAAGAAACGCACAGGTACAGGATGAGGGACACCTGGCTTGAAACCAATCAATGCAAAAGGGATCTAAGAGTCTCTGGAGACCACAAGCTGACCATGAGCCAACAGCTCAAAAGGCCAAGGCAATTCTAGGCAGCATCCATAGGGGCTTAATGGTTGGGGGAAGTCATGGTCAGATCTCTTGCTTTGGTCAGATCTCCACTGGAATAAGGCATTCTGGGTTCCACAATTCAAGAAGGATATTAACAAGCTGGAGTATGTCTAAAGAAGGGTGACCAAAGTGATCAAAGGCCTGGAAACAGAATCCCTGAGGAGAGGCTTAGTATGTCTAACTGTCTGTCCGTCCATCCATCCATCCGTCTGTCTGTCCATCTATGGCTCTATCACTCTCTCTCCATCCCTTCTCATCACAGAACCTACACTTCTGGATATGTCATTTATTTGTGGGGTTTTGGATGCTTAGTCCCATCCATCTTCTCCATCTGTTTGTCTGACTCTCTGTCCATCCTCTGTATGTCTACCTGTCTATCCGTCCATCCGTCTGTCCGCTTTTCTATGGCTCTATCACTCTCTCTCCATCCCTCCTTTCCATCACAGTACCTATGCTCTTGGATGTGTGATTTTTTTCTGGGGTTTTGGATGTTTGGCCCCAGCCATCTTCTCCATCTGTTTGTCTGACTCTCTGTCCATCCTTATGTATGTCCACCTGTCTGTCCATCCATCTGTCTGTCCATCTATGGCTCTATCACTCTCTCTCTATCCCTTCTCATCACAGAACCTACACTTCTGGATGTGTGATTTATTTGTGGGGTTTCGGATGCTTAGTCCCATCCATCTTCTCCATCTGTTTGTCTGACTCTCTGTCCATCCTTATGTATGTCTAACCTGTCTATCCATCCGTCCATCCATCTGTCTGCCTATCTATGGCTCCATCACTCTCTCTCCATCCCTCCTTCCCATCACAGAACCTATACTTCTGGTTGTGTGGCTTATTTGTGCGGTTTTGGATGCTTAGTCCCATCCATCTTCTCCATCTGTTTGTCTGACTCTCTGTCCATCCTTATGTATGTCTATCTGTCTGTCCATCCATCCATCCATCTGTCTGTCCATCTATGGCCCTATCACTCTCTCTACATCCCTTCTCATCACAGAATCTATACTTCTGGATGTGTGGTTTTGGATGCTTGGTCCCATCCGTCTTCTCCATCTGTTTATTTGACTCTCTGTCCATCCTTATGTATGTCTACCTGTCTGTCTGTCCATCTACCCATCCATCTGTCCGCATATCTAAGGCTCTAGCACTCTCTCTCCATCCTTCCTTCCCATCACAGAACCTAAATTTCTGGATGTGTGATTTATTTGTGGGGTTTTGGATGCTTGGCCCCATTTGTCTTCTCCATCTGTTTGTCTGACTCTCTGTCCATCCTCTGTATGTCCACCTGTCTATCCGCCCATCCATCTGCCTGCCTGCCCATCTATGGCTCCATCACTCTCTCTCCATCCCTTTTTCCCATCACAGTACCTATGCTCTTGGATGTGTGATTTATTTGTGGGTTTTGGGATGCCTGGCCCCTTCCCGACGAGGCTGGGGATGCAGCAAGGAGCATGAGGCGGTTGCTAGGCAACACCCAGACAGGCTTCCCAGGTACCGGTGGCAGCATGTTGGATGCACCGGGTGGAAGAAGAGGAGGGAAATGACCATCAGGATGGGAGACGGCAAGGCTCTTTCGGCACATGGGAATGGGCCACCATCCCACAAGGAAACAGCTTTCTTCCATCTTCCTATCTTGGAGAGCTTGTCAGTCAAAGAGAAATGGATTGATGTGTCACAGCTGAATCAGTGCAATTGGACACCTCTTTGACTGCCCTGGCTCGATGCGATGCAATCCTGGGAGTCGTAGTTTCCCAAGGTCTTTGCCAAAGAGAACAAATGACAGTTCCCAGGATTGCATGGCATCAAGCACCGGTGCCAAACTCCCCATCTGCCACTTATTTCTGACCCACCTCTCCATTTCACCACTTAAAAGAGCATACATAAAACTGATGCGCATTAAAAGCAATCGATTCATACTTTGAAAACTCGTCATCAATAATAATGATCTCTTTTTTGCCAGCAGGCAAAGGCTTTCTCCTTTAACTAGACCTTCAGCTTTTGTCTGGTTGGGGTTTGCAAGAGATTTCATTGTGTCAAGAGGTTTTCTTGTGTTTTGAAAACTGTTCTAAATCAGTGTTTTTCTCTCTCCCAGTGGCTGGTTGTACAATGCAAACATTATATTACAGTTTGCCTTAAGTATATTGTTTTAACATCTCCTTTTGACATTTTAATATTTAAGATCCATATGGGAGGAAAAGAGGATATAAACTACGTGGAATAATAATAATTAAAATGGGCTGGAATGCACTTGGGGACTTGGGTGTTTGGAAGGCGATTTATGCCTGCGGGAATTAGAACCGGGCAGTTTTACAACCTCAATATCCCATAAGAAAATGCCATTGTGTTACTATTTTGCTGAGTTGGCAAAGTGACTGAGATGTGAAAGGTTTGGTGCACAATAGCATCCAATTGTCAATGGGATCCAAATGCACAAAGGAATTGATGCACAATGGGACACAATATACAATGGGGCAGTCCCTAAGGAACCAATGCACAATGGAATTGATGCACAATAGGACATGGGATTGATGTACAATGGGACACAATATATTATGGGATCCAGTGCACCATGGGATTGATGTACAATGGGACACAATGTATTATGGGATCCAATGCACCATGGGATTGATGTACAATGAGACACAATATATTATGGGATCCAATGCACCATGGGATTGATGTACAATGTGACACAATATGTTATGGGATCCAGTGCACCATGGGATTGATGTACAATGGGACACAATGTATTATGGGATCCAATGCACCCATGGGATTGAAGTACAATGGGACACAATATGTTATGGGATCCAATGCACCATGGGATTGATGTGCAATGGGACACAATATATTATGGGATCCAATGCACCATGGGATTGGTGTACAATGGGACACAATGTATTATGGGATGCAATGCACCATGGTATTGATGCACAATGGGACACAATATACATTGGGACAGTCCCTAAGGAACCAATGCACAATGGAACTGATGCAATGTTATTATGGGATCCAATGTGCCATGGGATTGATGTACAATGGGACACAATATATTATGGGATCCAGTGCACCATGGGATTCATGTACAATGGGACACAATGTATTATGGGATCTAATGCACCATGGGATTGATGTACAATGGGACACAATATGGTTAGGGAGTGCAATGGGATACAATGCACAATGGGACACCAGCTAGGGAGTTCAACGTGATTGAATGTGAAATGGGATTGGTAGCCCATGCGGAATGGGACACTGGCTAGGGATCCAATGTGCAATGCAACTAATGCATAAGAGGACTCAACGTACAATGGGACATGAGCTAGGAATGCAATGTATTTAGTGCACAGTGGGATTGATGCACGATGTGACACAAGGTACTATGGGATCCAATGCACAATGGGATTGCTGCCACAATGGGGCACAGTACACCACAAGACACAAGACACAATGAGATAGTGGTTAGGGTGTGGAATGGGATACAATGCACAATGATTGATGCACAATGGGACACCAGCTAAGGAGTCCAAGGGGACTGAATGTAAAATGGGATTGGTGCCCAATGGGACACTGGCTAGGAATCCAATGTGCAATGGAACGAATGCATAACATGACTCAATGCACAATGGGACACGAGCTATGAATGCAACGTAATTCAGTGCACAATGGGATTGGTGCACAATGGGACACAATGCCTAAAGGAACACATTGTACACCATGTGCAGTGAGACACCAGCTAGGGAGTGCAATAGGATTGATGCACAACGGGACATAATGGGATGCAACATATAATGAGACTCTGGCTAGGGATGTGCATTTGGGATACTTTTCCTGTTGTGCCAATTCACATCATTGCATTTCTGCAATGCACTAGCAGGGTACGGTTTGCGCCTCTGCTTCATGGCTAAGGCTCATAACGCTGGCTGTGAGAGAGGCTTCAGCCCAAGCTGGCAACTGCTCCGCTGCAAAGCCTGGAGATGTGGCGCAGTCGATGTGCCCTCCAGTCCCCGTTCGATCAAGGACACACGAGTGCACTTCCACAGCATGAAGAAGGGATGCGATCGGGGCAGCATCGCAAATGGCACAGCCGTCGCACTCCTTTCCCGGTGGGATTGGCAGCTTTTCTCCGCACACAGCCCACCGGGCGCCAAAGGAACACCGGGTCTCCCTCCTGCTCCATTTCCTTTTCTCAGATCCCTCTTGCCAGGAAGAATGCACAAATGTCTCTCTGTTGATTCCACACACACCACTGGAAGTCAAGAATATCTGCCTCCAAAAAGCCCTGAGCATACATAGATACACTCACTTCCTCGCCCTAAAATAAGTCAGAGGTAGGAATTGTTCAGCCCATGGCATTACAAAGAATCATAAGTCATCTAATCCAACCCTTCGGTCATACAAGAAGACACAATCCAAGAATCTTGGCAGGCATTCTGCTTAGGAGTGGTGTCTTCTTAAATAGTCTTAGAGATTTCATAAGGGCTGCTGTGATGCTGCAATGGATGGACATTCATTGTGAAATAGTACTTCAGAATGTTGGTGATGCAATGGCATGACAAGCAACTGGCATTGACAAACACTAAGGTTCCTCCTGATGTGCAACCAAATGCCGGACAGGGTGTGTTGGAATGCAATAGGAGAATCCAATGCATATCAAGAGTTCCCAATGCACACCAGAAAGTCCTGATGTGCATCAGAAGATTCTAATGCATGTCAGAAGTTACCAATGTGCATCAGAAAGTCCAAATGCACATGAGAAGTTTCCAGTGCAGACTAAAAGGTCCTGATATGCATCAGAAGGTCTTGATATGCATCAGAAGGTCCTGATGCATATCAGAACTTCCCAATGCACATCGGAAGGTCCCAATGCACATTAGAAAGTTCCAATGTGCATCAAAAGATCCCAATGCACATCAAAAGGTCCCAAGAAAGTTCAAAGGCACATTGGATGGGCCTAATGCTCATCAGACGTTCCCAATGTGGACTCAATTTGTATCAGAAGGTCCTGATGCACATCAGAATTTTCCAATGAGTATCAGAAGGCCTTTTGAGTATCACTAGGGCCTTTTGATCCTGATGTGCATCAATGCATGTCAGATATTCCAAATAAGCATCAGAAGGTCCAAATGCATGTCACAAGTTCCCAATGCAGACTAAAACATCCTAATGTGCACCAGAAGGTCCTGATGCATATCAGAACTTCCCAATGCACATTGGAAAGTCCCAATGTGCACTAGAAAGTCCCAATGTGCATCAAATGATCACAATGCGAATCAAAAAGTCCCAATGAGCAACAGAAAGTCCCGAGGCACATTTGATGGGCCCAATGCTCATCAGAAGTTCCCAATGTACACCAAATGGTCTCAATGTACATCAGAAGGTCCTGATGCACATCAGAATGTTCCAATGGGTTTCAGAAGGTCCTAGTGCACATCAGGAGATCCTGATGCACATCAATGCATGTCAGATATTCCAAATAAGCATCAGAAGGTCCAAATGCATATCAGAACTTCCCAATGCACGCCACAAGGTCACAATGTGCACTAGAAAGTCCCAATGTGCATAAAATGATCCCAATGTGCATCAAAAGGTCACAATGAGCAACAGAAAGTCCCGAGGCACATTGGATGGGCTCAATGCCCATCAGACGTTCCCAATGTACAACAAACAGTCCCAATGTGCATCAGAAGGTCCTGATGCACATCAAAACATTCCAATGTGTTTCAGAAGGTCCTGGTGCACATCAGGAGATCCTGATGCACATCAATGCATGTCAGATATTCCAAATAAGCATCAAAAGGTCCAATTGCATATCAGAACTTCCCAATGCACATCAGAAGGTCGCAATGTGCACTAGAAAGTCCCAATGTGCATCAGATGATCCCAATGTGCATCGAAAGGTCACAATGAGCAAGAGAAAGTCCCAAGGCACATTGGATGGGCCCAATGCTCATCAGAAGTTCTCAATGTACACCAAATGGTCCCAATGCGCATCAGAAGGTCCTGATGCACATCGGAATGTTCCAATGTGTATCAGAAGATTCTAGTGTACACCAGAAGATCCTGATGCACACTAATGCATGTCAGACATTTCAAATGTGCATCAGAAGGTCCCAATGAGCAACAGAAAGTCCCGAGGCACGTTAGATGGGCCGAATGTTCATCAGAAGTTCCCAATGTACACCAAACGGTCCCAATGTGCCTACGAAGGTCCTGGTACAGATCAGAAAGTTCCAGTGAGTATCAGAAGGTCCTAATGCACATCAGGAGATCCTGATGTGTGTCAATGCGTGTCAGATATTCCAAATAAATATCAGAAGGTCCAAATGCATATCTGAACTTCCCAATGCACATCAGAAGGTCGCAATGTGCACTAGAAAGTCCCAATGTGCATCAAATGATTCCAATGTGCATCAAAAGGTCACAATGAGCAACAGAAAGCCCCAAGGCACATTGGATGGGCCCAATGCTCATCAGAAGTTCCCAATGTACACCAAATGGTCCCAATATGTATCAGAAGGTCCTGATGCACATCACAACGTTCCAATGGGTTCCAGAAGGTCCTAGTGCACATCAGGAGATCCTGATGTGCGTCAATGCATGTCAGACATTCCAAATAAGCATCAGAAGGTCCGAATCCATGTCAGAAGTTTCCAATGAAGACTAAAAAGTCCTGATGTGCACCAGAAGATCCCATTGGATATGAGAAGGTCCCACTGCACACCAGAAGGTCCCAGCATTCCTCAGAAGGTTCTGATGCACCTCAGAAGATCTCTTTGTTTTGGAGCTTGTCGTATTCTCATTTATCAAGCCAGCCCCTGACGGAAAAGTTTTCCTCTGGCGCAGCACGACCCCCCAAAAGCGATTGCTTTCCTTCTCTCTCGTGGCTGCGTTTCCCCCAATTTGCCAATTTTCACAGCTCGTTTGAAACAAATAAATTGACGGCAGGAAGAAATCCCTCTCGCTGCCAATAATAATATTCCTTCCGAATCTCAAACCATGATCCTTCTTCGGGAGAAGACGGGGCCTGCCTTCTGTTTGCTCAGAATTTGATTTGCGACGCCTGCCGGCATCATTGCGGGGAGACCCTCGGGGGTTCCTTTGTTTATTGTCTGCGCTAATACCTGGGGTCTTTTTTTTAGGGGAGGGAGCTTCCCCATCTAAATCAAAACCAACTCTTTCCCATCCGCTGGTTTCCATGCCCGGAGATGGCCTATAAATCTGGAAGCCTGCAAGCCACTGGAGTTGAGCCTTGCCATTTATCAGGAGGAGCTGATTCAGAATTGCGCAGCCGATCGATAACGGATTGATAGAAAGACGAGTGATCATATTTGGACAGCAAAGCGGTGATAGCGCTGAGCAATGGATAGACATAATCATGCTGCGGTCACAGATGGAGGGTCCTGGTGCATTAATGCCCCCCAATGCCAAGTTGATCCAGACTACATGAATATTTAATTTACTCATAGAGCTGCATGCAGAAATCATAGAATCATAGAATCAAGAGTTGGAAGATACCTCATGGGCCATCCAGTCCAACCCCCTGCCAAGAAGCAGGAATATTGCATTCAAATCACCCCTGACAGATGGCCATCCAGCCTCTGTTTAAAAGCTTCCAAAGAAGGAGCCTCCACCACACTCCGGGGCAGAGAGTTCCACTGCTGAACGGCTCTCACAATCAGGAAGTTCTTCCTCATGTTCAGATGGAATCTCCTTCTTGTAGTTTGAAGCCATTGTTCCGCGTCCTAGTCTCCAAGGAAGCAGAAAACAAGCTTGCTCCCTCCTCCCTGTGGCTTCCTCTCACATATTTATACATGGCTATCATATCCCCTCTCAGCTTCTCTTCTTCAGGCTAAACATGGCCAGCTCCTTAAGCCGCTCCTCATAGGGCTTGTTCTCCAGACCGTTTATCATTTTAGTCGCTCTCCTCTGGACACATTCCAGCTTGTCAATATCTCTCTTGAATTGTGGTGCCCAGAACTGGACACAATATTCCAGATGTGGTCTAACCAAAACAGATGGGCAATTAATGCAGGATTGGCATCCTTCGCTCTCCAAATCTGATTGGATTGCAAATCCTATACTTTTAAGCTTATGCAGAACCATTAATGCAA
Source organism: Anolis sagrei ordinatus (assembly GCF_025583915.1). Lineage (NCBI taxonomy): Eukaryota > Metazoa > Chordata > Lepidosauria > Squamata > Anolidae > Anolis > Anolis sagrei. The sequence continues at coordinate 4,324,331 of NW_026847771.1, read as the reverse complement.
CTCTCAGCATTCCTTCCCCATTGTCTTGATGTTGTGTTAACAGTACAACATATCCTAAAGGCACCCAATCCTGTGAGCAGAAAATACTGGAAGGGTTTGGTGGGCATTGACCTTGAGAGTTGTAGTTCACCTACATCCAGAGAGCACTGTGGACTCAAACAATGATGGATCTGGACCAAACTTGGCATAAATACTCAATATACCCAAATGTGAACACTGTAGAGTTTGGGGAAAATAGGCCTTGATATTTGGAAGTTGTAGTTGCGGGGATTTATAGTTCACCTACAATCAAAGCATTCTGAACTCCACCGATGATGGAATTGAACCAAACTTGGCACACAGAACTCCCATTACCAACAGAAAATACTGGAAAGGTTTGGTGGGCATTGACATTGAGTTCTGGAGTTGTAGTTCACCTACATCTGTGAACTCAAACAATGATGGGTCGGGACCAAACTTGGCACAAATACTCAATATGCTCTAATGTGAACACTGATGGAGGTTGGGGAAATAGACCATGACATTTGGGAGTTGGAGTTGCTAGTATTTATAGTTCACCTACAACCAAAGAGCATTCTGAACTCCACCAATGATGAAATTGAACCAAACTTGGCACACAGAACTCCCATGACCAATAGAAAATACTGGAAGGGTTTGATGGGTATTGACCTTGAGTTTTGGAGTTGTAGTTCACCTACATCCAGAGAGCACTGTGAACTCAAACAAGGATGGATCTGGACCAAACTTGGCACAAATACTCAATATGCCCAAATGTGAACACTGGTGGAGTTTGTGGAAAATAGACCTTGACATTTGGGACTAGTACTTGCTGGGATTTATAGTTCACCTACAATCAAAGAGCATTCTGAACTCTACCAGCAATGGAATTGAGTACTGTGGACTCGAACAATGATGGGTCGGGACCAAATTTGGCACAAATACTCAATATGCCCAAATGTGACCACTCATGGAGTTTGAGAAGAGTTTGAGGAGATTACTGTGGACTCAAACAATGATGGATCTGGACCAAACTTGGCATAAATACTCAATATGCTCTAATGTGAACACTGATGGGGTTTGGGGAAAATAGACCTTGAGTTGGGAGTTGTAGTTCCTGGGATTTACAGAACTTCCACAACCAACAGAAAATACTGGAAGGGTTTGGTAGGCATTGACCTTGGTTTTGAAGTTGTGGTTCATCTCCATCCAGAGAACACTGTGGACTCAAACAATGATGGATCTGGACCAAACTTGGCATAAGTACTCACTATGCTCTAATGTGAACACTGGTGGAGTTGGGGGAAAATAGACCTTGAGTTGGGAGTTGTAGTTGCTTGGATTTACAGAACTTCCACAACCAAGAGAAAATAGTGGTAGGCATTGACCTTGAGTTTTGGAGTTGTGGTTCACCTAAATCCAGAGAGCACTGTGGACTCAAACAATGATGGATCTGGACCAAACTTGGTTCCTAAGACCATCAGTAATATGTGACGGTCTTTGGAGACCCCTCTGACACCCTCCTCGCGACCCCCAGGTTGAGAAACACTGCACTGTGGGGTTTCCATGGCCAAGCAGGAACCTCCCAAGAAGTCTCCATCCGAGGCTCTCCCCGCTTCCCGAGACAGAAATATAAACCAGTGCATTTCAGCCCATAAACCAACCTGGCAAACACATATTAATCAAAACATACGAGATGGTAAGCACTTGCCCAAGGTCACCCAGTGGGTTTCCATGCTGGGGAATTTATGGGTTGGCTGTATAAATCCGCAATACTAAAATCCACCGACAAAATAAAACCGGCAGAGATCGTAAGTGCTTTGGAGACGGGATTTGCAGCCTCTGAGCCTTCCAGGGGCTTTGGACTTCCATGAACGTTGGACACATTAAGCAGGACTTCTCTAAGTCAAAGTCCCAAAAGTCTAGACAACCAAAGGTCAGAAGGTATGGTTTTAGAACTGAGTTTTCAACACTGTGTGTTGAGACAGCCTGAAAAATCCCTCCCGACAGATAGCCATCCAGCCTCAGTTCAAAAACCTCCTGAAAAGGAGGCTGCATTGGACTCCCAGGCAGTCTATACTTTACTAGAGCTGGGATCCCCAAAGGATATCTAGCCCAACCCCCTTCTGCTATTTACGAAGACACAGTCAAACCCCCCCCCCCCCAAATCGATGGCCATCCAGCCTCAGTTCGATGGCCATCCAGCCTCAGTCTATACTTCACTAGAGTTGGAAGATATCCCCAAAGGGCATCTAGTCCAACCCCCTTCTGCCATTAATGAAGACACAGTTAAAGCCTTCTGAATCGATGGTCATCCAGCATCAGTTCTTGGGCAGTCTATACTTCACTAGAGTTGGAAGAGATCCCCAAATGGCATCTAGTCCAATCCTCTTCTAGAATTAATGAAAACACAGTCAAAGCCCTCCCGACAGATGGCCTTCCAGCCTCAGTTCAAAAACCTCCAGAGAAGGAGACTCCACTGGATTCCCAGGCAGTCTATACTTCACTAGAGTTGGAAGATATCTCAAAGGGCATCTAGTCCAACCCCCTTCCATCATGAATGAAGACACAGTCAAAGCCCTCCCAACAGATGGCCTTCCAGCCTCAGTTCAAAAACTTCCAGAGAAGGAGACTCCACTGGACTCCCAGGCAGTCTATACTTCACTAGAGTTGGAAGATATCCCCAAGGGCATCTAGTCCAACCCTATTCTGCCATTAATGAAGACACAGTCAAAGCCCTCCCAACAGATGGCCATCCAGCCTCAGTTAAAAAACCTCCAGAGAAGGAGATTCCACTGGACTCTTAGGCAGTCTATACTTCACTAGAGTTGGGATCCCCAAAGGATATCTAGACCAAACCCCTTCTGCCATTTACGAAGACACAGTCAAAGTCCTCCCAAAAGATGGCCATCCAGCCTCAGTTCAAAAACTTCCAGAGAAGGAGACTCCACTGGATTCCCAGGCAGTCTATACTTCACTAGAGTTGGAAGATATCCCCAGAGGGCATCTAGTCCAACCCCCTTCTGCCATTAATGAAGACACAGTCAAAGCCCTCCCAACAGATGGCCATCCAGCCTCAGTTCAAAAACTTCCAGAGAAGGAGACTCCACTGGATTTCCAGGCAGTCTATACTTCACTACAGTTGGGATCCCCAAAGGGTATCTAGACCAAACCCCTTCTGCTATGAAGACACAGCCCTCCCAACAGATGGCCATCTAGCCCTCAGTTAAAAACCTCCAGAGAGGTTGAATGCTGGTGCTGTTCAAGTTTACGTACTGTTATAAATTCTACAATTTGTTGACAGAGTTGCAGTAATTATCACTAAAAGGGATAAGTTTCTAATTAAGAAAAGAAAATCTGTTGACAAGGTTGTTTGTGATGAACTGGTGGAGCGGCTAGAGGGGAAACGACACAAGAAATAACTGTAGTATGCAAGAAATAAACAAGAAAAATGTCCAAACCTTCTTAATACGGTAAAGATTATATGAAACATATAAATTATATTGTATGTAATTCATATGACGCATATATATATATATATATATATATATATATAATATTTTACATAATTATATAATCTATACACATAATCCAGTATGTTTTGGTGGTCATGGGGGCTCTGTGCACCAAGTTTGGTCCAACTTTGGTGGAATTCAGAGTGCTCCTTAATTGCAGGTGAACTATACATCCCAGTACCTACATGTCCAAAATGTCGAGGCCAATTCCACTTAAAACCCACCAGTATTCAGGTGGGCATATCGTGTATGCATGCCAAACTTGGTACAGATCCACCAGTGTTTTGGTTCATAGTGCTCTCTGGATGTAGGTGAACTACAACTCCTATAAATCCCTCCAAAGACCTCCAGTATGTTTTGGTGGTCGTGGGAGTTCTATGTGCCAGGTTAGTTTCAGGTCCATCATTGGTGGTTCAGATTGCAGTTTTTAGATTGCAGGTGAACTATACATCCCAGTACCTACAATTCCTATAAACCATGGTGAATTCTCCCCAAACCTCTCTAGTGTGTTCAGTTGCTGAACAATTCCTCTGTTTGCTGTGTGCAATAGAAAAGAATAGGAAAGGGTGAAGGGAGAGGCAGTGTCCCCGTATGAAAGCCTTGATTTGGGTGGTGGGCAGTGTGGTGTTGGTGGAGGACATTGGCAGGGCTCTTGGACCTATTCATGGCACTCACTATAACCTGCTGTTATAGTGTTATAGAACTCCAGTATGCTGATGACAACGTTGTCTGTGCGCATTCAGAAGAAGACCGACAAGCCACTCTAAACACCTTTGCAGAAGCATATGAGAAGCTCGGCCTGTCATTGAACATCGAGAAAACCAAAGTGCTGTTCCAGCAGTCACCAGCCAATTCCTTTCCAATGCCAGAGATACAGCTTAATGGTGTAACATCAGAAAATGTTGACCATTTCCGCTACCTTGGCAGCCACCTCTCCACCAAATCAACATCGACACCGAAATACAACACCGCCTGAGCTCTGTGAGTGCAGCATTTTTCCGAATGAAGCAGAGAGTGTTGGAGGACCAAGACATCATAAGGATACCAAGGTGCTTGTTTATAAAGCTATTGTCCTCCCAACCCTGCTATATGCCTGCGAGACGTGGACTGTCTACAGACGTCACATGCAACTCCTGGAATAATTCCATCAGTGCTGCCTCCGGAAAATCCTGCAAATCTCTTGGGAAGACAAGTGGACAAATGTCAGTGTGCTGGAAGAAGCAAAGACCACCAGCATTGAAGCGATGGTCCTCCGCTACCAGTTCTGCTAGACCGGCCATGTTGTCCGGATGCCCGACCACCGTTTCTCAAAGCAGTTGCTCTATTCCGAACTCAAGAATGGAAAACGGAATGTTGGAGGACAGGAAAAGAGATTGAAAGATGGGCTCAAAGCCAACCTTAAAAACTCTGGCATAGACACTGAGAACTGGGAAGCCCTGGCCCTTGAGTGCTCCAGCTGGAGGTCAGCTGTGACCAGCAGTGCTGTAGAATTTGAAGAGGCACGAATGGAGGGCGAAAGAGAGAAACGTGCCAAGAGGAAGGCGCATCTAGCCAACCCTGACTGGGACCGCCTTCCACCTGGAAACCAATGCCCTCACTGTGGGAGAAGATGCAGAATGAGAATAGGACTCCGCAGTCACCTATGGACCCACTGCCAGAACACCGACCTTGGAGGACCATCATCCTCGGACTACGAGGGATCGCCTAAGTAAGTAAGTACTGATAAATGGTAGTTGTGACATAAGTTCCAGTGAATCATCTGGGCCACAGAGTTGTGCCTCTGTTTGTAGTCCGATTTTCTTGCAGCAGCTGAGGAGATGGTCCATGGTTTCATCCGCTTCCTTGCACAGTCTGCATTTTGGGTCATCGGCTGATTTTTCAATCCTGGCCTTAATGGCATTTGTTCTGATGGCTTGCTCCTGGGCTGCAAGAATCAGGCCTTCTGTCGCCTTCTTCTGGGTTCCATTCGTGAGCCATCACCAGGCCTTCTTCTTCTTCTTCTTCATTTTATTTATTTATCTATTGTGTCAGGAGCAACCAGTTGTATTATATTTTTAACAAAACAAACAGACAAAACACAAAGTTTCCAGGCTTGGTCGGTGATTAAATGTCCTTTGACCAGTATCTGGCCACTTGGAGTGCCTCTGGTGTTGCGCAAGAAGGTCCTCCATTGTGCATGTGGCAGGGCTCAGGTTGCATTGCAGCAGGTGGTCAGTGGTTTGCTCTTCTCCACACTCGCATGTTGTGGATTCCACTTTGTGGCCCCATTTCTTGAGGTTGGCTCTGCATCTCGTGGTGCCAGAGCGCAGTCTGTTCAGCGCCTTCCAAGTCGCCCAGTCTTCTGTGTGCCCAGGGGGGAGTCTCTCATTTGGTATCAGCCATTGATTGAGGTTCTGGGTTTGAGCCTGCCACTTTTGGACTCTCGCTTGCTGGGTTGTTCCAGCGAGTGTCTCTGTAGATCTTAGAAAACTATTTCTTGATTTAAGTCGTTGACGTGCTGGCTGATACCCAAACAAGGGATGAGCTGGAATGAGTGATAGTTTGTGCAGTTCACACCAGGAGAGGACAGCCTCTCCATTTTTGTCCTCTTGAGCATAGCCCCATACATGGCTATGGCTGTTAAAGTCACCAATTACTACCGCCCTTTGGTGCCTATCAAAGTTCTCAGGGGAGGAGAAACGAAACTCTTCATTTGGGGCTTGTCCACAGAGGTAATTATGATGTTATTAAGCTCTACTGTTATAACCTCTATATTGTTTTCTTCAGTGTTGTGGGCACTGCTGACTTGGAGGCCTGGTTTGACAAAGACAGCGCTTCCATACTGCGCATGTGGTCTTTCCGCTACTAAGACCATTCCTGGAACTTTTGGTCATTTCTGTTGTTCATCCCTGTGTGTTTCTTGGACACACAGCACATTGCATTTCTTATCTTGGCACAGTTCATAGAGCAGTTGTTCTTTGGCAGCTGACATGCCTTCAATGTTGATTGAGATTATTGTCATGGTTGGTCCTGAAAAGGTCCGTTGATTGTTTTGCTTGCTTGCTTGCATGTTGCAAGTTGCTTCTGGAGTGAGAGAAACAGCCATCTACGAAGACGTTGCCCAGGGGATGCCTGGATGTCTTGCAATCCTGTGAGGAGGCTTCTCTCATGTCCCCCATTATTATTATTATTATTATTATTATTATTATTATTATTATTATTATTATTATTATTAGATACACAACAAGATTGGTACACAGCAAACAAAATCACTATGCTGGCTTTTGTATTGGATCATATGCCGGGTCATTCCCAAGTGTCTAGAGCTGTGATGTATTGGTGAACAATGTGTGCAGATCCAAGCAGGGTGGTCTTTTGCAATTTCATATGGCAATTTTGTCAGCGCCGATTGTGTTTAAGTGCAGGCAAGGTCTTTAGGCACTGCACCCAGTGTGCCGATCACCACTGGGACCACCTTGACTGGCTTGTGCCGGAGTCTTTGCAATTCAATCTTTAAATCCTCACATTGTGTAAACTTTTCCAGTTGCTTCTTGTCAATTCTGCTGTCACCTGGGATTGCAAAACCGATGATCCATATATTGTCGAAGGCTTTCATGGCTGGAATCACTGGGTTGTTGTAGGTTTTTTTCGGGCTATATGGCCATGTTCTAGAGGCATTTTCTCCTGACGTTTCGCCTGCATCTATGGCAAGCATCCTCAGAGGCTGTGAGGTCTGTTGCAGGCGAAACGTTAGGAGAAGATGCCTCTAGAACATGGCCATATAGCCCTGAAAAACCTACAACAACCCGATGAGCCATACTTTCTTTTTTCCACGATTAATAATAATATTAATAATAATACCCCGCGTTATCTCTCCCAAAAGAGTCTCCAAGTGGCTTAACATAAAAAGTATTAGCATACAATTTAAATATGCAAACATATTACATAAAACAGTATTAAATATAAATAGTATTTACAAAATTCAGAGTTGAAATCCATGAAAACAGATTCAAAGTGAAAATGTTATTAGTATTAGTCGAATTCCGCTTTTTCTCTTCCAAAAGAAGGCTCAAAAGCGGCTAACATCAAAAACCATAACAACACGTACGTTAAGACCTAAAACATATAAACATTAAAACAAGAGTTAAATATAGGAATATTAAAAATAGATAGCTAAAACCAATGGAACTATTAAAAATGTATTCGACGAGATGAGACACCGCACCACCCTCAGCTTGGCCTTGAAAACTTCCTTCACTAAAACTCCATTCTGCGGTCAGTGTAGACTCATATAAAGCAAGTCAATGCAGTTCAGCCACATTATATGAGTCTACACCAGGATTTCTCAACCTGGGGGTCAGGGCCCCCTGGGGGGGGGGTGTGTGAGGGGGGTATCAGAGGAGTCACCAAAGACCATCAGAAAACACAGTATTTTCTGTTGATCGTGAGGATTCTGTGTGGGAAGTTTGGCCCAATTCTGTCATTGTTTGGGTTCAGAAGGCTCTTTGTTTGTAGGTGAACTATAAATCCCAGCAAACTACAACTCCCAAATGCCAAGGTCTATTTTCCCTAAATGCCACCAGTGTTTACATTTGGGCATATTGAGGATTCATGTCAAGTTTGGTCGAGATCCAACCAGGATGTAGGTAAACTACAACTCCAAAACTCAAGGTCAATGACCACCAAACCCTTCCAGTATTTTCTGTCAGTCATGGGAGTTCTGTGTGCCAAATTGGTTCAATTCCATTCATGGTGGAGTTCAGAATGCTCTTTGATTGTAGGTGAACTATAAATCCCAGCAACTACAACTCCCAAATGCCAAGGTCTATTTTCCCTAAAGATCAATGACCACCACACCCTTCCAGTATTTTCTGTTGGTCATGGGAGTTGTGTATACTAAGTCTGGCGCAATTCCATTGTTTGTGGCATTCAGAATGCTCTTTGATTGTAGGTGAACTATAAATCCCAGCAACTACAACTCCCAAATGTCAAGGTCTATTTTCCCTAAAGGTCAATGACCACCACACCCTTCCAGTATTTTCTGTTGGTCAAGGGGGTTGTGTGTACCAAGTCTGACGCAATTCCATTGTTGGTGGCATTCAGAATGCTCTTTGTTTGTAGATGAACTATAAATCCCAGCAACTACAACTCCCAAATGCCAAGGTCTATTTTCCTTAAATGCCACCAGTGTTCACATTTGGGCATATTGAGGATTCATGCCAAGTTTGGTCCAGATCCAATCATTGTTTAGGTCCACAGTGTTCCCAGGATGTAGGTAAACTACAACTCCAAAACTCAAGGTCAATGCCCACCAAACCCTTCCAGTATTTTCTGTTGGTCATGGGAGTTGTGTGTACCAAGTCTGGTGCAATTCCATTGTTGGTGGCGTTCAGAATGCTCTTTCATTGTAGGTGAACTATAAATCCCAGCAAACAACAAAATGAATCCCCTCTCAACCTCACCAGTATTCAAATTTTGGTGTATTGCATTGCTCCAATGAATGGAAATACATCCTGCAAATCAGATATTTACATGACAATTGGTAGCAAGTTTATTTTGCCCAGGGGTGCTCTTGAGGCACTCTTGGGGGAAAATAGACCTTGACATATGCGAGTTGTAGTTACTGGGATGTATAGTTCACCTACAATCAAAGAGCATTCTGAACTCCACCAATGATGGAATTGAACCAAATATGGCACACAGAACTCCCACGACGAACAGAAAATATATATCAGTGATTGGTTGGGGGGGGGGGCAAAATACTATTGGTTTATCATTGAAAATTACTTAGGGCCGTCTCTGGCGCTCCGTGCAGTCATGCCGGCCACATGACCTTGGAGGTGTCTACAGACAACGCCGGCTCTTCAGCTTAGAAATGGAGATGAGCACCACACCCCAGAGTCGAACACTACTGGACTTAATGTCAGGGGACAACCTTTACCTACTAAATTAGTTAAATTAGCCTCCCCGCATAAAGAGGTACCTAAATTTCCTACCTGACAGATGCAACTGAGGGCTGAGAAAAGCGGTATATGAATAAAGTACATAAATAAAAGTAAATAAACTGTCTTTCAGGCTGCATAGGTCAACAGCAATCTAGCCTATTAATGCTTGGAAGCTCACTCTGACCCAGACTGGCTTCGAACATGACCTCTCGGTCAGTAGTGAACCTGCTAGGATGTTAAGATCATCTGGGGAGGCCCTGCTCTTGATCCCGATTGTATCACAAGTACATTTGGCAGGGACGAGAGATAGGGCTTCTCAGTGGTGGCCCCTCGGCTGTGGAATGCCCTTCCTACAGAAATTAGATCAGCCCCCTTCCTGTTAGCATTTCGGAGGAAAGTGAATCGCATTCAACTGCATTTGAATAGGCAGTGTAATGAATATAGGAATATGGAACAATTGGATGATGAGACTGGATCTTGATTTTAACTATGAGGCAATGTGAGATGTTATATAATGTTTAATTTATTGTTACAATGCTATTGTTTTCATTGTTTTTAACTGTTTTATGTTTTAAGCATTGAATTTTGCTATTGTGAATCGCTCCGAGTCGCCCGACGGCTGAGAAGAGTGGTATACAAATATAGTAAATAAATAAATGGTGATTTAATGCAGGTGGCTACTAACCAGCTGCGGCACAGCCCGGTCCAACTTCAGTGAACGTAGAGCGCTCACCCTCCAGCAAAGGATCACCGCCTTGTTGTGGCGCTGGAGCTTGAGCACCTCAATGATGTCATGAGCGAAACCGTGAAGGGCCACCCAAGACGGGACGGTCATGGCAGAGAGGTCAGACCAAGCGTGATCCCTGGGGAAGGCAATGGCAAACCACTCCAGTATCCTTGCCAAGAAAACTAAATGGACCAGTACAACCAGAGATATGTCGGTATGCCATTGGAAGATGGGACTCCCAGGTCGGAAGATGGCCAAAATGCTACTGGGGAGGAGCAGAGGATAAGTTCAACTAGCCCCAGATGTGATGACGCAGCTACAAGGACCAAGTAGCACCAGTCAGAACTGACCACGGAACAACAGACTGGTTCAAGATTGGGAAAGGCGTACGGCAAGGCTGCATACTCTCACCCAACCTTTTTAACTTGTATGCAGAACACATCATGCGATGTGCGTGGCTGGATGAATGCAAAGCTGGGGTGAAAATTGCTGGAAGAAACATTAACAACCTCAGATATGCAGATGACACCACTCTGATGGCCGAAAGCGAGGAGGAGCTGAGGAGCCTTCTAATCAAGGTGAAAGAAGAAAGCGCAAAAGCCGGGTTGCAGCTAAACATCAAAAAAACCAAGATTATGGCAACAAGAATGATTGACAACTGGGAAATAGAGGGAGAAAACGTGGAGGCTGTGACAGACTTTGTATTTCTAGGTGCAAAGATTACTGCAGATGCAGACTGTGGCCAGGAAATCAGAAGACGCTTCCTTCTTGGGAGGAGAGCAATGTCCAATCTCGATAAAATAGTAAAGAGTAGAGACATCAGACTGGCAACAAAGATCCATTGCCTAGTCAAAGCCATGGTATTCCCTGTAGTCACCTACGGATGTGAGAGCTGGACCTTAGGGAAGGCTGAGCGAAGGAAGATCGATGCTTTTGAGCTGTGGTGTTGGAGGAAAGTGCTGAGAGTGCCTTGGACTGCGAGAAGATCCAACCAGTCCATCCTCCAGGAAATAAAGCCCGACTGCTCATTGAAGGGAAGGATACTAGAGACAAAGTTGAAGTCCTTTGGCCACATCATGAGGAGACAGCAAAGCCTAGAGAAGACAATGATGCTGGGGAAAGTGGGAGGCAAAAGGAAGAGGGGCCGACCAAGGGCAAGATGGATGGATGGCATCCTTGAAGTGACTGGACTGACCTTGAAGGAGCTGGGGGTGGTGACGGCCGACAGGGAGCTCTGGCGTGGGCTGGTCCATGAGGTCACGAAGAGTCAGAGACGACTGAACGAATGAACAACAACAACAACAGAGCGCTCACCATATCTGGACGTTTCCAAAGGCACCGCTCTCGCTCGGAGATTCCTCCTCTTTGCTTCCCAGACCAGAGAAGGCGGCTTTGAGGCCTTGAGGGATGCCAGCTCTCTCTAGTGCCTCGGCTACCAAAAGGCAACAACAGTCCTCCCTTTGCCTGCCTCATTAATAGGGCGGATTTATGAATGATGCAAAGCTACGCCTTGCCGCCGAGCACGGCCCTCTCCTCTCCTGTCTCAGCCATTAGTGCCTGATTTGTGAGGCTTTCTGTTGGAAAGGCTGTTCTCTCAGCCCCTCAGGTAGCCATGAAAAGAGAGGTTTTTATGAGCAGGAGCAAAGAAGGAGAAGGAATTTAAGGGCTCGCCAGATGGGCCACCTTTCCCTACCCAGGCGTCTCCAGCGCAGGCGTCTTGGATGCCTTTCGGTGCCCAAAGACTTGGCATAAATAAGAATGCTTTAAGAGACGCTCTCCGTTCTCATGTTTCTTTCCTACCCAAGGACTTGGCATCGAGAAGGGCGTCTTCAAAGCAGATGTGTCATGGAAACGTCGCAAGCCTTTCACGTTGCATTTAGGCCCAGCGCCATAGAAGAAAGAGAAGAGCGGGAAACCTCTGTCCGCATACAATTTCTTACGGGCTCCGTTCCAGTGCCAAAGGCAAAACAGGACAAGGCCAAATGAATGCCCAGGTAGTTTGATGGCAAGCTATTACAATGGGCTATTACTTTATTACACTACTAGCCGTCCCCTGCCAGGCGTTGTTGTGGCCCAGTCTGGTGATCTGGAAAATAAAATAATGAGAAAGTGTTGGTTTCTAATATATGTAATTTCTTTCTGCTTATGGGTAAACAGTATTTCTTCCTGTTTCTTTGTCAGTGTTGATGTGGAGAGTGTCTGGTTTGCCCACCCTGGAACATGCAACATATCGTTGTCCATCTTTAGGGGTCCCTTGCAAATCTACGATACTATATCTGTGACGTGTGTGTATATATATCATATCTATCTATCTATATCTATGGCTCGATGGCTCTTTGTCAGGAGTGGCTTGATTCTGTTTTCTTGCCCTGGTGAAGGGAGTTGGATTGGATTAAGGCAGCATTTCTCAACCTGCYGGTTGGGACCCCTTGGGGGGAGGTCGCAAGGGGGTGTCAYAAGYYTTGCCAAAGACCACCAGAAAACACAGTATCTTCTGGGTTGTTGTAGGTTTTTTCGGGCTATATGGCRATGCTTTAGAGGCATTGTCTCTTGACGTTTTGCCTGCATCTATGGCAAGKATCCTCTGCCTCTATGGGCGCATTGACATGAAGGTGTGGAAACTGGTGAGACCTGACCTTGATCCCTTTCCCCAAATGCTACATGCTAAAACCTCACTACCTCTGAGGATGCTTGCCATAGATGCAGGCAAAACATCAGGAGAGAATGCCTCTAGACCATGGCCATATATCCCAAAAAAACCTACAACAACCCAGTGGTTCCYGCCATGAAAGCCTTCGACAATACATAATAYTAATAATAACAATAATAATAACACCTCAAAACTTCTGAGGATGCTTGCCATAGATGCAGGCAAAACGTCAGGAGAGAATGCTTCTAGAGGACCTCATGACCTCTGAGGATGCTTACCATAGATGCAGGCGAAACGTCAGGAGAGAATGCCTCTAGAACATGGCCATATAGCCCAAAAAAAACCTACAACAACCCAGTGATTCCGGCCATGAAAGCCTTCGACAATACACAGTATCTTCTGTTGGTCATGGAAGTCTCTGTGTGAGAAGTCTGGCCCAGTTCTATCATTGGTGGGGTTCAGAATACTCTTTGATTGTAGGTGAACTATAAATCCCAGCAAGTACACTCCCAAATGTCAAGGTCTATTTCCCCTGAATTCCATCTGTGCTCATATTTGGGCATATGGGGGATTCTAGAGTTTTCTGTTGGTCATGGAAGTCCTGTGTGCCAAGTTTGGTTCAATTCCATCATTGGTGGAGTTCAGAATGCTCTTTGATTGTAGGTTAACTATGAATCCCAGCAACTACAACTCCCAAATGACAAAATAATTTTTGAGTGATGGTCACTCCTAGGGTTAGTAGGTTTCTTGAGGCACAAATACTCAATATGCCCAAATTTGAATAATGGTGGGGATTTTGTGGGGGGGTTTTTTTTGTCGTGTCAGGAGCAACCGCTCCTGTTGTGAGAGAATTGGCCATCTGCAAGGACGTTGCCCAGGGGATGCCCGGATGATTTCTGATGTTTTGTCATCCTTGTGGGAGGCTTCTCTCTTGTCCCCGCATGAGGAGCTGGAGCCTATAGAGGGAGCTCATCTGCCTCTCCCGGGATTCAAACCTGCGACCTGTCGGTCTTCAGTCCTGCCAGCACAAGGCTTTAACCCACTGCGCCACCAAACTGATTTTGTCATTTGGGATTTATAGTTCACCTAAAATCAAAGAGCATTCTGAACTCCACCAATAATGGAAGTGAATCAAACATGGCACACAGAATTCCCATGACCAAGCTAAAATACTGGAAGTGTTTGGTGGGCATTGACCTTGAGTTTGGGAGTTGTTGTTCACTTACATCAAGAGAGCACTGTGGACGCAAACAATGACGCATCAGGACCAAACTTGGCATGAATACTCAATATGCCCAAATGTGAACACTAGTGGAGTTTGGGGAAATAAATCTTGACACTTGGGAGTTGTAGTTGCTGGGATTTATAGTTCACCTACAATCAAAGAGTATTCTGAACCCCACCAATGATAGAATTGGGCCAGATTTCCCACACAAAACCCCCATGACCAACAGAAAATACTGTTTTTTTTCTAATGGTCTTTGGCAACCCCTCTGTCACTCAACTTGCGACCCCAGTAGGGGTCCCCACCACCAGTTTGAGAAACACTGCTCTAACTTTTCAATAGAGTCTCAACCAATTCAACCTAGTTTGTGGCAGCCGCAACAACAAAGTTTCTGGAGTAGAACAATTATTTTCAAAGGAAACACCACACAATTAAACAGGAAATAACACTTTCAAACCAGGAACAGAAAATGTTTCAAATATTGTTACATAGTGTAACCTAAAAAGTCCCTTTCCTCCACGCACTGAATGTTCTAGCTTGCAGTTTCGAGGGTTGAATGAAAAGTAATGCCTCCACCTTCATTACTTGGGTTTGGATGGGAATATTTTTATAAATCAAACACAGAAATAATCCTTAGAAGGTGCTCTTTAACTACCACTATTCACTTTTCCACATAATCTTGACAGGCTGAGAAAAGTATACAAATACAAGTAAATAAATAATCACCAGACAATTGGATACATTTCTCCCAACGATGATCAAGTTTTCTGAAGCCGTCACGGAAGAAGTCGACACTCTGTTTCCACAACCTGCGTCTCACAGTTCTCTCATCCTACTTACCCATCGTGCACAGATCTTTCGACAGCCAAGCAAAGCAATAAAGTGACACGCATGTTCTTGTGAAATGCTGATTATGCTTGAAATTTCTCTCTGAGTGATACGACAATCGTTCTTAATCAATCTGTCAACCTTTTGCTTGTGAAACTCGATGGTTGCTGTCACAGGACGTCCAACTCTTTGTTTGTCACGTAAGTCAGATGTTCCCACCTCAACATCAAATAATCATAGAATCAAAGAGTTGGAAGAGACCTCGTGGGCCATCCAGTCCAACCCCATTCTGCCAAGAAGCAGGAATATTGCATTCAAATCACCCCTGACAGATGGCCATCCAGCCTCTGTTTCAAAGCTTCCAAAGAAGGAGGCTCCACCACACTCCAGGGCAGAGAGTTCCACTGCTGAATGGCTCTCACAGTCAGGAAGTTCTTCCTCATGTTCAGATGGAATCTCCTTTCTTGGAGTTTGAAGCCATTGTTCCTTGTCCTAATCTCCATGGAAGCAAAAAACAAGCTTGCTCTCTCCTCCCTGTGGCTTCCTCTCACATATTTATACATGGTTATCATATCTTCTCTCAGCCTTTTCTTCTTCAGGCTAAACATGCCCAGCTCCTTAAGCCGCTCCTCATAGGGATCTTTAAACTTACTCGCCCAATGACGCACAGCACTCACATCAACACAATCCCCATAAACAGTTTGCATTCTCTGATGAATCTCCTTTGGGGTGACACCTTCTGCTGTCGAGAATTCAATGACTGCACATTGCTTAAGAGTTCTGCACAGGGTTCCGTACTTTGCACTTTAACAACACAACCGTTCAATGCTAAGGCTTTCTGCCAAAATGGAACTGTAGAGGAGAGTCTACTGAACAAGCCAGTACCTGCCCCATACTAGTACTGCCATCTGTTGAGGAGTTACAAAGGTGGAGGCATTACTTTTCATTCAACCCTCATATTTGGGGATCAAGCTCTGAATATATGGGGAATTCTTGGAGTGTCAGTCCAAAAAAAGGCATATTTTCCCCTTGCTCTTAAGTTCCAGCCTGCAACATTTGGGGAAAGGGGGTCGCATCCAGAATATATAAAATACACAGGGGATGATGTGAATTGCAGTCCAAAATGGCCCTTTGACCATGCTCTGGAAGTTCTAGCGTGCAGCATTTGGGGAAAGGGATCAAGGTCAGGTCTCACTGGCTTCCATACCTTCACGTCAATGCGCCCATAGAGGCAGGGATGGGGCCAAGAGAGAAACGGAGGGTGGTGACCCAGCTCCAAGCGCATGATGTTCGCTCCAGTCGTTGTTGAACGAATGCAGCCCTTCACTCATTTCTCCGGCGCAGCGATGAAGATGTTAGAAACGAAGATGTCAGTGGGTAAAGATGCATGAACAGGCGGTTTTAGACTGACTGGATAACATGCGCATACAGCGTGCGCATCAGTACAGCATGTGTCTGGAGGGAAGGGGAGGAACGCATAGAAATACAAAGTGGGTAGATGACAGATAGGTTGGCAGCGTGTGGAATTAGTGGGAGAAAAGAGAATGTTGGATGTGGACGGTCTAAATTCAGATTCCACGGAGGCATGGGCGCATTTAGGAGGAAGGCAGCTTGACATCACTTTGATTGCCATGTCCCCGTGTGATGGGATCCTGGGAGTTGCAGTTTGACTAAGGGTGCATCTACACTGTAGAATGAATGCAGTTTGGCACCACTTGAACTGCCATAGCTAAGTGGCTCCATCCATAGGATCCTGGGAGTTGTAGTTTGACTAAGGGTGCATCTACACTATAGAATAAATGCATCACTTGGACTGCCATGGCTCTATCTATAGCATCTTGGGAGTTGTAGTTTGATGAAGAGTGAATCTACATAGTAAAATAAAAGCAGGTTGGCACTACTTGAATTGCCATGGCTCAGTGCAATGGAATACTGGGAGCTGTAGTTTTACTAAGGGTGCATCTACACTGTAAAATAAATGCAGTTTGACCCCACTTGAACTGCCATGGCTCAGTGTGATGAAATCCTGGATGTTGTAGTTTGACTAAGTGTGCATCTACACTGTAGAATGAATGCAGTTTAGCCTCACTTTGATTGCTATGTCCCCATGTTATGGGATCCTGGGAGTTGCAGTTTGACTAAGGGTGCATCCACATTGTAGAATAAATGCAGTTTGGCCCCACTTGAACTGCCATGGCTCAGTGTGATGAAATCCTGGGAGATGTAGTTTGATTAAGGGTGCATCTACATTGTAGAATGAATGCAGTTTGGTACCTATTGAACTGCCATGACTCACTGTGACGAAATCCTGGGAGTTGTAGTTTGACTAAAGCTGCATCTATACTGTAGAATGAATGCAATTTGAACTCACCTTGATTGCTATGTCTCCATGTGATGGGATCCTGGGAGTTGTAGTTTGACTAAGGGTGCATCTACACTGTAGAATAAATGTAGTTTGTCCCCACTTGAACTGCCATGGCTCAATGTGATGAAATCCTGGGAGTTGTAGTTTGACTATGGGTTTAGTCTACTCTGTAGACTAAATGCAGTTTGGCCTCACTTTGATTTCTATGCTCCCATGTGATGGGATCCTGGGAGTTGTAGTTTTACTAAGGGTGCCTTTACACTTAGACCCCACTTGGACTCAGTGCAGTGGAGTCCTGGGAGTTGTAGTTTGACTAAAGGTGCATCTACACCATAGAATGAATGCAGTTTGGCCTCAATTTGATTGATATGTCTCCATGAGATGGGATCCTGGGAGTTGTAGTTTTATTAAGGGTGCATTTATACTTGAACTGCCATGACTCAATGAAGTGGAGTCCTGGGAGTTTTAGTTTGACTAAAGGTGCATCTACACTGTAGAATGAATGCAGTTTGGCCTCACTTTGATTGCCATGCCCCCATGTGATGGGATCCCGGGAGTTGTAGTTTGACTAAGGGTGCATTTACACTTAGACCCCACTTGGACTCAGTGCAGTAGAGTCCTGGGAGTTGTAGTTTGACTAAAGGTGCATCTACACTGTAGAATGAATGCAGTTTGGCCTCACTTTGATTGCCATGCCCCCATGTGATGGGATCCTGGGAGTTCTAGTTTTACTAAGGGTGCATTTACACTTAAGCCCCACTTGGATTGCCATGACTCAGTGCAGTGGAGTCCTGGGAGCTGTAGTTTGACGAAAGGTGCATCTACACTGTATAATGAATGCCGTTTGGCCTCACTTTGATATGTCTCTATATGATGGGATCCTTGAAGTTGTAGTTTGACTAAGGGTGCATTTACACTTGAACTGCCATGACTCAGTGCAGTGGAGTCCTGGGAGTTATAGTTTGACTAAAGGTGCATCTACACTGTAGAATAAACGTAGATTGACCCCACTTGAACTGCGATGGCTCAGTGCGATAGAATCCTTGGAGTTGTAGTTTGACTAAGAGTAAATTTAATGTAGTTTGACCCCTTTCCCTGCCACAGCTCCATCTAGAGGATCCTGGGAGCTGTAGTTTGACAAGACCAAAGACTGAGAACTGCAAATCCCAGGATTCAATAGCCTGGGATTGAGCTGCATTCATTCTCTACTGCAGATGCACTCACAATATTCAAACCTATGCTTTTTCTCTTGCTGAGACAGGTTTGCTATTGCTTTCCTGTGAGATTGAGAGAGTGTGACTTGCCCAGGGCCAGCCAATGGGTTTCTTTGACTGAGCAGGGATCCAAACCTAGTCCTTTCTTCCTAAATAGCTCCAGTCCCAAATAAATACTAAACCACCTTCCTGTCACTCCTCAAATCTCAGGGGTGAAAGGACGGATAGCTTGTCAGTGCTGGGCTTTCACAAAACAAAGGAAGCAGAGAGACCCAATTCTGGCAGGCCATTATTCCGGACCAGCGCACTCATCGCTGGGTTTGGAGGCAAACATGTCCGGGAAAGAGAGATCTTTTTGCAGAGACAGTCCCGAGGAAGTGAATTACCTCCAGGGAGGAGCAGAAGTGACTGAGATAGTGGGGAGACAACTTCATCTATTAAGTCCATCCATTAAAGATGCTTCTCACCACCTGGAAAGAGGCCTGGAGACCATCTACACTGGAGAAGGAATGCAGTTGGACACTATGGAACCCGGAGAGGTGTCGTTGGACATGGCACAGAAGGCAAAATATCCCATGACTGCAATTTTCTTGCCAAGAACCAGGAAAATCGCATTCAACTGCATTCCTTCTCCAGTGTAGATGGTTGGAGGTGGATTGATTTTGTCATTTGGGAGTTGTAGTTGCTGGGATTTATAGTTCACCTACAATCAAAGAGCATTCTGAACTCCACCAACGATGGACTTGAACCAAACTTGGCACACAGAACGCCCATGACCAACAGAAAATACTGATAGGTTGCAAGTTTGACTCCGGGGAGATCGTGGATGAGCTCCCTCTGTCAGCTCCAGCTCCCCTTACGTGGGCATTGACCTTGAGTTTTGGAGTTGTAGTTCACCTTCATCCAGAGAGAACTGTGGACTCAATGAGAGATCTGGACTGAACTTGGCACGGATACTCAATATGCCCAAATGTGAACACTGGTGGAGTTTGGGGAAAATAGACCTTGATGTTTGGGAGTTGTAGTTGCGGGATTTATAGTTCACCTACAATTACCTCCTCCAGCGATGGAATTCAACAAATCTTGGCACACAGAATGCCCATGACCAACAGAAGATACCGACAGGTTGCAGGTTCGACTCCAGGGAGAGCGTGGATGAGCTCCTTCTGTCAGCTCCAGCTCCCCTTGCGTGGGCATTGACCTTGAGCTTTGGAGTTGTAGTTCACGTACATCCAGAGAGCGCTGTGGACTCAAACAATGATGGATCTGGACCAAACCTGGCATAAATATTCAATATGCCCAAATATGAACACTGTTGGAGTTTAGGGGAAAATAGACCTTGACATTTGGGAGTTGTAGTTGCTGGGATGTATAGTTCACCTACAATCAAAGAGCATTCTGAACTCCACCAAGGATGGAATTGTACCAAACTTGGCACACAGAACTCCCATTACTCTTCAGAAAAAACTGGAAGGTTTGGTGGGCATTAACCTTGAGTTTTGGAGTTGTAGTTCACCTACATCCAGAGAGCACTGTGGACTCAAACAATGATGAATCAGGACCAAACTTGGCATGAATACTCAATATGCCCAAATGTGAACACCGGTGAAGTTTGGGGAAAATAGACCTTGACATTCGGGAGTTGTAGTTCCTGAGATTTATAGTTCAGCTACAAAGAGCATTCTGAACTCCACCAGTGATGGACTTGACACACAGAACTCCCATGACCAACAGAAAATACTGGAAGGGTTTGATGGGCATTGACCTTGAGATGGGGAGTTGTAGTTCATCTACATCCAGAGAGCACTGTGGACTCAAACAATGAGGGATCTGGACTGAACTTGGCATGGATACTCAATATGCCCAAATCTGAATACTGCTGGAGTTTGGGGAAAATAGACCTTGATGTTTGGGAGTTGTAGTTGCTGGGATTTATAGTTCACCTACAATCAACTCCTCCAGCGATGAAATTGAACGAATCTTGGCACACAGAACGCCCATGACCAACAGAAAATACCGACAGGTTGCAGGTTCGACTCTGGGGAGAGTGCGGATGAGCTCCCCCTGTCAGCTCCAGCTCCCCATGTATGGGTATTGACCTTGAGCTTTGGAGTTGTAGTTCACGTACATCCAGAGAGCACTGTGGACTCAAACAATGATGGATCTGGACAAAACCTGGCATAAATATTCAATATGCCCAAATATGAACACTGTTGGAGTTTGGGGAAAATAGACCTTGGCATTTGGGAGTTATAGTTGCTGGGATTTATAGTTCACCTACAATCAACTCCTCCAGCGATGAAATTAAACCAATCTTGGTACACAGAACGCCCATGACCAACAGAAAATACCGACAGGTTGCAGGTTTGACTCTGGGGAGAGTGCGGATGAGCTCCCTCTGTCAGCTCCAGCTTCCCATGCATGGGCATTGATCTTGAGTTTTGGAGTTGTAATTCACCTAAATCTAGAGAACACTGTGGACTCAAACAATGATGCATCAGGACCAAACTTGACACAAATATTCAATATGCCCCAAAATGATCACTGGTGGAGTTTGGGGGAAATAGACCTTGACATTTGGGAGTTGTAGTTGCTGGGATGTATAGTTTACCTACCATCAAACAACATTCTGAACTTCACCAACTATGGAATTGAACCAAACTTGGCACACAGAATGCCCATAACCAACATAAAATACTGGAAGGGTTTGGTGGACATTGTCCCCTCTGATACCCCCTTGCGACCCCAGTAGGGGTCCTGACCCCCAAGTTGAGAAATGCTGATCTACAGTATAGATTCTTCATTGTAGAAGGAATGCAGTTTGACATCATGGTTCAATTGTATGGAATCCTGGTAGGTGTTGTTTGATATGGCAGGGAAAGCAAAAGCTCTTGTGGAACTACAAGTCCCAGGATTCCATTGAATGATTTTGCAAGATGTTTTGCCTTCCCTGCCCAAGTGTGCCTCATTAAACTATCTCCTAGGATTCCATAGCTTTGAGCCTGGGAAGTTAAAGCGGTGTCCAACTTCATCCACTCTGCAGTGGAGATGCATCCTAGGCCTCATTGTTTACACCCACAGACCCTAATATGCATATTTTGAACAAAGGACCTGCCAATTATTACCTGTGGAAGACTACGTCTCTCTCTTTCTCTCCCTCGCCACTCTCAGAGTGGGTGGGATGCCCACCGAGGACAGCAAAAAACCGCGCCGCCATCTGTGCCGACAACAACGTCGCCGGCTAATCTCTCGCCGGCGCTTTATTATCCCATTGCATTATTAATCCCAATTATCCATTTCCTCGATTGCTATTCTTCTGTTTTAGTGGGTTTATCCAACGGATCTTGCGGCACCGCGCTCCCAGCGGCGAGGGTTCAATGGCGCGCCTGTCTGCTCTCGTTGTGGTCTTCTGAGGATTGGGACGCAAATTCCGGCTCAGGAACCCATTCAGGGACCTGGAGTCACACTCTCTCAGCCTGAGAGGAAGGCAATGGAAAACACGCGCTGAAGAAAGGGAGTATTATGAAGATTCAGCCAGCCTAGTTCTTGAGTGATGCTATGGCACTATTAGAAATAACCTTGTATTGTTGAAGGCTTTCATGGCTGGAATCGCTGGGTTGTTGTATGATGTCCACAATGATATCCAGGATGGGGGAAAGAACTCTTGTCTGTTGGTGGTAGGTGTGAATGTTTCAATTGGCCACCTTGATTAGCATTGAATGGCCTAGCAGTTTTCAAGGTGTGGCTTGTTACTGCCTGGGGGAATCCTTTGTTGAGAGGGGATTAGCTGTCCCTGATTGTTTCTTGTATGGAATTCCCATTTTTGAGTGTTGTTCTTTATTTACTTTCCTGATTTCAGAGCTTTTTAATACTGGTAGCCAGATTTTCTTCATTTTCATGGTTCCTTTCTGTTGAAATTGTCTACATGTTTGTGGATTTCAATYGCATGCATTAAAAGAAGCCAGACCTTGAAAACCGCAAGGCTATTAAATGCTAATCAAGGTGGCCAGCTGAAACATTCACACCTAGCTCCAACAGACAAGAGTTCTTTCTCCCACCCTGGACTTTCCACAGATCTATAAACCCAATTTTCCTAGTTTCCAACAGACCTCACAACTTCTGAGGATGCCTGCCATAGATGCAGGCGAAATGACAGGAGAGAATGCATCCAGAACATGGCCATACAGCCTGAAAAACATACAACAACCCAGAAATAACATCATCATCATCATCATCATCATCATCAGAAACACAACAAGATCAGTCCACAGCGGATACTATGCTGGCTGTTGAATTGGATCACACATCGGACACTTCCCAAGTGGTTAGTGTGTGARGTATTGGCAAATAATGCATGCATATACCAGTAAGGTGGCCTTTTGCAGCTGACAGATGGTAATCTTGTCAGCACTAATTGTGTTTAAGTGCAGGCCAAGGTCTTGAGGCACTGCACCCAGTGTGCCGATCACCACTGGGACCACCTTGACTGGTTTGTGCCACAGTCTTTGCAATTCAATATTTAAATCCTCTTATTGTGTCAYCTTTTCCAATTGCTTCTCATCCATTCTGCTGTCARCTGGGACTGCAACATCAACAATCCAAACTTGGTTTTTTAACACGATTGTGAGGTCAGGAGTATTATGCTCCAAAACTCTTGTCAGTCTGAATCCGGAAGTCCCAGAGTAGCTTGACGTGTTCATTCTCTGTAGCTTTTTCCGGCTTGTGATCCCACCAGTTCTTTGTTGCAGGCAGATGGTGTTTGTGGCACAGGGTCCAATGAATCACCTGAGCAACGGTGTTGTGCCTCTGCTTGTAGTCTGTCTGCGCCATCTTCTTGCAGCAGCTGAGGACGTGATCTATTGTTTCATATTATTATTATTATTATTATTATTATTATTATTATTATTATTTCCCTTTAATTGCCATGACAATGTTCTTTGAAATGCTGGGGTTAAACCACAAAATCCAGAATTCCACAAGATGTTGCTATGGTAGTTAAAGGAAAATATACAGAATTTCATTGATTCTAAGAGTGTATGTAGTTTTACAAAGTCTTTAGCCTTCTCTGCTAAAGAGAGCTGGTGCCTCAGCAAACTATAGTTCCCAGGACCCCATAGCATTGAGCCACGGCAGTTAAAGCGGTGTCAAACTGCATTCATTGTACAATGTGGATGCATTCAGTGTCTGTCCCCGACTACAATTGGGAAGCCATGTTTGGAAGCAATTCTCAGCCTGGCTGACCTTATAGGGTTGTTAGGAGGATAAAATATGCAATGGCACAATGCAAAGTACTTCTGGGAGGTGTAGTTTTACAAGACTTTGGGGTGCCTCCCCAAGCTAGTAGTTTTACTAAGGGTGAATCTACACTGTCGAGTGAATGCAGTTTGATAGCACATGAACTGCCATAGTGCAATGCTTTGGAGTCCTGGGAGCTGTAGTTTTGCTAAGGTCGCATCTACATGATCAAATGAATGCAGTTGACACCACTTAAACTGACATAGCTCAAGACAATGGAATCTTGGGAGCTGTAGTTTGAGAAGGTCTTGAGTCTCCTCTACGAAAGAGAACTAGTGCCTCACCAAACTATAAGTCCCAAGGTCTCATATCATTGAGCCATGGCAGTTCAAGTGGTGTCAAGCTGTAATGATTCTACAGTGTAGATGCACCCACTAGTCTTAATACACCATCTTTGTGTGCCTCCTTAAATGACAATTCCCAGGATCATGTAGCCTTGAGCTATGGCAGTTCAAGTGGTGTCAAACTGCATTCATTTTACAGTGTAGAGACGTCCTTAGATGCAAAGGTTGGACACTATTTGAACTGCCATGGTGCTATGCTGAGGATTTGGGAAGTTGTAGTTTTGCAAGGTCTTCAGATGCCTCACTAAGTGACAATCCCTGGGATGCCATAGCCTTGAGCCATGGCCATTGAAAGTGGTGTCCAGTTGCATTCATCTACAGCAGTGGTTCCCAACCTTTTTTGACCAGAGACCACTTGAACCAGAAACACTCTCCAACATTAGTACCAAAAGGGTTATGAATCGTTTTTTGGTCAACTTTAGATTTGGTTTGGTTCCTTTTGGTGCTGATTCAGAAAATTGCATTGGATAGACCCCATCCGCTCTACTTTCTGATACAGAACATATTCCGCCCAGTAGTCGCCATCTGCTTCCCCACAGAAAAACATATTTAATAATCTAGAGCTGATGAGGTAGTAGGAATCTTTCGTGGGTAGTCAGCCTCTCCCATCCCAACATCTCCATTGCTTTGGCACTAGAAGAGGGTTTCACAAGACTCTTGTTGCCGTGTGGTTTAAAGACAATGATGTAGTAATGGTGAGGACACAGGCCATATTTTTGTTCTTGCAGACTACTGGTGGTCCACGGACCACAGGTTGGGAACCACTGATCTACAGTGTGTAGATGCACCTTGACTCAAGGTCCTTGAGATACCAAGACATTGACATCAAGGTCCTTGACACCAAATGCCATCCCTTATATGAAATGGCAGACTCAAAAGTGGCATCTGCACTGTAGAATGAATGCATGCAGTTTGACATGACTTGCAATGCCATGGAATCCAGGGGAATTGTAGTTTTGCAAAGTGTGTTGCCAAACTACAACTCCCAACCGCATAGCAGTAGTGCCAAACTGCAGAGTATAGAGCAGGGACTGGGCAAACTTGGGTCCTCCATGTGTTTTGCACTTTGGAATGGTGGGAATTGAAGTCCAAAACACCTGGAGGGCCCAAGTTTGCCCAATGCCTGGTGTAGAGTGGAAACGTTGGGAAGGAGGCGAAGGCTGGAAGGAGATGGCCGAATCACTGGGTTGTTGTAGGATTTTTGGGCTGTCTGGCCATGTTCTAGAAGCATTCTCTCCTGACGTTTCACCTGCATCTATGACAGGCATCCTCAGAGGTTCTGAGGAGACATCCATCCTCTTCTCCTTCCAACCCTCACCTGCTTCCCAAAGTCAGGTGGACTATCACTCCTTCAGTTGGGAGTTGTAGTTTGGCGACTATACCTTGTAATACTACAACTTACCCACCTGCTCCCTCTCCCCCCTCTCTTCCAGATTAGGTAGGATGTTAGGAATGGTGGGAGTTGAACTCCAAAACACCTGGAGGGCCCAAGTTTGCTCAATGCCTGATGTTGGAAATGGAGACAACCTTCCTCCTATCCTTCCAATCTTTGCCTGATTCCCAACGCTGGGTGGACTATCACTCCTCCAGTTGGAAGTTGTACTTTGGTGACTGCACCTTGTAATACTACACCTTGCCCACCTGCCCTCTCTCCTCCCTCCCTTCCAGAGTAGGTAGGCTGTTAGGAACGGTGGGAGTTGGAAGTCCAAAACACCTGGAGGGCTCAAATTGCAGAGTGTAGAGAAGGCACTGGGCAAACCTGGGCCCTCCGGGTGTTCTGGACTTCAGCTCTCACCATTCCTAACAGCCGGTAGGAGTTGAAGTCCAAAACACCTGGAGGTCCCAAGTTTGCTCAATGTCTGGTGTAGACGGTGGAGACATCCTTCCTCCTCTCCTTCCAACCTTTGCCTACTTCCCAAAATCAGGTGGACTATCACTCCTACAGTTGGGAGTTGTGGTTTGGCAACTGCACCTTGTAATACTACAACTTTCTCACCTGCTCCTTCTCCTCTCTCCCTTCCAGAGTAGGTAGGCTGTTAGGAATGGTGGGAGTTGAAAACCAAAACACCTGGGGGGCTCAAATTGCAGAGTGTAGAGCAGGCACTGGGCAAACATGGGCCCTCCAGGTGTACTGGACTTCAACTCCTACCATTCCTAACAGCCTACTGGCTGTTAGGTAGGAGTTGAAGTCCAAAACACCTGGAGGGCCCAAGTTTGCCCAATGCCTAGTGTAGAGTGTGAAGACATCCTTCCTCATCTCCTTCCAGCTTTTATCTGCTTCCCAAAGTTGGGTGGACTATCACTTCTCCAGTTGGGAGATGGTAGTTTGGTGACTGCACCTTGTAATGCTACAACTTGCTCACCTGCTCCCTCTCCTCTCTCCCTTCCAGATTAGGTGGGCTGTTAGGAATGGTGGGCAAACTTGGAGGGCCCAAGTTTGCCCAATGCCTGGTGTTGGGAATGGAGACATACTTCCTCACCTCCTTCCAACCTTTGCCTGCTTCCCAAAGTCGGGTGGATTATCACTCCTCCAGTTGGGAGTTGTAGTTTGGCGACTGCACCTTGCAACCCTCCAACTTGCCCACTTCCAGAGCCTGGCCTTCCTCCTCTTCCTCCTCCTCCTCCTCCTCCCTCCCTAGTTTCGGTGCAGCAGCATCAGCTGCAAGGCTCCCTCCTTTCCCAGCGCCGAAGCCTCCGCCTTCCTTCTCCATCTGCAGAAAAGGGGCGGCCCTTTCCCCTCCCTCTCCTCCCTCCCTCCTCCCCCTTCCTTCGGGGCGACACCCAGCTCCCCTCCCCCCCCCCCCCCCCAAAAAGGCCAGGAAAGGACGAGGGCGCCCCAGGAAAAGGCACCCCAAAGCCGCGCGCCCTGCCTGCCCTGGCCTCTCCGAAGAGGGAAACCGGGGAGGAGGCGCGTCTTCCTTTTGCGCGCTCCGCCTCTCCTCCCCTCTTCCTCCCCCCAGCCCATCATCTCCCCCCAACCCAGCCCAGGTTCTGCGGGGCTCGGCGAGACCCAAACCCGGCACCGGGGAGCTTCGGCTCGGCTCAGGATTCGGAGAAAGCCAACGTCGGGCCCCGGTGCGCTCTCCAAAACAGAACAGCCTCTCCAATGGCCAAGGGCGGTTGATGAAGCTCTTTTTTTCCGGGGGCCACAGCCCTTCCGTGCCCCCCCTACCTTTCCTTCCCTTTGCCTCCTTTATGTGCGTGGATGCCGCCGATGGAGGTTTGAAGGAGGCGTTTGGGGGGAGCGCTTTCCCAAGGTCCCCCCTTCCCAATCTCTCTCCCTTCTCTCCCTTCTTCGCCTTGGCGCAGCGTCGGGGAGCCTTCCTTCTCTTCTCCATGCCTCCCAACCCCCCCTGGAGATGAAAGCATGACCCCTCCCATCGGGTGAGGCAAGCTGCACCCCAAAAGGTAAGCGAAAGAGGGGGGTTTTGCATGTCTTAAGAGACCCTTCTCTTGCCTTTCCCCCCCAAGTAGAGAGAGAAAGGGCGTGAGGCTGGGAAGGAGGGAGGGGGGTGGCAAAGGGATGCGGTGCCCAAGCTTGGGCAAAATGGTGTGTGTGCGTTTGGGGGAGGCTTGTAGGGAAGGGTGTAATAATATCTCTTTCCAAAGGGATTAATAGGGAAATGGGGAGGGGGGCTTTGAGACCCTCCCTTCCTCACCGGCGTGGGTTGGGGCTGTACGTAAAAGCTCTCCTTGGAGGATCCCATGCCGGAGGTTCCTCTAATCAAGAGAGAGGGAGGGTGGGAGGGGCTGCTGGGGATGGAGTGTCCGGTTAGACAGAACCTTTGGGGGGGGGGGGACAGCTAAGAAGGGCTGGGCTTGGCAATGGCAGGGCGGGAGGCGCCTTTGGGGAGAGAGGGATGCTGGCTTGGAGACAGAGATGGATGGATAGTGGCCATTGGTGCCATGGAGGAGAGGGGTGTTTCCAGGGCTCCTATATATATATGTATATTTATATGTATGTATGTATGTATATATGTGTGTGTGTGTATATGTATATATGTATATGTATATATATACACACACACACATATATACATATATACATACATATATATACACACATATACAAACTGTATATGTGTATGTATATGTATGTGTATATACTTATCTATATAAAATATATGGGTGCATATATATGTATATATATGTATATGTGTGTATACATATATATGTATATGTCTGTATATATATACACACACACATAATACACATATATATATACATATATATATACACACACACACATATATATACATACATACATATATACATATAGATATATACACATATATACACACATATACAAACTGTATATGTGTGTGTGTATATATGTATATGTATGTGTATATATCTATATAAAATATATGAGTGACATATATATACACACACATATATATATACATATATATACATACATATATACATATATATATACACATATATATACACACACATATACAAACTGTATATGTGTGTGTATATATATGTATATGTATGTGTATATATCTATCTATATAAAATATATGAGTGCATATATGTATATGTGTGTACATATATATGTATGTATATCTATATATCGGTATCTATATCCGTCTATATCTATATGGGGAGAGCGCTTTGTTTGTCTAATATGTTGCTCCCATTCGATTCTTCTTGTGCTAAGGCATGCCAAGGGGCATCTCTCTTCCCAAGCTTTCCCCATGGAGACTTTTCAGGCTCTCCAAATGTGACTTTGGGGCGGGGGAGTGTGTTCGCCCTTGTGGCCAAAAACAATGCTTCCTAAAATTTCATCACAAGGCATCTTACATTATATATATCATCATCATCTCCTTGTGCCAAAAGGAGGGAATAGCAGAGGACGTGTCTTTCCCTAAGCATTTGCAAATCATGTATGGATACTTTCAGGCCCTCCCGACGTATGGGGAGGGGATCTGAGTGTGTTTGCCCTTGTGGCCATAAATGAGAGTATATATATATATATCTATTTTGTGTATATGGATCCATTTCATAGTGGACACGGGAGGCTCTGAAATCCAATTCTTCACAGCGAGGCAGAGCTCTGTGACAAGCTTCTGCACACCACCCTTGGGGACTTGAGGTCTCTCCCGACATATAAGGAGGTGACTTGGGGGTCTTTGCCCTTGTGGCCAAAAATGAGAGTATTTTTTTCCCTGTGCAAAGGATCCATTTCGTTCTCGCCACAGGAGGCTCTGAAACCCACATAAAGGACCACCCTCCCACCCTTAAAAGAAAAATAATCCTCTTCAGAGTGGGTTTCTCTGCCAGGGATGAGTTTGCCAGTCTCCGAACTGGGAAGCTTGCCTCTGTCTCTCCCTCTCTTCCCTCAGAGGGCTGCCTATCATGGTGGTTCCTCTTTGCCAGACCCTGGGGGTGGCAGCTGGTTAGGGAAGTGGGGGAGCTTTGCCAGCCAATAGAGGTGCCATTCTCTTCCCTTGGCACCGAGGAAGGGCAGCTGGCATCCTCCTGGCCTCCCAGCCACCACCGTTGCCGTCGTCTCTGCTGCTGAATGTCTAAGTCACTCCATTAGGGGTCTTTTTGGGGAATCGCAAACCCACATTTTGGGGGACACGAATAAAGGAGAGACCCCTTTTTTGGTGCCAAGGCGGAAGCGCCCGCCTCAGGCCCCTTCCCCCATTTTTTCCGAAGGAGGATCTGAGCCGCTTCCAAACAAGAGACATGGAAACAGCTGCCAGCCCTCCGCCTCCAGCTTCCCTGGATTCATATCGAGCCCTGTGTGGTTTTGATGGGTAATCACCTTGGGGTAAATGACTGGATCGATGATGGATCTATATTGGGTGGTTTTTACACTCTCCTCCTCCTCCATTTCTTCCCTTCCTGGTTTTGGCTCCTCTCTTGGGTATCTCTGGGCCACAGAACTGAAACACAGGTGAGGCTTCTCTCTCCCCCCTCCTCCCCTCGGCTAGCTTCACCTGCTCTCTTCCATATGTTGAGTCTGTCTCCTGCCCCTCACCGTTGATGTATGAGGCCTTGTCGCGGCAGAAAGGCATGAAGGATGGTGGCAGAGCTTCCAGGGAGCATCTAATGAAGCTTCCCTTGAGTGCTTGGCTGCCTCATTGGTTCCATGGAAGGCTTTTTTGGACACCTGGCCCTCTCTGTCCCTCGCTGGCCCATGCATCCACCCACAACCACTGAAAGGCTGATGCGCACACTCAACTAGAACCCTTCATGACAATGCCTGGTGTAGAGAGTGGAGACATCCTTCCTCCTCTTCTTCCAACCTTCGTCTGCTTCCCAAAGTTGGGTGGACTATCACTCCTCCAATTGGGAGATGTAGTTTGGCAACTGCACCTTGTAATACCCACCTGTATCCCCTCCTCTCTCCCTTCCAAAGCAGGTAGGCTGTTGGGAATTGTGGGAGTTGAAGTCCAAAACACCTGAAGGGCCCACGTTTGCCCAATGCCTGATGTAGAGAGTGGAGGACATCCTTCCTCCTCTCCTACCAACCATTGCCTGCTTCCCAAAGTTGGGTGGACCATCACTCCTCCAATTGGGAGATGTAGTTTGGCAATTGCACGTTGTAATACCCACCTGTATCTTCTCCTCTCTCCCTTCCAAAGTTAAGTAGGCTGTTAGGAATGGTGGGAGTTGAAGTCCAAAACACCTGGAGGGCCCAAGTTTGTCCACTGCCTGGTGTAGAGAGTGGAGACATCCTTCCTCCTCTCCTTCCAACCTTTGCCTGCTTCCCAAAGTTGGGTGGACCATCACTTCTCCAGTTGGGAGATATAGTTTGGCAACTGCATGTTGTAATACCCACCTGTATCCTCTCCTCTCTCCCTTCCAAAGCAGGTAGGCTGTTAGGAATGGTGGGAGTTGAAGTCCAAAACACCCGGAGGGCCCAATTTTGCTCAATGCTTGGTGTAGAGAGTGGAGACATCCTTCCTCCTCTCCTTCCAGCCTTCACCTGCTTCCCAAAGTTGGGTGGACAATCACTTCTCCAGTTGGGAGATGTAGTTTGGCAAATGCACGTTGTAGTACCCACCTGTATCCTCTCCTCTCTTCCTTCCAAAGCAGGTAGGCTGTTAGGAATGGTGGGAGTTGAAGTCCAAAATACCCGGAGGGTCCAATTTTGCTCAATGCTTGGCGTAGACAGTGGAGACATCCTTCCTCCTCTCCTTCCAACCTTTGTCTGCTTCCCAAAGTTGGGTGGACCATCACTCCTCCAGTTGGGAGATGTAGTTTGGCAACTGCACGTTGTAATACCCACCCCTCTCCCTTCCAAAGCAGGTAGGCTGTTAGGAATGGTGGGAGTTGAAGTCCAAAACACCTGGAGGGCCCAAGTTTGCCCAATGCTTGGTGTAGAGAGTGGAGACATCCTTCCTCCTCTCCTTCCAACCTTTGCCTGCTTCCCAAAGTCGGGTGGACTATCACTTCTCCAGTTGGGAGCTGTAGTTTGGCAACTGCACCTTGTGATACTACAGCTTGCACACCTGCTCCCTCTCCTCTCTCCCTTACAGAGTCAGTAGGCCATTAGGAATGGTGGGAGGTGAAGTCCAAAACACCTGGAGGGCTCAAATTGCAGAGTGTAGAGCAGGCACTGGGCAAACTTGGGTCCTCCAGGTGTTTTGGACTTTGACTCCCACCTTGTTTGGAACTGGGTCCAGGGAGAAGCGCAAGGAAGAGGTGTTATTATTGCTCCTCTTTGTGGATTATCATCGTTGCCCAATGGCATTTTGCACCCAAGAATGAGATCGATGCTCTGCATACAGCCACATATGTTGACCAAGGGGGGAGAAGAGGCATTTGACCCACAAATAACCCCAATTGCTCTAGGATCCACTCCTAGAAGTCTCGAGGTGCACACTCCAATTGGCCTTGTTGGGGTGATACTTGCCCGATATCAATCACTTCCAAGGAAACTCTTTGTAGACGCGGAGCATTTTCTGCACTCGGCACTGCCACTTGTTTACTTTGTCCAAAGGAATAGGGAGAGTCTCCTTAACACACAATCCATGGCCTTCTCAATTCAAATCATCTAACAGGAGTGGGTTTGCGCCAACATTAATCCCAGTTGTGTGCCAAAGGGAGATTTGGTCTCATATCTACTTGCAAAGCATTCCAGGTTTGGTTGTGGACTCGTCCTTGTTTTGCACACAGTCCAACCTGACTGGTAGCTCTTCCACTGCACACAATCGCTATCATGCTTCCAACAACCTTGCAAGGTAGGCCAGGCTTATCTCTTGATTGCCTCTGAGGGTGCATCTACAATGGAGAGCAAAAGCGGTTTGGCCCAAATGTAAGTGCTACATAGAATCATATTGGAATCATAGAGTTGGAAGAGACCTCATGGGCCATCCAGTCCAACCCCCTACCAAGAAGCAGGAAAATCACATTTAAAGCACCCCCGACAGATGGCCTCCACCACACTTTGGGGCAGAGAGTTCCACTGCTGAATGGCTCTCACAGTCAGGAAGTTCTTCCTCATGTTCAGATGGAGTCTCACCAAATTATACAATCATAGAATCAAAGAGTTGGAAGAGACTTCATGGGCCATCCAGTCCAACCCCATTCTGCCAAGAGGCAGGAAAATAGCATTCAAATCACCCCTGACAGATGGCCATCCAGCCTCTGCTTAAAAAGCTTCCAAAGAAGGAGCCTCCACCACACTCCGGGGCAGAGAGTTCCACTGCTGAACGGCTCTCACAGTCAGGAAGTTCTTCCTCATGTTCAGATGGAGTCTCACCAAATTATAGATTCATAGAATCATAGAATCAAAGAGTTGGATGAGACCTCCTGGGCCATCCAGTCCAACCCCATTCTGCCAAGAAGCAGGAATACTGCATTCAATGCACCCCCGACAGATGGCTATCCAGCCTCAGTTTAAAAGCTTCCAAAGAAGGAGCCTCCACCACACTCTGGGGCAGAGAGTTCCACTGCTGAATGGCTCTCACAGTCAGGAAGTTCTTCCTAATGTTCAGATGGAGTCTCCTTTCTTGTAGTTTGAAGCCATTATTCCGCATCCTAGTCTCCAAGGTAGCGGAAAACAAGTTTGCTCCCTCCTCCCTATGACTTCCTCTCACATATTTATACATGGTCCTCCTCATGTCTCCTTTCGGCCTTCTCTTCTTCAGGCTAAACGTGCCCAGCTCTTTAAGCCGCTCCTCATAGGGCTTTTTCTCCAGACCCTTGATCATTTTAGTCGCCCCCCCTTTGGACACATTCCAACTTAGAATCAACATTTTCCTTCAATTGTGGTGCCCAGAATTGGACACAATATTCCAGGTGTGGTCTGACCAAGGCAGAATAGAGCATAAGGAGCATGACTTCCCTAGATCTAGACACTATGCTCCTATTGATGCAGGCCAAAATCCCATTGGCTTTTTTTTTGCCGCCACGTCACATTGTTGGCTCATGTTTAACTTGTTGTCCACGAGGACACCAAGATCTTTTTCACACATCCTGCTCTCGAGCCACGCATCCCTTCACAGTTCAATGCAATGGAATGCTGGGATTTGTAGTTTCCCATAGTCTTTAACCTTTCTTCCCAAAAGGTGAGCTGAAACCATGGCAGTTAAAGTGATGAAACCATGGCAGTTAAAGCATTCAGTTTTACAGTGTAGATGCACATTGGGATGAAAAGTAATTCCACCTGAAGGATTATTGGTAGAGGAGTCTTCCAAGGGTCATTCATCCTTATATCACTGTTTTTAATGTTGTGACTCAGTTTGCATCGCAATCAAAGAGATAAAAAATGGGTTCATAACAACAACAACAACAACAACAACAACAACAACAACAATAATAATGCAGGGAATTGCAAAGACTTTGGTGCAAGCCAGTCAAGGTAGTCCAAGTGGTGATTGGCACACTGGGTGCAGTGCCTAAAGACACTTAAAAACAATCAGCACTGACAACATACAATGTAATATAATATATTGTATATACATACAATGTTGATAATATTGTAATGTAATACGATATCACATTGTGTCCAATTCTGGGCACCACAATTGAAGAGATATCTTGATAAGCTGGAATGTGTCCAGAGGAGGGTGACTAAAATGATCAAGGTCTGGAGAACAAGCCCTATGAGGAGTGGCTAAAGGAGCTGGGCATGTTTAGCCTGAAGAAGAGAAGGCTGAGAGGGGATATGATAGCCATGTATAAATATGTGAGAGGAAGCCACAGGGAGGAGGGAGCAAGCTTGTTTTCTGCTGCCCTGGCGACTAGGACGCAGAACAATGGCTTCAAACTACAAGAAAGGAGATTCCATCTGAACATTAGGAAGAACTTCCTGACTGTGAGAGCCGTTCAGCAGTGGAACTCTCTGCCCCGGAGAGTGTGGTGGAGGCTCCTTCTTTGGAAGCTTTTAAACAGAGGCTGGATGGCCATCTGTCAGGGGTGATTTGAATGCAATATTCCTGCTTCTTGGCAGAATGGGGTTGGACTGGATGGCCCAGGAGGTCTCTTCCAACTCTTTGATTCTATGATTCTAATAATAATGATGATGATGATATTATAATTATATATTTACATTACATGTATAATTACTAATAATATTACAATATAATGGTATAGTACAATATAGTAATATATAATACTGATATTGTACTATGCTAATAATATAATATATTGTGTGTGTGTGTGTGTGTGTGTGTGTGTGTGTATAATGGCCTGACAGTGCCTAGAGCAAACGTTTATTGAGAGGGGATTAGATGTCCTTGTTTGTTTCTTCTCTAATCCCCTCTCAACAAAAGATTGTTCCAGACACTGCCAGGCAATCAAATGCTAATCAAGGTGGTCAGTGGAAACATTCACACCTAGCTCCAGCAGACAAGAGTCCTTTGCCCCACCCTGGTCATTCCACAGATATATAAACCCTTTTTCCTAGTTCCAACAGACCTCACTACCTCTGAGGATGCTTGCCATAGATGCAGGCGAAACGTCAGGAGAGAATGCCTTCTAGAGGACCTCACTACCTCTGAGGATGCTTGCCATAGATGCAGGTGAAACGTCAGGAGAGAATGCCTCTAGAACATGGCCATATTGCTCAAAAAAACCTACAACAACCCAGTATGGGAGACCTTGGGGTCAGAGGGTGGTTTGGAGCATTAAATGGGTTGACGCATGTCAATGTGTTGTGATGTGAGGAGTACGTGGGTGCTTTGCTTATTAGCATTGCTTAATGGTGCATATGGCAAAAGTTGATCCATGTAGGCACACGCTATCATTGGGATTAGCCGAGCTTGAAGGCCCTTCGGTACATCATGCGTTTCCTGGATTACCCAAAGCGGAACTGACTGTTTGTTTGCTCGGTTCCTCTTCCCTGACACTCAAGGATGTGCATGGAAACAGGATTAACCAGCCATACTCTAGAACTCCGCATTGGGCCATTATTCAACCTTATACTATCTCTCCCAAGCATCTCCAAGGCATCACTTCTGGGTGCCATTTTGGACATTTCGGTTCTGGGTTTGGGCATCCGTGGGTGTCCTGGAGTGGCTCAGAACCAATGCAACTTGACACCACTCTAAATGTCTTAGTTCAAGGCTATGGAATCATGGGAGTTGTAGTTTGGCACTAGACACCTTTGGCAAAGAAGGCTAAAGACCGAGTAAAACGACAACCTCCAGGATTCCATAACAATGCTGGCAATTTATGGATGAAAAATGCTTCTCATTCGATGGGAAAGTATTATTATTTGATGTATTGTCGAAGGCTTTCATGGCCGGAATCACTGGGTTGCTGTAGGTTTTTTCAGGCTATATGGCCATGGTCTAGAGGCATTCTCTCCTGACGTTTCGCCTGCATGTATGGCAAGCATCCTCAGAGGTAGTGAGGTCTGTTGGAACTATTATTATTTGGGAAGACTTCATTCTTACTTCCCCATTGTTCTCCCCACACCTTGTGGGAGACATCTACACTATATAATGGAGGCAGTTTGGTCCAACTTGAACTCCCATGGCTCAATGCTAAGGAATAATGGGAGTTATAGTTTTTCAAGGTCTTGAGCCTTCTTGGCCAGGAGATACCAATGTCTCATAGAATCCTAGAGTTGGAAGAGACCTCATGGGCCATCCAGTCCAACCCCATTCTGCCAAGAAGCAGGAAAATAGCATTCAAATCACCCCCGACAGATGGCCATCCAGCCTCTGTTTAAAAGCTTCCAAAGAAGGAGCCTCCACCACACTCCGGGGCAGAGAGTTCCACTGCTGAACGGCTCTCACAGTCAGGAAGTTCTTCCTCATGTTAAGATGGAATCTCCTCTCTTTAGAATCAGAGTTGGAAGAGACCTCATGGGCCATCCAGTCCAACCCCATTCTGCCAAGAAGCAGGAATATTGTGTTCAAATCACCCCTGACAGATGGCCATCCAGCCTCTGTTTAAAAGCTTCCAAAGAAGGAGCCTCCACCACACTCCGGGCAGAGAGTTCCACTGCTGAACGGCTCTCACAGTCAGGAAGTTCTTCCTCATGTTCAGATGGAATCTCCTCTCTTGTAGTTTGAAGCCATTGTTCCGCGTCCATTGTTCAGGCTCCAGGGTTCAATCCCTAAGCAAGCTTGCATCTACATCAGTGTTTCTCAACCTGGGGTTCAGGACCCCTGGGGCGGGGTTCACGAGGGTCTGTCAGAGCGGTCGCAGAAGACCATCACAAAACACAGTATTTCCTATTGGTCGTGTGGGTTTTGTGTGGGAAGTTTGGCCCAATTCTCTCATTGGCGGGGTTCAGAATACTCTTTGATTGTAGA
Source organism: Anolis sagrei ordinatus (assembly GCF_025583915.1). Lineage (NCBI taxonomy): Eukaryota > Metazoa > Chordata > Lepidosauria > Squamata > Anolidae > Anolis > Anolis sagrei. The sequence continues at coordinate 4,287,516 of NW_026847771.1, read as the reverse complement.
TGAACTATAAATCTCTGCAACTACAACTCCCAAATGTCAAGGTCTGTTTTCTGCAAACTCCACCAGTGTTCACATTTGGGCATATTGAGTACTCGTGCCAAGCTTGGTCCAGATCCATCATTGTTTGAGTCCATAGCACTCTCTGGATGTAGGTGAACTACAACTCCAAAACTCAAGGTCAATGCCCACCAAACCCTTACAGTATTTTCTGTTGCTCCTGGAAGTTCTGTGTGCCAAGTTTAGTTCAATTCCATCATTGGTGGGATTCGGAATGCTCTATGATTGTAGGCGAACTATAAATCCTTGCAACTACAATTCCCAAATGTCAAGGTCTATTTCCCCCATATTCTACCAGTGTTCCCATTTGGGCATATTGAGTATTCGTGCCAAGTTTGCTTTAGATCCATCATTGCTTGAGTCCACAGTGCTTACTAGATGTAGGTGAACTCCAACTCTAAAACTCAAGGTCAATGCCCACCAAACCCTTCTAGTGTTATCTGTTGGTCTTGGGAGTTCTGCGTGCCAAGTTTGGTTGAATTCCATCACTGGTGGAGTTCAGAATGCTCTTTGATTGTAGGTGAACTATAAATCCCAGCAACTACAACTCCCAAATGACAAAATCGATCTCCCCTCCCAACCCCAACACAATTCAAATTTGGACATATCAGGTATTTGTGCCAAATTTTGTTCAGTTAATGAAAATCCATCCAGCATATCAGATATTTACATGACAATTCATAACACAAGGAAAATGACCGTTGTGAAGTAGCAACGAAAATAATGTTATGATTGGGGGTCACCACAACATGAGGAACTGGATTAAGGGGTCACGGCATTAGGAAGGTTAAGAAACACAGATCTACATAGAATTAACACAGTTTGACACCACGGTAAGTGTCAAGGCTCAATGTAATGGAATAGTGGGAGTTATAATTTGGTGAGACTCCAAAGTTTACAGCATGGTTGGTCCTGAAAAGGTCAGTTGGTTGTTATGCTTGTTTGGTTGCATGCTGCAAGTCGCTTTTGGAGTGAGAGAATCAGCCGTCTACAAAGACGTTGCCCAGGGGATGCACGGATGTCTTGCAATCATGCGGGGAGGCTTCTCTCATGTCCCCCAGAGGCCAGGCTAACTCAATGCAGATACCCTCACTGATTGACTTTGCAGCTTCATGGCTACTCAATGCTATTCAAGTTTGCTAATTGCAACACTCACACTTGCATTAAACAGGCAAGGGTTCGTTCTCCCACCCTGGACATTATTCCACAGGTATATATACACTGCACTTGCCTCATTGCCAACAGAATCTCTGAAGATGCCATTAACCACAGATGCAGGCGAAACATCCCATCTAATCTGCCTTGGTTAGACCACACCTGGAATATTGTGTCCAATTCTGGGCAGCACAATTGCAGGCCAATGG
>NW_026847771.1:4231095-4281095 GCF_025583915.1 Anolis sagrei ordinatus | reverse complement strand
CCATTTAGTTTTCTTGGCAAGGATACTGGAGTGGTTTGCCATTGCCTTCCCCAGGGATCACGCTTGGTCTGACCTCTCTGCCACAAGCGTCCCGTCTTGGGTGGCCCTTCACGGTTTCGCTCATGACATCATTGAGGTGCTCAAGCTCCAGCGCCCCGACAAGGCGGTGATCCTTTGCTGGATACATACCTACATACACACATATCTCCTGATGTTTCGCCTGTATCTGTTGGTGGTGAAGCAAATGGTGTGTGTATGTGTGTGTGTATATATATATACACACGCATACACACAAACACACACATATATATATACACACGCACATACATACACACACACACACACACACACCTCTTGACGTTTCACCTGCATCTGTGGCTAATGGCAACTTCAGAGTTTCTGTTGGTGGTGAAGCAAATGATGTGTGTGTGTGTGTGTGTGTGTGTGTATACACACACACCTCCTGATGTTTCGCCTGCATCTGTGGCTAATGGTAACTTCAGAGTTTCTATTGGTGGTGACGCAAGTGGTGTGTGTGTGTGTGTATACAAACACACACACACACATACACACACATATATAGACACACACATATACACACATACCTCCTGACGTTTTGCCTGCATCTGTGGCTAATGGCAACTTCAGAGTTTCTGTTGGTGGTGACGCAAGTGGTGTGTGTGTCTATACAAACACACACACGCATACACATACATATATAGACACACACATATACATACATACACACATACCTCCTGATGTTTTGCCTGCATGTATGGCTAATGGCAACTTCAGAGTTTCTGTTGGTGGTGACACAAATTGTGTGTGTGTGTGTGTATACACACACACACATACACACACACACACACATACATACCTCCTGACGTTTCGCCTGCATCTGTGGCTAATGGCAACTTCAGTTTCTGTTGGTGGTGATGCAAGTGGGGTGTGTGTGTGTATACACACACACATATATATATACACACATGTACACACATACCACCTAATGTTTCGCCTGCATCTGTGGCTAATGGAAAATTCAGAGTTTCTGTTAGTGGTGAAGCAAATGGTGTGTGTGTGTGTACACACACACAGAGACATACACATCTCCTGACGTTTAGCCTGCATCTGTGGCTAATGGCAACTTCAGAGTTTCTGCTGGTGGTGAAGCAAGTGGTGTGTGTGTATATACATACACACACACACACACACACATATACACCCACATACATACATACACACACACCTCCTGATGCACCGACGGAAACCATGGAGTTTGGGAAGAGTTGGCAAGTGTTTTGTTTGTATGTTTTTGTTATTTTGTGTTAGCAAGCATTCATATTATTCTGAACATTGTGTGGTTTGTACACATTGGGTACAATAAAGGAAAGCAGTATCTAAACTACATGGTGGTTATGAATAGCAAGAGCAGAAACTCACAGGCGAATGGCCAGTAAAGTTCCATCCCTGCAGTTGAAGTGGACGATGGGTGAGAGAGAGTGCCACCGAGACCTTTCGCAGAGGCTTGAAAAGGCCAACGTTATGTTCACAAATGGGTCTGGGGCTTTGATGGCCGGGCCTTCCACGTTTCGGCCAAGTCTTGGCGTCTAAATTGCTGCCCGCATTCCCTTTCAAGGGAGACGGATTCCGTAGCCGCAGCACAAGCCAGGAGAATGCACATTGAATTTCCCCATTGGCTGACCTTGGTTGGAACAATTACAGATTGCAAGCTGACTCACTCAGCAGCAACATCGAGAGCACACAATCGGCGTCGTGTCATGCTTGCCTTTTATTTGTAATGCCAGCATTCTAGTCCTCAAGATGAATACGGCAGCCATTAAAACAATGCCAAGTCTCTATGATGTAATGCAGTTTGACACCACTTTATATGTCAGGGCTCAATGCTCTGCAGTTCTGGGAGTTGTAGTTTGCACTCCTTGGTTGCCCAGGCTCAAGTCCTTGTGAAACTACAACTCCCAGGATCAGCATTCAGCCATCACATTCTAGTCTTCAAGATGAATATGGCAGCCATTAAAACAATGCCAGATCTCTATGGTGTAATGCAGTTTGACACCACTTTGTATGCCAGGGCTCAATGCTCTGCAATTCTGGGAGTTGTAGTTTGCACTCCTTGGCTTCCAAGGTTCAAGGCCTTGTGAAACTACAACTCCCAAGATAACATAGCATCCAGCCATCGCAGTTCAAGTGGCGTCAAATGATGTTCTTTCGACAGTGTAGATGCACCCTTCATAAAACTACAGCTCCCAAAATCCCATGGCTGAATGCTATGGCATCTTGGGAGTTGTAGTTTTGTGATGGGTGCATCTACACTGTCGAAAGAATGTAGTTTAAGTGATGTCAACTGCATTCATTTGACAGTGTAGATGTGCCCTTAGCAAAACTACAGCTCCCAGGATCCCATAGCATTCAGCCATGGTAGTTCAACTGGCGTCAAACTAGATTCTTTAAACAGTGTAGATACGTCCTTCATAAAACTACAACTCCAAAGATGCCATGGCTGAATGCTATGTGAAGGGTGCATCTACACTGTCAAAAGAATGTTGTTTAAGTGGTGTCAACTTCATTCATTTGACAGTGTTGGTGCGCCCTTAGCAAAACTGAAACTCCCAGGATTCCAAAGCACTGAGCCATGGCAGTTCACATGCAATCAAACTGCATTCATTTGTCAGTGTAGATGCACCCTTGGCAAAACTAAAATTCCCAGGATTTCATAGCAGTCAGTCATGGCAGTTCAAGTGGCATCAAACTAGATTCTTTTGACAGTGTAGATGCACCCTTCACAAAACTACAACTCCCAAGATGCCATGGCTGTATGCTATGGCCTCTTGGGAGTTGTAGTTTTCTGAAGGGTGGATCTACACTGTCGAAAGCATGTAGTTTAAGTGTGTCACCTGCATTCATTCGACAGTGTAGGTGCGCCCTTAGCAAAACTAAAACTCCCAGGGTTTCATAGCATTCAGCCATGTCACCCTTCATAAAACTACAACTCCCAAGATGTCATGGGTGAATGCTATGGCATCTTGGAGGTTGTAGTTTTGTGAAGGGTGCATCTACACTGTTAAAAGAATGCCATTTAAGTTGTGTCAACTGCATTCATTCGACAGTGCAGGTGCGCCCTTAGCAAAACTAAAACTCCCAGGGTTTCATAGCATTCATCCATGGCACCCTTCATAAAACTACAACTCCCAAGATGTCATGGCTGTATGCTATGGCATCTTGGGAATTGTAGTTTTGTGAAGGGTGTATCTACACTGCTAAAAGAATGCAGTTTAAGTGTAGGTGTGCCCTTAGCAAAACTAAAACTCCCAGGGTTTCATAGCATTCCGCCATGGCACCCTTCATAAAACTACAACTCCCAAGATGCCATGGCTGAATGCTATGGCATCTTGGGAGTTGTAGTTTTGTGAAGGGTGCATCTACACTGTCAAAAAAATGCCGCTTAAGTGGTGTCAACTGCATTCATTTGATAGTGTAGGTGCGCCCTTGGCAAAACTACAACTCCCAGGATTCCAAAGCATTGAGCCATGGCAGTTCACGTGCTATCAAACTGCATTCATTTGACAATGTAGAGGCGCCCTTAGTAAAGCTAAATCTCCCAGGATTTCATAGCATTCAGCCATGACACCCTTCATAAAACTACAACTCCCAAGATGCCATGGTGAATGCTATGGCATCTTGGAGGTTGTAGTTTTGTGAAGGGTGCATCTACACTGTTAAAATAATGTCATTTAAGTGGTGTCACCTGCATTCATTTGACAGTGTAGGTGCACCCTTAGCGAAACTAAAACTCCCAGGATTCCAAAGCATTGAGCCATGGCAGTTCATGTGCTATCAAACTGCAGAGGCGCCCTTAGTAAAGCTAAATCTCCCAGGATTCCATAGCATCCAGCCATGGCAGTTCAAGCAGCAGCAATGTGCATTCATTCTGCAGTGTAGATGCACCTGGAGACAGCTCAACTAGCATGGCAACCACTAATTATTTTGCTAGTTTCCCAGATTTTATGCAATTGCCTCTCCTAAGGCTTACGTAATGGCAAAAAAATATATAGTTTTAAAGAAAACGTGTTTCTGTTTTGTCCTGCTTTGCCTTTGGCCCTGTCCATCAATGCAACTGGCCCCTCCAAATCTCGATGTGTCCCTTACCCTTGGTGTAAAAGCCAACCACGGTCTCCAAACCCTCCGCCTTTGTTCTTCCCCTTTGGCGAAACTCTTGGCTGCCGAAATGGCAAGCATGAAAAGCAGAACACGGAGACCACGCTGGGGCTCCGTGTTGCTTTTATGTGCCTTCGAGTCAACTTTGACATACGGCAATTCCCCCTCCCAGGGCTTTCTTGGCAAGACGTGTTCAAAGGAGGTTTGCAATCATTGCCTCCCGCTGAGGCCGAGAGAGTGGGACTCGCCTGAGGTCGCTCGGTGGGTTTCCGTGGCTGTGCAGGGATCCGAACGCATACCTTTGCAAGTGCATACCTTTGCAAGAGATATGGACAAGCTGGAATGTGTCCAGAGGAGGGCGACTGAAATGATCAAGGGTCTGGAGAACAAGCCCTACGAGGAGCGGCTTGGGGAACTGGGCATGTTTAGCCTGAAGAAGAGAAGGCTGAGAGGAGATATGATAGCCATGTATAAATATGTGAGAGGAAGCCACAGGGAGGAGGGAGCAAGCTTGTTTTCTGCTTCCTTGGAGACTAGGACGCGGAACAATGGCTTCAAACTACAAGAGAGGAGATGCCATCTGAACATGAGGAAGAACTTCCTGACTGTGAGAGCCGTTCAGCAGTGGAACTCTCTGCCCCGGAGTGTGGTGGAGGCTCCTTCTTTGGAAGCTTTGAAACAGAGGCTGGATGGCCATCTGTCAGGGGTGATTTAAAGGCAATATTCCTGCTTCTTGGCAGGGTTGGACTGAATGACCCATGAGATCTCTTCCGATTCTATAATTCTATAATTTGGTGAGACTACATCTGAACATGAGGAAGAACTTCCTGACTGTGAGAGCCGTTCAGCAGTGGAACTCTCTGCCCCGGAGTGTGGTGGAGGCTCCTTCTTTGGAAGCTTTTAAGCAGAGGCTGGATGGCCATCTGTCAGGGGTGATTTGAATGCAATATTCCTGCTTCTTGGCAGGGGGTTGGACTGGATGGCCCATGAGGTCTCTTCCAACTCTTTGATTCTATGATTCTATGATTCTAAGTGCCCAAATTTTGCATTATTTTCGGCACCCTTCGATGACCCAGTTCAGTGGCGTGTGCCCAAGTCGTGCCAGGACATCGCCGGCCCCAGGCATCGGATGCTGCTCCATTTTTGCAGCTTGTCAACATGCATTCCTGACCCCTTGACCTTGAGTGGTTTGGAGTCAATGGTGGCTTTTCGTGTCGTTGTCGTCATGCGCCTTCGTGTCGGCTTTGCCCCACGGCAATCCCGTCCCAGGCTCTTCTTGGGGAGCGTCTACGCTGGAGAGTTAATGCAGGTTGACACTGCTTGAACTGCCAAATCTCAGTGCTGCAGAATTGTGGGACTTGTAGTGTGACGCCGGGACTTTTTTGGCCAGAAAAGGCTAAAGACATTGCAAAACTATGAGTCTCCAAGTTACAAACTTCCAACTTACAAATGACTCATAGTTAAGAATAGGGTTGAGGCAACGGAAAGTGAGAGAAAATGACCCTTTGGATGGCCATCTGTCAGGGGTGATTTGAATGCAATATTCCTGCTTCTTGGCAGGGGTTGGACTGGATGGCCCATGAGGTCTCTTCCAACTCTTTGATTCTATGATTCTAGGAGGTTAACTCTTTCCTACACTAAACAAAGTGCTCTCTCTCTATATATATATATACACACACATATAATACATACACATATACATACAGATATACACACATAACGTATACACATATAGATACATACACACATATACATACAGATACGCACATATAATATATACACGAATATATATGCAGATACACATATAATATACACAGATATACATACAGATACACACAAAACATACATACATATACATACACACATACACACATAACATACACACATATACATACAGATACACACATATAATATATACACGAATATATATAGATACAGACACATATAATATACACAGATAAACATACAGATACACACAAAACATACATATACATACACACATATACATACAGATACACACATATATATATACACAGATATACATGCAGATACACACAAAACATACACATACATACACAGATACACACAAAACATACATATACATACACATAACATACACATACAGATACACACACATATAATATACATTCACATATACATAAAGATACACACATATAATACACACACATATACATACAGATACACACACACATAATCACACATATACATACCGATACACAAATATAATATACACACATGTGCATACAGATACACACACATATATATAGATACACATACACATCTAATATACACACATATACATACCAATACACAGTTCACACACATAAAATATACATACAGATACACATACATAACACTCACATATACATATAATACACTGTTAGGAATGATGGGAGTTGAAGTCCAAAACACCCGGAGGGCCCAAGTTTGCCCATGCCTGGTAGACAGATTGCAATGTAGCATTATTGTCGAAGGCTTTCATGACCGGAATCACTGGGTTGTTGTAGTTTTTTTCGGGCTATATGGACATGTTCTAAAGGCATTTTCTCCTGACGTTTCGCCTGCATCTATGGCAAGCATCCACAGAAGTAGTGAGGTCTGTTGGAACTAGGAAAAAGGGTTTATATATCTGTGGAATGACCAGGGTGGGACAAAGGACTCTTGTCTGTTGGAGCTAGGTGTGAATGTTTCAACTGATCACCTTGATTAGCATTTGATTGCCTGGCAGTGCCTGGAGCAATCTTTTGTTGAGAGGTGATTAGATGTCCACTGACCGCATAGGGAAGCTGATGAGGAAACGCAACATACAAACTATCTCCAGACCCACCAAGAAAATCCAACAAATGCTCCGTTCAGCAAAGGACAAGTGGGATCCTCTCACTTCTGCAGGAGTCTACCGTGTACCATGCAGCTGTGGACACGTCTACATAGGGACCACCAAACGCAGCAGCATTATTGCCCAGACACCAATCAAGGAACATGGAAGGCACTGCAGACTAACTCAACCAGAGAAGTCAGCCATAGCAGAGCACCTGAGGAACCAACCTGGACACAGCCTATGATTTGAAGACACAGAAATGCTGGACCACTCTCACAACCACCATGTCAGACTACACAGAGAAGCCATTGAAATCCACAAGCATGTGGACAATTTCAACAGAAAGGAGGAAACTGAACAAAATCTGGCTACCAATATTAAAAAAAAACTCTAAAATTAACAGCAAAACAACAAGAGAGGAAACAAACAAGGACATCTAATCACCTCTCAACAAAAGATTGCCCAGGCACTTCAGGCTATAACCATAGAATCAAAGAGTTGGAAGAGACCTCATGGGCCATCCAGTCCAACCCCATTCTGCCAAGAAGCAGGAATATTGCATTCAAAGCACCCCTGACAGATGGCCATCCAGCCTCTGTTTAAAAGCTTCCAAAGAAGGAGCCTCTACCACACTCTGGGGCAGAGAGTTCCACTGCTGAACGGCTCTCACAGTCAGGAAGTTCTTCCTCGTGTTCAGATGGAATCTCCTCTCTTGTAGTTTGAAGATGCTAATCAAGGTGATCAGTTGAAACATTCACACCTAGCTCCAACAGACAAGAGTCCTTTGTCCCACCCTGGTCCTTCCACAGATATATAAACCCTTTTTCCTAGTTCCAACAGACCTCACTACTCTGAGGATGCTTGCCATAGATGCAGGCGAAACGTCAGGAGAGAATGCCTTTAGAACATGGCCATATAGCCCGAAAAAACCTACAACAACCCAATGTAACATTAGTCATAGATGAAAAGCAATTTGGGTTTGCTAAGGGCGAGCGGTTGCCCTTTCCTTATGGCGAAAAGGCCTGAACCAAGGCGGGGAGGAATCCAAAGGCTCTTTAGCCGTTGCCCTTGCGATCTGGGTGAATCGCCCGCTCTGCACCATTAACGTTTCTGCCTCTGCCCCTTGGCAGGAGTAGAATTCGTTCGACGTTCTGCACCAGCAAAAGTGGACAGTTGGTCCGAACGGTGGGAGTCCGGTTTCTCTGCCAAATGCCAGCTCCGGCGGTGGCTTGTGGGCAGGGCAACGAGAAGGACGGAGGAGCGGAGAGCAGGTGGCAAGGATGGGCAAACAAGGCCAGGAGAGCGGTGCCGGGCAAGGGGAGGACGGGCGGCTTCCTCTCCTTCTTCGCTTCCCGCTGCTCTGCTCTTGAGATGCTGCTCTTGACTTGTAAACACACATCAGAGAGAAGCTCAAAGGGTCTCTGTGCCCTGGACGCAATTGGACGGAGCTTTGTTGTGGGCTGCGGATCATAGAATCATAGAATCAAAGAGTTGGAAGAGACCTCCTGGGCCATCCAGTCCAACCCCCTGCCAAGAAGCAGGAACATTGCATTCAAAGCACCCCTGACAGATGGCCATCCAGCCTCTTTTAAAAGCCTCCAAAGAAGGAGCCTCCACCACACTCCAGGGCAGAGAGTTCCACTGCTGAACGGTTCCACTTCTTCAAGCTAAACATGCCCAGCTCCTTAAGCCACTCCTCATAGGGCTTGTTCTCCAAATCCTTGATCATTTTAGTCGCTCTCCTCTGGACACATTCCAGCTTGTCAATATCTCTCTTGAATTGTGGTGCCCAGAATTGGACACAAGGAAGCAGAAAACAAGCTTGCTCCTTCCTCCCTGTGGCTTCCTCTCACATATTTATCTCCTCTCAGCCTTCTCTTCTTCAGGCTAAACATGCCCAGCTCCTTAAGCCGCTCCTCATAGGGCTTGTTCTCCAGATCCTTGATCATTTTAGTCGCTCTCCTCTGGACACATTCCAGCTTGTCAATATCTCTCTTGAATTGTGGTGCCCAGAAAAGCCTCCAAAGAAGGAGCCCCCTCCACACTCCGGGGCAGAGAGTTCCACTGCTGAACGGCTCTCACAGTCAGGAAGTTCTTCCTCATGTTCAGATGGAATCTCCTCTCTTGTAGTTTGAAGCCATTGTTTCGTGTCCTAGTCTCCAGGGCAGCAGAAAGCAAGCCTGCTCCCTTCTCCCTATGATTGCTACTACATCAGTTCTAGATTATTAAATATGCTTTTCTGTGGGCGAGCAGATGGCGACTACTGGATGGCATATGTTCTGTATCAGAAACTAGAGCGGATGTGATCTATCCAATGCAATGTTCTGAATCAGCATCCCAAACAATCAAACTGAATCTAAAGTTGACCAAAAACTGATTTGTAACCCTTTTGCTACTCATGTTGGAGAGTGGTCCCTGGTCAAAGTGGTCTCTTGTCAAAAAAAGGTTGGGAACGACTGATCTACACTGTCGAGTGTCTGCAGTTTGGCACCACTTGAACTGCCGTATTTCAATACTGTGAAGTTATGGGAGCTGTAGTATTACAGGTCTGGTTCTGCATCAAGCTATAACTCCCAGTATTCCATTGCAGTGAGCCATGGCACTTCAAGCAGTGCCAAACTATTAAAGCAAAAGCAGTAACATTACAGGTCTGGTTCTGCACCAAACTATAACTCCCAATATTCCATTGCACTGAGTCATGGTACTTCAAGTGGTGCCAAACTGTATTAATTTTACAGTGTAGATGCACCCCATGTTGATATTGTATAGTTTGGAAATCTCTTTCCTGACTTCATTCTAATTTAATGGTTATAGTCTTTAGGTTTATATATTGTATTGTTTTTGAGCCCCTTTAAGAGAAAAAAGATGGCATTTAATAATAATAACTAACAATAACAAAATTATAATACTACTAACAGTAACTAAAATAATAATAATAAATAATAAGAATAACTATAATAATAACTAATAATAATAACTAATAATAACAAAATTATAATAATAACTAAAATAATCATAATAAATAATAATAAATATATAATAACTAATAACAATGAATAATAACTAATAATAATAATTAATAATAACAAAATTATAATGCTAATATCAATAACAAATAATAACTAATAATAATAAATATATAATAACAACTAATAATACCAAATAATAACTAATAATAATAATTAATAATAACAAAATTATAATACTAATATCAATAACAAATAATAACTAATAATAATAAATATATAATAACAACTAATAATACCAAATAATAAATCATAATAAACGTATAATAACTAGAATAATAATAACTAATAATAGTAAATATATAATAACAACTAATAACAATGAATAATAATAACTAATAATAATCAATAATAAATATATAATAACAACTAATAATAACTAATAATAAATATATGATAACGACTAATAATAACTAATAATAATAACTAATAAAAGATGAATAATAATAAATATATAATAACTAGAATAATAACTAAATTAATAAGAATAAGAATAACTAAAATAATAATGAATAATAACTAATAATAACAAAATTATAATACTCATAACAATAACAAATAATAACTAATAATATATATATATAATAACAACTAATAATAAATAATAATAAACATATAATAACTAGAATAATAACTAATAATAATAAATATATAGTAATAACAAATAACAATGAATAATAACTAATAATAATAATTATATAATAACAACTAATCATAACTAATACGAAATATATAATAACAACTAATATAACTAATAATAATAACTAATAATAAAAGATGAATAATAATAAATATATAATAACTAGAATAATAACTAAATTAATAAGAATGAAAATAACTAAAATAATAACTAATGATGACAACTAATAATAGCAAAATTATTATACTACTAACAATAATTATTAATAACTAATAATAATAAAAATATAATCACTAATGGCAATGAATAATAATAACTAATAATAATAATAAATAATAAATATATAATAACGACTAATAATAACAAAGAATAATAACTAATAATTATTATTAGTTATTATATATTTATTATTAATTATTAGTTATTTGTTATTATTAGTCATTATTATATATTTATTATTAATTATTATTAGCTATTATTATTCATTGTTATTATTAGTTATTATATATTTATTATTAACAATGAATAATAATAGCTAATAATAATAACTAATAATAAATATATTATAACAACAACTAATAATAACTAGTAATAAATATATAATAACAAGTAATAATAATAATTAAAAATAAACATATAATAACTAGTAATAACTCATAATAATTCATAATTAATAGCCTGGACTTATTCTTTGGAGTTGTAGTTTCATGAAGGGTGTATCTACACCCTTCATGAGGGTGATTATTAATTATTTTAGTTATTATTCTAGTTATTATATATTTATTATTATTCATCTTTTATTATTATTTATTATTATTAGGTATTATTATCTAGTTTGATGCTACTTGAACTGCCATGGCTGAATGCTATAGAATCCTGGGAGCTGTAGTTTTGCTAAGGGCACATCTACACTGTCAAATGAATGCAGGTGACACCACTTAAACTACATTGTTTTGACAGTGGAGATGTACTGGAAGATGACTGTAGATTTTTGACAGAGGAGATGTACTGGAAGACGATTATAGATTTAGGTTGGAAGACCTAGAGATTCCTAGAAAGGGTTTCTCTCTGGAGGATATAGTGGTACCAAACCGCATTAATTATGCAGTGTAGATGCACTTGAGGTTGAACATGAGCCTCCTTGCTCCTGCTAGGTTGCTTCCCATTTTGACCCCATCTGCATTGCATGATATGAGCCCACACTGACCACACAATGCTGTTCCAAGCTGCATTGTATGGCAGTGTTACAGCTGTTATAGAACTCCAGTATGCTGATGACAATGTCGTCTGTGCGCATTCAGAAGAAGATCTACAAGCCACTCTAAACACCTTCGCAGAAGCATACGAGAAGCTCGGCCTGTCACTGAACATTGAGAAAACCAAGGTGCTGTTCCAGCAGTCGCCAGCCAATCCCTCTCCAATGCCAGTAATACAGCTTAATGGTGTCACATTAGAAAATGTGGACCATTTCCGCTACCTTGGCAGCCACCTCTCCACCAAAGTCAACATCGACACCGAAATACAACACCGCCTGAGCTCTGCAAGTGCAGCATTTTTCCAGAATGAAGCAGAGAGTGTTTGAGGAACGGGACATCCGTAGGGATACCAAGGTGCTTGTTTATAAAGCTATTGTCCTCCCAACCCTGCTATATGCCTGTGAGACGTGGACTGTCTACAGACGTCACATGCAGCTCCTGGAACGTTTCCATCAGCGCTGCCTCCGGAAAATCCTGCAAATCTCCTGGGAAGACAAGCGGACAAACGTCAGTGTGCTGGAAGAAGCAAAGACCACCAGCATTGAAGCGATGGTCCTCCAACATCAACTCCGATGGGCCGGCCACGTTGTCCGGATGCCTGACCACCGTCTCCCAAAGCAGTTGCTCTACTCCGAACTTAAGAACGGAAAACGGAACGTTGGTGGACAGGAAAAGAGATTTAAAGATGGGCTCAAAGCCAACGTTAAAAACTCTGGCATAGACACTGAGAACTGGGAAGCCCTGGCCCTTGAGCGCTCCAGCTGGAGGACAGCTGTGACCAGCAGTGCTGCAGAATTTGAGGAGGCACGAGTGGAGGGTGAAAGAGAGAAACGTGCCAGGAGGAAGGCGCGTCAAGCCAACCCCGACCGGGACCGCCTTCCACCTGGAAACCAATGCCCTCACTGCGGAAGAAGATGCAGAGCAAGAATAGGGCTCCACAGCCACATACGGACCCACAAGGAAATCCATAATGGAAGACCATCTTACTCGTCCAACGAGGGATCGCCTAAGTAAGTAAGTATGGCAGTGTAAATGTAGTAGTATGCACACGCGCACACACACAATAGCTGCAAGCCACCTACACACAGGGCTTGGCTGCTGCTAGAGAAGGCCGAGGGAGCGAGAGGTGAGAAGCTAAATACCGAAGGCAGGATCTCATCCAGCGTCCAATTTGTTTCTCATTTGCCTCTCATTTGTTTTAATGATGCCGGTCAGTTCCCTCTCGTGCCACTTTTTTGCAAGCGGGGAAGTGCAAATAAATAGTGAGGGAAATGGTTATGGGTGGACAACAGAACAAAGGAAGAGCCGGATGGGTCAGACGGGGCCAGAGCCTCCAGGGTCCGTCTCCAAGGCTAGTTCCCCAGCCTCCTTGTTACCCTCCATCCGCTGTACTGTCTGTTCTCTGGCGAAAATGGGGTCAATTACTTTCCTTGGGAACTAGCACCAAAAATATCACTTTCTAAGCAGGTTGCAGCCCAATGTCGGGCTGCAGAATCCTATTAGTAGCATATGTCGCAAGACCTCATATCTGCAGAGGTTATGTTCCCGACCATGAAACGATGAGTACGACCAAATACCATTAAATGATCTCACTTCGGCACCCAACATGCCTTAAAGTTGCATTGGAGAATCTCTCTCTCTCTCGGCGTTTGCTTATATTAAAGGACTTTGCAAATTCCTAGAAAGACCAATAGGTCAATGAAACCATGGATATGGATCCCATATGTATTATCGAAGGTTTCCATGGCCGGAATCATTGGGTTGTTGTGGGTTTTTTTGGGCTATGTGGCCATGTTCTAGAGGCATTATCTCCTGACGTTTCGCCTCCATCTATGGCAAGCATCCTCAGAGGTTGTGAGGTCTGTTGGAACTGGGAAAAAGGGTTTATATATATCTGTGGAATGACCAGTGTGGAACAAAGGACTCTTGTCTGCTGGAGCTAGGTGTGAATGTTTCAACTGACCACCTTTCTATTCTGCTTTGGTTAGACACCTGGAATATTGTGTCCAATTCTGGGCACCACAATTCAAGAGAGATATTGACAAGCTGGAATGTGTCCAGAGGAGGGCGACTAAAATGATCCAGGGGCTGGAGAACAAGCCCTATGAGGAGCGGCTTAAGGAGCTGGGCATGTTTAGCCTGAAGAAGAGAAGGCTGAGAGGAGATATGATAGCCATGTATAAATATGTGAGAGGAAGCCACAGGGAGGAGGGAGCAAGCTCGTTTTCTGCTTCCTTGGAGACTAGGGAACAATGGCTTCAAACTACAAGAGAGGAGATTCCATCTGAACATGAGGAAGAACTTCCTGACTGTGAGAGCCGTTCAGCAGTGGAACTCTCTGCTCCAGAGTGTGGTGGAGGCTCCTTCTTTGGAAGCTTTTAAACAGAGGCTGGATGGCCATCTGTCAGGGGTGATTTGAATGCAATATTCCTGCTTCTTGGCAAAATGGGGTTGGACTGGATGGCCCATGAGGTCTCTTCCAACTCTTTGATTCTATGATTCTATGATTAGCATTTGATTGCCTGGTAGTGCCTGGAGCAATCTTTTGTTGAGAGGTGATTAGATGTCCTTGTTTGTTTCCTCTCTGTTGTTGTGCTGTTGTAATTTTAGAGTTTTTTAATACTGGTAGCCAGATTTTGTTCACTCCAACAACCACCATGTCATGCAACACAGAGAAGCCATTGAAACCCACAAGCATGTGGACAATGTCAACAGAAAGGAGGAAACCATAAAAATGAACAAAATCTTCACCGACCATTTGTGACAGTGATGAAGTGCTTCCTCATTCTTTGCATGCTTGCTGGAGATTTTTATGGCTTCGTAAATTAGTTCCAATCTACCTCACCGCATAAGTGCTACAGATGTAACTGTCTTTCGGGCTGCAAAGATTGACATCAAGCTACACAAAATTAGTCAGAAGCTCACTCCGACCCGGGCTGGCTTCGAACTCATGACCTTTCGGTCAGTAGTGATCTTAATACAGCTGACTCCACAGTCCCGGTGCACTTAGAGCGCTCAAGAGCCAGGGCATCCCACTTCTTGGTATCTATGCCGTAGTTTTTTGGGTGGGAGGCGGTCCCGGTCAGGGTTGGCTTGATGCACCTTTCTCTTGACATGTTTCTTCCTTTTGCCCTCCATTTGCGCCTCTTCAAATTCTGCAGCACTGCTGGTCACAGCTGACCTCCAGTTAGAGCGCTCAAGGGCCAGGGCTTTCCAGTTCTCAGTGTCTATGCCACAGTTTTTGAGGTTGGCTTTAAGCCCATCTTTCAATCTCTTTTCCTGTCCACCAACATTCCATTTTCCATTCTTGAGTTCGGAGTAGAGTAACTTCTTTGGGAAACTATGATCGGGCATTTGGACAATGTGGTCTTCAATGTGGTGGAGTTGATGGTGGAGGAACATCACTTCAATGCTGGTGGTCTTTGCTTCTCCTTCCAGCACGCGGACATTTCCCTGCCTGTCTTCCTAAGAGATTTCCAGGATTTTTCGGAGGCAGCACTGATGGAATTGTTCCAGGAGTTGCATGTGACGTCTGTAGACAGTCCATGTTTCACAGGCGTATAGCAGAGTTGGAAGGACAATGGCTTTATCAACAAGCCCCTTGGTCTTCCTACAGATGTTCCGGTCCTCAAACACTCTCTGCTTCATTCGGAAGAATGCTGCACTTGCAGAGCTCAGGCAATGTTGTATTTCTGTGTCAATGTTGACTTTTGTGGAGAGGTGGCTGCCAAGGGAGCCGAAATGGTCAACATTTTCTAATGTTACACCATTAAGCTGTCTACCGTCTGTAGACAGTCCACGTTTTGCAGGCAAATAACAGGGTTGGGAGGACAATAGCTTTATAAGCAAGCACTTTGGTATCCCTACGGATGTCCCGGTCCTCAAGCACTCTCTGCTTCATTGGAAGAATGCTGCACTTGTAGAGCTCAGGCAGTGTTGTATTTCAGTGTTAATGTTATTATGCACCCACAACGCATTGCTACAGGCGCATCACCACTATGGAAATGAATGCAGTCCATGTTTTGCAGGCGAATAGCAGGGTTGGGAGGACAATAGTTTTATAAACAAGCACCTTGGTATCCCTATGGATGTCCCGGTCCTCAAGTACTCTCTGCTTCATTGGAAGAATACTGCACTTGCAGAGCTCAGGCAATGTTGTATTTCAGTGTTAATGTTATTATGCACCCACAACACATGGCTACAGGCGCATCACCACTATGGAAATGAATGCAGTCCATGTTTTGCAGGCGAATAGCAGGGTTGGGAGGACAATAGCTTTATAAACAAGCACCTTGGTATCCATACGGGTGTCCCGGTCCTCAAGCACTCTCTGCTTCATTCGGAAAAATGCTGCACTTGCAGAGCTCTGGCAATGTTGTATTTCAGTGTCAATGTTATTATGCACACACAATGCATGGCTACAGGCGCATCACCACTGCGGAAATGAATGCAGTTTGAGCAGGGGCGGCTCGTCCATTACGCAAAGTAAGCAGTTGCGGTACACTTTTTTTTTGACATGGGCGCAAAGGCGCCACTTGAGGAGCACCCCCTCGGCTCACAACAGCCCTAGTAGTCTGGGGGGGGGGGGGGGGGGGCGCCAAAATACTGTTTGCTTACCGTTGAAAATTACCTAGGGCCACCTCTGGGTTTGAGGCTGCTTTTACTGCACAGAGAAGGCCAAAGCCCTTGTAAGACTACAATTCCCAGATTTCATCACATTAATCCTACAATGGAGATACAACATAAGACCAACCTGCCCTGTCCGTTGTTTCTAGGGAGGAATCCCTTCCTCGGAGAGCCAAGTCTAGCATCTTGGTGGAGGGACGTGTTCGTTTGCTGCTAGCCAGTTTTAGAATAGCCTCGCTCTCCACTGGCACAGATGGTGCCGCTGCGTTGGTGCTGCCGGAGAAGCATCGCAAAACATCAAAGCAACTCATGCAAGGCCTGAGGATGCTATTATTATTTGCAAAAGGCAGACCGTGAAAGAGGTGGACTTTGGGCGCATCTACATTGTGGGATCATAGCATCATACAGTTGGAAGGGACCCCCAGGGGACATCCAGTCCAGCCCTCTTCTTCCATGCAGGAAAAGCACAATCAAAGCCCTCCTGACAGATGGTCATCCAGCCTCTCAATAATAATAATAATAATAATAATAATAATAATAATGGAGTTGGAAGGGACTTCCAGAGGCCACCCAGTCTAACCCCCTGCCATGCATGAATAGCACAATCAAAACCCTCCCAACAGATGGCCATCCAGCCACTGATATTATAATTATAATTAATAGAATCCTAGAGTTGGAAGAGACTTGTGCTCTTCCAGTCCAATCCCCTTCTTCTATGCAGGAAGAGCACAATCAAAGCCCTCCTGATAGATGGCCACCCAGAAACTACTTAATAATAAATAATAATAATAATAATAATAATAATAGAATCCTAGAGTAGGAAGGGACTTCCAAAGACCATCCAGTCTAACCCCCTGCCATGCAAGAAAAGCACAATCAAAGCCTCCTGACAGGTGGCCATCCAGCCCAACCCCCTTTTTCCATGCAGGAAGAGCACAATCAAAGCACTCCTGACAGATGGCCACCCAGCCACTACTTAATAATAATAATAATAATAATAATAATAATAATAATAATAATAATAGAATCTTAGAGTTGGAAAGGACTCCTAGAGGTCATCTAGTCCAACCCCCTCCCTTCATGCAGGAAAAACACAATCAAAACCCCCATGACGGATGGCCATCGAGACACTGTTTATTATTATTATTTTTAGAATCCTAGGTTTGGAAGGAACTTCCAGAGGCCATCCAGTCCAACCCCCGTCTTCTATGCAGGAAGAGCACAATCAAACCCCTCCTGACAGATGGCTACCCAGCCAGTACTTAATAATAATAATAATAGTAATAATAATAATAATAATAGAAACTTATAGTTGGAAAGGACTTTGAGAAGTCATCTATTTATTTATTTATTTATTTACTTTGCTTATATACCGCTGTATCTCAAGCCCGAAGGCGACTCACAGCGGTTCACAAACAGTAAAAACAGTAGAAACAGCAGTGGTTCCATACAACATATAACAATTTACTTAACACATTATCCATAAATTACCAATAAGCAATTACAATGCACAATTATTACGAAAAACAACTGTACCCAATCTTCTCATCATCCAAGCGTAGTCCAGGTTCGTCGTCCATTGTTCCATTCCTATGTTCCATTACCAGATTGCACTAAATTACTCAAACGCCTGCACAAACATCCAGGTCTTCACCTTTTTGCGGAATACCATTAGATATGGTGCTAGTCTAATGTCCGTGGGAAGGGCGTTCCACAGCCGAGGGGCCACCACTGAGAAGGCCCTATCTCTCGTCCCCGCCAGCCGTGCCTGTGAGGCAGGCGGGATCGAGAGCAGGGTCTCCCCGGAAGATCTCAAAGTCCTGGTGGGTTCATAGGCAGAGATGCGGTCAGATAGGTAGCTTGGGCCGGAACCGTTTAGGGCTTTAAAGGCTAACGCCAGCACTTTGAATTGAGCTCAGTAGCAGATCGGTAGCCAGTGGAGTTGGCGCAACAGGGGGTTGTATACTCCGTGCGCTCCGCTCCTGTTAAAATCATGGCTGCCGAGCGTTGGACCATTTGAAGCTTCCGGACAGTCTTCAAAGGAAACCCCACATACAGAGCGTTGCAGTAGTCTATACAGGATGTATCCACAGTATGGACTACCGTGGCCAAGTCAGACTTCCCAAGGTACGGGCGCAGCTGGCGCACAAGTTTTAACTGTGCAAATACTCCCCTGGTCACCGCCGAAACCTGGGGTTCCAGGCTCAGCAATGAGTCCAGGATCACACCCAAGCTGCGAACCTGCGTCTTCAGGGGGAGTGCGGCCCCATCTAGTCCAACCCCCTTCCTCCATGCAGGAAAAACACAATCAAAACCCCCATGACGGATGGCCATCCAGCCACTGTTTATTATTATTATTATTATTATTATTATTATTATTATTATTATTATTAATAGAATCCTAGGTTTGGAAGGAACCTCCAGAGGCCATCCAATCCAACCCCCTGCCATGCAGGAAAGCCCTCTGGCCAGATGGCCATCCAGCCACTACTTAATAATAATAATAATACTAATACTAATAATAATAGAATCTTAGAGTTGGAAAGGACTTCCAGAGGTCATCCAGTCCAACCCCCTTCCTCGATGCAGGAAAAACACAGTCAAAACCTTCATGACAGATGGCCATCCAGCCACTGATGAGGATGGGGATGGGGATGGGGATGGTGATTATTATTATTATATTTATTAATATATTATTATTATTATTATTATTAATAGGATCCCAGGTTTGGAAGGAACTTCCAGAGGCCATCCAGTCCAACCCCCGTCTTCTATGCAGGAAAAGCACAGTCAAAGCCCTCCGGACAGATGACCACCCAGCCACTACTTAATAATAATAATAATAATAATAATAATAATAATAATAGAATTTTAGAGTTGGAAAGGATCCTAGAGGTCATCTAGTCCAACTAGTTTTCCCTCCATGTAGGAAAAACACAATCAAAACCCTCATGACAGATGGCCATCCAGCCACTGGATGGCCACTGGATGCTTATTATTAGGTTTGGAAGGAACTTCCAGAGGCCATCCAGTCCAACCTCCTGCCATGCAAGAAAAGCACAATCAAAGCCCTCCGGACAGATGGCCATCCAGCTGCTGCTTAATAATAATAATAATATTAATAATAATAATAATAATAATATGATTTACTTGAAGGGTGGCAAGCTCTCTTTGGGTATTAAATGGTTTGCTTGTCCTATATTTTCTAACTGCTTTGTTTGTGGCTCCTTGCATGGCTGATTGGGGTTGGACTAGATGACCCTTGGGTGCCCCTTTGGATTCTCCGAACCCAAGCAGAGCTGTTCCTGCGACAGAGCCAATCAATATTAAAAACAACCTTGTGGGGGGAAAGGGAAGGAAAGCTACTTGAGCAGCGCATTTACTTTCCACGAGGGCTCTCCACTCTGCGATCATTATTCTCTGCTTAATGTGCTCTGGTTTTAAGCAAGCCCTCATGCCGCAAGAAAAGGGTTTTTTTTTCCCCTCCCCTGTTCGCTTCCCACCAACCTCTGCAAAGCATTTCAGCTCTTAATTGCATTTACAGGATGGGAAATACGCAGTAGAAGGGTCTGCAAGCTGCAAATAATACCACTTGGAACAAAGGCCCTGCTTGACGTCTTACAATGGCCCCATCTACACTGCCATAGAATGCAGTTTGAAACCACATATCCTATAATGCAGTTCAATGAAGTTGAAACTGACCTATATGTATGAGAATCCATCTACACCACCATGTAATGCAACTTGAAACTCCATTATATGATCGGTATAGACACACTGAACTGCATTCTATATGTTTATGTATATATTTATATGGTCAGTGTAAACACATTTAATGGTCAGTATAGACTCATTGAACTGCATTCTATATGTTTATGTATACATCTATATGGTCAGTCTATATACATCTATATGGTCAGTCATAATGGTCAGTATAGACTCATTGAACTGCATTCTATATGTTTATGTATATATCTATATGGTCAGTGTAAACACATATAATGGTCAGTATAGACTCATTGAACTGCATTTTATATGTTTATGTATATATCTATATGGTCAGTGTATACACATATAATGGTCAGATTAGCCTCATTGAACTGCATTCTATATGTTTACGTATATATTTATATGGTCAGTGTAGACACATATAATGGTGAGTATAGACTCATTGAACTGAACTCTATATGTTTATGTATATATCTATATGGTCAGTGTAAACACATATAATGGTCAGTATAGACTCATTGAACTGCATTCTATATGTTTATGTATATATCTATATGGTCAGTGTAGACACATATAATGGTCAGTATAGACTCATTGAGCTGCATTCTATATGTTTATGTATATATCTATATGGTCAGTGTAGACACCTATAATGGTCAGTATAGACTCATTGAACTGCATTCTGTATGTTTATGTATATATCTATATGGTCAGTGTAGACATATAATGTTCAGTATAGATTCATTGAACTCCATTCTATATTTGTATGTATATATCTATATGGTCAGTGTAGACACATACAATGCTGCTCAGTGGAATGAATCTGCGGCTCCATCCCATATATAATGCATTTCTATCCCAGTTTGGAAATGCATTAAATGATCAGTATAGACTCATTGAGCTGCATTCTATATGTTTATGTATATATCTATATGGTCACTGTAGACACATACAATTGCCGCTCAGTGGAATGAATCTGCAGCTTCATCTCATATAATGCAGTTTGGAAATGCATTAAATAGTCAGTATAGACTCCTTGAACTGCTTTCTGTATGTTTATGTATATATCTATATGGTCAGAGTAGACACATATAATGCCGTTCAGTGGAATGAATCTGCGGTTCCATCCCATATAATACCGTTTGGAAATGCATTAAATGGTCAGTATAGACTCACTGAGCTGCATTCTATATGTTTATGCATATATCTATATGGTCAGTGTAGACACATACAATGCCTCTCAGTGGAATGAATCTGCGGCTCCATCCCATACAATGCAGTTTGGAAATGCTCCAATCATCCCCATATATATTCTGGCATGGGTTGTAATAAGTGGTGCCATTTTGGAGTTTCGCTCCCATCATCCCCTATATATTCTGGCATGGGTTGCTTTTCTCTGAGAACATAATAAACGGTGCCATTTTCGACTCTCCCTCCCATTGTCCCCTATATATTCTGGCATGGGTTGTAATAAATGGTACCATTTTGGACTGTCACTCCCATCATCCCCTATATATTGTGGCATGGGTTGTAATAAATGGTGCCATTTTGGAATGTCGCTCCCAACATCCCCTATATATATTCTGGCATGTATTGTAATAAATGGTGCCTTTTTGGACTGTCACTCTCATCATCCCCTATATATTCTGGCATGGGTTATAATGGTGCCATTTTGGACTGTTGCTCCCATCATCCCCTATATATCCTGGCATGGGTTGTACTACATGGTGCCATTTTGTACTGTCGCTCCCATCATTCCCTATATATTCTGGAATTTTGGAGTGTCACTCCCATCATCCCCTATATATTCTGGCATGGGTTGCTTTTATCTGAAAACATAATAAACGGTGTCATTTTGGACTGTCACTCCCATCCTCTATATATTCTGGCATGGGTTGTGATAAATGGTGCCATTTTCGACTGTCATTCCCATCGTCCCCTATATATTCCGGCATGGGTTGTAATAAATGGTGCCATTTTGGAGTGTCGCTCCCATCATTCCCTATATATTCTGCCATGGGCTGCTTTTCTCCGAGAACATAATAAATGGTGCCTTTTGAGACTGTCACTCCCATCGTCCCCTATATAATCTGGCATGGGTTGTAATGGTGCCATTTTGGAGTGTCACTCCCATCATCCCCTATATATTCTGGCATGGGTTGCTTTTCTCCGATAACATAATAAATGGTGCCTTTTTGGACTGTCACTCCCATCATCCCCTATATATTCTGGCATGGGTTGTGATACTTGGTGCCATTTTGGAGTGTCACTCCCATCATTCCCTATATATTCTGAAATGTCGCTCTCATCATCCCCTATATATTCTGGCATGGGTTGCTTTTCTCTGAGAACGTAATAAACGGTGCCATTTTGGACTGTCACTCCCATCATCCTCTATCTATTCTGGCATGGGTTGTAATAAATGGTGCCATTTTGGAGTTTCGCTCCCATCATCCCCTATACATTCTGGCATGGGTTGCTTTTCTCTGAGAACATAATAAATGATGCCATTTTAGACTGTCACTCCCATCGTCCCCTATATATTCCGACATGGGTTGTAATAA
The DNA here is from genome assembly GCF_025583915.1 of Anolis sagrei ordinatus. NCBI lineage: Eukaryota > Metazoa > Chordata > Lepidosauria > Squamata > Anolidae > Anolis > Anolis sagrei. Next base: position 4,258,242 of record NW_026847771.1, on the reverse strand, counting down.
ATGGTGCCATTTTGGAGTGACTGTTACTCCCATCATCCCCTATATATTCTGGCATGGGTTGCTTTTCTCTGAGAACATAATAAACGTTGCTATTTTGGACTGTCACTCCCCTCATCCTCTATATATTCTGGCATGGGTTGTGATAAATTGTGCCATTTTGGACTGCCGCTCCCAACATCTCCCAACCCGTGCTGTTGGTTTGAAGGCACATTATTCTGGCATGGGTCACTTTTCTCCAAGAAAATAATAAATGGTGACCTTTTGGACTGGCACTCCCATCGTCCCCTATATATTCTGATATGTGTCACTTTTCTCCGAGAACATAATAAATGATGCGATTTTGGAGTGTTACTCCCATCGTCCTCTATATATTCTGGCATGGGTTGCAATAAATGGTGCCATTTTGGACTGCCGCTCCCAGCATCTCCCAACCCGTGCCGTTGGTTTGAAGGCCCATTACTAAGAAGCCAAGCCAAGCCGAGCCCAGTGCCAATAATGGCATCTTTATGACCGTTTCCCCTCTTAATCCCTCTTCCCTGCTTGCCGCTTCCATCCCTGGTCGTCCACTGAAAATGTCACGTCTAGAATTCAGCCGTCAGCCGAGGCCTCGCAAAGCGACACGCAAAGCCCACGGATCGATACGGCTGGAGTGTTAAACAGGTGTCCGGGCCGAAGGGGCATAAATCAGGCGTCCAGGCCAAGCGAGCGTTCGGATTTTGCCTTCCCCTCGGCTCCCCTTGAGCCGCCAAACCACCCGAATTGCAGGACACGGGAGGACGGCCATATATATTTTATTGTGCCACCGAACTTGGCAAATCCAATATCCGAGACGTTGGAAACGTTCAGGTGAAAAAAAGAGACCGCTTAATTAAATATATTTCCCCGAATGCTGGCATTTCTCAGCATTCACTTAGGATATTAATTAAGTTATAAATTAGAGTGCTTAAAAGGCAACGAGGGAATGGGTTGTAATAAATGGTGCCATTTTGGAGTGACTGTTACTCCCCTCATCCCCTATATATTCTGGCATGGGTTGTGATAAATGGTGCCATTTTGGACTGCCGCTCCCAACATCTCCCAACCCGTGCTGTTGGTTTGAAGGCACATTATTCTGGCATGGGTCACTTTTCTCCAAGAAAATAATAAATGGTGACCTTTTGGACTGGCACTCCCATCGTCCCCTATATATTCTGATATGTGTCACTTTTCTCCGAGAACATAATAAATGATGCGATTTTGGAGTGTTACTCCCATCGTCCTCTATATATTCTGGCATGGGTTGCAATAAATGGTGCCATTTTGGACTGCCGCTCCCAGCATCTCCCAACCCGTGCCGTTGGTTTGAAGGCCCATTACTAAGAAGCCAAGCCAAGCCGAGCCCAGTGCCAATAATGGCATCTTTATGACCGTTTCCCCTCTTAATCCCTCTTCCCTGCTTGCCGCTTCCATCCCTGGTCGTCCACTGAAAATGTCACGTCTAGAATTCAGCCGTCAGCCGAGGCCTCGCAAAGCGACACGCAAAGCCCACGGATCGATACGGCTGGAGTGTTAAACAGGTGTCCGGGCCGAAGGGGCATAAATCAGGCGTCCAGGCCAAGCGAGCGTTCGGATTTTGCCTTCCCCTCGGCTCCCCTTGAGCCGCCAAACCACCCGAATTGCAGGACACGGGAGGACGGCCATATATATTTTATTGTGCCACCGAACTTGGCAAATCCAATATCCGAGACGTTGGAAACGTTCAGGTGAAAAAAAGAGACCGCTTAATTAAATATATTTCCCCGAATGCTGGCATTTCTCAGCATTCACTTAGGATATTAATTAAGTTATAAATTAGAGTGCTTAAAAGGCAACGAGGGAGTTTCTAGTTTCCCACCTGGTCCTTTACTATATATATATATATATATATATATATATATATATATATATATAATTTTCCTATATTTCTGCAACTGGTGGCCAGGTTCCTTTAATACAGCGTAAGTTCCTTAACTTTATGTACACATTGGATTTTGTTTAGCTTGACATAATAGAATATTCTCTAGGCATTTTGGAGATTTGATGTTATGCTTCTGGTAGGAGATGACCAATCCAGTTGTGGACTTAAATGACAAGCTGAACCTGAGCCAAGAGTGTGATGCAGCAGCTAAAAAGGCCAACGCAATTCTAGGCTGATGGTTAGAGCTGTTTGACCATGGAATATATTATTTGAGATTATATTGAAGTCTCCTTCTCTGGTGGTTTTTAAGCAGAGCTTAGATGACCATCTGTCGGGAGGGCTTGAATGGTGTCTTCCTACTTAGTAGACATGATGATGATGATTACTAGTTTGGGTACCCAGCATTGCCCAGGCTATTTGACAAAGTCATTTTTAATTGTACGAAATGCATAAGGTTGTGGGTGAACTACAACTCCCATCATGCCAGGTTAACCCCCTGAAACTCCATCAGTGCTTAAAGTTCGTCGTGCTGGGTGAGTTTACTCTCTAGATGCATCATCAGTGGGTTCTGTGGGGTCTCTGGATGCAGGATAAACTACAACTCCCACTATGGTGAGTCAGTCCACTCAAACCCCTCCAGCAGGTTCAGTTGGTCATTGGGGTTATGTGTGCCAAGTTTGGTCCCGGTCTATTGCCGGTGGTGGTCACAGTGTCTCTGGATGTAGGTGAACTACAACTCCTGAAAATGAAGGTCAGTTTCCCCTCAAACCTCTCCAGTATGTTCAGTTGGTCATGGGAGTTCTGTGTGCCAAGTTTGATTCAGGTGCATCATGGGTGAGGGTCACAGTTTCTCTGGCTGTAGGTGAACTACAACTCCCAGAAAGAAAGCTCAGTTCCTATCAAATCTCTCCAGTAGGTTCAGTTGGTCATGGGTGTTCTGTGTGCCAAGTTTGATCCCGGTCTATTGTCAGTGGCGGTCACAGTGTCTCCGGATGTAGGTGAACTACAACTCCCAGAAATGAAGGTTGGTTCCTCTCAAACCCTCCAGTATGTCCAGTTGGTCATGGAGGTTATGTGTGCCAAGTTTGATTCATGTGCATCATTGGTGAGGGTCACAGTTTCTCTGGTTTTAGGTGAACTACAACTCCTAAAACTCAAGGTCAATCCTTCCAAACTCCTCCAGGAAATCAAATTTGAGCATACCAGGTATGGGTGCCAAGTTTGATCCAGAACCATCAGCTTTTGGTTCACAGTGCTCTCTGGATGGAGGTGAATTACAACTCCTGTTACAACCACCAGTATTTTTTGTTGGTCATGAGGGTTCTGTGTGCCAAGTTAGTTGCAGGTCCATCATTGGTGAGGTTCAGAGTGCTCTTTGATTGCAGGTGAACTATAAATTCCAGTGCCTACAATGAGATATATATGCTGGATTTCATATCACAAAATCACAACTCGAATAGATTATTATTATAGATATTATTATTATCATTATTATTATTATTTGAAACACAACAAGATGAGTTCACAGCAAACAAGATCACTCTGCTGGCTGTTGTATTGGATCACACGTCGGACACTTCCCAAGTGTCTAGGACTGTGTGATGTATCGGCAAATAATGCGTGCAAATCCCAGTAAGGTGGCCTTTTGCAGCTGGCAGATGGTAATTTTGTCAGCTATTGTGTTTAAGTGCAGGCCAAGGTCTTTAGGCACTGCACCCAGTGTGCCGATCCCCACTGGGATCACCTTGACTGACTTGTGCCACAGTCCCTGCAGTTTGATCTTTAAATTCTGCACTCTTAACTACTATAAACAAGGAAGGCCTATTGTACTTGGTTGTTGTAGGTTTTTTCGGGCTATATGGCCATGTTCTAGAGGCATTCTCTCCTGACGTTTCACCTGCATCTATGGCAAGCATCCTCAGAGGTAGTGAGCGAAATGTCAGGAGAGAATGCCTCTAGAACAGTGGTTCTCAACCTGTGGGTCCCCGGATGTTTTGGCCTTCAACTCCCAGAAATCCTAACAGTTGGTAAGCTGGCTGGGATTTCTGGGAGTTGTAGGCCAAAACATCTGGGGGCCCACAGGTTGAGAACCACTGCTCTAGAACATGGCCATATAGGCCGAAAAAACCTACAACAACCCAGTGATTCCAGCCATGAAAGCCTTCAACAATACATTAATTCAAACTTTGTTTTTTAACACTATTGTGAGGTCAGGACTCTTGTACTCCCAAACTCTTGTCAGTCTGAATTCAAAAGTCCCAGAGTAGCTTGACGTGTTCATTCTCTGTAACTATTTCCGGCTTGTGATCCCACCAGTTCTTTGTCACAGGCAGATGGGTCTTTTTGGCACAAGTTCCAATGAATCATCTGAGCAACGGTGTTGTGCCTCTGCTTGGAGTCTGTCCACGATCTCCTTGCAGCAGCTGAGGATGGGATCTATTGTTTCATCTGCTTCCTTGCAGAGTCTACATTTGGAATCTGTCGTGGACATTTCAATTCTGTCTTGGATGGCCTTGGTTCGAATGGCTTGTTCTTGGGCTGCCAGAATCAGGCCCTCTGTCTCCTTTTTCAAAGTTCCATTTGTGACCACATCCATGTTTTTTCTTTGTCAATTTGGCTCTCAATTTTCCCCAGGAACTGTCCATGGAGAGCCTTCTTTTTTGCCAGTTTTCTCTACTTCTCTGCATTGTGTTTTTACAGTATTATTATTATTATTATTATTATTATTTTGAATGACCAGCCACTGCCAGAAGGGACAGAGAGCTTCATCTATGCTGATGATCGTGCCGTTACTGCTCAAGCAGGGAGCTTTGAGACGGTTGAACAGAAGCTCTCCGAAGTTCTAGGTGCTCTTACTGCCTATTACAGGAAAATCCAGCTGATCTCTAATCCATCTAAAACACAGACATGTGCCTTTCACCTTAAGAACAGACAAGCATCCCGAGCTCTGAGGATTACCTGGGAAGGAATCCCACTGGAGCATTGCAGCACACCCAAATACCTGGGAGTCACTCTGGAGCGTGCTCTGACCTACAAGAAGCACTGCCTGAACATCAAGCAAAAAGTGGGTGCTAGAAACAATATCATACGAAAGCTGACTGGCACAACCTGGGGATCACAACCAGACACAGTGAAGACATCTGCCCTTGCTATGCTACTCTACTGCTGAGTATGCATGCCCAGTGTGGAACACATCTCATCACGCTAAAACAGTAGATGTGGCTCTTAATGAGACATGCCGCATTATCACGGGTGTCTGCGCCCTACACCACTGGAGAAATTACACTGTCTAGCCGGTATTGCACCACCTGACATCCGCCGGGAAGTAGCAGCCAATAGTGAAAGGACCAAGGCAGAGACATCTCCAGCTCATCCCCTGTTTGGGTATCAGCCAACACGTCAACGACTTAAATCTAGAAATAGTTTTCTAAGATCTACAGAGACACTCGCTGGAACACCTCAGCAAGCGAGAGTCCAAAAGTGGCAGGCTCAAACCCAGAACCTCAACCAATGGCTGATACCAAATGAGAGGCTCCCCCCTGGGCACACAGAGGACTGGGCGACTTGGAAGGCGCTGAACAGACTGCGCTCTGGCACCACGAGATGCAGAGCCAAAGAAATGGGGCTACAAAGTGGAATCCACGACATGCGAGTGTGGAGAAGAGCAAACCACTGACCACCTGCTGCAATGCAACCTGAGCCCTGCCACATGCACAATGGAGGACCTTCTTGCGGCAACACCAGAGGCACTCCAAGTGGCCAGACACTGGTCAAAGGACATTTAATCAACTACCAAGCTTGCAAACTTTGTGTTTTGTCTGTTTGTTTGTTTTGTTGTGTTAGAAATGTAATACAATTGACTGGTTGCCCTGACACGACAAATAAATAATAATAATAATAATAATAATAATAATTATTATTATTATTATTATTATTTGAAACCCAACAAGATGAGTCCACAGCACACTCTGCTGGCTGTTGTATTGGATCACGCCAGTTTGTCTCTCCTAAAGGAGACTCAAACTGGCACAACACCAAAGCATCAGCATACAAATGGCCCTGGGGGTCTCTTCCAACTCTATCATTCCTTTGATAGTTTGATATTTTCGAGTGGACACAAATCGCTTCCCGATCTCTGGCACATTGCAGAAAGAGAATGAAAAATCCACTTCCTTTGAAGGGAATCTAGTCTGCCAGGAAACTGTCCTTTACTATCAGAAAATTATTTTTCCTCCTATTTCCTCCGACTCGCCGTTCTTGTAATCCGAACCCGTCGGTTCAGGGTTTATCTTCTGGAAGTTGCAGGAAACAAGCTCACTCTGTTTTCCACTTTGGCAGCCGTTCCGATATTTCAAGATGGCTATCGCCTTGTCTCTCAGGGCTTTATTGCCCTGGTCTGTTGTCTCCTTGCAATTGCTTTGGGTTTTTTGCAAACAGAAGCAGGCTGTCGTTGGATCTCTTTCACGTCTCAACACAATTGTGGGATTGTTGTCTTGCTGTTCTCCAAATGCTATAGGCTAAAACACACAAAGCTTAGGGGATTGTGCCACTTTTGGACTGCCACTCCCATTATCCCCTATATATTCTGGCCTTGGTTGCTTTTCGCCAAATGCTATGGGCTTGAACCTCGAGAACATACCTTTTTAGACTGCCATTCCCATTATCCCCTATATATTCTGGCCTTGGTTGCTTTTCTCCAAATGCTATGGGCTTGAACCTCGAGAACATACCTTTTCAGACTGCCATTCCCATTATCCCCTATATATTCTGGCCTTGGTTGCTTTTCTCCAAATGCTAAAGGCTTGAACCTCGAGAACATACCTTTTCAGACTGCCATTCCCACCATCCCCTATATATTCTGGCCTTGGTTGCTTTTCTCCAAATGCTATGGGCTTGAGCTTCGAGAACATACCTTTTCAGACTGCCATTCCCATCATCCCCTATATATTCTGGCCTTGGTTGCTTTTCTCCAAATGCTAAAGGCTTGAGCTTCGAGAACATACCTTTTCAGACTGCCATTCCCACCATCCCCTATATATTCTGGCCTTGGTTGCTTTTCTCCAAATGCTATGGGCTTGAGCTTCGAGAACATACCTTTTCAGACTGCCATTCCCATCATCCCCTATATATTCTGGCCTTGGTTGCTTTTCGCCAAATGCTATGGGCTTGAGCCTCGAGAACATACCTTTTTAGACTGCCATTCCCATCATCCCCTATATATCATGGCCTTGATTGCTTTCCTCCAAATACTGTAGGGTAGAACTACCAAAGCATAGGAAATTGTGCTTTTTCAGATTCCAGCTCCCATCATCCCTTATATATTCTGGCATGGGTCACTTTTCTCCAAATGCTATAGGCTTGGGCTTCGAGAACATATGAAATGGTACCTTTTTGGATTGCCATTCCCATCATCCTCTATATATTCTGGCCTTGGTTGCTTTTCTTCAAATACTGTAGGCTAGAACTTCCAAAGTGTAGGAAATTGTGCTTTTTCACACTGCAGCTCCCATCATCCTGTATATATTCATATTGAGTTTTTGTGCCAAGTTTGGACCAGATCCATCATTGTTTGTGTCCACTGTGCTCTCTGGATGTAGGTGAACCACAACTCTAAAACTCAAGGTCAATGCCCACCAAATCCTTCCAGTATTTTCTGTTGGCCATTGGAGTTCTGTGTGCCAAGTTTGGTTCAGTTCCATCATTGGTGGAGTTCAGAATGCTCTTTGATTGTAGGTGAACTAAAATTCCCAGCTATTACAACTCCCAAATATCAAAGTCTATTTTCTCCAAATTCCAACAGTATTCACATTTGGGCATATTGAGTATTTGTGCCAAGTTTGGTCCAGATCCATCATTGTTTGAGTCCACAGTGCTCTCTGGATGTAGGTGAACTACAATTCCCAAACTCAAGGTCAATGCCCACCAGACCTTTTCAGTATTTTCTGTTGGTCATGGGAGTTCTGTGTGCCAAGTTTGGTTCAATTCCATCATTGGTGGAGTTCATAATGCTCTTTGATTGTAGGTGAACTAGAATTCCCAGCAACTACAACTCCAAAATGTCAAAGCCTATTTTGCCCAAATTCCAACAGCATTCACATTTGGGCATATTGAGTATTTGTGCCAGGTTTGGACCAAATCCATCATTGTTTGTGGCCACAGTGCTCTCTGGATGTAGGTGAACTACAACTCCCAAACTCAAGGTCAATGCCCACCAAACCCTTCCAGTATTTTCTGTTGGTTGTGGGAGTTCTGTGTGCAAAGATTGGATCAATTCCATTGCTGGTGGCATTCTGGACGTTCTTTGATCGTAGGTGAACTATAAATCCCAGCAACTACAACTCCCAAATGACAAAACCAACCCCCCCCCCCCCCCCCCCCCCCCCCCAACCCCACCAGTATTCAAATGTGGGTGTATTGGATATTTGTTCCCAATTTGGTGAAGTGAATGAAAATACATCCTGCTTATCTGGATTCCTAATAGTAGCAAAATTGCAATTGTGAAGTAGCAACGAAAATAATGTTATAGTTGGGGGTCACCACAACATGAGGAACTATATTAAAGGGTTGTTACATTAGGAAGGTTGAGAAACACTGATATAGTGTGTTCAGTCAACAAAAGTTGCAGTTCTGATAAACAAAGCAATGGTTGACCTTAAGAATTGGTTATAGGGTTAAGCCCTTCTTAACTCGGCCCCCTTCCTCTCTTTCCCGTCAGTGATCAATACCTTCCTTCTCGCTTTTCAGCCATTCCACTTTATTGCACAGTGTGCCATTCACACCCCACATGTGGGCAAAGGGACGATTTTAACTCCCCAATTGTGGTTGTCGTATTTTTTATTCCAGACCCATAAATTCTTCTTTTTCATCCCTTTGGATTATCAGCCGTCGGTCAGCCGGAGTTCCTTGAACCATCTGTCTCGCCTTTTGTTTCCTTTTCCTTTTCACAAAAGGGATTTTCTGCTCCATTTTCCTGTTTGGCACTCAGAATCGAGCCTGATGTGCAGTTGTGTCTTTTCCACCTCTTTAATGCACCACTTTTGGGGGGCTGAAAGGGTGGAAGAGGCTGTGGGCATCTAAGGAGGGTCAAGGTGACGGCAACAGGTATCAAAGAAGAAGGACAATCGCACTAGGCTTTGGCCTAAGACAAGTGGAAAAAAGCAAAAACACGAGTCTTCCTCTTTTCCCCCCTGAATTAGGAGAATGCAAACTATTTTTTCCACTTTGGACTCAATTCGTTTCAACTGGAGGAGGCTGGGGACAAAAGGGGAAAGTGGGAGGAAGGGAGAGAAACTGGGACATTTAAAAGCAGTGAGAAGAAAGGGGATTAATAGGTGGAGTTCTTGTCAAATCGGAACATTTAGAAGGTATCTCCATGAAAGGTAAATGGCACCAACTATCTCTGCTCTTTTGGAACAGGTTGAATTCCTTTCCTCTCTTCCCTCCTTCATTCTTCCTTCCCTCCTCTTCTCCCTTCCTCCATCATTCCCTTTTCCCTTCTTTTCTTCCTCTCTTTTCCTCCCTCTCTCCTTCTTTCCTTCTTCCTTCCCTTCCTCCTATTTTTCGTTCTTCCTGCCTTTCCTCTCCTCCCTCCATTATTCCCTCTTTCCTTCTTCCTTCCATTTCCTTCCCTTCCTTCTTCCTTCCTTCCTTCGTCTCCTCCTTCCCTCCCTCATTATCTTTTACTTCTTTTCTTCCTTCCTTTCCTCCCTCTTTCCCTCTCTCTTTGCTTCCACCTTCCTTCCCTCCCTCCCTGTTTTCTTCCTTTCTTTTCTCTCATCCCTCCCTCCATCGTTCCCTCTTTCCTTCCTTCTTCTTTCCTCCTCCTTTTCTCCTCTTTCCTTCCTTCCTCTCTCCTTCTTTCCTTCCTTTTCTTTGTTTCTCCTCCCTCCTCTCCTTCTTTCCCCTCCTTTCTTTCCCTTCTCTCTCCATCCCCTCCCTCTTTCCTCTTTTCTTCTTCCTTTCCTTCTACCCTTCCTTTCTGTCTTTCTTCCTTCCCTCCTCCCTCCCTCCCTTCCCTCTTTCCCCCTCCCTTCCTCCCTACACTTGTCACCCTCCCTCTCTTCTCCTATTTTCATCCTTTCTTTCTTCCTTCCCTCCCTTCCTTCCTTCCTCCTCCTTCCTTCCTTCCTTTTTTCCTTCCATCTCTCAAATACTATATTCTATTCTTGCAAATTGAGGTTATGCTCAGTATAGATTTAAGCTACTGTTGTTTCTCTCTTCTTCCCTCCTGAGTTAATCGATTGTGATTGAACCTTTGTGCTTTGAATTCAGTTTGCAGCAACTGAAGCAAACTGGAGAAGAAAGAAGGAGGAGGAGAGAGAAAATGGGACATTTAAATGATAGTTGAGAAACTGGGATAGCAGAGCCTGACAAAAAGTGCATCTAAACCAGGCAAACTTTGGCTCTCTAACAGCTTTTCCTAACCAGCTGTTAGGAATTGTGGGAGTTGAAGTCCAAAACACCCGGAGGGGCAAAGTTGGCCCATGCCTGATCTAAACTATAGAATGAATGCAGTTTGACTCCAGTTGAACTGTCATGGCTTGGTACTATTGAATCCTTGGAGCTATAGTTTCACCGGGCACCAGACCTCTTTGGCAGAGAAGACCTGGCAAAACTACAACTCCCAGGATTGCACAGCATTGAGCTGTGATAGTTTCAAGCAGTTGAGAAGATGGCAGAAGAGGGTCAAACACAAACACTGATGGATCTAGACCAAACTTGGCACGAATACTCAGTATGCCCAAATGTGAACACTGGTGAAGTTTTGGGGGAAATAGACCTTGACATTTGAGAGCTGTAGTTGCTGGGATTTATAGTTCACCTACAGTTGAGAAGACGGCAGCAGAGGATTGGGTCATCTCTATAGTGACCTCCTATTATCTGTCCTTATTTTGGGTATCTGGCGAAAATGGGATTGATTTATCCTCTTCAGCTGTCAATCATTGAGGAGTCTGTAGTTTGTTTGCTGTTCTCGCGCCTTTGATTGATTGCTGCTTTTATCTTGTGCGCCGCATTTTTATTTCCCGATTTTAAATGTTTATTGCCCCATTATTTTTATGTCTCTTTAAGAACTGCGCTGTGAGGAATGAGCTTCCTTTTGTTTGACTTCAATCTTTCTGATGGCAAATGGGAAGCGCGCTTTGCTTGGAGCAAATCTTCATGGCGTCGCAGCTTTCGCTCGCGATTGGACGTGTCGACTTACTTAACCAGGATTTTAGAGGCCGGAAACGAGAGTGTGTCTACACCAGTGTTTCTCAACCTGGGGGTCGGGACCCCTGAGGGGGTCGCGAGGGGGTGTCAGAGGGGTCGCCAAAGACCATCAGAAAACAGTATTTTCTGATGGTCATGGGGATTCCATGTGGGAAGTTTGAGCCAATTCTATCGTTGGTGGAGTTCAGAATGTTCTTTGATTGTAATGAACTATAAATCCCAGCAACTACAACTCCCAAATGTCAAGATCTATTTTCCCCAGACTCCACCAGTGTTCACATTTGGGCATATTGAGTATTCATGCCAAGTTTGGTCCAGATCCACCATTGCATGAGTCCACAGTGCTCTCTGGATATAGGTGAACTACAACTCCCAAACTCAAGGTCAATGCCCATCAAACCCTTCCAGTGTTTTCCATTGGTCATGGGAGCCACGTTTGGTTCAAATCCATCGCTGGTGGAGTTCAGAATGCTCTTTGATTATAAGTGAACTATGAATCCCAGCAACTACAACTCCCAAATTACAAAATCAATCAACCAGCGATGGATTTGAACCATACTTGGCTCCCATGACCAGTGGAAAATACTGGAAGGGTTTGATGGGCATGGACCTTGAGTTTGGGAGTTGTAGTTCACCTATATCCAGAGAACAATCCTCCCCCAACCCCACTAGCATTCACATTTGGGTACGAATGAAAATGCATCCTGCATATCAGATATTTACATTATGATTTATTACAGTAGTAAAATGACTGTTATGAAGTAGCAACAGAAACAATATTATGGTTGGGGGTCACCACAACATGAGGGTCTGTATTAAGGGGTCACGGCATTGGGAAGGTTGAGAACCACTGGTCTACACGCTAGAATTAATGCACTTTGGCACCACTCTGGCTCAGTACTATGGAATCCTGGGGCTTGCCGTGTGACAAGGCCATGAGCCTTTTCGGCCGATGCCTCGCCAAACTATAACTCCCAGGATTCCATACCATTTAGCCATGATGATTCAAGTGGTGTCAAACTGCATTAATTCCATAGTATAGATTTATTGGAGCCCCTAGTGGTGCAGTGGGTTAAAGCGCTGAGCTGCTGAACTTGCTAACCGAAAGGTCGCAAGTTCGAATCAGGGGAGCGGGGTGAGCTCCCGATGTCAGCCCCAGCTTCTGCCAACCTACATACAAATGTGAGTAGATCAATAGTTACTGTTCTGACGGGAAGGTAACGGCGCTCCATGCAGTCATGCCGGCCACATGACCTTGGAGGTGTCTACGGACAATGCGCGCTTCCCATTTGTCATCTGCTTCTCTGGCCCTGGAACTCAACAAAAAAGCTCCTGTTTTGTAGCAGATTTCCTATGAAGTGGTTGAGGTGGTATCCTTTCAAACTACAAGAAAGGAGATTCCACCTGAACATTAGGAAGAACTTCCTGAGTGGGAGAGCTGTTCAGCAGTGGAACTCACGTCCCCGGAGTGTGGTGGAGGCTCCTTCTTTGGAGGCTTTGAAACAGAGGCTGGATGGCCATCTGTCGTGGGTGCTTTGAATGCAATTTTCCTGCTTCTTGGCAGAATGGGGTTGGACTGGATGGCCCATGAGGTCTCTATCCAACCCTTGTGATACATAGTATAGATGCAACTTCAGTATTTAATCTCTTTGCAGGTTTGTTTGTATCGTAACTGGTTGTTTGCATCGGTTGCTTAAAAAGCTATTTCTCGAATGGGAAAATGAAGGAGGGTGGAAAGACAACTGTATCAATAAATGTGAAAATGAACATATAATGGAGACGTTTCACCCGAACGGTCAATTGAAGTCAAACGCGTGGCCATTAGATACATAAATGGATACGTTTTGCCCCTCCGATGAACAAGAAAAGGGCGCCGATTTCTTCCAAAAATTGCGATACGGCTTTTGTTTGCGGGGCACTAATTTCACCATAATTGCCTGCGAAGGCAACTCATCCTCCCCGTTCTCTTATGCTAGATAGACTTATCGATCTCTTGTTCTTTGGAGTACAAAATCTCCGCGCAATGCATAGGAAATCATTTCTCAAAGAAGAAGAAAAAAGACTTAAAACATTACAGGTTGGTAAGAAAGGATTTTTTTTTTGGTCTCTGGGCGCATCCACACTGTGGAATTAATGCAGTTTGGCACCACTTTGAGTGCTGTGACTCAGTGCTATGGGATCCTGGGAGCTGTAGTTTGACAAGGTCTTTTGCCTTCTCTAGGTGCATCTATACCAGAATGAATGCAGTTTGATACCCACTTGACTACTCTGTCTCAAAAGTCTAGAATCCTGGGAGTTGTAGTTTTACAAGGGTTTTTTTTGCTTTCTCTAGGTGCATTTACATTAGAATGAATGCAGATCAATAAACATTTAACTATCCTGGCTCAATGGACTGGAATCCTGGGAGTTGTAGTTTGACAAGGTGTTTTGCCTTCTCTGTTTGTTGTTGTTCATTCGTTCAGTTGTCTCCAACTCTTCGTGACCTCCTGGACCAGCCCACGCCAGAGCTCCCTGTTGGCCGTCACCACCCCCAGCTCCTTCAAGGTCAGTCCAGTCACTTCAAGGATGCCATCCATCCATCTTGCCCTTGGTCGGCCCCTCTTCCTTTTGCCTTCCACTTTCCCCAGCATAATTGTCTTCTCCAGGCTTTGCTGTCTCCTCATGATGTGGCCAAAGTACTTCAACTTTGTCTCTAGTATCCTTCCCTCCAGTGAGCAGCCGGGCTTTATTTCCTGGAGGATGGACTGGTTGGATCTTCTCGCAGTCCAAGGCACTCTCAGCACTTGCCTCCAACACCACAGCTCAAAAGCATCTCTCTTCCTTCGCTCCGCCTTCCCGAAGGTCCAGCTCTCACATCCGTAGGTGACTACAGGGAAGACCATGGCTTTGACTAGGCAATGGATCTTTGTTGCCAGTCTGATGTCTCTACTCTTTACTATTTTATCGAGACTGGACATTGCTCTCCTCCCAAGAAGGAAGCGTCTTCTGATTTCCTGGCCACAGTCTGCATCTGCAGTCATCTTTGCACCTAGAAATACAAAGTCTGTCACGGCCTCCACATTTTCTCCCTCTATTTTCCAGTTGTCAATCATTCTTGTTGCCATAATCTTGGTTTTTTTTATGTTTAGCTGCAACCCGGCTTTTGTGCTTTCTTCTTTCACCTTGATTAGAAGGCTCCTCAGCTCCTCCTTGCTTTCGGCCATCAGAGTGGTGTCATCTGCATATCTGAGGTTGTTAATGTTTCTTCCAGCCATTTTCACCCCAGCTTTGCATTCCTCAAGCCCCGCACATCCTCGCATGATGTGTTCTGCATACAAGTTAAAAAGGTTGGGTGAGAGGATGCAGCCTTGCCGTACGCCTTTCCCAATCTTGAACCCGTCTCCTGTTCCGTGGTCAGTTCTGACTGTTGCTACTTGGTCCTTGTACAGATTCCTCAGGAGAGAGGGAAGGGGGCTTGGGATGCCCATCCCACCAAGAACTTGCCACAATTTATTATGATCCACACAGTCAAAGGCTTTAGAATAGTCAATGAAGCAGAAATAGATGTTTTTCTGAAACTCCCTGCCTTTCTCCATTCTCCAGCATCCGGATATTGGGAATCTGGTCTCTCGTTCCTCTGCCTTTTCTCAACCCAGCTTGAACGTCTGGCAACTCTCGCTCCATCTATTGCTGGAGTCTTCCTTGCAGGATCTTGCTTTCTCTAGGTGCATCTATACCAGAATGAATGTAGTTTGATAACCACTTGACTACCCTGGCTCAATGGTCTACAATCCTGGGAGTTGTAGTTTTACAAGGTTATTTGTCTTCTCTAGGTGCATTTACATATGAATGCAGATTGATAAACATTTAACTATCCTGGCTCAATGGCCTGGAATCCTGGGAGATGTAGTTTGACAAGGTCTTTTGTCATCTCTAGGTGCATCTACACCAGAACGAATGCAGTTTGATACCCTCTTGACTTCCCTGGCTCAATGGTCTACAATCCTGGGAGTTGTAGTTTGCACATTGGTGCACAGAAGTCTCCAGACCTTGTCAAACTATAACTCCTTGCAGTTTGCACTCTGTGGCAAGGAAGGCTACCATTTGGTCATGCTGTAGCTTCCATAGTTTAAGTTTATGGCGTCCTGGGAGTTGTAGTTTGCACTTTGGGGCACAGAAATCTCCAGTCCTTGTCAAACCACAACTCCCAGGATTCCATCGCATTGAGCCATGGCAGTTAAAGCTGTACCAAACAGCATTGAATCTCCATTGCAGATGCAACCAGGTGTGGTAGGATTCCTTCTGTTCTAGGGCTGGAATTTAGGGGTTTTTGCCAGGAGGCAGAGACAAATCAGACTCATCAAAGAGTTCGTTGCCCTGGCGAGACAGAGAAGCACCCAATCCCTGATTTTTCCCAATAAAAGGTCTCACCAAGTTGAAGGAAGCACCACTGAGATGTTTTATTTGCGATTCAGCTGAAAAGGATGCAAAGCAGAAATCATTCGCCAAGCAGAGCATGTGGTTACAGAAATAAATGGCATTTTATAGAAAATACAAAGTTGTGGGTTTCAATTCTCCCCGCTCCCCGCCCTCCGCCTGGCTGAAAAGTGATTAGCTGATGCCCCAACAGCTGGGAAGGAGGCTCAGCCGCCCTCTGAGTGTGTGGGCCAATCAGAAGGCTCCTGCAACTTTGGCGCGTCGGCGAATCAGGAGGGAGGGAGGCGGGACAAGGGAATACAATGCATTCTTGAGTGGATTATGGAAACTCAGGAAATGTCCAAATGCCTGGCGAGTCCTAGAAAGGCCTGCAAGCCAGGCTAGTCTATTGTCCTGTGATGGGTGGCAATAAACATAATCCGGGTTTTCTTTAACAGCACAGACAGGGGAACAATGGGGGCAAACTTAGGTGGATGTCTTTAGTGAGAGGCTGAATGGGTGACATGTTGGGAGGGGGAAACTTTTCAAGGGTTTCCCCTTATCCCATGGGGATATGATTAAGAGTTTGCTAATTGGTGACTCCCTTGGTGGCCAAGTCCATCCGAAGCCAAAGAATATCACCTTTTGTCACTGTCCATGCAAGGGATGTCTATAGATGTCTATAGATTTGAATACAATATTCCTTCTTCTTGGCAGAATGGGGTTGGACTGGATGGCCCATGAGGTCTCTTCCAACTCTTTGATTCTATGATTCTATGATAAGAGTTCTTTGTGATGGCTAATCTCTGCCCCTCCAGGATCAGGGCAACTTCCTTACACATTTTTCCTCAAGGAGATGGGAAGGGGGCAAAAAGGGCCAGGGCAAGGTCAGATACACGAAGGGAAATATAGAAATACAGGAGAAAATATGAAAATATAGAAGTCATAACACAGAGAGTAAGCCCAACCACCCTCCCCCAGTGTCCATAAAGGGAAATATATCCATGAGGGGGAAGAGAGTCCCTTGTTTGTGAGACGGGGGACCATCAGGAGCCCAGGTATGCCTCAGGTGGAAAAAGTCAGATACTTTTGTGGCATGTTTTCAGTAATAAATTGGTTGCCTTCTGATATAAACATATGAAAATAGAGCATAAAGCCTTGATTAAATGATACACACCAAACTGACCAAGGCTTAACCCTTATTATCCAGCCTGGTGTCCTTGCCCTTAGCAAAACTATAAGTTACTATCTCTTATGGGGGGGGTGGGTGGGTCATGTTCGACTTCACTTCCTCTTAGCCTTCCTTGCAAGGTGGTTGTCGAGATTCCCGAGAAGCCTTTGCCTTGCCAAATACGCCTGGGCCCCGCCATTAGCCTCCTGTCACCGCCTTGTGTGGATTATTGCATGTATAAATACGGACTCATTAACATTCCTCCCTCCTGCTTGGAAGCTATTTTGGGTCTTTAGTTTTTTTTTAATTGGATTTCTGCCTGATTCTGACCTTCAACTACAAAGCAAAGAGCGGCAACAAGTACGAGTGGATTCATCCCTCCGCTTCTCACATCTGCCTTGTTCGGAAGACAAAGAGGGTGGCAGCGTTCCCAATCAGGACCTACTCTTTTTCAGGATTGGTTAGCATTTGATTTGGGGGCAAAACCCATTATGTGGGTACGCGGACTAGGTGTGTTCAGTGGGTTGAACGTTCTTAACAACGTTTGCGTGTTTTTCAGGTTTTCAATTGTATGCTGGACTGTTTTCAATGGTTAGCTAATTTGGATCTCTATTTAAAGGTAAAGGATGTCCCCTGACATTAAGTCCAGTCGTGTCCAACTTTGGAGGTTGGTGCTCATCTCCATTGTCCGTAGACACCTCCAAGGTCATGTGGCCAGCATGACTGCATGAAGCGCAGTTACCTTCCCACTGGAGCAGTACCTATTGATCTACTCACATTTGCATATTTTCGAACCAGTCGTGTCCGACTCTGGGGGTTGGTGCTCATCTCCGTTTCTAAGCCAAAGAGCCGGCGTTGTCCATAGACACCTCCAAGGTCATGTGGCCAGCATGACTGCATGAAGCGCGGTTACCTTCCCACTGGAGCAGTACCTATTAATCTACTCACATTTGCCTCTTTTTGAACTGCTAGGTTGGCAGAAGCTGGGGCTGACAGCGGGAGCTCATCCAGCTCCCCAGATTTCAACCTGCGCTCTTTTGGTCAACAAGCTCAGCAGCTCAGAGGTTTAACCTGCTGCATCACTAGGGGGCCTCTTTAAAATAGTAAGCCTATGTATATATGTGTGTGTGTGTGTGTGTATACACACACCCACGTGCATATATGTGTGAAGGTTTCCCCTGACATTAAGTCTAGTTGTGTCCAGTTCTAAGCCAATGAACCACCGTTGTCGGTAGACACCTCCAAGGTCATGTGGCCTGCATGACTGCATGGAGCTCTGTTACCTTCCCACCGGAGCGGTACCTATTGATCTACTCACATTTGCCTCTTTTCAAACTGCTAGGTTGGCAGAAGCTGGGGCTGACAGCGGGAGCTCACGCAGCTCCCCGGATTTGAGCCTGTGACCTTTTGGTCATCAAGTTCAGCAGCTCAGTGGTTTAATCTGCTGCACAACCAGGGGTCCTCTTTAAAATAGTAAGCCTACACACACACACACACACACACACACACATGCATATATGTATGAAGGTTTCCCTTGACATTAAGTCTAGTTGTATCCAATTCTGGGGGGTTGGTGCTTATCTCCGTTTCTAAGCCAACGAGCCAACGTTGTCCGTAGACACCTCCAAGGTCATGTGGCCTGCATGACTGCATGGAGCGACGTTACCTTCCCACTGGAGAAGTACCTACTCACATTTGCCTCTTTTTGAACTGCTAGGTTGACAGAAGCTGGGGCTGACAGCGGGAGCTCACGCAGCTCCCCGGATTCGAGCCTGTGACTTTTTGGTCAGCAAGGTCAGTAGCTCAGCGGTTTAACATGCTGCACCACTAGGGGGCTTCTTTAAAATAGTAAGCCTATGTATATGTATGTGTGTGTGTATGTATGTGTGTGTATATACACACACACGCACACACCCACGTGCATATATGTATGAAGGTTTCCCCTGACATTAAGTCTAGTTGTGTCCAATTCAGGGGGGTTGGTGCTCATCTCCATTTCTAAACTGAAGAGCCAGCATTGTCCGTAGACACCTCCAAGGTCATGTGGCCTGCATGACTGCATGGAGCGCCCTTACCTTCCCACCAGAGCAGTACCTATTAATCTACTCACATTTGCATGTTTTCGAACTGCTAGGTGGGCAGAAGCTGGGGCTGACAGCGGGAGCTCATCCAGCTGCACCACCAGGGGGGCTCTTTAAAATAGTAAGGACCTTTACCTTTATGTGCTAAGGAACATAAACTACAACTCCTAGGACTCCACAGCATTGAGCCATTGAGCCATGGCAGTTTGACCCTACTTCAACTAGCAAACTACAACTCCCGGTCACCCCAAACCACCCCTATGAGGTAGTCAAGTTTGGTCCTCTCTTCCAAATGATTTTCATGTTTTGCTCATTCCAGGCTGCTTTCCGTGTTATTTATGAGCGCCGCGCATTTCACGAAAATCTGGCGCTCCCATCTTATCTGTATATTTAATGATTTATGGACTCAGAGTGTTTCTAATCGCCTGATTATTTGTTCTGCGCCTTCAAATATGTCTGCGAGGGCTTCGTTTTCCCGAGCAGCCGGGTCAGAAATCTATGAAATCTATACTATAATTAGATGAAGCGTTGGTCTGTCTGCTGCTATGCTAAACAAGTCCACCCTCATGATCCTGGAGTCGCGCCACCCAATCATGTCTTCTCCGATGCATCCAACAGAGGCTCCCACCTACTCTGCCATATAACGCAGGATGAAACTGCATTAAGTGGACAGTGTAGACTCCTATGATGCATTTACATGCATTGAACTGCTTCATAGGAGTTTCTACTGGCCATATCATGCACTTCAATACTACATTATATGGCAGCGTTTCTCAACCTGGGGGTTGGGACCCCCGGGGGGAGGGTCACAAGGGGGTTTCAGAGGGGTCACCAAAGACCATCAGAAAACATACATTTCTGACTAGCCGTCCCCTGCCAGGCATTGCTGTGGCCCACATGGGCGTTCTATGTGGGAGGTTTGGCCCAATTCTATTGTTGGTGGGGTTCAGAATGCTCTTTGATTGTAGGTGAACTATAATTCCCAGCAACTACAACTCCCAAAGGTCAAGGTCTATTTCCCCCAAACCCCACCAGTGCTCACATTTGGGCATAATGAGTATTTGGGTTGATTTTGGTCCTGATCCATCAATGTTTGAGTGCACAGGGCTCTCTGGATGTAGGTGAACTACAACTCCCAAACTCAAGATCCATGCCCACCAAACCCTTCCAGTTTTTCTGTTGGTTATGGGAGTTCTGTGTGTGAAGTTTGGTTCAATTCCATCGTTGGTGGGGTTCAGAATTCTCTTTGATTGTAGGTGAACTATAAATCCCAGCAACTACAACTCCCAAAGGTCAAGGTCTATTTTCCCCAAACCCCACCAGTGTTCATGTTTGGGCATATTGAGTATTCAGGTTGATTTTGGTCCTGATCCATCAATGCTTGAGTGCACAGTGCTCTCTGGATGTAGGTGAACTACAGCTCCCAAACTCAAGGTCCACCAGTATTCAAATTTGAGTGTATTGGGTATTTGTGCCAAATGTGGTCCAGTGGTCCAAACTGCATTATTATATAGTTGTACAGATGAGGCTTTTGATGTGCCCAGAGTCGCCCAATGTTGTTTTGATGCTTAATGAGACATTTGAATCCAGATCTCCAGAATCACTCAAATATCTTGGGAGTCTGCGTTGCTGTGGGTTTTCCAGGCTGTCTGGCCATGTTCCAGAAGCATCCTTTCCTGACGTTTTGCCCACATCTATGGCAGGCATCCTCAGAGGTTGTGAGGACGTCACAACCCCTGAGGATGCGTGCCAGAGATGTGGGCGAAACGTCAGGAGAGAATGCTTCTGGAACATGCCCAGACAGCCTGGAAAACTCACAGCAACCCAGTGATTTTGGCCATGAGAGCCTTCGACAACATCTTGGGAGTCATTTGAATGCCGTTCGCTTTGCCTTCTTGAGTCGATTTGCCGTGACACCAATCCAATCCAAATGCAGTCCAATTCAATCTTCGGCATCCCAGACCAGGGATGGTCAATTTCCTCCTCAATCGAGAACTCAGTGGAGGGGAAGGTCCCAACCAAGCCATCCAAGGCAGATAATCATCTCCATGTCTCCATCCAGCTGCTGCCCACTCCGCAGGCCGGCCAAAGTTTTCCTTGGCGTCCTTTGTCCAGTTGGCGCTCACCACCGTTGGCTAATTGGGAGCAGCCTGGGCAAACCGAAGCCAGCAAAGGGGCCAAGAAAAACAGGCGGCTCCAATGGGAGTCCACCAGCATCTTCTTTGTGCCCGTCTTGGCTTATCCTTGATCCTGGTATGGTCAACGCTTGGCACGGGTTGTGCCGCAGAGAATGAATGCAGAGTGAATGTACTTCAACCCCATTTGGATTGCCTATGGCTCATTGCAATGGAGTCCTGGGAGTTGCAGTTGTACTAAGGAAGCATGTCCATCATCGCAGTTTGACACCACACACTTTCCTTGCGCTCCCGTCAGGATGTGTTGCACTCATCCAGAGGAGAGCGACTAAAATGATAAAAGGTCTGGAGAACAAGCCCTATGAGGAGCGGCTTAAGGAGCTGGGCATGTTTAGCCTGAAGAAGAGAAGGCTGAGAGGGGATATGATAGCCATGTATAAATATGTGAGAGGAAGCCACAGGGAGGAGGGAGCAAGCTTGTTTTCTGCTTCCTTGGAGACTAGGACGCAATGGAACAATGGCTTCAAACTACAAGAGAGGAGATTCCATCTGAACACGAGGAAGAACTTCCTGACTGTGAGAGGTGTTGAGCAGTGGAACTCTCTGCCCCGGAGTGTGGTGGAGGCTCCTTCTTTGGAAGCTTTTAAACAGGGGCTGGATGGCCATCTGTCAGGGGTGATTTGAATGCAACATTCCTGCTTCTTGGCAGAATGGGGTTGGACTGGATGGCCCATGAGGTCTCTTCCGACTCTTTGATTCTATGATTCATTGAGCCTGAACCTCAGCTATGTTCTTTTTCTCAGCCGTATTGTTTTGATGTTGTTTACAATTGTGATTTTATCTGATGTTTCTAATAGGTTGTTTTTCTAATTGTAATTTTTGGGCTTGTCCCTTGTAAGCCGCCCCAAGTCCCCTTGGGGAGATGGTTGGCGGGGTATAAAAATAAAGTTATTATTATTATTATTATTATTATTATTATTAGCCGTCCCCTGCCACGCGTTGCTGTGGCCCACATGGGGGTTCTGTGTGGGAGGTTTGGCCCAATTCTATCGTTGGTGGGGTTCAGAATGCTCTGTGATTGTAGGTGAACTATAAATCCCAGGAACTACAATTCCCAAATGTCAAGATTCTATTTTCCCCAAACTCCACCAGTATTGACATTGGGGCATATTGAGTATTTGTGCCAAGTTTGGTCCATAGCCATCACTGAGTGCACTGTGCTCTCTGTATGTAGGTGAACTACAACTCCAAAACTCAAGGTCAATGCCCACCAAACCCTTCTAGTATTTTCTGTTGGTCATGGAAGTTCTGTGTGCCATGTTTGGTTCAACTCCATCATTGGTGGGGTTCAGAATGCTCTTTGATTGTAGGTGAACTATAATTCCCAGCAACTACAACTCCCAAATGACAAAATCAATTTTTTTGAGCGAAGGACATACATTGTGTTGTTAGGTGTCTTGTGTCCAAATTTGGTGTCAATCAGTCCAGTGGTTTTTGAGTTCTGTCAATCTCACAAACGAACATTACATTTTTATTTATATAGATTAGAAACACAACAAGATGAATCCACAGCAGACACTCTGCTGGCTGTTGAATTGGATCACACGTTGGACACTTCCCAAGAGTCTAGGACTGTGTGATGTATCGGCGAATAATGTGTGTAGATCCCAGAAAGGTGGCCTTTTGCAGCTGGAAGATGGTCATTTTGTCAGCGCCGATTGGGTTTAAGTACAGGCCAAGGTCTTTAGGCATTGCACCCAGTGTGCCGATCACCACTGGGACCCCCTTGAGTGGCTTGTGCTAGAGTCTTTGCAGTTCGATCTTTAAATCCTCATTTCGTGTCAGCTTTTCCATTTCTTTCTCTTCGATCCTGCTGTCACCTGGGATTGCAACATCGACCATCCATACTTTGCTTTTTAACACAATCATGAGGTCAGGAGTGTTGTGCTCCAAAACTGTGTCAGTCTGAATCCGGAAGTCCCAGAGTAGTTTGACGTGTTCATTCTCTGTAACTATTTCCGGCTTGTGATCCCACCAGTTCTTTGTCGCAGGCGGATGGTGTTTGTAGCACAGGTTCCGGTTAATCATCTGAGCAACGGTGTTGTGCCTCTGCTTGTAGTCTGCCCGCGATCTTCTTGCAGCAGCTGAGGATGGGATCTATTGTTTCAGCCATTATTATTATTATTATTAATATTATTATTATTATAGTCTAACAATCTGCTATAACGAGAAAGCTTTCCTGGTGCCAAAGTGCATGAAAGTAGTGGCAAAGTGCATTCCTTCGACAGTGTAGATGCTCCCTAGGGTTCTATTTACTCCCTTGCTCAACGGCTGGGTTTCCAGCATCGTAGTCTGATGCTCAAGCCATTATAGCGCATGATTCCTTTCCCATTTTTTACTCTGGACGCCTCCCTCCCAGCTATGCAGATATACACACCCAGGTTCCTTTTATTTGCATTGAGTCCAGGGGAAGAGGAAAAAAAAAGAATAATAATGTTAACCTAATTGGAGGCTGCTAGAGGCGAGTGACATATGGACTAATTAAGACAAGCCTCAAGGAAAACCTTGCATATGGGCTGATCCTCTCAGAGCCTGCCGTTCCCTCCTGCTTCGCCTTCCATGGACGGCCTCCCTACATTGAAGGACAAACCTTGCATCTATACTGCAGAAGGAATGCAGATTGACACCCATTTAAATGCCATATTACAAAGTCAAGGGGTCCTGGGAGATGTAGTTTGACAAGGTCTTTAGTCCTGTCCGCCAAAGAGCAGTTTGACACCCATTTAAATGCCATATCCCAAAGTTATGGGGTCCTGGGAGACTGATGAGGCCTTTAGTCCTCCTCTGCCAAAGAGTACAAACTATAACTCCCAGGGGCTGCCGTTCCCTCGTGCTTCGCCTTCCATGGGCGGCCTCCCTAAATTGAAGGACAAACCTTGCATCTACACTGCAGAAGGAATGCAGATTGACACCTATTTAAATGCCATATTCCAAAGTTATGGGGTCCTGGGAGATGTAGTTTGACAAGGTCTTTAGCCCTGTCTGCCAAAGAGCAGTTTGACACCCATCTAAATGCCATATTTCAAAGTCATGGGGTCCTGGGAGATGTAGTTTGACAAGGTCTTTAGTCCTGTCCGCCAAAGAGTGCAAACTATAACTCCCAGGGCCTGCCATTCCCTAACGCTTCGCCTTCCATTGCCAGCCTCTCTAAATTGAAGGACAAAGGTTGCATCTACACTGCAGAACGAATGCAGTTTGACACCCATTTAAATGCCATATTCCAAAGTCATGGGGTCCTGGGAGATGTAGTTTGACAAGATCTTTAGTTCTGTCCACCAAAGAGTGCAAACTATAACTCCCAGAGCCTGCCATTCCTGGCCTCCCTAAATTGAAGGACAAAGGTTGCATCTACACTGCAGAACGAATACAGTTTGGTACCCATTTAAATACCATATTGCAAAGTCATGGGATCCTGAGAGATGTAGTTTGACAAGATCTTTAGTCCTGTCCACCAAACAGCAATTTGACACCTATTTAAATGCCATGTTCCAAAGTCATGGTGTTCTGGGAGATGTAGTTTGACAAACTACATCTGGGAGATGTAGTTTGACAGATGTAGTTTGGTATTCTGGGAGATGTAGTTTTGCCAAAGAGTGCAAACTATAACTCCCAGGGCCTGCTGTTGAAGGACAAAGGTTGCATCTACACTGCAGAAGGAATGCAGTTTCACACCCATTTAAATGCCATATTGCAAAGTCATGGGGTCCTGGGAGATGTAATTTGACAAGGTCTTTAGCCCTCCTCCACCAAAGTGTGCAAACTATAACTCCTAGGGCCTGCCATTCCTGGCCTCCCTAAATTGAAGGACAAAGGTTGCATCTACACTGCAAAACAAATGCAGTTTGACACTCATTTGAATGCCATATTCCAAAGTCATGGGGTCCTAGGAGATGTAGTTTAACAAGGTCTTTAACCCTCCTCCACCAAAGAGTGCAAACTATAACTCCCAGGGCCTGCCATTCCTGGACTCCCTAAATTGAAGGTCAAAGGTTGCATCTACACTGCAGAAGGAATGCAGTTTCACACCCATTTAAATGCCATATTGCAAAGTCATGGGGTCCTGGGAGATGTAGTTTGACAAGGTCATTGGTCCTCCTTCGCAAACTATAACTCCCAGGATGCCATAGCACTTAAAGTGGTATCAAATCGCATTCGTTCTACTATGTAGATGCATCCCGAAATGCATCCATTTTCGCCATCGTATGTGGGATGGAGAGACACCGAATCTTCCCTTCCTCCGTCTGGGAGCCTTTAATGGGATTAATCGGCCCCGCAATCAATTAATTCATTAATCACAGATTAAAAAGATGCAGCTTTCCAGCAGGATTTCAGGCGCCGGAGCTGGCTATCAACAATTAATCCCAGTATCGTTCCAGACGATCGGCCCAGTAATAAACTATTGGTCTGTGCTAATGAAGAATATTACATTGGTTCCACAGCCTAGGGCTGGTGTCGTCTCTGGACCCCCAATTTATATATATATATATATATATATATATACACACACACACACACACACACACACACACACTTCAGTAGCTGAACTTCCCTGGATCAAGGGGTGCATCTACACTGTATAATGAATGCAGTTTGACCCCAATCTCACTACCATGCCTCAGTGCTATGGAGTAATGGGATTTGCAGTTTGGTAAGGTACCAGCACTCTGACAGACAAAGCACACAATCTTGGGAAACTACAACTCCCAGGATTCCATATCCTTGAGCCCCGTTAGTGTTTCTGAATTGCATTCATTCTGCACCCTTAGTGAAACTACAATTCCCAGGATTCCATATCTTTGAGCTATGTGAATTCAAGCGGTGCCAAACTGCATCCATTCTACAGTATAGATGCACCCTTAGTGAAACTACAACTCCCTAGATTCCATAGCATTGAGCTATGAGAGTTCAAGTGGTTCCAAACTGTACCTTTAGTGAAACTACAACTCCCATCATTTTGTAGCATTCAGCCATGGCAGTTTGGGTGGTCTCAAACTGCATTCATCCTATAGGAGCTGTACCCTTGGTGAAACTACAACTCCCATAATTTCGTAGCATTCAGGCATGGCAGTTCGGGTGGTCTCAAACTCCATTCACCCTACAGTAGATGTATCCTTCATGAAACTGCAACTCCTATAATTCCGTTGCATTCAGCCATGACAGTTTGGATGTGTGGTCCCAAACTGCATTCACCCTACAGTAGATGTGCCCTTAGTCAAACGACAACTCCCATGATTCCATAGCCTTGAGCCATGGCAGTTCAAGTGGTACCAAATTGCATTCATCCTACAGTAGATGCACCCCTATTGAAACTACAACTCCCATAATTTTGTAGCATTCAGTCATGGTGGTTCGGGTGGTCTCAAACTGCATTCACCCTACACTAGATGTACCCTTAGTGAAACTACAACTCCCATGATTCTGTAGCATTCAGCCATAGCATTCACCCTACAGTAGATGTACCTTTAGTGAAACTACAACTCCCACGATTCCATAGCATTCAGCCATAGCATTCATCCTACAGTAGATGCACCCCTAGTAAAACTACAACTCCCATAGTTTTGTAGCATTCAGCCATGGCGATTCGGGTGGTCTCAAACTGCATTCACCCTACAGTAGATGTACCCTTAGTGAAACTACAACTCCCATGATTCTGTAGCATTCAGCCATGGCATTCACCCTACAGTAGATGTACCCTTAGTGAAACTACAACTCCCATGATTCCATAGCCTTGAGCCATGACAGTTCAAGTGGTACCAAACTGCATTCATCCTACAGTAGATGCACCCCTAGTGAAACTACAACTCCCATAATTCCGTAGCCTTGAGCCATGGCGGTTCGGATGGTCTCAAACCGCATTCACCCTACAGTAGATGTACCCTTAGTGAAACTACAACTCCCATGATTCCATAGCCTTGAGCCATGACAGTTCAAGTGGTACTAAATTGCAGCCTTAGTGAAACTACAATTCCTAAGATTCCATAGTATTGAGCCATGGCAATTAAAGTGGTCTTCAACTGCATTCACCCTATAGTAGATGTGCCCTTAGTGAAACTACAACTCCCATGATTCCGTATCATTCATTGGTCTCAAACCGCATTCATCCTACAGTATAGATGCACCCTAAATTCAAGAAGGGAATATACGAGCTTTAAATTTTTT
>NW_026847771.1:4181406-4230995 GCF_025583915.1 Anolis sagrei ordinatus | reverse complement strand
CCTTCCTTCCTTCCTTCCTTCCTTCCTTCCTTCCTTCCTTCCTTCCCTCTGTCTCTCCTTCCGCCCTTCCTACCTTTCTCTCCTCTCATCCCTACCTTCTTTTCCTCCTCCCCTCCTTCTCTCCTTCATCCTTTCCCTCCCTCCTTCCCTTTCTTCTCTCCATCCTTCTCTCCCTTCCTTCCTCCTTCCTTCTATATCTCCTTCCTCCCTTCCTTCTGTGGAAATACCTGGCACTGGGGGCTGGCTCTTCTGCAGGAGAGGCATTAGCAGGCAACTCATATTCTCTGCAAGGAGGAAAGATTTTTTTTCCTGGCAGCTGGCGGCAATGTTTGTCGACAACCAATCTTGCTTTTATTGGGCCCTGATTTTGAGTCAAAGCATGCTGTGCCGAACATCACACGGCTATGAGTGACTCTACATTGCAGAATTAATCCAGTTTGACAGCAGTTCAAATGCCTTGGCTCGGTGCAATGGAATCCTGGGAATTGTAGTTTAGTGAGGCACCAGCACCCTTTGGCAGAGAAGGCTCAGGACCTTGCAGAACTACATTTCCTGGGATTCCATAACGTTGAGCCATGGCAGTTCAAGGGCTGTCAAACTGCATTAATCCTACAATGTAGATGCACCCACTACTCAAAAGGATTCAAGGTGTTCAAGGCTTAATACTAGAATTATTCTCAAGGGGTCGGGAAAGGCCTGAGAGGCAAAAACAATGCACGGCGCAAACTTGATCCAATCCACAAAGCAGCTTTTTATTGAGAAATTATAAAAACAGTTCAAGGAATGCATCTTGACAGCTGTCGACGGCTGTAAGGGGGGGAGGAAAAACAACAACCGCTGCACACCCTTGGAATGGTAAATGATGGGCCAAATTACATTTGAAATGTGACATGTTGAAGTTGGAGTCCCCTGCTAAGCAGGGTTGGCCCTGGTTCATTTTTGGATGGGAGACTGCCAATGAATACCAGGTTGCCACAAAGAGACAGTGTGTTGTTGTAGTTTTTTTCGGGCTATATGGCCATGCTCTAGAGGCATTTTCTCCTGACGTTTCGCCTGCATCTATGGCAAGCATCCTCAGAGGTAGTGAGGTCTGTTGGAACTAGGAAAAAGGGTTTATATATCTGTGGAATGACCAGGGTGGGACAAAGGACTCTTGTCTGTTGGAGCTAGGTGTGAATGTTTCAACTGACCACCTTGATTAGCATTTGATTGCCTGGCAATGCCTAGAGCAATCTTTTGTTGAGAGGTGATTAGATGTCAGCCATAGCAGAGCACCTGAGGAACCAACCTGGACACAACATATTATTTGAGAACACAGAAATGCTGGACCACTCTCACAACCACCATGTCAGACTACGCAGAGAAGCCATTGAAATCCACAAGAAGCATGTGGACAATTTCAAGAGAAAGGAGAAAACCATGAAAACGAACAAAATTTGGCTACCAGTATTAAAAAAAACTCTAAAATTACAACAGCACAACAACAGAGAGGAAACAAACAAGGACATCTAGTCACCTCTCAACAAAAGATTGCTCCAGGCACTGCAAGGCAATCAAATGCTAATCAAGGTAGTCAGTTGAAACATTCACACCTAGCTCCAGCAGACAAGAGTTCTTTGTTCCACCCTGGTCATTCCACAGATATATAAACCCTTTTTCCTTGTTCCAACAGACCTCATTACCTCTGAGGATGCTTGCCGTAGATGCAGGCGAAACGTCAGGAGAGAATGCCTCTAGAACATGGCCATATAGCCCAAAAAAACCTACAACAACCCAGTGATTCCGGCCATGAAAGCCTTCGACAATACAATAGCCAATGTGTTGGAGAGGTTTGGATACTGGACTATGATTCTAGAGACTACATCATATGGCAGGGTGGACGAGACCTCTGACAGTGCATACACCTGAGAAGTAGAGAATACACACACATACACATACACATAGAGAGGGAAAGAGCTTATATATATATATACACACAGGCACACATATATATGAATTGCATCTGAAAAGTGAATATAGATATTGATATTTAGATATACATGCACACATATATTACAAACACATGTATATATAGATGCATTAAACCTGAAAAAGGGGCTATATCTATATCTTACACACACACACAGAGTATCTGAAAAATTGATATATCTATATCTTATACAGACACACACATATATATATTACATCTGAAAAGGGTATTATATATATGTGTGTGTGGTATGCACACACATATCATACACACATATACTGAAAAGTGGGGATATCTCCTTATATATCTAGAGACATGTATATGTATGCATGTGTGTAATAAGGGAAAATGAATGTATCTATAGCTTACACACATGTATACGTATATGTATTATGCCTGAAAAGTGGATATATCTCTTTAACTCCTCTATCTGTCTGTCGGTCTGTCTATTTATATATCTATTATCTTGCACACTTACACATGCACATCCACATAGCACCTGAAAAATGGATATATCTATAGTTTGTACATGCACACACAGGCATATGTATTGCACCTGAAAAGCTGACATATCTATGGCTTTTATATGTGCACACACACATATGTATTTCACCTGAAAAACTGATATGTCGATAGCTTGTACATGCACACACACATATGTATTGTACCTGAAAAATGGATATATCTATAGTTTGTACATGCACACACACACACATATGTATTGTACCTGAAAAATGGATATATCTATAGTTTGTACATGCACACACACATATATATGTATTGCACCTGAAAAACAGATATATATATAGCTTGTACACGTGCACACACATATATGTATTACACCTGAAAAAATGGATTAAAATATCTATAGTTTCTACACACACACACACACATGTATTGCACCTAAAAAAACGATATATCTATAGCTTGTACATGCACATGCACACATATGTATTGCACCTGAAAAACTGATACATATATATCGAGTCTATATGCATGCACACATATATGTATTGCACCTGAAAAATGGATATATCTATAGCTTGTACACGCACACAAACATATATGTATTGCACCTGAAAAATGAATATATCTGTAGCTTCTACATGCACATATATTGCACCTGAAAAAATGGATACCTATATCTATAGCTTCTATATGCACACACATATATGTATTGCACCTGAAAAATTGATATATTTATAGCTTGTACACTATATATCTATAGCTTGTATACGCACACAAACATATATGTATTGCACCTGAAAAATGAATATATCTATAGCTTCTGTATGCACACACACATATATATATTGCACCTGAAAAAATGTATATATCTATAGCTTGTACACGCACATGCACACACATATGTATTGCACCTGAAAAATGGATATATCTATAGCTTGTACATGCACATGCACACACATATGTATTGCACCTGAAAAATGGATATATCTATAGCTTGTACATGCACCTGAAAAATGTATATATATATAGCTTGTACATGCATACACACACATATGTATTGCACCTGAAAAATGGATATATCTATAGCTGTTACATGCACGCGCACACATATGTATTGCACCTGAAAATGCATATATCTATAGCTTCTATATGCGCACACACATATATGTATTGCACCTGAAAAATGGATATCTCGCTCTCCAGCTTCCTAAATAGCTCTTGCACCTAATAGATAGCTTTGGCACCTTTTGTATGTCTCTGCTGCTCGCACACGTTAACATAGATTTTGCGTGAGCCTCAGAGGGCCTGGGGCCCTGATCCAAGCGCAGCCCACATGGCGCGGCATGTGAAGACAGCTCAGCCTCCGGGGAAAGCCAAACGGCGTCCGTTGGGGGAAGAGCTTCAAAGGCTTTGCAAAACAGGGCAAAGGGAGGGAGAGCTCCCTTTTTGGTGCTTGGCGGGTGGATGTATAGAGCAATATCTATCTATTTATCTATCTATCTATCATATAGGAAAACAGGCCAAGAATAAGAATGAAGATGCAAGCAGGGCGTTGGTGGAGAAAAGGAGAAGGAGAGCTTGGAGAAGGAGAGAAGACATTGGGATGGGACACTTAGAGGTCATCTAGTCTGACCCACTTCTGTATTCTAACTATAGAATTGACTCCATAACAAAGGTCCTTGAACTGCCACAGCTCCATGTATTTGAATCCCGGGAGCTGTAGTTTTGCATGGTCTTGAAGGCAAACTACAACTCCCTAGATACCACTGCACCATTGAAGGTCAAGCACATTAATTAATTCCACAGTTAGTTCTGTGTTTGTAATACAGTACATTATAAATGAACCCTATTGCCTTCCCAGAGTGGGTTAGACTAGATTTATTTGTCGTATCAGGGCAACCAGTCAATAATATTATATTTCTAACAGAACAAAGCAAACAAACAGACAAAATACAAAATTTGTGAGTTTGGTAGTTGATTAAATGTCCTTTGACCAGTATATGGCCACTTGGAGTGCTTCTGGTGTTGCCGCAAGAAGGTCCTCCATTGTGCATGTGGCAGGGCTCAGGTTGCATTGCAGCAGGTGGTCTGTGGTTTCTGCACACTCGCATGTTGTGGATTCCACTTTGTAGCCCCATTTCTTGAGGTTGGTTCTGCATCTCGTTGTGCCAGAGCACAGTCTGTTTAGCACCTTCCAAGTTGCCCAGTTTTCTATGTGCCCAGGGAGGAGTCTCTCATTTGTATCAGCCATTGGTTGAGGTTCTGGGTTTGAGCCTGCCACTTTTGGACTCTCGCTTGCTGAGGTGTTCCAGCGAGTGTCTCTGTAGATCTTAGAAAACTATTTCTAGATTTAAGTCATTGACGTGCTGGCTGATACCCAAACAGGGGATGAACTGGAGATGTCTCTGCCTTGGTCCTTTCACTATTGGCTGCTACTTCCCGGCGGATGTCAGGTGGTGCAATACTGGCTAAGCAGTGTAATTTCTCCAGTGGTGTAGGGCGCAGACACCCCGTGATAATGAGGCATGTCTCATTAAGAGCCACATCCACTGTTTTAGTGTGGTGAGATGTGTTCCACACTGGGCATGCGTACTCAGCAGCAGAGTAGCATAGCGCAAGGGCAGTGTCTTCACTGTGTCTGGTTGTGATCCCCAGGTTGTGCCAGTCAGCTTTCGTATGATATTGTTTCTAGCATCCACCTTTTGCTTGATGTTCAGGCAGTGCTTCTTGTAGGTCAGAGCACGGTCCAGACTGACTCCCAGGTATTTGGGTGTGCTGCAATGCTCCAGTGGGATTCCTTCCTTCCCAGGTGATCCTCAGAGCTTGGGATGCTTCTCTGTTCTTGAGATGAAAGGCACATGTCTGTGTTTTAGATGGGTTAGGGATCAGCTGGTTAGACTAGATGACCTCTGAGTGTCCCATCTCTATCTCTTCGTCTCCAAGTACAGGAAAGAGGCTTTCCCTTTTCGGTGGCAATTTCCTCCTCTCCTCTCTTTCGGTCCCGCCCAACCGGTTGCCTTTAATCCTCTTTAATCCCTCTAACTCCCGTAATGAGATCCATTTTTTTCGGAGGATGGGAGGAATATTTTCAATGCTTCCTCGCCACCGGCCTCCCACTGAGATAATTCCAACGCTTCTCTTGGCGCGTCGGTTGCTGAGCGAAGTGGGACCCACGTTGGGAAAAATATGATATGGCAGGATTCCCTCTTACGGACTACATATCCCAGAATCCCCAAGAGGAGGCAAGGAAATTGATAGTTTGATCTGCAGGACTTGGCCCACCTTGCAAGGTCCTAAGCTGGCTTCAAAGCAGAACATGATGCGTAGCCTCCTCTTTGAATGCTCACCCTATAGGAACACAGCTCCATATTTTGCCTTTTTGGATTGCGACTCCCAGTGTCCACAAGGGGTGAGGGATTATGGGAACTGCAATCCATAATGAGAACTTTTCTGATCTCTTTTGATATCAGGGATCCGTAGTGTTTTATTGATTCAAGCTGTAAGCAGGGATGCAATACCTTTGGATGTCTTCTCAAAAATGCTGGACAGCTCCCTGCTGGAGAATTCCTTAATTTTGATTGAATGGAGTAGTCGTGGGTTGGACTCTATGTTCCATGAGGCAACTTCCCCAATCCAACATTGTATGCCTTTAGGTGCATTAAGCATGAGGCATCTTCCCACTCTAGCATTCTAGGACTCCCATGTGCAATCTCCATTGACCAAAGGGTTGGACACTATGTTCCATGAGGCACCTTCCCACTCTAGCATTCTAGGACTCCCATGTGCAATCTCCATTGACCAAAGGGTTGGACTCTATGTCCCATGAGGAACCTTCTCACTCCAGGATTCTAGGACTCCCATGTACAATCTCCATTGACCAAAGGGTTGGACTCTGTGTCCCATGAGGCACCTTCCCACTGTAGCATTCTAGAACTGTGCACTTCACCACTGAGCAAAGAGTTGGACTCTATATCACATGAGGCATCTTCCCACTCCAGTATTGTAGAACTCCATGTGCAGTCTCCATTGGATTCTGTGCCCCATGAGGCACCTTCCCAATGTAGGATTCTAGGACTCCAATATCAGTCGTCAATGGACTCTATGTCCCATGAGGAACCTTCCCACTCCAGGGTTCTAGGACTCCTGTGAGCAATCTCCATTGAACTCTATGCTTCATGAAGCAACTTCCCACTATAGCATTCTAGAACTGTGCACTTTACCATTGGACAATGGGTTGGACTCTATATCCTATGATGCATCATCTCACTCCAGGATTCTAGGACTCCATGTGCAGTCTCCATTGGACTCCATGTCCCATGAGGCACATTTGCACTCCAGGATTCTAGAACTCCATGTGCAGTCTCCATTGGATTCTATGCCCCATGAGGCACCATCCCACTCTAGCATTCTAGGACTCCAAGTGCAATCTCCATTGACCAAAGGGTTGGACTCAATGTTCCATGAGGCACCTTCCCACTCTAGCATTCTAAGACTCCCATGTACATTCCATTGGACTCTATGTTCCATGAGGCACCTTCCCACTCTAGCATTCTAGGATTCCATGCGCAATCTCCATTGATCAAAGGGTTGGACTCTATGTTCCATGAGACACTTTCCCAGTTTAGGATTCTAGGGCTCCATGTGAAATCTCCATTGGACTCTATGTCCCATGAGGCACCTTCCCACTTCAAGATTGTAGGACTCCATGTGCAATCTCCATTGACCAAAGGGTTGGACTCTATGTCCCATAAGGCACCTTTGCAATCTGGGACACTAGGAGTCCAAATGCGATCTTCATTGGATTCTATGTCCCATGAGGCACCTTCCCACTTCAGGATTCTAGAACTCCATGTGCAATCCTCATTGAGCAAAGGGTTGGACTATATATCCCATGGGGCTCCAAATCTAGGGCTTTATGACTCCATCATCATCAGAGCCACAGCAGTTCAACATTGCTTTAATTGACTCAAGTTATGGCATCGTGGGATCTGTATTTTTGTGAGCCGTGTACAGCCTTCTCTGCCAAAGAGTTCTGGTGCTTTGCCAGACTACATATCCCATGATTCATGGCAGTTGGCTCCATGGCAGATAAAATGATGCCAGCCTGCTCTTGGCACCGGTTCCTCTTCCCGTGCCTACTTTTGACTCACGAGGGACTCTCTTTCAGCCTGTTTTTTGATGATTCTGACCTTTTTTCCCCGGCCGCTCTCTAATATCCCTTCTCAATAACCGAACTTGTTTGCCGTGTTTACATGCCCGTTCGCCCCATGGATTTTTCCATTTGTGACAAGCCGTTCCGATATCGACAAGTTGGCTTCGGAGTCTGTTCCTAATGATTGCCAACACGGAGGTTGCCTTTTTCGCCGCACTAGGCGCGTTCGGGGCTGACATTTTCCCATTGAGTTTGGCCATCCACCTTCCCTTCCTTTATTCGATCCTATCAGCATATAGATAACGAGTGCATCTACACTGCAGAATTAATGCGGTTTGACTCTCTTTGAACTACAGTGGCTCAATGCTATGAGATCCTGGGAGTTGTAGTTTAGAGAGGCACCAGTAATCTTGGACAGAGGAGACTTGAGTGAAACTATAACTCCCATGAGTTGTAGGTTTTTTCGGGCTATATGGCCATGTTCTAGAAGCATTCTCTCCTGACGTTTTGCCTGCATCTATGGATGGCCATGTTCTAGAGGCATTCTCTCCTGACGTTTCACTGCATCTATGGCAAGCATCCTCAGAGGTAGTGAGGTCTGTTGGAACTAGGAAATGGTTTCTGTGGAATAATGTCCAGGGTGGGACAAAGGACTCTTGTCTGCTGGAGCGAGGCACTGTCAGGCCATTATATGCTAATCAAGGTGGTCAGTTGAAACATTCACAACTAGCTCCAACAGACAAGAGTCCTTTGTCCCACCCTGGTCATTCCACAGATATATAAACCCTTTTTCCTAGTTCCAACAGACCTCACTCCCTCTGAGGATGCTTGCCATAGATGCAGGCGAAACGTCAGGAGAGAATGCCTCTAGAACATGGCCATATAGCCCGAAAAAAACCTACAACAACGCAGTAATTCCGGCCATGAAAGCCTTCGACAATACATTATAATTCCCATGTTTCCATAGCATTCTGCCATGGCAGCCAAAGCCATATCAAACTGCATTAACTCTACAGTGTAGATGCACTCAACCAGAACATTGTTTTTGTTGCTGGAATTGTGCTACTGTTATGAATCGTCATGTAAACATCTGAAATGCAGGATGTGTTTTCATTCACTGGACCAAATTTTGAACAAATACCCAGTATTACCAAATTTGAATACTGGTGGGGTTGGCAGGGGATTGATTTTGTCAGTTTGGGAGTTGTAGTTGCTGGGATTTGTAGTTCACCTACCATCAAAGAGCATTCTGAACTCCACCAATGATGGAATTGAACCAAACTTTGGACATGGAACTCCCATGACTAACAGAAAATACTGGAAGAGTTTGGTGGGCATTGACCTTCAGTTTGGGAGTTGTAGTTCACCTACATCCAGGGAGCACTGTGGACACAAACAATGATAGATCTGGACCAAACTTGGCACAAATACTCAATATGCCCAAATGTGAACACTGGTGGAGTTTGGGGAATATAGACCTTGACATTTGGGAGTTGTAGTTGCTGGGATTTATAGTTCGCCTACAATCAAAGAACATTCTGAACTCCACCAACAATGGAATTGAACCAAACCTTGCACATGGAACTCCCATGACTAACGGAAAATACTGGAAGGGTTTGGTGAGCATTGACCTTGAGTTTGGGAGTTGTAGTTCACCTAAATCCAGAGAGCACCGTGAACTCAAACAATGATGGACCCAAACAATGACAGACAGAACAGAAGGAGGTGCCATGGAAGGTTGGGCTCAAGTCCAGGGGGTGCTGTTGCTCTTTCCTCTATGACGAAGACAGAAAAGTACTGGAACGGTTTGATGGGCTTTGATCTTGAGTTTGGAAGTTGTAGTTCACCTACATCCAGAGAGCACCATGGACTCAAACAATGATGGATCTGGACCAAAGTTGGCATGAATTCTCAATATGCCCAAATGTGAACACTGGTGGAGTTTGGGGAAAATAGACCTTGACATTTGGGAGTTGAGGTTGCTGGGATTTATAGTTCACCTACAATCAAAGAGCATTCTGAACTCCACCAATGATGGAATTGGGCCAAAGGAAGAGAAGGACATGCGGAGAGATCTTCCCTGCCAAAGGGGTGACGAAGACCATCAGAAATATACGTTATCTGATGGTCTTTGGCGACCCCTCTGAAACCCCCTCGTGACCCATCCAAGGGTCCCGATCCCCAGGTTGCGAAATACTGGCATGATCTAAAGCAAAACTGGGGGCACCTGCTCCCCAAAGGTGAATTCTGTCCCTCCCCGAATTAAAATCTCCTTCAATCAATGGAGAAATGCTGATGCAAACCCTGTCCTCTTTCCGTATTTTAACTTGCCTGGTTGATCTATCAAAGGCTCTAATAAGCGAATGTCAGAAAAGCCTGCGTCGAACAATAGCCCGCTTTGGGGGCATAAATATTTGACTATTCCATCCTTGCAAGTGGGGAATGAATAATTTCCGCAATTTCCTCCCGCTGCAGAGAAGAAAACCATGTCTGCGCCCGATTCCCCAAGAGTTTTGGCAAACGATTCGGCTCAGAAAGACTTGTGGGTTTTGGGTTTGTTTTGCATAAGAGTCGTAATGTGCAGAGAGTCAAGGGGTCTGGTTTTTGGTTGCAAGATGGTTGGCTTTTGGGAAAACTTGCTTTCCATTTTTTTTAGACTCCTGTAATGTTATTTCACCTAGCATTCAACGAATGGTCCATCTAACCCAGTGTTTCTCAACCTGGGGGTCGGGACCCCTGAGGGGTCATGAAGGGGGAGGTCAGAGGGACCCTTTTGGCAGAAAAGGTTGAAGATCTCTCCGCCTGTCCTTCTCTTCTTTTTTGGTGTTGGTGAACTATAACTCCCAGAATTCAAAAACAGCCCTCCCTCAACCCCACCAGTACTCAGTGTTGGCCATGTAGGTAGTGTGCCAAGTTTAGTGTAGATCCATTGTAGGCTGGGTTCTTTGATCATAGGTGAACTATAAATCCCAGCAACTACAAGGAGAGAAGGAAAGAAAGAGGAGAGAAGGAAAATAAGGAAGGAAGGAGAAAGGAAGAAGGAGGAGAAAGAAGAGAAGAAGGAAGGAAAGAGAAGGATGGAAGGAAGGAAGGAGAAAGGAAGGAGACAAGGGAGGAAAAAAGAAAGGAAGTAAACAGAAGGAGAGAAGGAAAGGGAGGAAAAGAAGGAAGGAGGAAGAGAAGGAAAAAAGAGAAGAGGAGGAAAAGAAGGAAGAGGAAGAGGAAGAAGAGGAAAGGAAGAAAAGGAAGAAAGGGAGGAAGGAAGGAGAGAGAGGAAAGAAGAAGGAAGAAAAGGAAGGAGGAAAGAAGGAAGGAAAGAAGGAAAAGAGGAAGGAAGGAAGGAGGAGAGAAGGAAGGAAAAAGGAAGGGAGAGAAGGAAGGAAGGAAAGGAAGGAAGGAAGGAAAGAACAAGAAAGGAAGGAGGAAGGAAGGAGAGAAGAAGGAAGGAGGAAAGAGAGAGAAGGAAGAGAGAAGGAGAAGAAGAAGGGAGGAAGAAAAGAAGAAGGAAGGAAAAGAAAGAGAAAAGGAAGGAAGGAGAAGAGAAGGATAGAAGGAAGGAAAGAGAAAAGGAAGGAGAGAAGGAAGGAAGGATACAAGAAAGGAAGGAAGAGTACAGAAAACACCTCTTGATTCCATTGCAAGGAGGCATTGCAATTAGAGTGGCGTCAAACGGCATCCATTCTGCCCCCTTTTGCCTTGCCCAAATAGGAATGAGTGTAAGGAAGAGACAGATAAAAGAGAACCCATGCTTCCCTTGATGATCTTGAAAGTGTAATTTGGAAGGGAAAAGTCTGGAGGAAGCCGAGAGAAGCGGAGATGTCATTGTACTTAGTTGAAAAGGGCCTGTGATGGAGGAAGAAAGCTGGGGAGAGCAGTGGCGGTGCCTACGACAGTCTCTCTCGCCGGAGGAAATGCAAAGGTGATGTTCCCGGCAGCGGTGGCAACTTGTCTGAAGCGAGGCGAGGAGGAAGAGCGTGGAGGTGTCACCAATTACAGGGGAGCCGAGCGGATGGCGGATGGCGTTGTCGCTCCCGGATGGCTTGGCAGGCAGCAGTGCCGGATAAACAAGGCTGGAGAGGCCGCTCAGCCATGGAGAGGCACAGCAGGGAGGTATGGGCAGAATGCACAATCCCTCTATGGAGGGTGGGAGGCATCAGGCTGCAGGAAGGGAGCCAAACGGAGCAGGTTGGCACGGATTGCCTTTGTGTCACAGGTAGCGCCCGGAGATGATTTCTAGACACACCAAGGGTGCATCTACACATTGTCGAATAATGCAACTTGATATCACTTGAACGGCCACAGCTCAATGTGATTGTATCCTGGGAGTTATAGCTTTGGAAAGCCTTTGGCCTCCTCTGCCGAATGGAGCTGGTGCCTCGCCAACCAACCACTCCCAGGGTCTCAGAGTATTGTGCCATGGCAGTTAAAGTGGTATCAAAGTGCATCACGTTCTTCAACTTAGATGCACCCAGGTCACCTTGTATAGCTTCTTTCTCTGGAGCATTTTCAGCAGAGGTTGCATGACCATCTGTTGGGAGAGATTGGATTGTGCATTCCTGCCTGGAAGGAAGTTGGATTGGATAGCCCTTGAGGTCCCTTCCAACTCTAGGATTCAATGATAGATCAATACATTGGTAGGTAGGTAGGTAAGTAGGTAGAAGATTAAATGGCCATTGGGTACGTTCCAACTCTAGGATTCAATGATAGATCAATACATTGATAAGTAGGTAGGTAGATAAGTAGATAGAAGATTAAATGGCCCTTGGGTCCCTTCCAACTCTAGGATTCTATGATAGATCAATACATTGATAGGTAGGTAGGTAGGTAGGTAAGTAGGTAGAGGATTAAATGGCCCTTGAGTCCCTTCCAACTCTAGGATTCCGTG
Organism: Anolis sagrei ordinatus; assembly: GCF_025583915.1. NCBI lineage: Eukaryota > Metazoa > Chordata > Lepidosauria > Squamata > Anolidae > Anolis > Anolis sagrei. Next base: position 4,218,521 of record NW_026847771.1, on the reverse strand, counting down.
ATAGATCAATACATTGATAGGTAGGTAGGCAGATAAATAAATAAATAGGTAGAAGATTAAATGGCCCTTGGGTCCCTTCCAACTCTAGGATTCTGTGATAGATCAATACATTGATAGGTAGGTAGGTAAGTAGATAGAAGATTAAATGGCGCTTGGGTCCCTTCCAACTCTAGGATTCTGTGATAGATCAATACATTGATAGGTAGGTAGGTAAGTAGATAGAAGATTAAATGGCGCTTGGGTCCCTTCCAACTCTAGGATTCTATGATAGATCAATACATTGATAGGTAGGTAGGTAGGTAAGTAGGTAGAAGATCAAATGGCCCTTGGGTCCCTTCCAACTCTAGTAATATATTATAGATCAATACATTGATAGGTAGGTAGGTAGATAAGTAGGTAGAAGATTAAATGGTCCTTGGACCCCTTCCAGCTCTAGGATTCAGTGATAGATCAATACATTGATAGGTAGGTAGGTAGGTAGATAAATAGGTAGAAGATTAAATGGCCCTTGGGTCCCTTCCAACTCTAGGACTCTATGATAGATCAATACATTGATAGGTAGGTTAGGTAGGTAGGTAGGTAGATAAGTAGGTAGAAGATTAAATGGTCCTTGGACCCCTTCCAGCTCTAGGATTCAGTGATAGATCAATACATTGATAGGTAGGTAGGTAGGTAGATAAATAGGTAGAAGATTAAATGGCCCTTGGGTCCCTTCCAACTCTAGGACTCTATGATAGATCAATACATTGATAGGTAGGTTAGGTAGGTAGGTAGATAAGTAGGTAGAAGATTAAATGGTCCTTGGACCCCTTCCAGCTCTAGGATTCAGTGATAGATCAATACATTGATAGGTAGGTAGGTAGGTAGATAAATAGGTAGAAGATTAAATGGCCCTTGGGTCCCTTCCAACTCTAGGACTCTATGATAGATCAATACATTGATAGGTAGGTTAGGTAGGTAGGTAGATAAGTAGGTAGAAGATTAAATGGTCCTTCGATCCCTTCCAACTCTAGGATTCCGTGATAGATCAATACATTGATAGGTAGGTAGGCAGATAAATAAATAAATAGGTAGAAGATTAAATGGCCCTTGGGTCCCTTCCAACTCTAGGATTCTGTGATAGATCAATACATTGATAGGTAGGTAGGTAAGTAGATAGAAGATTAAATGGCGCTTGGGTCCCTTCCAACTCTAGGATTCTATGATAGATCAATACATTGATAGGTAGGTAGGTAGGTAAGTAGGTAGAAGATCAAATGGCCCTTGGGTCCCTTCCAACTCTAGTAATATATTATAGATCAATACATTGATAGGTAGGTAGGTAGATAAGTAGGTAGAAGATTAAATGGTCCTTGGATCCCTTCCAGCTCTAGGATTCAGTGATAGATCAATACATTGATAGGTAGGTAGGTAAGTAGGTAGAAGATTAAATGGGCCTTGAGTTCTTTCCAACTCCACTAGTCTAAAGTTCAGACTAAAATCTGGAGCAGATGTACCCATCAACAGTTCCTGGTCAAGCGTCAGCAAAGTCAGGCCCGGCACGAGTCCCATCCTTGGCTCAAAGACCTTGTTTTTGTCTCCAGCGATGGATCCGTGCGGCCTATAAATCTCTGCTGGAGTGGACCCAGCGGGTGGCCCCGAGTCCCTCCGATAAGCCAAGCGGAGAGTGACAGGTCCCCTATCTGGCTTCTTGGCAACTCGGCACGCGAGCCGGCATCCTCTGCCCGGAAGGCACGCACATATACATACAAATGCACACACACAGCAGCCGCTCGTCCTGCAGGCAGCGAGATAGCCGTGATTCCGAGATGACAGATGGATAGGAGGCAGGGAGGAGGCCCAGATTGACGTATAGAAATCCTGGCTGAAGGTGAAGAAGGGACCGGGCGCCTCTACACTGCGGAATTCAGACAGTTCAATGCTATGGCATCCTCAGAGATGTAGTTTGCACTCTTCGGTAGAGAAGGTGGAAATTAACTTTCACCTTGAAATTAACTTTGATTTGGGGGAGTTGTAGTTCGCCTACATCCAAAGAACTCTGTGAACCCAAACTCCAATGGATCTGGACCAAATTTGACACATATACCTGATATGCTGAAATTTGATTACTGGAGAGATTTGGTTGGAACTAGCCTTCCTTTCTGGGAGTTGTAGTTCACCCACAACCAGAGAAACTGGACCTGGACTAAACTTGGCACACAGAATGCCCATGACCAACTCAACCTACTGGAGGGTTTTGAGGGGCTGACTCATCATAGTGGGAGTTGTAGTTTACCCTACAACCAGAGAGCACACGGAACCCCTCCTAGATGCATCTAGAGCAAACTTACACAATTTAATGAACTTACCCAATACTAACTTTACCTACTGGAGGGGTAGAGGGGACTGACTCACTCTAGTGGGAATTGTAGTTTACCCTACAGCTAGAGAGCACAGTGAACCCCATCTATGATGCATCTAGAGCAAATGTACACAATGCATCTAGATGCATCTAGAGCAAACTTACACAATTTAATGAACTTACCCAATACTAACTTTACCTACTGGAGGGGTAGAGGGGACTGACTCACTCTAGTGGGAATTGTAGTTTACCCTACAGCTAGAGAGCACAGTGAACCCCATCTATGATGCATCTAGAGCAAATGTACACAATGCATCTAGATGCATCTAGAGCAAACTTACACAATTTAATGAACTTACCCAATACTAACTTTACCTACTGGAGGGGTAGAGGGGACTGACTCACTCTAGTGGGAATTGTAGTTTACCTTACAGCCAGAGAGCACACTGAACCCCATCTATGATGCATCTAGAGCAAATGTACACAAAATAATGAACTTCATGTATTGATGAAGTTTCTTGGGTTTCACCTGGCATGATGGGAGTTGATTACTGGAGGGGTTTGGGTGGAACTGACTTTCCTTTCTGGGAGTTGTAGCTCACCCACAACCAGAGAAACTGTGACCTCCACTGATGATGGTCGTGGACCACAGAATCCCCATGACTAACTCAACCAACTGGAGGGGTTTGGGTGGAACTGACTTTCCTTTCTGGGAGTTGTAGTTCACCCACAACCAGAGAGACTGTGACCTCCCCAATGATGTATCTGGACCAAAATTGGCACACAGAACCCCCAATACTAACTTTACCTACTGGAGGGGTAGAGGGGACTGACTCACCATAGTGGAAGTTGTAGTTCACCCTACAGCCAGAGAGCACACTGAACCCCACCTATGATGCATCTACAGCAAATGTACACAAAATAACGAACTTCATATATTGATGGAGTTTCTCGGGTTTCACCTGGCATGATGGGAGTTGATTACTGGAGGGATTTGGTGGGAACTAGCCTTCCTTTCTGGGAGTTGGAGTTCACCCACAACCAGTGAGACTGTGACCTCCCCGATGATGGACCTGGACCAAAATTGGCACACAGAACCTCCAATACTAACTTTACCTACTGGAGGGGTAGAGGGGACGTTGTTATGTTGGACACGTTTGCTCTATATGCGTCATTGGTGGGGTTCTCTGGCTGTAGGGCAAACTACAACTCCCACTATGTTGAGTCAGTCCTCTCAAACCCCTCCAGAAGGTTGAGTTAGTCATGGGGTTCTGTGTGCCAAGTTTGGTCCAGGTCCATCATCAGGGAGGTCACAGTCTCTCTGGTTGTGGGTGAACTACAACTCCCAGAAAGGAAAGTCAGCCCCCGCCCCCTCCAATAATCAATGAGACTTGATGAGATAGTCATTGAAAAACTAGAGCAAAATGTGCTGCGGGAAACAAAGTTTTTGCAGTTTAGTAAACTTTCCCCATGTTTCTATGATAGAATCAATTAAGAAATGACATTTATAACCCAGGAACAGAAATCGTGTTACATAGTGTTGCATGGATACCCAATCAAAGCAGTCCTGACAGATGGCCATCTGGCTTCTGCTTAAAATTGAATTGGTGTCCTGATCTGAAGGTGTATCATCTTGAAACACACTTGAAGCCCATCCTATTCCATTTCAGACCATTTCTCCAAGCTTTACCTGCTTATAATACTTCAGAAAGTCTTTAACTATTTCTTGAGTGGTAGCTCCATAAACGTAAAGGTACTTTCCAGGTTGCAATGAGTGGGGAAGGCTCGAACCTGGAGCTCTCCGCCTGGCATTTTCCAATATCGAAAGATGGCTTTGGGGGAACGGCCATGGGAGTTAATAGGAACAAGGAAGTGGTGGAAACCTTCCATAAGTCAAAACCAGCCTGACGTGCCTGGCTACAGATACGGACGTTCATTACAGCCGCAGACGGGCCAAAGGCAGTCTGTCTTCATCAGGGCCTGAGAGATAAGACAACACCTACTCCTTCATAACGTGTCAAAGGAGGGGGAGACTCATAGCATTAGGTGCAAGGGAAAGCCACTCGCTGTTTTACTCTTTCATAAGAGGGAGGTGTTTACATCTCTGGAAGTTTTGGAGCAGAAAGCTGGATGTCCATCTGTCGGGAGAACTTGGATGGGGTCTTCTTGCGTGGCAGAATGGGGTTGGACTAGATGACCCTTTGGGTTCCCTTCTAGGGTTCTAGGGTTCAAAATCTTCTCTGGAGAATTTTCAGTGGAAGCTGGATGTCCATCTATCGGGAGGGCTTGGATGGGGTCTTCTTGCACAGCAGAATGGGGCTGGACTAGTTGACCCTTTGGGTTCCCTTCTAAGATTCAAAATCTTCCCTGGAGAATTTTGAGTGGAAGCTAGGTGTTCATCTGTTAGGAGGGCTTGGATGGTGCCTTCTTGCATGGCAGAATGGGGTTGGACTAGATGACCCTTTGGGTTCCCTTCTAGGATACAAAATGTTCTCTGGAGAATTTTCAGTGGAAGCTGGATGTCCATCTGTTGGGAGGGCTTGGATGGTGCCTTCTTGCATGGCAGAATGGGGTTGGACTAGATGACTCTTTGGGTTCCCTTCTAGGATTCAAAATCTCCTCTGGAGAATTCTCAGTGGAAAATAGGTTTAGATATCTGTAGAATGTTTGGATGGCCATCTGTCGGGAGGGCTTGGATGCTGTCTTTGCATGTCATAATGTGGTTGGATTAGATGAMCTCTTGGGCATCTGTTGGAAGGGCTTGGATGGTGTCTTTGCGTGTCATAATGGGGTTGGATTAGATGACCTCTTGGGCATCTGTCGGGAGGGCTTGGATGGTGTCTTTGCATATCATAATGTGGTTGGATTAGATGACCTCTTGGGCATCTGTTGGAAGGGCTTGGATGGTGTCCTTGCATGTCAGGATGCGGCTGGATTAGATGACCTCTTGGGCATTTGTCAGGAGAGCTTGGATGGTGTCTTTGYATGTCAGAATGGGGTTGGATTAGATGACCTCTTGGGCATCTGTTGGAAGGGCTTGGATGGTGTCCTTGCATGTCAGGATGTGGTTGGATTAGATGACCTCTTGGGCATCTGTGGGGAGGGCTTGGATGGTGTCTTTGCATGTCATAATGTGGTTGGATTAGATGACCTCTTGGGCATCTGTTGGAAGGGCTTGGATGGTGTCTTTGCATGTCAGAATGGGGTTGGATTAGATGACCTCTTAGGCATCTGTTGGAAGGGCTTGGATGGTGTCTTTGCATGTCAGAATGGGGTTGGATTAGATGACCTCTTGGGCATYTGTTGGAAGGGCTTTCAAGGTGTCTTTGCATGTCATAATGTGGTTGGATTAGATGACCTCTTGGGGTCCCTTCCCATTTCTGTGATTGGAGCCATGGAAGGAAAGGGGAGCAAATTCCCAATTGGAAATCCTTCCTCCAACGAAACCCAAAGCAGATCCCTTTTATTTTTCAGTCAAGTGTTCACCTTATTATATATTTTTCCTAGCAGAGTGTTCTGGGCTCTTGGTGAACCTGGAAAGCTCCCCGGGGCGGAGAGGCACCTGTGTTCGCAGCCTAAATTGGATGAGGCAGCGAGGAGAGAGAAAAGGGAACATTGTTATTGAATGAAAGCAGATTCCTAAATGGAAACCAAGGCCTGATGAGGGATGGATGAGGGAGTTGGCTATGTTTAGCTTGGAGGAGCCGAGACCGAGCGGGGACGACATCCAGCTTGTTTCCCATGCCGTTGAGGATTGCATCCGCACTGCAGAAATAATACAGTTGGACACTGCTTTAGATACACAGATCTCTAAGGAGGTGATGACCACACTATACCAGCCATGGGCAAACTTGGGCCCTCCAGGTGTTTTGGACTTCAACTCCCACAATTCCTAACAGCGAGTTGGAGTCCAAAACACCCGGAGGGCCCAAGTTTGCCCATGGATGCACCACACTGTGAAAGCACTTGAAGTAATGGGTTCCAATTGCAGGAAAAGAGATTCTGTCTAAACATGACCATCTGTTGCAAGGGTTCGGATTGTGTCCTCCTGCCTGGCAGAATGAGGTCAAGCTGGATGGCCTCTGGGGATCCCTTCCAAGTCTAGTGAGACAGAGAATGTTTAGGAGTCTAATGGAGTTTCCTTCTCTGCAGGTTTTTCAAATAGAAGCTGCATGGCCATCTGTTGGGAGGGCTTGGGAGGTGTCTTCCTGCTTGTCTCAATGGCTTTGACTGGATCACCCTGTGGGTCTCTTCCAGCTGTTCAGTCCTATGATTTAATTAGTGAACTGAAGATTGAATGGGGGTCCCTTCCAACCTCAATGGAATATAGATCACTTTGGAGTCCAATGGTATGGCTGGATGGCCATCTGTCAGGAGGGCTTGGATTGTGCCTTCCTTTACGGCAGAGTAGGGTTGGACTGGATGGTCCTTGCAGTATGATCCTGTGATTTAATTGAAGAGCTGGATGGACATGGAGACCTGATACCCATGTGTCAGGGGTGGGATGGATGGCCCTCGGGGTCCCTTCCAACTTTAAGATTCTGTGATTCGACAGAAACTGTATGGACGTCTGTCAGGAGGGTTTTGATTGTGCCTTACTTTATGATAGAACAGGTTAGGCTGGACGGCCCTTGCTGCATGGCCCTGTGATTTATTTGGAGAGCTGGATGGACATGGGGACCTGATATCCACGTGTCGGGGGTTGGATGGATGGCCCTTGGATTGTGTGATTCAACAGAATCACACAGGATTGTGTGATTCAACAGAAACTGGATAGACGTCTGTCAGGAGGGTTTCGACTGTGCCTTCATTTATGACAGAACGGGTTGGACTGGATGGCCCTTGCTGCATGACCCTTTGATTTATTTGGAGAGCAGGATGGACATGGAGACCTGATACCCATGTGTAGGGGGTTGGATGGATGGCCCTCGTGGTCCCTTCCAACTCTAGGATTCTGTGATTCGATAGAAACTGTATGGACGTCTGTCAGGAAGGTTTCGATGGTGCCTTCCTTTATGACAGAACGGATTCTCTAGGATTCTGGGCCATCCAGTCCAACCCTATTCTGTCGTAAAGGAAAGCACAATCGAAACCATCCTGACAGATGTCTATCCAGTTTTATTTGGAGAGCTGATTTAGTTGGAGAGCTGGATGGACATGGGGACCGGATACCCATGTGTCGGGGGTTGGATGGATGGCCCTTGGGGTCCCATCCAACTCTAGGATTCTGTGATTCAACAGAAACTGTGTGGACGTCTGTCAGGAGGGTCTCGATTGTGCCTTTCTTTGTGCCCAAAGGGGGTTGGACTGGATGGCCCTCGGGGTCCCATCCAACTCTAGGACTCTGGGATTCGACAAAAACTGTATGGACATTTGTCAGGAGGGTTTAGATTGTGCCTTCCTTTACGGCAGAGTGGGGTTGGACTTGATGGTCCTTGCTGTATGATCCTATGATTTATTTGGAGAGCTGGATGGACATGGGGACCTGATACTCATGTGTCGGGGGTTGGATGGATGGTCCTTGGAGTCCGGTCCAATTCTAGGATTCTGTGATTCAACAGAAACTGGATGGACATCTGTCAGGAGGGTTTCAATTGTGCCTTCCTTTATTACAGAACTGGATGGCCCTTGCTGCATGATCCTGTGATTTATTTGGAGAGCTGGATGGACATGGGGACCTGATACCCATGTGTCAGGGGTTGGATGGATTGTCCTCGGAGTCTCATCCAACTCTAGGATTCTGTGATTCAACTGAAACTGGATGGACATCTGTCAGGAGGGTTTCGATTGTGCCTTCCCTTATGGCAGAGTGGGGTTGGACTGGATGGTCCTTGCTGTGCGATTAATTGGAGAGCTGGATGGACATGGGGACCTGATACCCATGTGTTGGGGGTTGGATGGATAGCCCTCGGGGTCCCGTCAAACTCTAGGATTCTGTGATTCAACAGAAACTGGATGGACGTCTGTGAAGAGGGTTTCGATTGTGCCTTCCTTTACAGCAGAGTGGAGTTGGACTGGATGGTCCTTGCTGTATGATTCTGTGATTTATTTGGAGAGCTGGATGGACATGGACATGGAGACGTGATACCCGTGTGTCGTATTTTGTCGTATTTTCTGAATCTCTCTCTTTGGGCGCCTTCTGTGCTCCTGGATTCATATCCCAACCCTTTGCCCCCTCTGCCAGATATTGTCTGGTTTCTTCTCTCTTCTCTGTGCACTCAGCAATGGGTGCGCCAGAGGTTGGCGCATTATCTCACCGTGTTGCCTGGGCGCCCTGCCCGCAGCCTCTGAGATCTGATGGAGCAGAGACACCCGATCGATGGGATCCACTCCTCCCCGGTCCTTCCTTTGGCTGGCAAAGGGTCAGGAGGAGCAGAAGCAGACCTCCCAGCAGCAGCGGCAGGAGAAAATGCTCGGATCGATGGCTCCAGGAGACGAATCCCTCCAATTTGGGATGCTGCAAATGAAAGGAGGGCTTTGTTTGACCCCTAGGGATGAGCTCAAAGGCACTGCTGCCTCCACATCTGGCTCCTTCTGTGCCAAAGCAAAGGGCTCCCGTCTACACTGGCCATTTGATGTAGTTTATTTATTTACGTCATTTTTATCCCACCCATTTTAGCCTGAACGTGAAGGCCCGAAGTATGTATTTTTAACTGAGGCAGGATGGCCATCTGTCGGGAGGGCTTGAATTGTGCCTTTCTGTTTAGCAGAAAGGCACTGGACTGGGTCGTCCTTGAAGTCTCTTCCAACTCTAGAATTCTAGGGTTCTATTATATGTATTTTAAACAGAGGCTGGATGGCCATCCGTCGGGAGGGCTTGGATGGTGTCTACCTGCCAGGCAGAATGGTTTTTACTTGATGTCCCTTGGGGTCTCTTCCAGATGTTGGGTCCTATGATTCAGTTGGTTAACTGGAGACTGAATGGAGCTCCCTTCCAACTCCAATGGAGCCCAATGGAATGGCTAGATGGTAATCTGTCAGGAGGGCTTGGATTGTGCCTTTCTATTTGGCAGAAAGGCACTGGACTGGATCGTTCTTGAAGCCTCTTCCAACTCGAGAATTGTATGATTCTAATATATGTATCTTAAACAGAGGCTGGATGGCCATCTGTCGGGAGGGCTTGGATGGTGTCTACCTGCCAGGCAGAATGGCTTTTACTTGATGGCCCTTGGGGTCGCTTCCAGCTATTGGGTCCTATGATTCAGTTGGTTAACTGGAGACTGAATGGAGCTCCCTTCCAACTCCAATGGAATAATGTTGGAGCCCAATGGAATGGCTGGATGGCCGTCTGTTGGGAGGGCTTGGATGGTGTCTACCTGCCAGGCAGAATGGCTTTTACTTGATGGTCCTTGGGGTCTCTTCCAGCTGTTGGATTCAATTGGTTGACTGGAGACTGAATGGAGTTCCTTTCCAACTCCAATGGAATAACTTTGGAGCCCAATGGAATGGCTGGATGGCCATCTGTCAGGAGGGCTTGGATTGTGCCTTTCTGTTTGGCAGAAGGGCACTGGACTGGATCATCCTTGATAAATCTCTTCCAACTCTAGAATTCTATGATTCTATTATATGTATTTTAAACAGAGGCTGGATGGCCATCTGTCGGGAGGGCTTGGATTGTGCCTTCCTTTAAGGCAGAAAGGGGTTGGACTGGATGGCCCTTGGGGCCCCTTCAAACTCTAGTATTCTATTATTCTATTATATGTATTTTAAACAGAGGCTGGATGGCCATCTGTCGGGAGGACTTGGATTGTGCATTCCTTTATGACAGAAGGGGTTGGACTGGATGGCCCTTGGGGTCCCTTCAAACTCTAGTATTCTATGATTTTATTATATGTATTTTAAACAGAGGCTGGATGGCCATCTGTCAGGAGGGGTTGGATTGTGCCTTCCTTTATGACAAGGGGTTGGACTGGATGGCCCTTGGGGTCCCTTCAAACTCTAGTATTCTATGATGCAACACACACTAGATGGCCATCGCCTAAGAGGGCTTGGATTGTGCCTTCCTTTATGGCATAAGGGAATTGGATGGCCTTTGGAGTCCCTTCTAACTTCAGTATTCAATGATGCAACAAAGATTGGATGGCCATCACTCAAGTGGGCTTGGATTGTGCCCTCTTTGATGGCAGAATAGGGCTAACAGGAAGGACATCTGCCAAGAGGGTTTCGATTGGATCTCCTATGTAACCATGGGCCCTGTCTACATTGCTATATGATGCAACTTCAACCGGGCTGATGTGGCCAGGATTGGCATGGCAAGGTCCAACCTGGATGGAGACTTTACGATGATGATTGGGTTGTATTGTTGAACTACCCTGTATTTCAACAATGCAACCCAATAATCATCCCGGTCTTCAGAGACACGGCTGGAATTGTGAACTGGACGCAAGCAGAGCTGGAGGATCTGGACAGAAAAACAAGAAAACTGATGACAACCCACTGGGAAACATTGAGAGCAAAAAGGATAAGGAAAAAATATAGATGTGGCTCACAAATGGAACTTGGAAAAAGGAGACGAAGGAGGGCCTGATTCTGGCAGCCCAAAAACAAGCCACAAGAACCAAGGCCAGCCAAGCCAGAATTGAAAAGTCGACAACAGATCCCAAATGTAGACTCTGCAAGGAAGTAGGCGAAACCATAGATCCCATCCTCAGCTGCTGCAAGAAGATTGTGGACAGACTACAAGCAGAGGCACAACACCGTTGCTCAGGTGATTCATTGGAACTTGTGCCACAAACACCATCTGCCTGCGACAAAGAACTGGTGGGATCACAAGTTGGAAAACGTTACAGAAAATGAACACGTCAAGTTACTCTGGGACTTCCGGATTCAGACAGACAGAGTTTTGGAGCACAAGACTTCTGACCTCACGATCATGTTAAAAAGAAGATTGCGCAGACAGGCTCTAAGCAGAGGCAGAATACAGTGCCTAAAGACCTTGGCCTGTACCTAAAAACAATCAATGCTGACAAAATTACCATCTGTTAGCTGCAAAAGGCCACCCTACTCAGATCTGCATGCATTATTTGCCCATACATCACACAGTCCTAGACACTTGGGAAGCATCCGACGTGTGATCCAATACAACAGCCAGCAGAGCGACGTTGTTTGCTGTGTGCTAATCTTGTTGTGTCCCTAACAACAACAATAATTGTGGTCCCAGTGATGATCAGCACATTGGGTGCAGTGCCTAAAGACCTTGGCCTGCACCTAAAAACAATCAGCACTGACAAAATTACCATCTGTCAGCTGCAAAAGGCCACCCTACTCAGATCTGCACGCATTATTTGCTGATACATCACACAGTCCTAGACACCTGGGAAGTGTCAAATGTGTGATGGAATGCAACAACCAGCAGAGTGATCTTGTTTGCTGTGGACTCATCTTAGAATCATAGAATCAAAGAGTTGGAAGAGACCTCATGGGCCATCCAGTCCAACCCCATTCTGCCAAGAAGCAGGAATATTGCATTCAAATCACCCCTGACAGATGGCCATCCAGCCTCTGTTTAAAAGCTTCCAAAGAAGGAGCCTCCACCACACTCCGGGGCAGAGAGTTCCACTGCTGAACGGCTCTCACAGTCAGGAAGTTCTTCCTCATGTTCAGATGGAATCTCCTCTCTTGTAGTTTGAAGCCATTGTTCCATGTCCTAGTCTCCAAGGAAGCGGAAAACAAGCTTGCTCCCTCCTCCTCCTTGTGGCTTCCTCTCACATATTTATACATGGCTATAATGTCTCCTCTCAGCCTTCTCTTCTTCAGACTAAACGTGCCCAGCTCCTTAAGCCGCTCCTCATAGGGCTTGTTCTCCAGACCCTTGATCATTTTAGTCGCCCTCCTCTGGACACATTCCAGCTTGCCAATATCTCTCTTCAATTGTGGTGACCTCACAACCTCTGAGGATGCCTGCCATAGATGCAGGCGAAACGTCAGGAGAGAATGCTTCTAGAACATGACCATATAGCCCAAAAAACCTACAAGCCAGTGATTCGAGCCATGGAAGCCTTCGACAAGACTAAAATGCATATGTTAAAAGGCACAGATTGAAATGTGTTGCAAAGGATGCCACTCCAAACATTGCATTTCCAAAGCGAAAAGCAACTTGCATTTTTCCGTTTTTATTCTGAGTATATTTATATATATTTTTTGCAAACTCCAGGAGTTTTAGGAGGTGGAGACAGGCCCCACTGACCCCCGTTTTGTACCTGGAAGGATTCCAGCGTTGACGGCGCTTTGTAGTTATTTACTCGGGACAGGCGTTCGGCTAATGATCCGATAATTAGCGGGCGTCCCCTGGACACCGTTTCGGAAAATGGCATTGCTTTCTTCCAGCCCTCTGGCAAGGAGCATGGATTGCGCCACAAATTGCTTTTGGGGGTCTCAGCATGAGTGTGCATGCGAGAGAGGAAGCTGACCGTTTCGGCGCCTAGCAGTGCGTTCATTTCTAATTTTCACTTTGGAAAGTTACTCAACTTAGGCAGGTTTGTAAGAACTCTTAGTTCTTTCTCTTCTCCCCATCCACAGGGATCTATCCAAATCTTGCACATTTGGCACAGCTACACTAGGTTTGACAGCACTTTCCCTGTCATGGGTGTGCATGAAAAATGCTCCCCACAAACAAAGGTTGCCTGGCGGGCACAATCAAATCTCTCCCAACAGATGGTCAACCATCTTCAGTTCAAAAGGAGACTCCATTGGAAGAGACCTCTAAAGGGCATCTAGTCCATGCTCCTTCAGCTAAAGCCCTCCCAATAGATAGCCATCCAGCATTGGTTCAAAATCCTCCAGAAAAGGAGACTCTACTGAAAGGGACCCCCAAAGGGCATCTCATCCAAACCTCTTCGGCCAGGCAGGAAGACAGTCAAAGCCCTCCCAACAGATGGCCATCCAGACGCAGTTCAAAAACTTCCCAAGTGTCTAGGACTGTGTGATGTATCAGCGAATAATGCATGCAGATCCGAGCAGGGTGGCCTTTTGCAGCTGACAGGTGGTGATTTCATAGAATCATAGAATCAAAGAGTTGGAAGAGACCTCCTGGGCCATCCAGTCCAACCTCATTCTGCCAAGAAGCAGGAATATTACATTCAAATCACCCCTGACAGATGGCCATCCAGTCCCTGTTTTAAAGCTTCCAAAGAAAGAGCCTCCACCACACTCTGGGGCAGAGAGTTCCACTGCTGAATGGCTCTCACAGTCAGGAAGTTCTTCCTCATGTTGGATGCTGAATAGAAGGGTTTGAAGCCATTGTTCCCTCGCGTCCTAGTCTCCAAGGAAGCAGAAAACAAGCTTGCTCCCTCCTCCCTGTGGCTTTCTCTCACATATTTATACATGGCTATCATATCTCCTCTCAGCCTTCTCTTCTTCAGGCTAAACATGCCCAGCTCCTTAAGCCGCTCCTCATAGGGCTTGTTCTCCAGACCCTTGATCATTTTAGTCGCCCTCCTCTGGACACATTCCAGCTTGCCAATATCTCTCTTCAATTGTGGTGCCCAGAATTGGACACAATATTCCAGGTGTGGTCTAACACCTGAATATTATTATTATAACAATTCGGTTTTCCATTGTTTCATTGCAGTTTGGGTGAATTTGCTAATATTTTCACAAACCCCGATGACATCTAGACATTTGATATTCCAATAATGTGGCAGTGAATCAAATGTTTTTTTGTAATCAATCCAAGTTGCATAGAGGTTTGTTTTGTGGCTTTTGCAATTCTCCATTATTATTATTATTATTATTATTATTATTATTATTTGATACACAACAAGATTAGTACACAGCAAACAAGATCAGTCTGCTTGCTGATGTATTGGATCACACGTTGGACACTTCCCAAGTGTCTAGGACTCTGTGATGTATCGGCGAATAATGCGTGCAGATCCCAGTAAGGTGGCCTTTTGCAGCTGACAGGTGGTGATTTTGTCAGCGTCAATTGTTTTTAAGTGCAGGCCAAGGTCTTGAGGCACTGTACCCAGTGTAACAACCACCACTGGGACCCCCTTGACTGGCTTGTGCCACAGTCTTTGCAGTTTGATCTTTAAATCCTTGTATCGTATCAGCTATTCCCAGTTGCTTCTTGTCAATTCTGCCATTGCCTGGGATTGCAACATCAACAAGCCATACTTGTTTTTTTTTTCTCTCCCCACAATTGTGAGGTCAGGAGTCTTGTGCTCCAAAACTCCTGTCTGTCTGAATCCGGAAGCTCCAGAGTAGCTTGACGTGTTCATTTTCGGTAACTTTTCCAGGCTTGTGATCCCACCAGATCTTTGTCGCAGGCCGATAGTGTTTGTGGCACAAGTTCCAATGAATCATCTGAGCAGTAGTGTTGTGCCTCTGCTTATAGTCCATCTGAGTGATTTTGCAGCAGCTGAGGATGTGATCCATTGTTTTGTCTGCTTTCTTTCAGAGTTTCCACTTGGAATCTGTCGTCAACTACATTATTATTAACATTATTATTATTACTACATGTATTTATACCCCTCTTTGTCTCTCCTGCGGCAGACGCAAAGCGTCTTAACATAAAAGCATCACTGGGCTGTTGTAGGTTTTTTCGGGCTGTATGGCCATGTTCTAGAGGCATTTCTTCCTTGTTCCAACAGACCTCACTACCTCTGAGGATGCTTGCCATAGATGCAGGCGAAATGTCAGGAGAGAATGCCTCTAGACCATGGCCATACAGCCCGAAAAAACCTACAACAACCCAGTGATTCTGGCCATGAAAGCCTTCGACAATACATAAAAGTATCAGCATACAATTTCAAATATGCAAACATTAAAACAGGATTAAATATTTGAAAGGTACAGGTTTCCTCAGGAATTGAAGTTTTGTCTAGTTGTGTCCGACTCTGAGGGTTGGTGCTCATCCCCATTCCTAAGCCAAAGAGCCAGCGTTGTCCGTAGACTCCTCCAAGGTCATGTGGACAGCATGACTTCATGGAGCACCATTACCTTCCTGCAGAAGCTGTACCTACCGATCTACTCACATTTGCATGTTTTCGAACTGTTAGGTTGGCAGAAGCTGGGGCTAACAATGGGAGCTCACCCGCTCCCCAGATTCGAACCGCCGACCTTTCGGTCAGCAAGGTCAGCAGCTCAGCGGTTTAACCTGCTGTGCCACCGAGGGGCTTGAATATTAAAAACTTCCCAGTTAAAAATCAGATAGCAAACTAATAGTAGTAGTAGTAGTAGTAGTAGTAGTAATAATAATAATAATAATAAGACTTGGATAAGTTTTTGATGCATATTGTAAGTCTAATTTAATAATAATAATAATAATACTTGGATAAGTTTTTGATGCATATTGTAAGTCTAATTCAATAATAATAATAATAATAATAATAATACTTGGATAAGTTTTTGATGCCTATTCTAAGTCTAATTCAATAATAATAATAATAATAATAATAATAATAATACTTGGATAAGTTTTTGATGCATATTCTAAGTCTAATTCAATAATAATAATAATAATAATACTTGGATAAGTTTTTGATGCATATTCTAAGTCTAATTCAATAATAATAATAATAATAATAATAATACTTGGATAAGTTTTTGATGCATATTCTAAGTCTAATTCAATAATAATAATAATAATAATAATAATAATACTTGGATAAGTTTTTGATGCATATTCTAAGTCTAATTCAATAATAATAATAATAATAATAATAATAATAATAATAATAATAATAATAATACTTGGATAAGTTTTTGATGCATATTCTAAGTCTAATTCAATAATAATAATAATAATAATAATAATAATACTTGGATAAGTTTTTGATGCCTATTCTAAGTCTAATTCAATAATAATAATAATAATAATAATAATACTTGGATAAGTTTTTGATGCATATTGTAAGTCTAATTCAATAATAATAATAATAATAATAATAATAATAATACTTGGATAAGTTTTTGATGCATATTCTAAGTCTAATTCAATAATAATAATAATAATAATAATAATACTTGGATAAGTTTTTGATGCATATTCTAAGTCTAATTCAATAATAATAATAATAATAATAATAATACTTGGATAAGTTTTTGATGCCTATTCTAAGTCTAATTCAATAATAATAATAATAATAATAATAATAATAATAATACTTGGATAAGTTTTTGATGCATATTCTAAGTCTAATTCAATAATAATAATAATAATAATAATACTTGGATAAGTTTTTGATGCCTATTCTAAGTCTAATTCAATAATAATAATAATAATAATAATAATACTTGGATAAGTTTTTGATGCCTATTCTAAGTCTAATTCAATAATAATAATAATAATAATAATAATAATAATAATAATACTTGGA
Source organism: Anolis sagrei ordinatus (assembly GCF_025583915.1). Lineage (NCBI taxonomy): Eukaryota > Metazoa > Chordata > Lepidosauria > Squamata > Anolidae > Anolis > Anolis sagrei. The sequence goes on along the minus strand of NW_026847771.1, from coordinate 4,201,859 downwards.
TAAGTTTTTGATGCATATTCTAAGTCTAATTCAATAATAATAATAATAATAATAATAATACTTGGATAAGTTTTTGATACATATTCTAAGTCTAATTCAATAATAATAATAATAATAATAATAATACTTGGATAAGTTTTTGATGCATATTCTAAGTCTAATTCAATAATAATAATAATAATAATAATAATAATAATAATAATACTTGGATAAGTTTTTGATGCATATTCTAAGTCTAATTCAATAATAATAATAATAATAATACTTGGATAAGTTTTTGATGCATATTCTAAGTCTAATTCTTTCAACCTTTTCTATATTTCTCAAACCACTCGTCTTTTGGACAAAGGCATTCCATAGGATGCAGCCCAGAGGTGCCAAATTGGATTAATTCCACAGTGTAGACGCACCCTTAGTCTCCAGGTGCTGTTTTCTCCCACTTCCCATGGTTTTGCAGGGAGAAAACATCGGTTTTGCTGACTTAACCCCCGTTCTCTGGATCTGTGTCGCCCGATTTGGATTTGTGCAGCTAAGTTTATTTTCCAAGTGCCAATGTTCCCAGCTTCCGAGTCTCAGAGGGGAAAGAGTTATATATAGCGATTTCTAACAGCTCTTTTTGGTAGTGTGTGTCTTTTTTTTTTTTTTTGTAAAGTGGGGTGAAAACTGCACTTTGCTCCTGCATTGTTAAACATCTTTTTTTTTTTTAGTGTTTAATAACTTCTAGAGAGGTGGAAAGGACTCAAATTCCTATCTCTACCATTTGAAACAGAGGCTAGATGGCCATCTGTCAGGAGGGCTTCCTGCATGCCAGAATGGGGTTGGAATGGATGACCTCTATGGATCCCTTCCAACTCTGGTGGAATATAAATTACTTGGGAGTCCAGTGGAGTATCCTATTAAGCAGACGCTGACTGGTTATCTGTCGGGAATGATTGGATTGTGTCTTACTGCAGAATTGGATTGGACTGGCTGGCCATCTGTTGGGAGGGCTTTAATGGTGTCTTCCTGCCTTGCAGAAGGGGGTTGGACTGGATGTCCCTGCGAGTCGCCTTCAACTCTAGTGGAATATAGACTGCTCTGGAGTCAAGTGGAGTCCTTCTCTGGAGGCTTTAAAGCAGAGACTGGATGGCCATCTATCGGGAGTGATTGGATTGTGTCTTATGGTGTGGCAGAATGGGTTTAGACCGGACGGCCTTCTGTTGGGAATGATTGGATTGTGTCTTATGGCATGGTAGAATGGGTTTGGAGTGGATGGCCATTTGTCAGGAGTGATTGAGTTGTGTTGTATGTCATGGCAGAATAGATTTAGACTGTATTGTCAGAGGCTTTCATGGCTGGAGTCACTGTGTTGTAGGTTTTTTTTATTTAGACTGGATGGTCATCTGTTGGGTGTGATCAAATTGTGTCCTGCGGCATAGCAGAATGGATTTAGACTGGATGGCCATCTGTTGGGAGTGATTGAATTGTGTCTTGCTGCATGGCAGAATGGGTTTAGACTGGATGGCATCTATTGAGAGTGATTGGATTGTGTCTTATAACATGGCAGAATGGATTTAGACTGGATGGCCATCTGTTGGGAGTGATTGAATTGTGTCCTGCGGCATAACCAAATGGATTTAGACTGGATGGCCATCTGTCAGGAGTGACTGGATTATGTTTTATGGCGTGGCAGAATGGATTTAGACTGGATGGCCATCTATTGAGAGTGATTGGATTGTGTCTTATGGCGTGGCAGAATGGATTTAGACTGGATGGTCATCTGCTGGGAGTGATTGAATTGTGTCCGGCATTATAGCAGAGTGGATTTAGACTGGATGGTTATCGGTCGGAAGTGATTGAATTGTGTCCTGCAGCATAGCAGAATGGATTTAGACTGGATGGCCATCTGTCGGGAGTGATTGAATTGTGTCTTGCTGCATGGCAGAATGGATTTAGACTGGATGGCCATCTGTTGGGAGTGATTGAATTGTGTCTTGCTACATGGCAGAATGGATTTAGACTGGATGGTCATCTGTTGGGAATGATTGAATTGTGTCCTGCAGCATAGCAGAATGGATTTAGACCGGATGGCCATCTGTCGAGAGTGATTGGATTGTGTCTTGTGGTGTCCCAGAATAAATTTCGACTGGATGGCCATCTGTCAGGAGTGATTGGATTGTGGCTTACGGCATGGCAGAATGCGTTTGTACTGGATGGCCATCTGTCAGGAGTGATTGAATTGTGTCTTACAGCATGGCAGAATGGATTTGCATTGGATGGACATCTGTAGGGAGTGGTTGAATTGTGCCTTACAGCATGGCAGAATGGGTTTGGACTGGATGGCCTCCTTCAGGAGTGATTGGATTGTGGCTTACGGCATGGCAGAATGGGTTTGGACTGGATGGCCATCTGTCGGGAGTGTTTGGATTGTATCTTACGTCATGGCAGAATGGGTTTGGACTGGATGGCCATCTGTTGGGAGTGTTTGGATTGTATCTTACGTCATGGCAGAATGGGTTTGTACTGGATGCCCATCTGTCAGGAGTGATTGAATTGTGGCTTACGGCATGGCAGAATGGATTTGCATTGGATGGTCATCTGTCGGGAGGGATTGGATTGTGTCTTATGGTGTGGCAGAATGGGTTTGGACTGGATAGCCATCTGTTAGGAGTGTTTGGATTGTATCTTACGTCATGGCAGAATGGGTTTGGATTGGATGGCCATCTATTGGGAGTGATTGAATGGTGTCTTTCTGCCTGGCAGAAGGGATTAGAGACCCTTTGGGTTAGTTCCAAGTCTATGATCCCATTGGGGTGTTCTTTTGCTTTGGTCTGCTTTCTGTTAGGGTTTCCTTGTGGCAAAAGGCATTCCTCTGCCATTGAGACCCATTCTGCTTGGAAGAAAACAACATGCCCGTCGCCCCGATGCCAACTCCGTTTCAGAAGCCGCCTAACGGCGTGGGCTTTTTTTCCCCCTTATTCTTTCTTTTTTGATCTGCGCAAATGCCCACCAGATGGTAGGCATGTGTCGGGAAGCGCTGGGCTGGAGGTTTGGAGTAGGCGGGTGGGTGCCAGCCCCGTCTTCCCTTCCCAGCTGGCAGTGCCCGCTTCGGTCCCCCCTTTTCTCTCTCTCCCCTTCAATCTGTTTGCCTCTTGTCTGGTGCTTCATCTCTCGGTGGCTTCCAGGTCTAATGGGATTTTTTTTTCGCTCCTGTGGTCGGATTGCGCGGCACGTCGGTTGTTGGAAAATATAGATCCGAGGAGGTGGGCGAGACGCTGGGTTGTGCCATCATGAAGCGAGGGAGGGCGGCATTCCGCAGCGAGGCTGTTTCCCAACAGATTCCCAAATATTTTCTCCTTTGAGGAGGGGGAGGCTCCGATCAGAGATTCTGATAGAAGAGACCTCATGGGATGCATCTACACCAGGTACGGGCCAACTTGGGCCCTCCAGGTGCTTTGGACTTCAACTCCCCAATTCCTAACAGCCTAGGCTGTTAGGAATTGTGGGAGTTGAAGTCCAAAGCACCTGGAGGGCCCAAGTTGGCCCGTACCTGGTGTAGAACCATATAGTTCAATGCAGCTCAAACTATATACTTCAATACAGAGAACTTCAGTACAGGTCTGGAGAACAAGCCCTATGAGGAGTGGCTTAAGGAGCTGGGCATGTTTAGCCTGAAGAAGAGAAGGCTGAGAGGAGATATGATAGAAGGTAAAGGTAGTCCCTTGACATTAAGTCCAGTCATGTCTGACTCTGGGGTGTGGTGCTCATCTCCATTTCTAAGCCGAAGAGCCAGCGTTGTCCGTAGACACCTCCAAGGTCATGTGGCCAGCATGACTGCATGGAGCGCCGTTACCTTCCCGCCAGAACGGTACCTATTGATCTACTCACATTTGCATGTTTTCGAACTGCTAGGTTGGCAGAAGCTAGGGCTGACAGCGGAAGCTCACACCGCTCCCCGGAATCGAACCTGCGACCTTTCGATCAACAAGCTCAGCAGCTCAGTGCTTTAACCCACTGCGCAACCGAGAGGAGATATGATAGCCATGTATAAATACGTGAGAGGAAGCCACAGGGAGGAGGGAGCAAGCTTGTTTTCTGCTTCTCTGGAGACTAGGACTCAGAACAATGACTTCAAACTACAAGAAAGGAGATTCCATCTGAACATGAGGAAGAACTTCCTGACTGTGAGAGCCATTCAGCAGTGGAACTCTCTGCCTCAGAGTGTGGTGGAGGCTCCTTCTTTGGAAGCTTTTAAACAGAGGCTGGATGGCCATCTGTAGGGGTGATTTGAATGCAATATTCCTGCTTCTTGGCAGAATGGGGTTGGACTGGATGGCCCATGAGGTCTCTTCCAACTCTTTGATTCTATGATTCTATGAACTATATACTTCAATACAGTTGAAGCTACGTTATAAGGTCAAAGTAGAGCCATATAGTTCAATGCAATACAAACTATATGATATGGTCAGGATGGAACCATATAGTTCAGTGGTTCTCAACCTGGGGGTCGCGACCCCCAGGGGGGTCATTAGGCCACCCTGCGGGGGTGAGAAGAGCGGGGTAAAAATGTTGTAAATAAAATAAAATAAATAAGCTACAGTCAATATAGAACCTTATAGTTCAATGCAGTTCAAACTATATGATATGGTCAGCGTAGAACCATATAGTACAATACAGTTGAAGCTACATTGCAAGGTCAATATAAAGCCATATATTTCAATGCAGTTTAAAATGTATTATATGGTCAGTGCAGAACTATATAGTTTACTGCAGTTCAAACCACATTATAAGGTCACTGCAGAATCATATAGTTCAGCGGTTCTCAACCTGGGGGTCGCGACCACCACGGGGGTCATTGGGCCATTTTCGGGGGGTCGCAAATTCACATTGGTTGGCCTTGCCCCCTCCAAAAAGGCTGTCAACCCCCTGTGCCAGCCAACAGCTGTAGTCCAATGGGTTCAAACTATACATGGTCATCATGGAACCATATAGTTCAATACAAATGAAGCTACATTGCAAGGTCAATAAAAAGCCACATAGTTCAATGCTGTTCAAAATGCATTATTTGGTCAGTGCAGAACCATATAGTTCAATGCAATTGAAACTACATTATAAGGTCAATATAGAACCATATAGTTCGATGCAGTTCAAACTATATTATTTGGTCGGTGTACAACCATATAATTCAACACTGTTGAATCTACATTGCAAGCTCAGTGCTGATCCATATAGTTCTGTGCAGTTCAAACTATAATATAAGGTCAGTGTAGGACTATATAGTTCAATATGGTTCAAACTATATTCTGTAGCTTCAATACAGTTGAAGCTACATTGTAAGGTTAATGTAGAAGCATATAGTTCAATGCATTTCAAACTCCATTATAAGGTCAGTGCAGAACCATATAGTTCAATGCACTTCCAACTATATTATATGGTTGGCGTAGAACTATATAGTTCAATACAGTTTAAGCTACATTGCAAGCTCAATGTATATTGTCTATATGTGTGTGCTTGTGTATATGCATGTGTGTGTGTTTATGCATGTGTATATGTATATGTGTGTAAGTGTGTATATGTGTATATTTGTGTGTGCTTGTGTATATGTGCATGAACTTATGTGTATATGTATATATGGTTTATTTTGGGGGGTTTTAAAGTCCGTTCTGCTGGGTTTTTGTGTGTTTTTAGGAGTGATGGTCACTCGTTGGCCTGATAGTTGTATTGTGTCCAAATTTGGTGTCAATTCGCCCAATAGTTTTTGAGTTATGTTAATCCCACAAGCAAACATTACATTTTTATTTATATAGATCAGTGTTTCTCAACCTGGGGGTCGGGACCCCTGAGGGGGTCGCGAAGGGGTGTCAGAGGGGTCGCCAAAGACCATCAGAAAACACAGTATTTTCTGATGGTCATGGGGATTCCATGTGGGAAGTTTGAGCCAATTCTATCGTTGGTGGAGTTCAGAATGTTCTTTGATTGTAATGAACTATAAATCCCAGCAACTACAACTCCCAAAAGTCAAGATCTATTTTCCCCAGGCTCCACCAGTGTTCACATTTGTGCATATTGAGTATTTGTGCCAAGTTTGGTCCAGATCCACCATTGCGTGAGTCCACAGTGCTCTCTGGATATAGGTGAACTACAACTCCCAAACCCACCAAACCCTTCCAGTGTTTTCCGTTGGTCATGGGAGTTCTGTGTGGCAAATTAGGTTCAAATCCATCGCTGGTGGAGTTCAGAATGCTCTTTGATTATAGGTGAACTATAAATCCCAGCAACTACAACCCCCAAATTACAAAATCAATCCTTCCCCAACCCCACTAGCATTTACATGTGGTTGCATTGGATATTTGTGCCCAGCTTGGTCCAGTAAATGAAAATACAGCTTGCATATCTGATATTTACATTATGAATTATAACAGTAGTTAAATGACTGTTATGAAGTAACAACGAAAACAATATGGTTGGGGGTCACCACAACATGAGGGACTGTATTAAGGGGTCACGGCATTAGGAAGGTTGAGAACCACTGATATAGATTATTATTATTATTATTATTATTATTATTATTATTATTATTATTATTATTATTTGATCTGTAGCTTCTCAAGTTGCTCCTGAAACGACAAAAAAAAGATCTGTCCAGAACCTATAATGCAGTTCAAATTACATTATACGATCAGCGTAGAACCATATAATGCAGTTCGATGCAGTTAAAGTTGTTCTTTGTGGTCTGTTTTGGCACCAATTCCATTGAACCCTAATGCAAAACTCCAACGACCTTGGCTCATCATAACACACCTTTCCTGCCATTGTAGACTCTGCTGGAGTGTGGAAGGTGTTGTTTTCTCCTCCCTTTTTTTGTGGGTTTCTTCCCTCTCCGGCTCAGGTTTGCAGTATGATCGATTCTCGATGCGCTGAAGGTTTGGGGAAAATGAAATCAGGTCAGAAGCAGAGGGGGAAATATAGGAGAGAGAGAGAGTTTGTGCCTGTTTGGCTTTGCGTGAAATATGGGGACATTGACTACCTTGAGCATCCTTCGTCTGTGTTTGCGAAGGGCTCTCCGGCACGATATATATAAACAAAATTATATATATATTGAAAGATCCCCAACGTGTGAGGCTCTGTCTGCTGATGAAACCCATCTCCATGGAAGCTCCTCTTTCCCCTCCTCTCTTGGAGGTGTGAAAAGAAAAGACGAACCCGGTACAATCAGCCGAGGGTGGACTGGTAGGGAAAGGGAGCGGAGAGGGCTAAAAATACCCAGCAGAGCATCCAATGGCAGAGGGATGGGGCATCGCAAGAGGAGGAGGAGGAGGTGGCGGCACTGGCATATATATTTGAATGGAGACAGGGAGGATGTCTTATTCTGGCTCTCGGCGGATGAAATCCAATAGCGGCAGAAAGAGGGGCATGGAGGGCACTGCCGGTGTCGGTGGCATTGAATGCACAAGGGGCAGGTTGGGAAGAAATGGCCCCAAATAGTACAGTGACGTTTAGCAACCCCTTGTCGTATTTCTATCTGTATTATTTATTTATTTATTTACTTTGCTTATATACCGCTGTATCTCAAGCCCGAAGGCGACTCACAGCGGTTCACAAACAGTAAAAACAGTAGAAACAGCAGTGGTTCCATACAACATATAACAATTAACACATTATCCATAAATTACCAATAAGCAATTACAATGCACAATTATTATGAAAAACAACCGTACCCAATCTTCTCATCATCCAAGCGTAGTCCAGGTTCGTCGTCCATTGTTCCATTCCTATGTTCCATTACCAGATTGCACTAAATTACTCAAATGCCTGCACAAACATCCAGGTCTTCACCTTTTTGCGGAATACCATTAGAGATGGTGCTAGTCTAATGTCCGTAGGAAGGGCGTTCCACAGTCGAGGAGCCACCACCGAGAAGGCCCTATCTCTCGTCCCCGCCAGCCGAGCTTGAGAAGCAGGCGGGATCGAGAGCAGGGTCTCCCCGGAAGATCTCAAAGTCCTGGTGGGTTCATAGGCAGAGATGCGGTCAGATAGGTATCTTGGGCCGGAACCGTTTAGGGCTTTAAAAGCCAACGCCAGCACTTTGAATTCAGCCCGGTAGCAGATCGGTAGCCAGTGGAGTTGGCGCAACAGGGGGGTTGTATGCTCCCTGCGCTCCGCTCCTGTTAAAATCATGGCTGCCGAGCGTTGGACTAGTTGGAGCTTCCAAGCTGTCTTCAAAGGCAACCCCACGTAGAGAGCGTTGCAGTAGTCTAAACGGATGTAACCAGAGCATGGACTACCGTGGCCAAGTCAGACTTCCCAAGGTATGGGCGCAGCTGGCGCACAAGCTTTAACTGTGCAAATGCTCCCCTGGTCACCGCCGAAACCTGGGGTTCCAGGCTCAGCGATGAGTCCAGGGTCACACCCAAGCTGCGAACCTGCGTCTTCAGGGGAGTGCGACCCCATCCAACACAGGCTGTAACCCTATGCCCTGTTCGGCCTTGCGACTGACCAGGAGTACCTCTGTCTTGTCTGGATTCAATTTCAATTTGTTCGCCCTCATCCAGACCGTCACAGCGGCCAAGCACCGGTTCAGGACCTGAACAGCCTCCTTAGTAGCAGGTGGAAAGGAGTGACAGAGTTGGACGTCATCTGCGTTCAGATGGCACCGTACCCCGAAACTGTGGATGATCTTCCCCAGCGGCTTCATGTATATGTTGAACAACATGGGGGACAGTATGGAGCCCTGAGGAACCCCACAAGACAATGGTTGTGGGGTTGAACAGGTGTCCCCCAACAACACCTGTATCTGGGGGTTGAGGTGGTACACCAGGATGGACCCCGAAATGGAATGTCTTTGAGGCTTTTGATGCCATATTGGGACCCTCTTGTGACATTCTTGCTGTGTTGGGATGACATCTTTCTCATATTGGGACCCATCTGGTGACATCTTTGCCATGTTGGGGTTGTCTCAAACTATCAGCGGAGAACTATATACTTCAATACAGTTGAAGCTACGTTATAAGGTCAACACAGAGCCATATAGTTCAATGCAAATACAAATTATATGATATGGTCAGGATGGAACCATATAGTTCAGCGGTTCTCAACCTGGGGGTCGCGACCCCCAGGGGGGTCATTGGGCCACCTTGAGGGGGTGAGAAGAGCGGGGTAAAAACGTTGTAAATAAAATAAAATAAATAAGCTACAGTCAATATAGAACCTTATAGTTCAATGCAGTTCAAACTATATGATATGGTCAGCAAAAGAACCATATAGTTCAATACAGTTGAAGCTACATTGCAAGGTCAATGTAGGGTCAAATATTTCAATGCAGTTCAAACTGCATTATATGGTCAGTGCAGAACTATATAGTTCAATGCAGTTCAAACCACATTATAAGGTCACTGCAGAATCATATAGTTTAGCGGTTCTCAACCTGGGGGTTGCGACCACCACGGGGGTCGTTGGGCCATTTTCGGGGGGTCGCAAATTCACATTGGTTGGCCTCGCCCCCTCCAAAAAGGCTGTCTGGTGCCATCCTTTCAATGCTGAACCCCCTGGGCACCATTTTTATAATTTTGGGGCCTTCTGATGACACCTTTGTCATGTTGGGGACCCTCTGGTGCCATCCTTGCCATATTGGGTCTTGGTGCCATCTTGACCATGTTGGGACCCCTTAGTGACTGACATTCTTGCCATATTGGGACCCCTTGGTGCCATCTTTGCCATTTTGGGATGCTCTAGTGCCATCTTCATCATGTGGAACTCCTTAATGATTGACATTCTTAACATATTGTAACCCTCTGAGGACATTTTTCTCATATTGGAACCCATCTGGTGACATCTTTGCCGTGTTGGGACTGTCTGGTGCCATCCTTTCAATGCTGAAYCTCCTGGGCACCATCTTTATAATTTTGGGACCCTCTGATGACATCTTTGTCATGTTGGGGACCCTCTGGTGCCATCCTTGCCATATTGGGTCTCGGTGCCATCTTGGCCATGTTGGGACCCCTTCGTGACTGACATTCTTGCCATATTGGGACCTCTTGGTGCCATCTTTGCCATTTTAGGATGCTCTAGTGCCATCTTCATCATGTGGAACTCCTTAATAATTGACATTCTTACCATATTGTAACCCTCTGAGGACATTGGGACCCATCTGTTGACATCTTTGCCATGTTGGAACTCTTTGCTGACGTTTTTGCCATATTGGGACCCTTTGGTGCCATCTTTGTCATTTTAGGATGCACTAGTGCCATCTTCACCATGCGAAACCCCTCTAGTGCTATTTTGACCATGCGAAACTCATATCGTAACCCTCTGATGACATTTTTTCTCATATTGGGACCCATCTGATAACATCGTTGCCATGTTGGGACTGTCTGGTGCCATCTTTTCCATGTTGAGACTTCCTGCCTGTCCTGCCCAATGCCATCTTTATAATTTTGGGACCCTCTGATAACATTCTTGCCATGCTGGGACCATTTGGTGTCATCCTTGCCATATTGGGATACTCCAGTGCCAACTTTGCCATGTTAGGATACTCTGGTGCTATCACCATATTGGGACCTCTTAGTGCCATCTTTGCCATGCTGGAACCCTCTGGTGACATTTTTTTTCTCATTTTGGAACCCATTTGATAATATCTTTGCCATATTGGAACTGTCTGATGCCATCTTTTCCATGTTGAGAAGCCCCCCCCCCCCTCCTGATGCCAGCTTTATCATTTTGGAACCCTCTGATGACATCTTCGCCATGTTGGAAGCCTCTGATGACATTCTTGCCATGCTGGGACCCTTTGGTGTCATCCTTGCCATATTGGGATACTCCAGTGCCATCTTTGCCATATTGGGATACCCTGGTGCCATCTTTGCCATGTTGGGACCCCTTAGTGACTGACACTCTTGCCATATTGGGACTCTCTGGTGCCATCGTTTCTGTATTGGGACCCTTTAGTGCCATCTTTTCCATGTTGGAACCCCTTAAAGATTGCCATTCTTGCCATATTTGAACCCTCTGGTTGCATCATTGCCATATAGGGACCCTCTTGTGACACATTCTTGCCATATTGGGACCCCCTTGGTGCCATCTTTGCCATATTAGGATGCTCTAGTGCCATCTTCACCATGTTGGAACCCCTTAATAATAGACAACTTTTTCATATTGGGACCCTCTTATGACATCTTTGTCATGTTGAAACCCTTTGATGGCATTCTTGCCATATTGGGACCCCTTGGTGCCATCCTTATCATATTAGGATGCTTTAGTGCCATCTTCACCATGTTGGAACCCCTTAATGATTGACATCCTTACCACATTGTCACCCTGTGATGACATCTTTTTCATATTGGGACCCATCTGATGACATCTTTGCCATGTTGGGACTGTCTGGGGCCATCTTTATCATTTTGGGACCCTCTGATGACATCTTCACCATGTTGGAACCCTTTGATGACATTTTTGCCATATTGGGACCCCTTGGTGTCATCCTTGCCATATTGGGATCCTCTGTTGGCACCTTTTCCTATTGGGACCTCTTATTGATTGACACTCTTGCCAATTTGGACCCTCTGTTGGTATCTTTGCCATTTTGGGACTCTCTGGTGACATCTTTGCCATATTGGGACCCCATTCTGGCCATGTTGGAGACCATCTGGCACCATTCTTTGTTGAAGAAGGCCTTGTAAAACTACAATTCCCATTATTCCATAGTACTGAGCCATGGCAGTTCAAGTGATCTCAAACTGAATTAATTCTACAATGTAAATATACACCAAATGATTGGGTTCAACCATCCTATTAAGAAGGATGCATGCACATCTATCTGTGGCCACTAGAGGCAGTGTTGTGCCGGTCAACCTTTCTAGACATCTGGGCAGAGATGGCACCATAATACTCCCATCCAGTTGCATCCAATGCAATGGGTTTTTCTCCTCCTGGCCAAATTCAATCTCCATCTTACTTGGGAGAGATCTTCCTGGGATGTCTGAGTGCTGCAAAAGCCTGCGTCTGCCTCCCTATTTCCCCTCCAGTTCCTGGTATCTCCCGAGCCCTCATCTTTATCCTCGCTCTGGCTGGCGTTTCAAATTATTGCGCTAAGTGGATTACCGGATTAGCATCTGTGCTTCCAAGGAGAGCTGCCGACTCCCGTTTCCATCTTGTTAGGGCCTTTATCAAAAATTAATTGCCCCATATGCGGCATTCTGGGCTGTCAAAAGTCTAAAGCGATGGTACAAGGCCTTGGGAGCCTGAATTGACCCCTGGATGAGGGATTCTGGGAGTGACAGCCCCAAAAGGCCCTTTTCCTTATGCTCTGGAAATTTTAGCCTGGATTACTATTATTGTTTTCTTACCTGCCTCGCCCATAGGGGGAAATCTGAACATGAGGAAGAACTTCCTGACTGTGAGAGCTGTTCAGCAGTGGAACTCTCTGCCCCGGAGTGTGGTGGAGGCTCCTTCTTTGGAAGCTTTTAAACAGGGGCTGGATGGCCATCTGTCAAGGGTGATTTGAATGCAATATTCCTGCTTCTTGGCAGGGGGTTGGACTGGATGGCCCATGAGGTCTCTTCCAACTCTTTGATTCTATGATTCTATGAAATGGCCAAGGTGGTTTTCCCAGGTCGTTCCTCTGAAACTGAGTCTACTTAGTATTCATAGTCTCCCATCCAAATACTATCCAGGGCTGTCCCTGCTTTGCAACCAAGATTAGACAGGATATGATGTTGTTCAAAAACCTGGGGTGCATCTACACTGCAGTATTAATGCAGTTTGATGCCACGTGAACTTCCATGGCTCAGTGCTATGGCATCCTGGGAGTTGTAGTTTGACGAGGTGCCAACTCTTTCTCTAGTAGAGGGTCAGCACCTTATAAAACTACATCTTCCATGATTCCATATCATTGAGCCATTGCAGATCCCAAGCATCTAGGACTGTGTGATGTATTTCCGAATGATGTGCGCAGATCCAAGTCAGGTGGCCTTTTGCTTGCTGAGGTGTTCCAGCGAGTGTCTCTGTAGATCTTAGAAAACTATGTCTTGATTTAAGTCGTTGACATGCTGGCTGATACCCAAACAAGGGATGAGCTGGAGATGTCTCTGCCTTGGTCCTTTCACTATTGGCTGCTACTTCCCGGCGGATGTCAGGTGGTGCAATACCGGCTAAGCAGTGTAATTTCTCCAGTGGTGTAGGGCACAGACACCCTGTGATAACGCAGCATGTCTCATTAAGAGCCACATCCACTGTTTTAGTGTGGTGAGTTGTGTTCCACACCGGGCATTCGTACTCAGCAGCAGAGTAGCATAGCACAAGGGCGGATGTCTTCACTGTGTCTGGTTGTGATCCCCAGGTTGTGCCAGTCTGCTTTCGTATGATATTGTTTCTAGCACCCACTTTTTGCTTGATGTTCTGGCAGTGCTTCTTGTAGGTCAGAGCACAGTTCAGAGTGACTCCCAGGTATTTGGGTGTGTTGCAATGCTCCAGTGGGATTCCTTCCCAAGTGATAATCCTCAGAACTCGGGATGCTTGTCTGTTCTTGAAGTGATAAGCACATGTCTGTGTTTTAGATGGGTTGAGGATCAGCTGGTTTTCCCTGTAATAGGCAGTAAGAGCACCTAGAGCTTCGGAGAGCTTCTGTTCAACCATCTCAAAGCTCCCTGCTTGAGCGGTGATGGCACGATCATCAGCATAAATGAAACTCTCTGTCCCTTCTGGCAGTGGCTGGTCATTTGTGTAGATGTTGAACATGGATGGAGCAAGCACACTCCCCCGAGGCAGGCCGTTCTTCTGTTTCCGCCATCTGCTTCTCTGGCCCTGGAACTCAACAAAAAAGCTCCTGTTTTGTAGCAGGTTTCCTATGAGGTGGTAGGTGGTCGTCCTTTGTGATATTATACATTTTTCTCAGGAGGAGGCGGTGGTTTACAGTATCATAAGCTGCTGACAGGTCTATGAAGACAGCTCCTGTGATCTGCTGCCTTTCAAAGCCATCTTCTATGTGCTGAGTCAGGTTCAGCACTTGCGATGTGCAGCTTTTGCCTTTCCTGAAGCCAGCTTGCTGTGGAATCAGACATGGGTCTATTTTTTCCAAAATTCTCTCCAGAACTTTGTAGAGGTGGCACAGCAGGGAGATTGGTCTGTAGCTTTTTGGATCATTACGGTCTTTGCCTGGCTTCAAGATGGCAATGACTCTTGCTTTCCTCCAGATTTTGGGGATCTGACAGGATGCAGTGCAGAAGCAACCAGAGACAGTCCAGAGTGACTCCCAGGCATTTGGGTGTGCTGCAATGCTCCAGTGGGATTCCTTCCCAGGTGATCCTCAGAGCCCAGGATGCTTGTCTGTTCTTGAGGCCTGATAGGTGTCTTGTGTCCAAATTTGGTGGTTTTTGAGTTCTGTTAATCCCACAAACAAACATTACATTTTTATTTATATAGATTTTCTTGCCTGCCTCTCCCATAGGGGGAAATGGCCAAAGCACAACAGTGGGCAGCGCTTAAGGGAGATGGGCATGGCTTTAGTTGGGTATAAATACGAACCTGAGTGCTGTTTGACACCCCATTCCTTGCAAGAGCATCGTGTCTCTCCTTGCATTTTCTCCCGTCTTATGGCTCAGCTGAGCCGCGGATTTTCCGTTCCGACAGTATTCGCCTTCGCCTGTCAAATCCGCTGCCTCTTTCCCAGGAATATTTATGAATATCTGAATTTCTCATGAGCTCCGTATTGACAGCCTGACAAAAGACTGAAGGCGCTTTCAGTTGGATTCAGGAGGGAAGGAGTCGGCTCATTGCAGCAAATGGCATGTTAAGCGAGCCAAGGAGAAAGATGGCATCGAATTGGGGACAGTGGCACGGAGTTGGGGCGGGGGGGGGGGATATGATATGACACTGGCCTTCTTCCTTTACTTGTTCCACACCATTAATAATAAAGCTGCCTGGGAACATGGCTGTTTGGGGGCTTTGGAGGTCCGATGGATGCGTTTTTTTGGCAAGCGATGGAGGCAACTGGCTGTTAGGGATGTGCAAAATTCTGGATGTTTCTTATTTTGGAAAAATTTGGCAATTTGGAGATATGAACCGCCGAAATAAAACAGGAAGGACCCTCCGAAGCTTTAGCGACACAAAACATATATTTGTAAAAACTTGACATGACCAAAAAAAATTATATGTGTATACAATATAATATTAGTACAGCACAGCATTAGTATTATATATTACTATATGGTACTATACGAGTATACTGTAATATTATTAGTATTATTTATTTATTTATTTATTTACTCCATTTGTATACCGCATATATCAGCCTAAAGCGGCGACTCTATGCGGTTTACAGTAAAAACAACACTAAACAATGTATAAGACACACAATACAAACAAACACATAGTCATCAACGCCACACTTAGAATCAGATTCCGATCTCATGATCCATTTCCATTCCTTGTCCAATGCCGTCATTATTGAGTTGGTTGTTACTGCATAGACTATCCGAATGCCTGCTCGTAGAGCCACGTCTTCACCCTCCTCCGAAACACCAGCAACGAAGGGGCCTGCCTGATGTCCACCGGTAGCGCATTCCATAGCCGAGGGGCCACCACCGAGAAGGCCCTGTCTCTCGTGCCCGCCAGCCGTACTTGTGACGCCGGCGGAACCGAGAGCAGGGCCTCCCCGGAAGATCTTAACGCTCTTCCCGGTTCGTAGAGGAGATGCGTTCGGAGAGGTAAGTGGGGCCGGAACCGTGTAGGGCTTTATAGGCTAAAGCCAGCACCTTAATTGTGCTCGGTAGCAAATTGGCAGCTGAGTGGAGCTGGCTCAACAGGGGGGTTGTGTGCTCCCTGAGTGCCGCTCCCGTTAGCAACCTGGCTGCCGAGCGCTGGACCATCTGAAGCTTCCGGGCAGTCTTCAAGGGCAACCCCACGTAGAGCGCGTTGCAGTAATCTATACGGGATGTGACAAGAGCGTGGACTACCGTAGCCAATTATTATATTGTGTTATTATAATGTAATACAATATAGTACTAATAACAATAACAAAACCAGCACAATTCAAAGTGCTGGTTTTGACCTACAAAACCTTATACGGTTCCGGCCCAGTGTATTTGTCCGAATGGATCTCCCTCTACATCCCACCTCGAAGCTTAAGATCTTCTGGGGAGGCCCTGCTCTCGACCCCGCCACTCTCACAAGTGAGGTTGGCGGGGACGAGGAGCAGGGCCTTCTCAGTGGTGGCCCCCCACCTGTGGAACTCACTCCCCGGGGAGATTAGATCGGCGACCTCCCTTCTGGCATTCAGGAAAAAACTGAAGACCTGGGTTTGGGATCAAGCCTTTGGACACACTGGCAACTAAATGAAGGATCTAACGATAGACAAGGACAAATGGAATGGAATGGATATATGGACTCTGAACCCGAGCATGAGATTGTTTTTAATATTTTATTATGCACTGATGTTTTAATTTAACTGTTGAATTGTTTTTGTATTTTATATTGCTGTCAATTGATTTAGGCATCTAATTGTGCCTCCGCCCTGAGTCCGTCCGTCCGTCCCCGGAGTGAGAAGGGCGGGGTATAAGTAAATGAAATAAATAAATAATAAATAAATAATAATACGAGTCTAATATATTATTGTTACTTACTTACTTTACTTACTTAGGCGATCCCTCGTTGGACGAGTAAGATGGTCTTCCATGATGGGTTTCCTTGTGGATTCGTAGGTGGCTGTGGAGCCCTATTCTTGACCCGCATCTTCTCCCACAGTGAAGGCATTGGTTTCCAGGTGGAAGGCGGTCCCGGTCGGGGTTGGCTTGACGCGCCTTCCTCCTGGCACGTTTCTCTCTTTCACCCTCCACTCGTGCCTCCTTGAATTCTGCAACACTGCTGGTCACAGCTGACCTCCAGCTGGAGCGCTCAAGGGCCAGGGCTTCCCAGTTCTCAGTGTCTATGCCAGATTTTAAGGTTGGCTTTGAGCCCATCTTTAAATCTCTTTTCCTGTCCACCAACATTCCATTTTCCGTTCTTGAGTTCGGAGTAGAGCAACTGCTTTGGGAGATGGTGGTCAGGCATCCGAACAACGTGGCCGGTCCAGTGGAGTTGATGGCGGAGGACCATCGCTTCAGTGCTGGTGGTCTTTGCTTCTTCCAGCACGCTGACATTTGTCCACTTGTCTTCCCAAGAGATTTGCAGGATTTTCCGGAGGCAGCGCTGATGGAATCGTTCCAGGAGTTGCATGTGACGTCTGTAGA
This sequence comes from Anolis sagrei ordinatus, assembly GCF_025583915.1. Classification (NCBI taxonomy): domain Eukaryota; kingdom Metazoa; phylum Chordata; class Lepidosauria; order Squamata; family Anolidae; genus Anolis; species Anolis sagrei. The sequence goes on along the minus strand of NW_026847771.1, from coordinate 4,184,661 downwards.
CAGTCCACGTCTCACAGGCATATAGCAGGGTTGGGAGGACAATAGCTTTCTAAACAAGCACCTTGGTATCCCTACGGATGTCCCGGTCCACAAACACTCTCTGCTTCATTCGGGAAAATGCTGCACTTGCAGAGCTCAGGCGGTGTTGTATATATATTACATATATATTACATGTAATATTACCTTATAGTACCACATAGTAATATATAATACTAATCTTGTGCTGTGCTAATAATACAATATATTGTATACACATATAATATTGATATTATAATGCAATACAGTACAATAGTACTAATAATTCAGTATAATAATTATATTTCATATTACATGTAATATTACTAATAATATTGCAATTATTATTAGTAATAAAATAATAATTGTAATATTATTAGTATAATACTAATATTGTATAATATTATGCAATATTATTATATATGACTATATAGTACAATATACTAATAAGGTAAAGGTTGTCCCCTGACATTAAGTCCAGTCATGTCCGACTCTGGGGTGTGGTGCTCATCTCCATTTCTAAGCCGAAGAGCCGGCGTTGTCCATAGACACCTCCAAGGTCATGTGGCCAGCATGACCGCATGGAGCGCCGTTACCTTCCCACCGGAGTGGTACCTATTGATCTACTCACATTTGCATGTTTTCGAACTGCTAGGTTGGCAGAAGCTAGGGCTGACAGCGGAAGCTCACGCCGCTCCCTGGAATCAAACCTGTGACCTTTTGGTCAACAAGCTCAGCAGCTCAGTGCTTTAACCCACTGTGCCACCTATATATGACTATATAGTACCATATAGTAATATATAATACTAATATTGTGCCGTGCTATTTTGAGTATTATATGTGGCTTCTTACTGCTTGGGGGAATCCTTTGTTGTTTAGCTAGCCCTGATTGTTTCTTGTCTGGAATTCCCGTTTTTTGAATGTTGTTCTTTATTTGCTGTTATAATTTTAGAGATTTTTAAATACCAGTAGCCAGATTTTGTTCATTTTCATAGTTTCTTCCTTTCTGTTGAAATTGTGGAGATTCCAATGGCTTCTCTTCAAGCCAGGCTTTGAAACTGCTAGGCTATTAAATGCTAATGAAGTTGGCCAATTACAACTTCATTAGCATTTGGACTTGATGATCCTTGAGGTCTTTTGTATCTGTCAGATTCTGCGATCATGCTCCATAATTCTCAGTTTGCTGTGGAAACAAGGGCTGGTGCTAAAACTATGAATTGTTTATACTGTAAGTCATAGAATCATAGAATCGAAGAGTTGGAAGAGACCTCATGGGCCATCCAGTCCAACCCCCTGCCAAGAAGCAGGAATATTGCATTCAAATCACCCTGACAGATGGCCATCCAGCCTCTGTTTAAAAGCTTCCAAAGAAGGAGCCTCCACCACACTCCGGGGCAGAGAGTTCCACTGCTGAACGGCTCTCACAGTCAGGAAGTTCTTCCTCATGTTCAGATGGAATCTCCTCTCTTGTAGTTTGAAGCCATTGTTCCATTGCATCCTAGTCTCCAGGGAAGCAGAAAACAAGCTTGCTCCCTCCTCCCTGTGGCTTCCTCTCACATATTTATACATGGCTATCATATCTCCTCTCAGCCTTCTCTTCTTCAGGCTAAACATGCCCAGCTCCTTAAGCGCTCCTCATAGGGCTTGTTCTCCAGACCCTTGATCATTAGTCGCCCTCCTCTGGACACATTCCAGCTTGTCAATATCTCTCTTGAATTGTGGTGCCCAGAATTGGACACAATATTCCAGGTGTGGTCTAACCAGAGCAGAATAGAGGGGTAGCATTACTTCCCTAGATCTAGACACTATGCTCCTATTGATGCAGGCCAAAATCCCATTGGCTTTTTTTGCCTCCACATCACATTGTTGGTTCATGTTTAACTTGTTGTCCACGAGGACTCCAATATCTTTTTCACACATACTGCTTTCGAGCCAGGCATCCCCCATTCTGTCTCTTTGCATTTCCTTTTTCCTGCCAAAGTGGAGTATCTTGCATTTGTCCCTGTTGAACTTCATTTTGTTAGTTTTGGCCCATCTCTCTAATCTGTCAAGATCGTTTTGAGTCCTGCTCCTGTCCTCTGGAGTCTTGGCTCTCCCTCCCAATTTGGTGTCGTCTGCAAACTTGATGATCCTGCCTTCTAGCCCTTCATCTAAGTCATTACTGAAGATGTTGAATAGGACCGGGCCCAGGACGGAACCCTGCTTGTGGCACTCCACTCGTCACTTCTTTCCAGGATGAAGAGGAAGCCTTGGGGAGAATCACCCTCTGGGTTCGTCCATTTAACCAATTCCAGATCCACCTCACCGTAGTTTTGCCTCGCCCACCTTGAACTAGTTTCCTTGCCAGAAGGTCATGGGGGACCTTGTCAAAGAAGGCCTTCCTGAAATCCAGGTACGCTCCATCCACGGCATTCCCCGCATCTACCCAGCTTGTAACTCTATCGAAAAAAGAGATCAGATGAGTCTGGCATGACTTGTTTTTGATCCATTGCAATCATGATAATATAGCATTGGGGATTGATACTATGGTGGGCAAATACATACAAAACAGAACGGTTTATGGGAAAGAGGAGAAGGAAAGATGCATGGAAAGTTGGGTCCAATTGAAAGTTTTTCGAAGTCTTGTCTGGCGGACGTGCAAAGCCGGCACGGCGTAGAAAAGCAGAGGGATCTCTTTAAGCCGAACGGCATTGAGTCAGGATGTAGTCACTCAGCAATGTTTGATTGAGTCAGAGCATTGGATGTTCCAGCCGAGCATTGTTCGGTCTCTTTGGGAGCCAATCCAAAAAGGTCTCCAGCGGAGAGGAGTCCTTCTCTCCCTTAACTCAGAACCTTTTTAAGTGGCGACGCAAAGGACTGAATGGGTAGAAATGGCATTCCTGTGCCAAGTCAAGGGCCTACGATATTAAAGGCGGAGAAGATATGGCTCACGTAAGCCCTTCGATCCATTATTGCGGCTCAGGAAGCCCCCAGTTTCCTGACCAAAACCTCTATGTTGTTGCAGTCGTGAGTCTCCAAATTATGGCAACACAGAGGCTGAGAGAGTGTGACTTGCCCATTTCTTTTTTAGCCCTTGTGGCGAGTTCACCTATACTGTACTTACTTACTTGGGTGATCCCTAAGGATTGTCTTCCAAGATCGGTGTCCTGGCGGTGGGTCCGTAGGTGAGTGTGGAGCCTATTCTTGACCCGTATGTTCTCCAGCAGTGAGCGCATTGGTTTACAGTTGGAAGGCGGTCAC
>NW_026847771.1:4033891-4178815 GCF_025583915.1 Anolis sagrei ordinatus | reverse complement strand
AGCGGGCTCACGGGGACGGGCGGCAGCGGGCGGCACAAGGTGCGCGTTGTGCAAAGTCCCTCCGGCCACACGGACGACCTGAGCCTCAAGTGTGAGCGAAGAATCCAGGAGGACACCCAAACTGCGGACCTGTGGCTTCAGGGGGAGTGTAACCCCGTCCAACACAGGTTGCCACCCTATACCCCGATCCGGTTTACGATCGACCAGGAGGACCTCTGTCTTGTCGGGATTGATCTTCAGCTTGTTCTTCCTCATCCAGATCGACACAGCGGCCAGGCACTCGTCCAGCACCCGAGAAGCCTCCTTGGAATTAGGTGGAAAAGAGTAGTAGAGTTGTGCGTCATCCGCATACAGATGGCACCCAACTCCAAAACTCCGGATGACCTCTCCCAGCGGTTTCATGTAGATGTTGAAGAGCATGGGCGACAGGATAGAGCCTTGCGGGACCCCACAGGTCAAAGGCCAGGGGTCAGAGCAGGCGTCTCCCAGCTTCACCATCTGGGTCCGTCCCTCCAGGAAGGACCGGAGCCACGACAGAACCGCGCCCCCGAGGCCCATCCCAGAGGATACCATGGTCGATGGTATCGAAAGCCCACCACAGTGAAACCGGGCCCCACAGCCCCGCACGAGGGAAAAGGACAGTAGTCTAGACAGAACAGCACTGTGACACCACAGTTAAGATATATCCCGTGATATATATAGTAGACGGGAAAAGATAGCAGAGACAAAAGAAAAGAGGAAGGAACACCGAAACAGCACTACACAGGCCGGGGAATCCTCACACACCATAGAGACATACAACACACCCCTAATTTCACACACATCCACACATACAAATACACACCCCGGATGGGGGTGGGAGAGAGATGAGAGTGACACACACCAGATTTTGCACACGCTAACAGAGAGCTCTCTATATATACATTTTCACGCGCTCTCTATAATGTATAACACATACACACACATATCACACATATACATATATATACACACCCACACACATACAGGGAGAGAGGGAGAGGGAGGGTCAGCTCTATTTTTGTGGGTTGAATCCATGGAGTTGTAGTTTGGTGAGGCACCCGCACTCTTGGGTAGAGAAGACTGAAGACCTTGCAAAACTACAACTCCCAGGATCCCACTTACTTGAAATCCTGATACTCAAGTGGTACCAATCTGCACCTGTTCTGCACCCAGAGACATATTGAATCCTGGGAGTTGTAGTTTGGGCAGGCGTCAAATGCCCTGCAAAGCTACAACTCCCGGGATCCCATAGCAATAAGTTATGGCAGTCCAAGTAGTGCCCATCTGCACCTGTTCTGCACTGTAGATGCACCCAGAGACATATTGAATCCTGGGAGTTGTAGTTTGGGCAGGCATCAAATATCTTGCAAAACTACAACTCCCAGGATCCCATATCAGTTAGCCATGGCAGTCCAAGCGGTGCCAATCTGCACCCATTCTGCATTGTAGATGCACCCAGAGACATATTGAATCCTGGGAGTTGTAGTTTGGTAAGGCACTAACTACCTTGCAAAACTACAACTCCTGGGAACCCATTGCATTGAGCCATGGCAGTCCAAGTGGTGCCCTTCTGCACCCATTCTGCATTGTAGATGCACCCAGAGACATTGAATATTGAATTTGGTGAGGCATCAAATACCATGCAAAACTACAACTCCCAGGATCTCATTGCATTGAGCCATGGCAATCCGAGTGGTGCCCATCTGCACCAGTTCTGCATTGTAGATGCACCCAGAGACATATTGAATCCTGAGAGTTGTAGTTTGGGCAGGCATCAAATACCTTGCAAAACTACAACTCTCAGGATCCCAAATTAGTTAGCCATGGCAGTCCAAGTGGTGCCAATCTGCACCCATTCTGCATTGTAGATACACCCAGAGACATATTGAATATTGAATCTGGTGAGGCATCAAATACCATGCAAAACTACAACTCCCAGGATCCTGTTGCATCGAGCCATGGCACTCCAGTGGTGCAAATCTGCACCTATTCTGCATTGTAGATACACCCAGAGACATACTGAATATTGAATTTGGTGAGGCATCAAATACCATGCAAAACTACAACTCCCAGGATCTCATTGCATTGAGCCATGGCAGTCCAGTGGTGCCAATATGCATTGTAGATTCACCCAGAGATGTACTGAATCCTGGGAGTTGTCGTTTGGTGAGGCACCAAATATCTTGCAAAACTACAGCTCCCGGGATCCCAGAGCAATTAGTCACAGCAGTCCAAGTGGTGCCAAATTGCATTCGTTCAATGGTGTAGATGCGCCTTTGGTGCCAAATCACCCACTCCTCTGCAGTTTAGCTTTGTGCGGAGCCGCTTTCTCCCCAATGTTTTGCTTTCCCAGCAAGGCTCCTGCCGTTGGCACCCTTCCCATGGCTCTGATGTTGTGAACAAACACGGATTCTGCTCCCCATCGCACGTGGGGCAATTAGCCACAATGGCCGCCTCCCCCAGGCCCTGCTAATTTTCCCAGTTAATGAACCCGACTCGGCTTCTCTCTCTTTTGAAGGCTCGCCTCCCTCTGCACCAGAAAGGGGGGGAAAAGAACCGCACGGATCAGAAACGCCGTCTCTGAATGGGCCCAGCTGGAATCCTATCAAGCCTTAAACACTGCGATCCGAAGCTGAGATACCGCACAAAGGAAGGCAATGGAGGCGGAGAGCTGTATTTGCACAGACGGCGCAAAGCGAGAACTCCAGACAGCAAGCTATCAAGGGCCGGTGAACACATCCCAAACAGAGGAGGCCTCCAGGCAACAAAGGCCAGGCTACCTCTATGCAGATACCCTCACTGATTGACTGCAAACTTCATGGCTAATCAAGCTTGCTAATTGCAACATTCACACTTGCTTTGAACATGCAAGGGGTCTTTCTCCCACCCTGGACATTATTGCACAGGTATACACCACTTGCCCCACCAACAACAGAACCTCTGAACGTGCCACTGAGTTTGCAAACTTCATGGTTACTCAATGCAAACTAAGCTTGCTAATTGCAACATTCACACTTGCTTCGAACATGCAAGGGGTCTTTCTCCCACCCTGGACATTATTGCAATAGGATATTACCTACACTCCACTTGCCTCGCCTCCAACAGAACCTCTGAATGTGCCACTGACTTTGCAAACTTCATGGCTACTCAATGCAAACCAAGCTTGCTAATTGCAACATTCACACTTGCTTTGAACGGACAAGGGTTCTTTCTCCCACCCTGGACTATATTGCACAGGAATATTATCTACACTCCACTTGCTTCATCTGCAACAGAACCTCTGAACATGCCACTGAGTTTGCAAACTTCATGGCTACTCAATGCCAACCAAGCTTGCTAATTGCAACTTTCACACTTGCTTCTAATGGACAAGGGTGCTTTCTTCCATTCTGGACATTATTGCACGGGAATATTATCTACACTCCACTTACCTCACCTCCAACAGAACCTCTGAACCTGCCACTGACTTTGCAAACTTCATGGCTACTCGATGCTAATCTTCTTGCTAATTGCAACATTCACACTTGCTTCGAATGGAGAAGGGTTCCTTCTCCCATGCTGGACATTATTGCACAGGTATATTATCTATACTCCACATGCCTCACCTCTAACAGAGCCTCGGAACATGCCACTGACTTTGCGTACTTTATGGCTACTCAATGCTAATCAAGCCTGCTAATTGCAACATTTGCACTTGCTTCAAATGGACACGGGCTCTTTCTTCCACCCTGGAGATTATTCCACAGGCGGTGGCGCACTGAGCTGCTGAGCTTGTTGATCGAAAGGTCGCAGGTTCGATTCCGGGGAGCGGCGTGAGCTTCCGCTGTCAGCCCTAGCTTCTGCCAACCTAGCAGTTCGAAAACATGCAAATGTGAGTAGATCAATAGGTACCGCTCCGGCGGGAAGGTAACGGCGCTCCATGCGGTCATGCTGGCCATATGACCTTGGAGGCGTCTATGGACAACGCCGGCTCTTTGGCTTAGAAATGGAGATGAGCACCACACCCCAGAGTCAGACATGACTGGACTTAATGTCAGGGGACTACCTTTACCTTTTATATATACACTCCACTTGCCACACTGTCATCAGAACCTCTGAAAATGCCGTGAGCCACAGATGCAGGCAAAACATTAGGAGAGAATGCTGCTAGAACACAGCCACGCGATACAAAAAAACTCACAGCAACCCAATAATTCCGGCCATGAAAGCCTTCAATGAAACAATGAGAAGAGAGGTTCAAAACGTTACTCCGTGCTAGGTTTTGTAGTCCTTGCTTTTCCGTATGGGACCATACAACAAAATCTGGTCAACAGTATTAAAAAAAAAGCCAGAATCAAGACAGTAAACACCACTCAGAAATAGGATTGGCCATGTTTCTGTGCAAACAATGCAAAGGGAGAACTCCAGGCAGCAAGCAATCAAGGGCCCATTAACACTCCCAACCAATGGATGCCTCCAGGCAACAACAGCCAGGCTACCTTTATGCAGATACCCTCACTGATTGACTTTGCAGCTGCAAGACTATTGAATGCTAATCAAACTTCATAATTGCAACATTCACACTTACTTCAAACAGACAAGGGTTCTTTCTCCCACCCTGGACGTTCTATAGTTATATATACACTCCACTTGCCTCATTTCCACAAACATCTGAAGATGCCATTAGCTACAGATGCAGGCGAAACGTTAGGTGAGAATGCTACTGGAACATGGCGATACAGCCTTAAAAACGCACAGCAACCCAGTGATTCCAGACATTAAAACCTTTGACAATATAATTCAGTGCACCGCTTCCTCTGTATAGACTTGCGCATGGAGGACCTCACAAGTCCTAGAGAGAATCTTGAGGTCGTTTCCCACTTTTGTGGGGGGAATCCTCAGCTGCTTTTGCAAGGAGAAGATTGCACATAGGGCATTTTATTGCTCTGGAACAGCTAAACCCCAGTACTTAATTTTCCATTCATTTCCCCATTTGTTTGCTCTCCTTCTGCCTCTTTCTCACTTGGCTTGTCCTATTGCCCAGCCCTATGGCCACTCTCTTTCCAAACTTGCCCTGTTGCTCCTTGGCTTTGGATGTGGCCAGAGCCCATCTGCTCTCACCATTCCCACATTTGGCCACTTCCGTTTTGCCCATCCAATTGGCCTTTCATTGTGTCTCTGGCAAGGCCGATGAGGGCAGAGAGGATTCAATGATGCATTGGTCCAGGACCTGGAGAGGCAAAGCAAGAAACTAGATAGATAGATAGATAGATAGATAGATAGATAGATAGATAGATAGATAGATAGATAGATAGATAGCTTAGATAGATAGATAGATAGATAGATAGATAGATAGATAGATAGATAGATGATAGATAGATAGATAGATAGATAGATAGATAGATAGATAGATAGATAGATAGATGAGATAGATAGATAGATAGATAGATAGATAGATAGATAGATAGATAGATAATTCAAAAACCACTGGACGAATTGACACCAAAATTTGGCCACAAGACACCTACTAACCCAAGGAGTGACCATCACTCAAAAAAATGATTTTGTCATTTGGGAGTTGTAGTTGCTGGGATTTATAGTACACCTACAATCAAAGAGCATTCTGAACTCCACCAATGATGGAATTGAACCAAACTTGGCACACAGGACTCCCGTGACCAACAGAAAACACTAGAAGGGTTTGGTGGGCATTGACCTTGAGTTTGGGAGTTGTAGTTCGCCTCCATTAAGAGAGCACTGTGGACTCAAACAATGATGGATCTGGACCAAACTTGGCACAAATACTCCATATGCCCCAATATGGAGTTTGAGGGGAATAGACCTTGACATTTGGGAGTTTGGTTCCTGGGATTTATAGTTCACCTGCAATAAAAGAACATTCTGAACCCCACCAACAATAGAATTGGGGACAAACTTTCCACACAGACCCCCCCCCCCAACCAACTGAAAATACTGTGTTTTCTGGTGGTCTTTGGCAACCCTTCTGACTTCCCCTCATGACCCACCCCAGGGGTCCTAACCCCCAGGTTGAGAAATGCTGCTAAAGTCCTCCTGACAAAGAGCCATCCAGCCATAGAGATAGATAGATAGATAGATGATAGATAGATAGATAGATAGATAGATAGATAGATAGATAGATAGATAGATGATAGATATGACTCACACACACACTTATAGTATTATAGATTTGAAAGGGACCCCTAAAGAAAGACAATTATATCTTGCATGTTCCAGAGTGGGCAAATCAGACAATCTCCTCGTCAACACTGACAAAGAAACAACAGGACTGGATGGCCTTAAGTATGTGGGTTCTATGTGGGAAGTTTGCCCCAATTCTGTTGTTGGTGGGGTTCAGTATGCTCTTTGATTGTAGGTGAACTATAAATCCCAGCAACTACAACTCCCAAATGTCAAGATCTATTTTCCCAAAACTCCACCAGTGTTCACATTTGGGCATATTTAGTATTCGTGTAGAGTTTGGTCCAGATCCATTATTGTTTGAGTCCACAGTATCTCTGGATGTAGGTGAACTACAACTCCAAAACGAAAGGACACTGCTACCAAACCCTTCGAGTATTTTCTGTTGGCCATGGGAGTTCTCTGTGCCAAGTTTGGTTCAATTCCATCGTTGGTGGGGTTCAGAATGCTCTTTGATTGTAGGTGAACTATAAATCCCAGCAACTACAACTCCCAAATGACAAAATCAATTTTTTGAATAAAGGACATACATTGGGTTGTTAGGTGTTTTGCGTACAAATTTGGTGTCAATTTGCTCAGTATTTATTTATTTATCATGTCATCAGCAACCAGGCATTTGTATTACATTTTTAACAAAAACAAACAAACAGACAAAAACACAAAGTTTGCAAGCTTGGTAGTTGATTAAATGTCCTTTGACCAGTATCTGACCACTTGGAGTGCCTCTGGTGTTGCCGCAAGGAGGTCCTCCATTGTGCATGTAGCAGGGCTCAGGTGCATTGCAGCAGGTGATAAGTGGTTTGCTCTTCTCCACACTCGCATGTTGTGGATTCAACTTTGTAGCCCCATTTCTGAAGGTTGGCTCTGCATCTCGTGGTGCCAGAGCGCAGTCTGTTCAGCGCCTTCCAAGTCGCCCAGTCCTCTGTGTGCCCAGGGGGGAGTCTATCATTTGGTATCAGCCATTGGTTGAGGTTCTGGGTTTGAGCCTGCCACTTTTGGACTCTCGCTTGCTGAGGTGTTCCAGCGAGTGTCTCTGTAGATCTTAGAAAACTATTTCTAGATTTAAGTCATTGACGTGCTGGCTGATACCCAAACAAGGGATGAGCTGGAGATGTTTCTGCCTTGGCTGCTACCTTCCGGCGGATGTCAGGTGGTGCAATACCGGCTAAGCAGTGTAATTTCTCCAGTGGTGTAGGGCGCAGACACCCCGTGATAATGCAGCATGTCTCATTAAGAGCCACATCCACTGTTTTAGCGTGGTGAGATGTGTTCCACACTGGGCATGCATACTCAGCAGCAGAGTAGCATAGCGCAAGGGCAGATGTCTTCACTGTATCTGGTTGTGATCCCCAGGTTGTGCCAGTCAGCTTTCGTATGATGCTGTTTCTAGCACCCACTTTTTGTTTGATGTTCAGGCAGTGCTTCTTGTAGGTCAGAGCACAGGTCCAGAGTGACTCCCAGGTATTTGGGTGTGCTGCAATGCTCCAGTGGGATTCCTTCCCAGGTAATAATCCTCAGAGCTTGGGATGCTTGTCTGTTCTTAAGGTGAAAGGCACATGTCTGTGTTTTAGATGGGTTGGGGATCAGCTGGTTTTCCCTGTAATAGGCAGTAAGGGCACCTAGAGCTTCGGAGAGCTTCTGTTCTACCATCTCAAAGCTCCCTGCTTGAGCAGTAATGGCACGATCATCAGCATAGATGAAACTCTCTGTCCCTTCTGGCAGTGGCTGGTCATTTGTGTAGATGTTGAACATGGATGGAGCAAGCACGCTCCCCTGAGGCAGGCCGTTCTTCTGTTTCCACTATCTGCTTCTCTGGCCCTGGAACTCAACAAAAAAGCTCCTGTTTTGTAGCAGGTTTCCTATGAGGCGGGACCGGTTGTGATCATGTCATCTAACGTGTCTGAGAATTTAGTCCAATCTGCCTTTCTGAAGTTGTTCCGCTGGGGTTGTGTGTGTGTGTGTGTGTGTGTGTTTATGGGTGATAGACACTTGTTGGATTATTAGGTGTCTTGTGTCCAAATTTGGCGTCAATTCGTCCAGTGGTTTCTGAGTTATGTTAATCCCACAAATGAACATTACATTTTGATTTATATAGATTATTATTATTATTATTATTATTATTATTATTATTATTATTATCCCTCATAATTCCTTTGTATTGCATTATTTTGCAAAGGTTAGCACTTAGCAAGCATGTTGTTCTTGGAGTATTTTAGTGTTTTTTCCCCCTAGGATGTGTCTTATTTTCCCTATGAAAAGAATGGATCATTTCACCCTATGGATTCTAGCTGTCGATTGCCGCTCACGTTGACGTTACTGCAAGCGATGCCTCCCACGCAATAGTCCTCATTTTGGACCTTAAATCCTCAATTGCCTTGTCTTGCTCCATTTTGCCCAGTTTCTCTGGTTCCCGGCAGAGAGATACGATGCACACAAAAGTGAGGAATTGGAGGAGGATTGGGTATTTTCCTGCCTTAATATCCGCACCAAGAGGAATTCACGCTGGGTCTTCGCTGGCTGGAGTCAGTGGGAAGCCTTAAATCCGCTCAGGGTCTTAATTCCGATTTCAAAAGCAGCTTTCCCAAGGTTCTGAACTCTCTTTCTCTTCCCAACAGCTTCGGCTCTTTGGGGGAGCGCCTTTCAAGTTCGGACTCGAAACCGGAACGGACGCGGCTCCGACTGATATCAGAGCCACTGAGGAGGCCAAAAGACATTCCTAAAAACCCTTTGAGGGAATGATTCTCTCTTTTTTTCAAACATGGGTGGGAAGTCCATGGGCCACATGCGCCCTAACTTGCATCCTTAGCTTGACGTAGTACGCACCACTTGAAGCCTAATTGAGCTAATCTGAGAAATTTCCTCTCTTCTGTATCCAAGTCACGCATTCCGTGGCGTGTAATGAAGCCTATATTCTTTTGATTCGAGGCTTAAGCCCGCTTTCAACCGGTAATTTCCCCCTTGGTGGAAGTGTCAAAAGGGGCTTTGGCAGGAACGCCATGTACTCAAAGGATCCAAAATGATCTTAACAGATTGGAGAGCGGGGCCAAAACGGACACAATGGGTTCCAACTGGGAGAAACATACGGCGCAAGGCGAAGGCAACACAAACGAAGTGCATGAGATATAATAGGATGGGTGACCTCTGGCTTGGAAACAGTCCATGGGAAAGCGATCTAGGAGGCTTAATCGGCCACAAGCCGATCGTGAGCCAAACAGGGTGATGCGGCAGCGGAAAAGGCCAATGCGATTCTAGGTTGCATCCATAGGAATCTAGAGCAGTGTTTCTCAACCTGGGGGTCGGGACCCCTGAGGGGGTCGTGAGGGGGTGTCAAAGGGGTCGCCAAAGACCATCAGAAAACAGTATTTTCTGTTGATCATTGGGATTCTGTGTGGGAAGTTTGACCCAATTCTATTGTTGGTCGAGTTCAGAATGCTCTTTGATTGTAGGTGAACTATAAATCCCAACAACTACAACTCCCAAATGTCAAGGTCTTTTTCCCCCAGACTCCACCAGTGTTCACATTTGGGCATATTGAGTATTCGTGCCAAGTTTGGTCCAGATCCATCATTGCATGAATCCAGAGCACTCCTCTGGATATAGGTGAACTACAACTCCCAAACTCAAGGTCAATGCCCAACAAACCTCCAGTGTTTTCTGTTGGTCATGGGAGTTCTGTGTGCCAAGTTCGGTTTAAATCCATCGCTGGTGGAGTTCAGAATGCTCTTTGATTATAAGTGAACTATAAATCCCAGCACCTACAACTCCCAAATGACAAAATCAATCCTCCCCCAACCCCACTAGCATTCACATTTGGGCATATTGGGTATTTGTGCTCAATTTAGTCCAGTGAATGAAAATCCATCCTGCATATCGGATATTTACATTACGATTTATAACAGTAGTAAAATGACAGGTATCAAGTAGCAACGAAAACAATATTTTGGTTGGGGGTCACCACAACATATGGAACTGCATTAAGGGGTCACAGCATTAAGCATGGTTGAGAACCACTGATCTAGAGTCTCGATTAAGGGAAGTTATAGTCCCACTCTATTCTGCTTCGGTTATTACTTAGGTGATCTCTTGTAGTCTTTTACCCTCCATTTGTGCCTCTTCAAATTCTACAGCACTGCTAGTCACAGCTGAACTCCAACTTGACCTACATCTTCTCCAGCAGTGAGGGCATCGGTTTCCAGGTGGAAGGCGGTCCCGGTCGGGGTTGGATGCACTTTCCTCTTGGCATGTTTCTCTCTTTCGCCCTCCATTTGTGCCTCTTCAAATTCGACAGCACTGATGGTCACAGCTGACCTTCAGTTAGAGCACTCAAGGGCCGGGGCTTCCCAATCTCAGTGTCTATACCACTGATCGAATCATTCCAGGAGTTGAGTGTGGCATCTGTAAACAGTCCACATTTCGCAGGTATATAACAGGGTTGGAAGACAATAGCTTTATAAACAAGCACCTTTTTATCTCTATGGAAATTCTTGACCTGCATCTTCTCGCAGTGAGGGCATTGGTTTCCAGGTGGAAGGCGGTCTGGTCGGGGTTGGCTTGATGCACATTCCTCTTGGCACGTTTCTCTCTTTCACTCCATTTGTGCCTCTTCAAATTCTACAGCACTGCTGATCACAGCTGACCTCCAGCTTGATCTGCATCTTCTCCTGCAGTGAGGGCATTGGTTTCCAGGTGGAAGGTGGTCCCGGTCTGGGGTTGGCTTGATGCGCCTTCCTCTTGGCACGTTTCTCTCTTTTGCCCTCCATTCGTGCCTCTTCAAATTCTACAGCACTGCTGGTCACAGCTGACCTCCAGCTGGAGCACTCAAGGGCCAGGGCTTCCCAGTTCTCAGTGTCTATGCCAGAGTTTTAAAGGTTGGCTTTGAGCCCATCTTTAAATCTCTTTTCCTGTCCACCAAAATTCCGTTTTCCATTCTTGAGTTCGGAGTAGAGCAACTGCTTTGGGAGACGGTGGTCGGGCATCCAGACAAAATGGCCAGTCCAGCGGAGTTGATGGCGGAGGACCATCGCTTCGGTGGTGGTGGTCTTTGCTTCTTCCAGCACGCTGACATTTGTCTGCTTGTCTTCCCAAGAGATTTGCAGGATTTTCCGGAGGCAGCTCTGATGGAATCGTTCCAGGAGTTCCATGTGACGTCTGTAGACAGTCCACATTTCGCAGGCGTATAGCAGGGTTGGGAGGACAATGGCTTTATAAACAAGCCCTTGGTATCCCTACGGATGTCCCGGTCCTCAAACACTCTCTGCTTCATTTGGAAAAAGGCTGCCCTCGCAGAGTTCAGCCGGTGTTGAATTTCAGTCTCAATGTTGACTTTTTTGGAGAGGGGGCTGCCAAGGGAGTGGAAATGGTCCACATTTTCTAATGTTACACCATTAAGCTGTATTTCTGGCATTGGAGAGGGATTATATCTCAGCTTTATTTATTTATCATGTCATCAGCAACCAGATATTTGTATTACATTTTTAACAAAACAAACAGACAGACAAAACACAGAATTGGCAAGCTTGGTAGTTGATTAAATGTCCTTTGACCAGTATCTGGCCACTTGGAGTGCCTCTGGTGTTGCCGCAAGGAGGTCCTCCATGGTGCATGTGGCAGGGCTCAGGTTGCATTGCAGCAGGTGGTCAGTGGTTTGCTCTTCTCCACACTCGCATGTCGAGGATTCCACTTTGTAGCCCCATTTCCTAAGGTTGGCTCTGCATCTTGTGGTGCCAGAGCGCAGTCTGTTCAGTGCCTTCCAAGTTGCCCAGTCTTCTGTGTGCCCAGGGGGGAGTCTCTCATCTGGTATCACCCACGGATTGAGGTGCTGGGTTTTAGCCTGCCACTTTTGGACTCTCGCTTGCTGAGGTGTTCCAGCGAGTGTCTCTGTAGATCTTAGAAAACTATTTCTTGATTTAAGTCGTTGACGTGCTGGCTGATACCCAAACAAGGGAGGAGCTGGAGATGTCTCTGCCTTGGTCCTTTCACTATTGGCTGCTACTTCCCGGCGGATGTCAGGTGGTGCAATACCGGCTAAACAGTGTAATTTCTCCAGTGGTGTAGGGCGCAGACACCCTGTGATAATGCGGCATGTCTCAGCTGAAATAGCACTTTCTTTCTATGATCCTGATTCCATTTTTCCTGCAATCCCTTTCTCTCCCAGCAGGGGTCGCTGTGAAACTCACTTCCACTCTGATGATGATTTCGCGACACTTTTCCTGCTTTCGTTTCTTCCCACACTGCCCCCTAGTGCTTGATCACTGCTATTGTTGTTATCCATCTCCTCGTTTTCCGGGCAATAATGGCTGTCACTTCAACAACTCCTAACACTGCACAAATTAAAAGGGGACAAATCGTAACAAGCACCTTTAGCTTCTTCTCTCTCTATTTCTTTGTGTCCTAGGTTGCATCTAGACTAACATTAATGCAATCGGAAACCACCTAAGTTCCTTCGATGCCTTCTTTTACATACAAAGGGATTTGAAAAAACAAAGGAATGTAGGAAATGGTCTAAATTATGATTATACTAGCGTTGCCCTGCCACGTGTTGCTGTGGCATATAGTAAGACTTTTCAAAGTAGACATAGATATTTGGACTATTATGAAAGAGAGGTACCTATCTATTCCTTCCCCCTTTTTCTTCCCCTTTCTCTCCTTTCTTTCTTCTCTACCTCTTTCTTTCTTTCTTTCTTTCTTTCTTCCCTTCCCTTTCCCTCCTTCCTTCTTCCTTCTCTACCTTTCTTTCATTCCTTCTTTCGCTCTTTGGTTTCATCCTTCCTTCTCTCTTTCCTTCCTTCCCTCCCCCTTTCTCTACTTCTTCTTTTGTCTCCTTTCTTCCCTCCCTGTTTCCTTCCTTCTTTCACTTTTTATTTCCTTTTCTCCTTCCTTCTTTCTTTACCTCTTTCCTGCATTTCCCTCCCTTTTTCTTTCCTTTCTTCTTCCTTCCTTCGGTACCTCTTTCTTTCCTTCCTTCCTTCCCTCCTTCCTTTCTTCCTTCCTTCCCAATGCCCACCAAACTCTTCTTGTGTTTTCTGTTGGGTCATGTGTGCCACGTTTGGTTCAATTCCATCATTGGTGGAGTTCAGAATGCTCTTTGATTATAGGTGAACTATAAATCCAAGAAACTACAACTCTCAAATGATAAAATAATAATTTTTTTGAGTGATGGTCATTCCTTGTGTTGTGAGACGTTTTGTTGCCAAATTTGGTGTGATTTCGTTCATTGGTTCTTTTGTTTTTAAGGTACTCATTATGCACAGAGCATTTTTTTATATATAGATTTATATATTTATACTTTTTATTATTTATTTAAATTACTTCTATCCTGCTCTTCTCACTGTGCAGGGGACTCAGAAAAGCATACAGACTTTATACATAACACATATAGCCAAACATTCAATTCTGTTATACAATTTACAGAATAAACAATACATCAACAGAGGTATAGCCTTTCTTTCCATTTCCAACATCTGGAGGCTGTGCTTGACTCTGGCTATGCGGGCAGGGAGGTGCGTTCACTTCCATCTTCCATTCCGAGGAACTTTTTGTTGTTGTTGTTGTTGTTGTTGTTGTCCGTAAAAGCCTCTTGGTTGAATTTTCAGTATGTGCTTTATGGATGCCTTTATTACCTCCACGCTTTTTAAACTGGTTCCTATTTATCTACTCACTTTGCTGTTTTCAAACTGCTAGGTGGGTAGAAGCTGGGCTGACAGCCAAGAGCTCACCCCCAAACCAGGCTTGAACTGTCAGTCTTTCAATTGGCTGTTAGCCTGCTGTGCTAATGTCCTGCCCTTCCCAAAGGGGACTCAAAGCAACAAAATACTAAGACAATTCTATGCCACTGAATGGATGATGTTTGATTTCGCATTAACACTCTCCGCTGGATGCTATGGAATCCTGAGAGTTGTAGTTTGGTGAGCGACCAGCTCGCTTTGGCACAGAAGGCTGACAACCTGGTGAAACTACAACTCCCAGGCCAAACACCATTGAATGGATGTTGTCTGACTTTGCATTAACACCCACCGCTGGATGCTATGGAATCCTGGGAGTTGTAGTTTGGTGAGTGACCAGCTCGCTTTGGCATAGAAGGCTGACGACCTGGTGAAACTACAACTCCCAGGCTAAAAGTCTTGTAAAACTATTTCTCCCAGTAGCTATGTCATGATGAGAACACTTTGGAAATGACAACAATAATATATAATCATCATCGCTATAATCATGCTAAAAATATTATTTATCCCAGAAGTCTTCATTCAAAGACTTGGCATCTATAGTCACCAAAATAGCAAACTGAAAAGTTCCCATTATTGATGATGACAATCAAGAGAATCCTTTGGGTGCATCTGCACTGCTAAATTAATGCGGTTTGGCATGATGGGATGTAGTGAATGGGATGGCATGATGGGAGTTGTAGTGGTGCAAGGGTCTTTTGGCTTCTCTGCCAAAGAGTGGCATGAAACTACAAATCGTTCTGCAGTTTAGATTTGAATTTTGAAGCCTGGGAGTTGTAGTTGGGTGATGCACCAGCACTCTGGGACAGAGAACACCAAATACCTTACAAAACTACAAATCCCATCATTCCATTGCATGGAGCCATGGCTGTTAAAGTGGTGCCAGATTTTGAATCCTGGGAGTTGTAGTTGGGTGATGCACCAGTACTCTGGGACAGAGAACACCGAACACCTTACAAAACTACAAATCCCATCATTCTATCGCATGGAGCCATGGCTGTTAAAGTGGTGCCAATCTGCAGAACAGGAGCCAACTGCCTCCCATCTTTCTGCCATTTTTCCTGCCGTTCTTCCAGGCACGGTGACAATCGTGTCACACTCCACCGCGTGGCATCAAGTGCTTGTCATCTTTCGTCTCTTTGGGGCAGATCTTTCGGGATCCTGTCATCCGTGTTGACAGCCGGCACCCCAGGATGCAGGGATGCACTCCGCTCTCGGGATGGACCCTGGCCCGTAGGACCCAGAGCGACGCGCCGGATGCAAACATGCTGTGCAACTCCGGCTCGACGCGGTGGCTTCAGCCGTGAACATTGTGGCTGCCTGGCAGCTCTTGCCGCATCTCCAACTCAGGCTCCCCGGGGAACTGAGTCAGCAGAAGCCGCTGCCGGCTCTTGCGGAAAAACCCATCTGGAAGGGAGCGACGGGAGGGAAGCAACCACCTGAAGGTCAGCAGATGGATGGCTGCCTTGTGCTCCAGAAAAAAGCAGAGGCAAAGGTGCAACAAGGGATGGCTTCTTATCTCCCTCTCTCTCTCAAAGCCCTAAAGATTGAGAAGGGGATCGAAGCCAAGCTTCTTTATCAAATGGTGACAACAACAACAATAACTATTGTGTTGTTGTTATATATTGTTGTTGTTGTTCATTCGTTCAGTCGTCTCCGACTCTTTGTGACCTCATGGACCAGCCCACGCCAGAGCTCCCTGTCGGCCGTCACCACCCCCAGCTCCTTCAAGGTCAGTCCAGTCACTTCAAGGATGCCATCCATCCATCTTTCCCTTGGTCGGCCCCTCTTCCTTTTGCCTTCCACTTTCCCCAGCATCATTCCCTTCTCTAGGCTTTGCTGTCTCCTCATGATGTGGCCAAAGGACTTCCACTTTGTCTCTAGTCTCCTTCCCTCCAGTGAGCAGCCGGGCTTTATTTCCTGGAGGATGGACTGGTTGGATCTTCTCGCAGTCCAAGGCACTCTCAGAACTTTCCTCCAACACCACAGCTCAAAAGCATCGATCTTCCTTCACTCAGCCTTCCCTAAGGTCCAGCTCTCACATCCGTAGGTGACTACAGGGAATACCATGGCTTTGACTAGTCTGATGTCTCTACTCTTTACTATTTTATCGAGATTGGACATTGCTCTCCTCCCAAGAAGTAAGCGTCTTCTGATTTCCTGGCCACAGTCTGCATCTGCAGTAATCTTTGCACCTAGAAATACAAAGTCTGTCACGGCCTCCACATTTTCTCCCTCTATTTCCCAGTTTTCAATCATTCTTGTTGCCATAATCTTGGTTTTTTTTATGTTTAGCTGCAACCCAGCTTTTGCGCTTTCTTCTTTCACCTTGATTAGAAGGCTCCTCAGCTCCTCCTCGCTTTCGGCCATCAGAGTGGTGTCATCTGCATATCTGAGGTTGTGAATGTTTCTTCCAGCAATTTTCACCCCAGCCTTGCATTTGTCAAGCCCCGCACATCCTCGCATGATGTGTTCTGCATACAAGTTCAAAAGGTTGGGTGAGAGGATGCAGCCTTGCCGGACGCCTTTCCCAATCTTGAACCCGTCTCCTGTTCCGTGGTCAGTTCTGACTGTTGCTCCTTGGTCCTTGTACAGATTCCTCAGGAGAGAGGGAAGGGGGCTTGGGATGCCCATCCCACCAAGAACTTGCCACCATTTATGATGATCCACACAGTCAAAGGCTTTAGAATAGTCAATGAAGCAGAAGTAGATGTTTTTCTGAAACTCCCTGCCTTTCTCCATTCTCCAGCATCATTGGCAATCTGGTCTCTCGTTCCTCTGCCTTTTCTAAACCCAGCTTGAACATCTGGCAACTCTCGCTCCATGTATTGCTGGAGTCTTCCTTGCAGGATCTTGAGCATTCCCTTCCTGGCATGAGAAATAAGGGCCACTGTACAGAAGTTTGAGCAGTCTTTCGCATTTCCCTTTTTTGGTATGGGGATAGAAGTTGATTTTTTCCAGTCTGATGGCCATTCTTGTGTTTTCCATATTTGCTGGCATATGGCATGCCATGTTATATATATATAAACCCAATATTCCTAGTTCCAACAGACCTCAAACCTTTGAGGATGGCTGCCACAGAAGCAGGCGAAACGTCAGGAGAGAATGCTTCTAGAACATGGCCATATAGCCCGAAAAAATCTACAACAACCCAGTGATTCCAGCCATGAAAGCATGTACTTCTATGAAAGACATATGTTAAAACATATTTATATAAAATACATATTAAATACCCAGGACAGAGATTAAAACACAGGGCACGAAGATAAAAGCCAACCTTAAAACCAGCTGGTTAGGCCTGCTGGAAGAAGTAGGTCTGTAATGGGCTGTAACAGGCCCGTAGCCAGGATTTTGATTCTGGGGGGGGGGCTGAGTTTTTTCAGGGGGGGCTTCGGGGGGCTGAGTTTCGGGGGGGGGAGGCTGAGTCTGAGTGAAAGAGGGTCTACCCTAGCAAACCTTTTGTATCATTACCCCAATACCCCCATGCATATGGGATATATTGAGTATGGTGATCAGATCATGATATGAATAAACATAACAGTTTAAATAATGCACCAGTAAGGCCTTTTCGCAGACCACCATGAGAATTTCGGGGGGCTGAAGCCCCTCAAGCCCCCCCCCCCCCCCGGCTACATGCCGGGCTGTAATATGAGGAAAGTGCTGGATTTGGTTGTCGTTGTCCAGACATCTCCAGGTCACAACCCAATCTGAGCCAACAGTGTGATGCAGCAGCTTAAAAAAGCCAATGCGATTCTAGGCTACATTAATACGATAAAGGGAAGTCGTCGTCCCACTCTATTCCGCTTTGGTAAGACCTCACTTAGAATAATATTATTGTGTCTTCGTACATCACAAGCTGAACATGAGCCAGCCATGTCATGCAACAGAGTTTCTGTTTTGTTTTGTTTTTGCTGAAAGTTTTGGGTTGTCTCCAAGGGCAGCCCCACATGGCTTGCAATGCAGTAGTATAGCCAGAAAATAAACTATTATGGCCAAGCATGATGGCTTAAGCATTTAGGGGATTTGTAGTCCATCTGAAGTCTTATTTCCAAAATCTGACATGGAAGATTGTACTAGAGACATCAGTTGAGTTCTGAGCTGCCACTTTAAATAACTGGGTACAACTTAGAATAATATTATTGTGTCTTAGTACATCACAAGCTGAACATGAGCCAACAGTGTCATGCAACAGAGTTTCTGGGGGGTTTTTTTTGTTTTGTTTTGTTTTTGCTGAAAGTTTTGGGTTGTCCCCAAGGGCAGCCCCACATGGCTTTCATTGCAGTAGTCTAGCCAGAAAATGAACTATTGTGTCTTAGTACATCACAAGCTGAACATGAGCCAATAGTGTCATGCAGCAGAGTTTCTATAAGCTGTTGCAGTCTAGCTGTTCCCATTTTGCTGAAGGGTTTGAGTTGTCTCCAAGGGCAGCCCCACATGGCTTGCATTGCAGTAGTCTAGCCAGAAAATGAACTATTGTGTCTTAGTACATCACAAGCTGAACATGAGCCAACAGTGCCATGCAGCAGAGTTTCTATAAGCTGTTGCAGTCTAGCTGTTCCCATTTTGCTGAAGGTTTTGAGTTGTCTCCAAGGGCAGCCCCACATGGCTTGCATTGCAGTAGTCTAGCCAGAATGAACTATGAGGGCTAAGCATGATGGCTGAAGGATTTAGGGTATTCGTAGTCCATCTGAAGTCTTATTTCCAAGATCTGACATGGAAAATTGTTCTCAGCATCAGTTGAGAAGTTCTGAGCTGCCACTTTAAATAACTGGGTACCGCTTAAAATAATATTATTGTGTCTTAGTACATCACAAGCTGAACATGAGCCAACGGTGTCATGCAACAGAGTTTCTATAAGCTGTTGCAGTCTAGCTGTTCCCATTTTTCTGAAGGTTTTTGGTTGTCTCCAAGGGCAGCCCCACAGGGCTTGCATTGCAGTAGTCTAGCCAGAAAATGAACTATGATGTCTGAAGGATTTAAGGGATTTGTAGTCCATCAGAAGTCTTATTTCCAAGATCTGACATGGAAAATTGTTTTCAACATCAGTTGAGAAGTTCTGAGCTGCCACTTTAAATAACTGGGTACCGCTTAACATAATATTATTGTGTCTTAGTACATCACAAGCTGAACATGAGTCAACAGTGCCATGCAGCAGAGTTTCTATAAGCTGTTGCAGTCTAGCTGTTCCCATTTTGCTGAAGGGTTTGAGTTGTCTCCAAGGGCAGCCCCACATGGCTTGCATTGCAGTAGTCTAGCCAGAAAATGAACTATTGTGTCTTAGTACATCACAAGCTGAACATGAGCCAATAGTGTCATGCAGCAGAGTTTCTATAAGCTGTTGCGGTCTAGCTGTTCCCATTTTGCTGAAGGTTTTGAGTTGTCTCCAAGGGCAGCCCCACATGGCTTGCATTGCAGTAGTCTAGCCAGAAAATGAACTATGATGGCTGAAGGATTTAGGGGATTTGTAGTCCACCTGAAGTTTTATTTCCAAGATCTGACATGGAAAATTGTTGGAAATTTTTTCTCAACATTAGTTGAGGAGTTCCGAGCTGTCACTTTAAATAACTAGATGCCATGGTGAAAATTAAGCATCTGGAGTAAAGAGAACGTGAAGTTGGTGATCGCAGGATACGAAGGATTTGGCATTATTCACCCGGCTCCTTTTGCTCTCAATTTGAGAGACAAGACAGTGCTACGTTTCCCTTTTCCATGAAATAGGTCGGTGTTATTTATACACTTAAAATATTCATATATTCCACCTTTCCTACTTTGGGTTCAGAAAGAGCCCATTGGGGCCGGCATTAAATGCCGTGCGTAAAAAAAATAAACGACTTGATCGAAAAAAACGCCGAAGTAGTTAATAAAAACAACTTAATATTTTCCCTTTTGGAAAGGTCAGTCCTAAGCCCACTCAGCCTTTGGTGACAAAACTGGCTAATTGAGGGCCCTCCTACCTGCGATGCGCTTGCCTTCAGACGAGGAGCTCTTTAAAAATAAAAGAGACTTGTAGGTTGATTCATATATATTTTAAGAACACATGATTCACGCAAGAGAGCCTACATTGCTCTGGATGGGATATAATGGTCCTCCGCACAGGTTGCTAGTGGGAGCGCCATGTTCCTGCTCGAAAGTACATTGTTTTGGTCTCGGAGGGAGAGAAGAGCAGCCCGGCACAGCTCGGCCATGGCTTGGACCCCCTTCCTCCTTTCCCATTGCCATGGCTTTGGCCTGGAAAGGAGAGAAGAGCAGCCAGAGACACCTCCCTTGTGCCTTGGCTCCAGTTCCTTTCCTATCTGTCGAGAGATGCAACCAGGATAATCAGAGGCAATTCAGAAATCACAACAGTAATCACTACAAGCAGAGGCTCAAAGCAAGAGAGTAGTCCAAATGTCTATTCCACGAAGCCAAATAACAGAGTGTCTCACCAAATGTCCAAGTCAGTATCCAAAACACGTAGTTCATCAACAAGATACCGACTTTAGCTCTATTTCAAGACGTTGCTGCCAGCAAATGGCTACTGCAAATACCAGTTATCTATGCTGCCACCAAAAAACCTTACAGCTGTGAGCAGGCATGTCACCGGGGGAAATTCTCATGGTGGTCTAACCTTGGAGAGGTTCAGAATGTTCTTTGACTGTAGGTGAACGATAAATCCCAGCGACTACAACTCCTAAATGCCAAGTCTATTTTCCCTACACTCCACCAGAGTTCACATTTGGACATACTGATTTTCATGCCAAGTTTGATCCAGATTCATCATTGTTTTGAGTCCACAGTTCTCTCTGGATGTAGATGAACTACAACTTCAAAACTCAAGGTCAATGCCCACCAAACCTTTCCAATATTTTCTGTTGGTCATGGGAGTTCTGTGTGCCAAGTTTGGTTCAATTCTATCATTGGTGGAGTTCAGAATGCTCTTTGTTTGCAGATGAACTATATATCCCAGCAACTACAACTCCCAAATGACAAAGTCAAACCCTTCCAACCCCACCTGTTCTCATTGCGCGCTGGGCTTGAAACGAATTGCTTTTAAAACAGGACGTGCAACTTTAGCCCAGCGGGAAGCCAGGGGTCCCGAAGAGAAATTCTTAAGGATTTTCACCGTAAACAGTCTTTGGAGGGCTTGTGAAATATAACAAAGTATTTATTGGTGAACAATCAACAGAAACTTCCTTTGTCTTCAAAACGTTAAACAAATGCTTCCAGGCTTTTGTGTAACTTGTGGTTTCTAACTGTTACTTTACTCTAAAGGAAAATCCCTTTCCAAACTTCTCCCAGGCTAACTGTGAACCTAAACCTAACTGATGTGGGCGCCACTACCGGGTTGAACTGCGTCTCAAAGCACCGAGTGGACCTACCAGTAGGCCTGTAGTCACTCCTCATAGGGCTTGTTCCCCAGAAGAGCCGCCTGATACAGCTCCATTGTGCCTTGGCTTCCTTCAGTGGCTGGTGAGAGATCTTCCCTTTGTATTCCATGCTTTGGCCCTTGAGGGAGAGAAGAGCAGCATGGTACAGCTCCATTGCACCTTGGCTTCAATGGCTGATGAGAAATCCTACCTTCATATTTGATGTTATGGCCCTTGAGGGAGAGAAGAGCAGCCTGGTACAGCTCCATTGTGCCCTTGGCTTCAGTGGCTGGTGAGAGACCCTCCCTTCATATTCTATATTATAGCCCTTGAGGGAGAGAAGGGCAGCCTGGTATAGCTCCGTTGTGCCTTGGTCCCCTTGGCTAATGATGATGATGATAGTAGTAGTAGTAATAATATTTATTTATTTATTTATTTATTTATATATTTATAACCCACCCTCTCTCCTCGAAGGGACTGATGAGAGAACCCTCCCTCTGTATTTCATGCATCTGAGGGAGAGAAGAGCAGCCTGGAACAGCTCCATTGTGCCTTGGTCCCCTTGGCTGATGATGATTATTATTTATAACCCACCCTCTCTCCTCGAAGGGACTGATGAAAGACCCTTCCTCCATATTTCATGCATCTGAGGGAGAGAAGAATGGGCTGGTACATGTTTTAACCCCAGTGGCTGATGAGTGACCCTCCCTCTGTATTCCATGTTATGGCCCTTGAGGGAGAGAAGAGCAGCCTGGTACAGCTCCATTGTGCTTTGGTCCCCTTGGCTGCTGCTGATAATAACAAAAACAATACTTTATTTTTAACTCACCCTCTTTCCGCGAAAGGACTGTTGAAAGACTCTCTCTCCATATTTCATGCATCTGAGGGAGAGAAGAGCAGCCTGGTACATCTCCATTATGTTTCAGCCTCAGTGACTGATTAGAGATCCTCCCACCCTGTTCCAAGTGTCATCCCTCTGGCCTGGAAGTAAGAAAAGCGTAGCCTGGGATAGCTATTGTATGCTTTGGCTTCTAGTGGTTGGAAAGAGAATCTCCCTTCATATCTGAGGGAAAGAACAGCCTGGCATTGCTCCATTATGCCTTGGCCCCAATTGCTGTGGAGAGACCCTCCCTCCATATTCCATGTTGTGGCATCGGAGGGAGAGAAGAGCAGCCTGGACCAGCTCTTTTGTGCTTTGGCCTCTTGAGAGAGAGAAGAGCAGTAAGGCCAAGATCTCCCTGTTGATTTTCCGCAGGAAGTTAAAGACCTGGCTATTTAAGAAGGCATTTGACCAAGAAGTGCAATGACTGGCTATTTGACCATAGGAATGGAACAACGGTAATGATATCGGATTGTGTGTTGACGATGAGACGATTCAGAATGTAGTAGAAATTTTGTAGTAATGTTGATATTTTGATATGATGTTTTTTGATAATGATGATTTGTAGATTATTTTTGCACGATGTTTTGTAAATTGCACTTGTTTTTCATGTTGTACACCGCAATGAGTCGCCCTTGGGCTGAGAATTGCGGTATATAAGCACAAATAAATAAATAAATAAATAAGATCTGCCATGGCTTAAACCTGTGGGCGGTGGAAGCCCCTTCCTCCATTCCTATTGCTCCGATCTCCAAAGGAGAGAAGAGCAGCCCGGCACAGCTCCATTGTGCCTTGGCTCCAATTGCTGTGGAGAGACCCTCCCTCCATATTCCACGTTTTGGCATTGGAGGGAGAGAAGAGCAGCCTGGCCCAGCTCTTTTCTGCTTTGGCCTCTTGAGAGAGAGAAGAGCAATAAGGCCAAGATCTACCATGGCTTGAATCTGTGGCCGGTGGAAGCCCCTTCCTCCATTCCTATTGCTTTGGCCTCTGAAGGAGAGAAGAGCAGCCCGGCACAGCTCCATTGTACCTTGGCCCCAATTGCTGTGGAGAGACCCTCCCTCCATATTTCACCTTGTGTCATTGGAGGGAGAGAAGAGCAGCCTGGATCAGCTCTTTTGTGCTTTGGCCTCTTGAGAGAGAGAAGAACAATAAGGCCAAGATCTGCCATGGCTTGAACCTGTGGCTGGTAGAAACCCCTTCCTCCATTTCTACTGCTCTGGCCTCCGAAGGAGAGAAGAGCAGCCCGGCACAGCTCTATTGTGCCTTGGCCCCAATTACTGTGGAGAGACCCTCCCTCCATATTCCATATTTTGGCATTGGAGGGAGAGAAGAGCAGCCTGGCCAGCTCTTTTCTGCTTTGGCCTCTTGAGAGAGAAGAGCAATAAGGCCAAGATCTACCAGGGCTTGAATCTGTGGCTGGTAGAAGCCCCTTCCTCGATTCCTATTGCTCCAACCTCCGAAGGAGAGAAGAGCAGCCCGGCACAGCTCCGGAGAGACCCTCCCTCCATATTCCACATTATAGCATTGGAAGGAGAGAAGAGCAACCTGGCCCAGCTCTTTTCTGCTTTGGTCTCTTGAGAGAGAGAAGAGCAATAAGGCCAAGATCTACCGTGGCTTGAATCTGTGGCTGGTGGAAGCCCCTTCCTCCATTTCTACTGCTCCGGCCTCCGAAGGAGAGAAGAGCAGCCCAGCGCAGGGTTTGGTGAAAGACCCCCATTCCATATTTCATTCTGTAACCTTTGGGGGAGAAAAGAGCAGCCAATATGAGTTCAGCATATCCCCCATTCCATTATTATTCCCTTTGAAGGGGAAAGAGGGAGCTCAGGGAAGGAAGGAACAACTAATCTTGGAGGGGGGGATTATTTTCAGGTGAGGTGCCCATTCTTGAGTAACCCAGACGTGAGTGACCTGCATATGGGCCACTCATACATTTCTGGCCCTTGAATTGGCAGGAGTTTACTTCTCCCAGCAAAACGTCCTATATTTCAGAGCTGAGGATGGAAACGCGGTTATTCTCTCTCTCTCTCCGGCCTCTTTCCACCTGGGATCACTGCCAAGTCCTTCTCCCTGTCTGGCCCCTTCTTTATCGCCAAAGAAGACTCTATTGTGTTGATGTCTGTCTGGTGCATTCTTTCATGCCGCAGCCGCTTTCCCTCTGCTGTCTGCAAAAAGCGAAACACAATCAAAAGGAGAGCTCCTTCTAAAGCACATATAAGAGGATGGTAATGATAGTTCTAGACCGGGATCAAAAAAATAAAAATTCCGGTGCCGTTGCGGCGAACGAAGTGTTGGTTTCAGAGAGCTCTAGGGAGGGCCCATAACCCTCTGTGAAGACTACGACTGGGATCATGGGGGTGACATTGACAGCGGCTGCTCTTCCCTGCCGATATATTTGGGGTGATACCTAGCTCCCCAAGCCGCTCCTCATAAGGCTTGGCTTTCAGATATTTGACCCTGTCCGTCTTCTTTCTCTGTATGCATTCCATCTTGTCCATCTCTTTCTTGAGTTGCTTTGCCCAGAACTGGACACTGTCTTGAGCCAACAATGTGATGTGGCAGCAAAAAAAGCCAATGGGATTTTGGCCTGCATCAATAGGAGCATAGTGTCTAAATGCAGGGAAGTCATGCTCCCCATGCTCTATTCCACTTTGGTTAGACCACATCTGGAATATTGTGTCCAGTTCTGGGCACCACAATTGAAGAGAGATATTGACAAGCTGGAATGCGACTATAATGATCAAGGGTCTGGAGAACAAGCCCTATGAGGAGCGGCTTAAAGAGCTGAGCATGTTTAGCCGGAAGAAGAGAAGGCAGAGAGGAGATATGATAGCCGTGTATAAATACATGAGAGGAAGCCACAAGGAGGAGGAGGGAGCAAGCTTCCTTTCTGCTTCCCTGGAGACTAGGACGCAATGGAACAATGGCTTCAAACTACAAGAGAGGAGATTCCATCTGAACATGAGGAAGAACTTCCTGACTGTGAGAGCCGTTCAGCAGTGGAACTCTCTGCCCCGGAGTGTGGTGGAGGCTCCTTCTTTGGAAGCTTTTAAACAGAATCATAGAATCAAAGAGTTGGAAGAGACCTCATGGGCCATCCAGTCCAAACCCATTCTGCCAAGAAGCAGGAATATTGCATTCAAATCACCCCTGACAGATGGCCATCCAGCCTCTGTTTAAAAGCTTCCAAAGAAGGAGCCTCCACCACACTCCGGGCAGAGAGTTCCACTGCTGAACAGCTCTCACACTCAGGAAGTTCTTCCTCATGTTCAGATGGAATCTACTTTCTTGTAGTTTGAAGCCATTGTCCCACATCCTAGTCTCCAGGGCAGCAGAAAACAAGCTTGCTCCCTCCTCCCTATGACTTCTCTCACATATTTATACATGGCTATCATGTCTCCTCTCAGCCTTCTCTTCTCCAAGCTAAACATGCCCAGCTCCTTAAGCCGCTCCTCATAGGGCTTGTTCTCCAGACCTTTCATCATTTTAGTCGCCCTCCTCTGGACACATTCCAGCTTGTCAATATCTCTCTTGAATTGTGGTACCCAGAATTGGACACAATATTCCAGGTGTGGTCTAACCAAAGCAGAATAGAGGGGTAGCATTACTTCCCTTGATCTAGACACTATGCTCCTATTGATGCATATTCACTTTGGTCCTTTTGGCAAATGAGCCAAACTGTGAAGTTGATTTTGGATCCTGTGTAGTTCATTTTGGGCGACTAAAATGATCACGGGTCTGGAGAACAAGCCCTATGAGGAGCAGCTTAAAGAACTGGGCATGTTTAGCCTGCAGAAGAGAAAACTGAGAGGAGACATGATAGCCATGTATAAAGATGTAAGGAAAAGTCATATGGAGAAGGAGGGAGCAAGTTTGTTTTCTGCTGCCCTGGAGACTAGGACGCAATGGAACAATGGCTTCAAACTACAAGAAAGAAAGGAGATTCCACCTGAACACGAGGAAGAACTTCCTGACTGTAAGGAGAGCTGTTCAGCAGTGGAACTCTCTACCCCAGTGGTTCTCAACCTGTGGGTCCCCAGGTGTTTTGACCTACAACTCCCAGAAATTCCAGCCAGTTTACCAGCTGTTAGGATTTCTGGTAGCTGAAAGCCAAAACATCTGGGGACCCACAGGTTGAGAACCACTGCTCTACCCCAAAGTATAGTAGAGGCTCCTTCTAAACAGAGGCTGGATGGCCATCTGTCAGGGGTGCTTTGAATGCAATTTTCCTGCTTCTTGGCAGAATGGGGTTGGACTGGATGGCCCATGAGGTCTCTTCCAACTCTAGGATTCTATGTTTCTATCCTCTGGGGTATGACTATCCCTCCCAATTTACTGCCATCTGCAAATTGGATAAGCAAGAAGCATGCCTTCCATTCCATCATCCAAATCATTGACAGTGACTTGAAACTTGGAGACTGAGGTTGAATTCCTCGCTTGGCCACAGAAACCCACTAAATGACCTTGGATAAGTCACACTCTGAGCCCTAGAAAAGCCGACGACATGTCCACTTTATTGTCATCGCAATAAGGGAGCGACATGAAGGCGCACGACAACCATGGTTGCAGCAGCAGCCCCACCTCCGAGTTTGCAGCTCCTTCCCGAGTGCCTGCTCCTCATCCTCCAGCTTCAAGGAGAGCATCCTTCTCCCAAGGTAACGGCTGGTGGGTGAAGGGCTCTTCAGAGGAGCGTGAGGCAGCCGGCCTTTGTGGGAGAGGCGGTGCATCGCTGAATGCCTCATCACCAAGAGGGACCTCAGTCATCCGGCAGCATAATAGGCAGGGTATTAATAGCTGCCCGGGTAGGAGGCAAGGAGCCTCTCCCCTCGTCTGGGCGCTTTGACGCCCCTGCCATCACAATGGCGTGCCGCTGCTCGTGGCACTCTCTCCAGGAGGCAGACAAAGCCAAGCGTCTGAACAGGCAGGGAACACAACCGCAGCGGTGGCTTGGCGGCGTCACGACACGGAGCCGGGAGACAGAGCTCTCCATCTCTCCAGGGCCTTGGGTTTGGAAAGTCCAGGAGGCACGTTGGGCATCTCCGTTGGGCCGTTCTTCCAAGAAGGGGATTCTGGGGGTCCTTCTCCATCTCCACTTCATCCAACTCCATTCCAGTTCTACTCAACACGCACACAAAGCCAAAGGGGAAAGTATGTCAAGATTTGGGGTGGAGAGTCATCCGTATGTTGACGATATTCAAGAAGAATATCTTCTTCGCGTTTGGATGTCTCCTTCAGGCCATTCAGCTTCGCGTTTGGATGTCTCCTTCAAGCCATTCTTCCAAGCAGAAGATTTTTGGGGGAGTCTTTTAGGTCTCTACTTTGTCCCACTCCATCCTATGTAATTCTGCTCCACACTTACATAAAACCAATGCAGATGGTGTGTCAAGATTTAGGTGGAGGGTGATCCATAGAGTCTCCAAGTTATAATCCAAGCCTCAAAACACTATCAACAACATGGATGGTGGAATACATAGAATCATAGCATTGGAAGAGACCTCATGGGCCATCCAGTCCAACCCCCTGCCAAGAAGCAGGAATATTGCATTCAAATCACTGAACATGAGTATAGCGTTGAGACGGATGGAATTATAGTCCCACTCTATTGTGTTTTGGTCAGACCTCACCTAAAATCATAGAATCAAAGAGTTGGAGGAGACCTCCTGGGCCATCCAGTCCAACCCCATTCTGCCAAGAAGCAGGAATATTGCATTCAAATCACCCCTGACAGATGACCATCCAACCTCTGTTTAAAAGCCTCCAAAGAAGGAGCATCCACCACACTCTGGGGCAGAGAGTTCCACTGCTGAACGGCTCTCACAGTCAGGAAGTTCTTCCTCATGTTCAGATGGAATCTCCTCTCTTGTAGTTTGAAGCCATTGTTCCGTGTCCTAGTCTCCAAGGAAGCAGAAAACAAGCTTGCTCCCTCCTCCCTGTGGCTTCCTCTCACATATTTATACATGGCTATCATATCTCCTCTCAGCCTTCTCTTCTTCAGGCTAAACATGCCCAGCTCCTTAAGCCGCTCCTCATAGGGCTTGTTCTCACATTCAAAGCACGTCTGACAGATGACCATCCAACCTCTGTTTAAAAGCCTCCAAAGAAGGAGCCTCCACCACACTCCGGGGCAGAGAGTTCCACTGCTGAACAGCTCTCCCAGTGGAGAAGTTCTTCCTCATGTTCAGGTGGAATCTCCTTTCCTGTAGTTTGAAGCCTTTGCTCCATTACGTCCTGGTCTCCAGCACAGCAGAAA
This sequence comes from Anolis sagrei ordinatus, assembly GCF_025583915.1. NCBI lineage: Eukaryota > Metazoa > Chordata > Lepidosauria > Squamata > Anolidae > Anolis > Anolis sagrei. Next base: position 4,150,402 of record NW_026847771.1, on the reverse strand, counting down.
ACAAGCTTGCTCCCTCTGCCCTATGACTTCCTCTCACATATTTATACATAGCTATCATGTTGCCTCTCAGCCTTCTCTTCTTCGGGCTAAACATGACCAGCTCCTTAAGCCGCTCCTCATAGGGCTTGTTCTCCAGATCCTTGATCATTTTAGTCGCCGTCCTCTGGACACATTCCAGCTTGTCAACATCTCCCTTCAATTATGGTGCCCAGAATTGGACACCGTATTCCAAATGTGGTCTAACCAGGGCAGGAGAAAACAAGCTTGCTCCCTCCTCCCTATGACTTCCCCTCACATACTCATACATGGCTATCATGTCTCCTCTCAGTCTTCTCTACTGCAGGCTAAACATGATATCCAACCAGAGCTTGGAATAGAAGTTCATATCCTCCAACTATTTCATCTTCCTGTGTGAACATGAATAATTAAACTAACATGGGAGAAACCAAATGTAATTCCGGAGTATTTTCCCAAGTATTGCATGTAAATGTCATGATTCCTTTTGTAGTCGTGTCTTGGGGAATAACTGGGGACATGTGTTTGTTGTGTATGTGGAGAGGCCACCTGGCATGAACCTTAAAGGAGTCTTCAGGAAACCATCAAAAGTGTAATTGCACCGGGATCTCGGGAAGGAAGGAAAAGACTCCTTCTCAGTGAGTTCAAAGTGTGACTTATGATCCTGGGAGCAAATGGCATGTAAGTCTTTGTAAAGGTCATTCAAGAAGGGTCTTCCAGTCTTAACAAAAATTCCTTGTGCTGGGAAGGCTACTGATCATTGACAATATAGTAGTTTTGGAAATGAAAAGATTCTTCATGCCAGGATCACTATCTATCTATCTATCTATCTATCTATCTATCTATCTATCTAATCATCACTATTTATTTATTTTCTTTATCATGTCAGGGGCAACCAGACCATTGTATTACATTTCTAACAGAACAAAACAAACAAACAGATAAAAAAACACAAAGTTTGCAAACTTGGTAGTTGATTAAATGTCCTTTGACCAGTATCTGGCCACTTGGAGTGCCTCTGATGTTGCCGCAAGGAGGTCCTCCATTGTGCATTTAGCAGGGACCAAGTTGCATTGCAGCAGGTGATCTGTAGTTTCCTCTTCTCCACACTCGCATGTCGTGGATTCCACTTTGTGGCCCCATTTCTTAAGGTTGGTTCTGCATCTCGTGGTGTCAGAGCGCAGTCTGTTCAGCGCCTTCCACGTCGCCCAGTCCTCTGTGTGCCCAGGGGGGAGTCTCTCATCTGGTATCACCCACGGATTGAGGTGCTGGGTTTGAGTCTGCCACTTTTGGACTCTCGCTTGCTGGAGTGTTCCAGCGAGTGTCTCTGTAGATCTAAGAAAACTATTTCTTGATTTAAGTCATTGACATGCTGGCTGATACCCAAACAGGGGATGAGGTGGAGATGTCTCTGCCTTGGTCCTTTTGCTATTGGCTGCTACTTCCCGGCGGATGTCAGGTGGTGCAATACCAGCTAAGCAGTGTAGTTTCTCCAGTGGTGTAGGGCACAGAACATCCTGTGAAAATGCGGCATGTCTCATTAAGAGCCACATCCACTGTTTTAGCGTGGTGAGATGTGTTTTACACTGGGCATGCATACTCAGCAGCAGAGTAGCATAGTGCAAGGACAGATGTCTTCACTGTGTCTGGTTGTGATCCCCAGGTTGTGCCAGTCCGCTTTCGTATGATATTGTTTCTAGCACCCACTTTTTGCTTGATGTTCAGGCAGTGCTTCTTGTAGGTCAGAGAACGGTCCAGAGTGACTCCCAGGTATTTGGGTGCACTGCAATGCTCCAGTGGGATTCCTTCCCAGGTAATCCTCAGAACTTGGGATGCTTGTCTGTTCTTAAGGTGAAAGGCACATGTCTGTGTTTTAGATGGATTATGGATCAGCTGGTTTTCCTTGTAATGGGTAGTAAGAGCACCTAGAAGTTTGGAGAGCTTCTGTTCAACCATCTCAAAGCTCCCTGCTTGAGTGGTGATGGCATGATCATCAGCATAGATGAAACTCTCTGTCCCTTCTGGCAGTGGCTGGTCATTTGTGTAGATGTTGAACATGGATGGAGCAAACATGCTCCCCTGAGGCAGGCTGTTCTGTTTCCGCCATCTGCTTTTCTGGCCCTGGAACTCAACAAAAAAGCTCCTGTTTTGTAGCAGGTTTCCTATGAGGTGGGTGAAGTAATTGTCCTTTGTGATACTATACATTTTTCTCAGGAGGAGGCGGTGGTTTACAGTATCATAAGCTGCTGACAGGTGTATGAAGACAGCTCCTGTGAACGAACACAGTGGGATCAGCTGGTTTTCCCTGTAATGGGTAGTAAGAGCACCTAGAAGTTTGGAGAGCTTCTGTTTAACTAGATCAAAGCTCCCTGCTTGAGCAGTGATGGCACGATCATCAGCATAGATGAAAATAATATATTGTTAGTCATTGCCAAGATCACTGATAATATATTATTGTGTATACATGTATGATACTCAAGGTCATGTGGACATTATTCTTCTTTAACATCTTCTAGTTACTAACACCTTGTGTAACATCCAAAGGCTCCTCTGCCCAGCCTCAGAGGGCATTGCTGTGGTCCTTCAATAGCCATGGGAGGGAGGTGACCGCCATCATGGAGTTATCGTCATGCTAACCTACTTGTTTTTCTCCTCTTGGCAGGGCCTCCACTGGTACGGTGTGTGCCAGTACCATGGAAAAGCTTTTCCTGCCTCTTTTGATGCTTGGCACCATGGCGAAAGCTCAGCACTGCCCCGGCCGTTGCATCTGCCAGAACATCTCCCCGACGTTGACCATGCTGTGTGCCAAAACGGGCCTCCTCTTTGTGCCGCTCTCCATCGACCGGCGCACGGTGGAGCTGCGCCTGACGGACAACTTCATCACCGTCATCCGCCGGAAGGACTTCTCCAACATGACCAACCTGGTGCACCTCACCCTCTCCCGCAACACCATCAGCCAGATCATGCCCTTCGCCTTCTCCGACCTGCGTGCCTTACGGGCCCTGCACATGAACAGCAACCGCTTGGCCGCCTTGAAGAACGAGCACTTCCGAGGGCTGAGCAACCTCCGGCACCTCATCCTCGGGAACAACCAGATCAACAACATCGAGGCATCCTCCTTTAACGAGTTCCTCTCCACCGTGGAAGATCTGGATCTGTCTTACAACAATCTGGAGACACTGCCGTGGGAAGCCATCGGGCAAATGGTGAGCCTCAACACCCTCACGCTGGACCACAACCTCATCGACCACATTGCCGAGGGCACCTTCTCCCAACTCCAGAAGCTGGTGAGGTTAGACATGACCTCCAACCGGCTCCAGAAGTTGCCCCCAGACAACCTCTTCTTGAGGGCTCAAGTGCTGGCCAACGTCCGTGGGACTCACCCTTCCTCCTTGACCATCAGCTTTGGAGGTAACCCTTTGCACTGCAACTGTGAGCTTCTTTGGCTCCGAAGGTTAACGAGGGAGGACGACTTGGAGACCTGCGCATCTCCAGAGCACCTGATGGACAAGTATTTCTGGTCCATCCCTGAAGAAGAGTTCATCTGCGAACCTCCGCTCATCACCCGCCAATACGCGACCAAGGCGTTCATCATGGAAGGACAAGGGGTGAGCCTCAAGTGCAAAGCCGTGGGGGACCCAGAGCCCTCCATCCACTGGATCGCACCCGATGGCAAGTTGATCCACAACACAACCCGGGCCACGGTCTACGACAACGGCACCCTGGACGTCCTCATCACCACCTTGAAGGACAACGGCATCTTCACTTGCATTGCCTCCAATGCGGCTGGAGAGGCCACCGCCCCTGTCGAAATCTGCATCGTCCCCCTCCCTTTGCTCGTCAACAACACTGCCCACATGAAGGAACCTGACCCCGGCTCCTCCGACATCACCACCTCCTCCAAATCCGGAGCCAATGACACCAAGAACCACCTGGACAAGAGGATCGTCGCCGCCGATCTGACGTCCACCTCGGTGGTCATCCATTGGCCCTCCGAGCGGCACATCCCTGGCATCCGTATGTACCAGATCCAATACAACAGCTCCTTGGATGACTCTTTGGTTTACAGGTGAGCCAAGTGGGTTGGGGGTTGATCTAATGTGTCATGTTCACATATAATGTGCCACCCTGATGATGCCAGGAGGAAAGAGCACAGAATGTGGCATCTTGGCACCCTCCAAACGTGAGGACATTGCCATGTTGTGTGATGACTCTCTCTGCCATCCTGTTAGTAACATATGTGTACGTAAACCCACCTTAGGCCTGCATGCCCGCTTTTTCATAATTGCAGAGGTTGTTATTCTCTTCCATGCTCTACAAAGTACTCCTAGTAACTGTTGTAGACCATGGAGGAGTAGAGATTAGGCCTGGGTAACAACGGAAAAATTTGTTTCTAAAATCGATATGTATTTGGGGGGTTTTTTTGTTTCGATATTTAAAATAATTACAAAATTTTCCTTTTAAAAAGTTCGATATTTACGAAATTTCGTAAATGGTAAAAAATTAACGAATCGATTTCCGAAACAATAACGAATCGATTCGTTAATGGCGACCGCGAAATACGCTAAAAAACCTCCAAAACCTTCTGAAGCTTCCCTCTCCCTCTGTTGTTGACTGTTGGTGTGATATTATAATTTTTTTTCACTAATTAAACCATAAAACTGGCCCATATACGGAAATAATAACGAAACGACCTCAAAACAATAACGAAACGAATACAATATCGAAATACGAAGCATTTACAAAACGTTTTTGAAAATTCGTTTTTTTTTAATAATTGCTCCAGAATGGTTCGTTATCGTTTTGTAATTGAAAAAATTAACGAATTATTAACGAATTACGAATTAACGAAACGAAACCGCCCAGCCCTAGTAGAGATGCATCTGGTGATGGGCAACAGTGTGAAGCAGGGTGCGGGCATTTATTTATTTTAATTTATTTACAGCTTTTATATTCCGCCCTTCCCACCCCGCAGGGGACTCAGGGCGGATTACAGTGTACACATATATGGCAAACATTCAATTCCAATTTTTGACATACAAACATATACAGACATACACAGAGGCTATTTAACTTTTTTCTGGCCGCCAGGGGAGCTGTCGCTTTCATCGTCCATCTGCGACGCTGATGAAGCACTTCCGCATTCCCCGCATGCTTCCCCGCTGGAATGCTTTGCTGGAGTCTTCTTTATGGCCTCATAAATTAGTTAATTTAGCCTCCCCACACTTTAAGGTGGTACCTAATTTTCCTACTTGACAGATGCAACTGTCTTTTGGGTTGCAAAGGTCGACAACAGGCTACACACAATTGGTTGGAAACCCACTCCAACCCGGGCTGGCTTCGAACTCATGACCTTTTGGTCAGAGCGATCTTAATGCAGCTGACATTCAGCCAGCTGTGCCACAATCCCAGACATCACCTGCCCTTTAGATTTTGGAAGAAGGTGCCATCATTCAGTGTCTGGCTATGGGACGTAGCCTGCATATACGCAACCCACAATAGAGTTTGAGAGTGCGTCTCTGTCTGATTTTATTATGCTGCTTTATATTGTCGATTTTATTCATTATTTCATATTTTGTTATGATGCATTTTGTTATTGTGTGTTTATTATGTTGTATTATTTTGGGCCTGGCCTCATGTTAGCCGCCCCGAGTCCCCTTTGGGGAGATGGTGGTGGGTTATAAATAAAGTAGTTATTATTATTATTATTATTATTATTATTATTATTATTATTGTCGAAGGCTTTCATGGCCGGAATCACTGGGTTGTTGTAGGTTTTTTCGGGCTATATGGCCATGTTCTAGAGGCATTTCTCCTGACGTTTCACCTGCATCTATGGCAAGCATCCTCAGAGATCCTCACTACCTCTGAGGATGCTTGCCATAGATGCAGGCGAAACGTCAGGAGAAAATGCCTCTAGAACATGGCCATATAGCCCGAAAAAACCTACAACAACCCATTATTATTATTATTATTATTATTATTATTATTATTATTATTATCATCAATTTTTGGCACGCTCTACATTGTCCAGCATAGGCTGGACAATGTAGGATATCAGCTTACATATGTCCACACAAAATTAGATATCAACTGTTCCAAAGTAGGCCATGATCTTGCTAGAACAACTGAAAGGAAGAAGATAAGGTAAAGGTAAAGGTTTTCCCTTGACATTAAGTCCAGTCGTGTCCAACTCTGGGACTCTGGTGCTCATCTCCATTTCTAAACCGAAGAGCCGGCTTTGTCCATAGACACCTCCAAGGTCATGTGGCCAGCATGACTACATGGAGCACCGTTATCTTCCTGCCGGAGTGGTACCTATTGATCTACCCTGAACGGTTTGGGACCCAACCTACCTTTGCGACCGCATCTCCTACCATAAACCTGCATGATCAATCTTCTGGAGAGGCTCTCCTTTCGCCCCTTCCCCTATCACAGGCACGGTTAGTGGGTACGAGGGAGAGCCTTCTCTGCTGTGGCCCCTCAACCTTGGAACTCACTACCAGGTGAGATTAGGCAAGTCCCCACCCTAGCAGCTTTTAAGAAAGAACTAAAAACATGGCTTTTCTGATGTGCCTTCGGAGAGTGACCATCCAACCCAATTTTGTTAGTTTCCACCAACAGTTTGTTTACACGATGCACTTTTCCCTCTCCATAATGAAGCCCAAACCCCACTGCTCCCCCGTCTCAGCTCCTCCTTTACAAATAGAATCATAGACTCATAGTTGGAAGAGACCTCATGGCCATCCAGTCCAACCCCATTCTGCCAAGAAGCAGGAATATTGTATTCAAATCACCCCTGACAGATGGCCATCCAGCCTCTGTTTAAAAGCTTCCAAAGAAGGAGCCTCCACCACACTCCGGGGCAGAGAGTTCCACTGCTGAACGGCTCTCACAGTCAGGAAGTTCTTCCTCATGTTCAGATGGAATCTCCTCTCTTGTAGTCTGAACCCATTGTTCCATTGCGTCCTAGTCTCCAAGGAAGCAGAAAACAAGCTTGCTCCCTCCTCCCTGTGGCTTCCTCTCACATATTTATACATGGCTATCATATCTCCTCTCAGCCTTCTCTTCTTCAGGCTAATCATGCCCAGCTCCTTAAGCCGCTCCTCATAGCTAGTCTCCAGGGAAGCAGAAAACAAGCTTGCTCCCTCCTCCTCCCTGTGGCTTCCTCTCACATATTTATACATGGCTATCATATCCCCTCTCAGCCTTCTCTTCTTCAGGCTAAACATGCCCAGCTCCTTAAGCCGCTCCTCATAGGGCTTGTTCTCCAGACCCTTGATCATTTTAGTCGCCCTCCTCTGAACACATTCCAGCTTGTCAACATCTCCCCTGAATTGTGGTGCCCAGAATTGGACACAATATTCCAGGTGTGGTCTAAGCAAAGCGGAATAGAGCATGGGGAGCATGACTTCCCTAGATCTAGACACTAGGCTCCTATTGATGCAGGCCAAAATCCCATTGGCTTTTTTTGCCGCCACATCACATTGTTGGCTCATGTTTAACTTGTTGTCCACGAGGACTCCAAGATCTTTTTCACACGTACTGCTCTCGAGCCAAGCGTCCCCCATTCTGTATCTTTGCATTTCGTTTTTCCTGCCAAAGTGGAGTATCTTGCATTTGTCACTGTTGAACTTCATTTTGTTAGTTTTGGCCTCATCTCTCTAATCTGTCAAGATCGTTTTGAATCCTGCTCCTGTCCTCTGGGCTATTGGCTATCCCTCCCAATTTGGTGTCGTCTGCAAACTTGATGATCCTGCCTTCTAACCCTTCATCTAAGTCATTAATAAAGATGTTGAGCAGGACCGGGCCCAGGTCAGAACCCTGCGGCACTCCACTCGTCACTTCTTTCCAAGATGAAGAGGAAGCATTGGGGAGAATCACCCTCTGGGTTCGTCCATTTAACCAATTACAGATCCACCTCACCATAGTTTTGCCTAGCCCACATTGGACTAGTTTGTTGCCAGGGTTTATATACAGAGATGCGGTCACGCAGGTAGCTGGGGCTGACAGCGGGAGTTCATGCCGCTCCCCGAATTCAAACCTGCGGCCTTTCGGTCCACAAGTTTAGCAGCCCAGCAGTTTAACACACTGCGCCACCGGGGTTAGTTCCCCAAAGGAAGAAAGCAAAGGTTTCTATCTCAGTCACTCCAGCCTTTGTTGCTACTAGTTGGAAACGTGGCAACAGAGGTTTGGGGAAGGCCAAGGTGGGGAAAAGGATGTGTTTCTCGCCCTAAAATGGTGCCACAGGAGCAGGGTATATTTGGGAAGAAGCTGAGGGAAGGAGACAGATATATCCGGGCAGCGAGATAGATCAGAGCTGGAAACGCCTTGCTGGCATTGTTATTGTTACGTGCCTTGAAGTCAAGCCTGGATTTACGGCCTCCCTCTCTTCGTGCTTTCTTGGCCGGATTCCTTCGGAGGAGCTTTGCCATTGCCATTCTCGGAGGACGGGAGTGTTTGATATGCCTCCTTCTCCATTGCGCTTCCTTGACTAAATGGGGATTTGAAGCTCCAGAAATCAAAAACCATGACACCTCACTCCTTGGTGATAAGTGCGCCTTTGAGTCACTTCTCATCTTATAGTAATCCCATGAAATTAGTAGGGTTTTCTTAACCAATATAGCAATATAGAGCCTTGTATTCCTTGGCCACCAGCGGCACAGCGGGTTAAACTGCTGAGCTGCTGAACTTCCTGATTGAAAGGTTGGCGGTTCAAATCTAGGGAGCAGGGTGAGCTCCTGCTGTTAGCCTCAGCTTCTGCCAACTTAGCTGTTCGAAAACATGCAAATGTGAGTAGATCAATAGGTACCGCTCCAGTGGCCACATGACCTTGGAGACGTCTATGGACAATGAAACTGCTGTGCTGCTGAACTTCCTGATTGAAAGGTTGGCGGTTCAAATCCAGGGAGCAGGGTGAGCTCCTGCTGTTAGCCCCAGCTTCTGCCAACCTAGCAGTTCGGATACATGCAAATGTGAGTAGATCAATAGGTACCGCTCCGGTGGGAAGGTAAAAGCGCTCCATGCAGTCATGCTGGCCACATGACCTTGGAGACGTCTATGGACAATGAAACTGCTGTGCTGCTGAACTTCCTGATTGAAAGGTTGGCGGTTCAAATCCAGGGAGCAGGGTGAGCTCCTGCTGTTAGCCCCAGCTTCTGCCAACTTAGCTGTTCGAAAACATGCAAATGTGAGTAGATCAATAGATACCGAGGGAAGGTAAGAGCACTCCATGCAGTCATGCCGACCACATGACCTTGGAGGCGTCTATGGACAACGCCAGCTCTTCAGCTTAGAAATGGAGATAAGCACCAATCCCCAGAGTCGGACACAACTTAGACTTAATGTCAAGGGGAAACTTTTTCCTTGGCAATCTCTGCTTAGTTTCTAACACCAGATGGGACTTGCTGTTTTTAGGGAATTCTGAATAATGGGAGTGTTGCTGAATATCATGGGACCTAATCAGCCAAAAGTAATGGAAGGCATGTATTGTCGAAGGCTTTCATGGCTGGAATCACTGGGTTGTTGTAGGGGTTTTTTTTTGGGCTATATGGCCATGTTCTAGAGGCATTTTCTCCTGACGCTTTGCCTGCATCTATGGCAAGCATCCTCAGAAGTAGTGAGGTCTGTTGTAACTAGTTACAAGGGTTTATATATCTGTGGAATGACCAGGGTGGGACAAAGGACTCTTGTCTGCTGGAGCTAGGTGTGAATGTATTGTCGAAGGCTTTCATGGCCGGAATCACTGAGTTGTTGTAGGTTTTTTCGGGCTATATGGCCATGTTCTAGATGCATTTTCTCCTGACGTTTCGCCTGCATCTATGGCAAGCATCCTCAGAGGTAATGAGGTCTGTTGGAACTAGGAAAGTGAGTGTGAATGTTTCAACTAACTACCTTGATCAGCATTTGATGGCCTGGCAGTGCCTGGGGGAATCTTTTGTTGAGAGGTGATTAGAGGTGATTAGAAATCCACAAGCATGTGGACAATTTCAACAGAAAGGAGGAAACCATGAAAATGAACAAAATCTGGCTACCAGTATCACAAAACTATAAAATTACAACAGCAAAACAACAGAGAGGAAACAATCTGGGACATTATTTATTTATTTATTTATTTTATACATTTGTATACCGCTAATATCTCAGCCTAAATCGGCGACTCATTGCGGTTTACAACAATTAAAAACAGTCAACAATTCAAAACATACATCAACATATACAATACAAATTATTGGGCCACCAATAATAATTCCATGCATCTCGAACTAAAATCACAATCCAAAGTTCATTGTCATGATTACCTGTCCTTTAGTCAACACAATTCGATTGCACCGGATTAACCGAATGCTTGTTGAAACAACCATGTTTTCAATCTCTTCCGAAACACCATCAGCGAGGGGGCTGATCGTATCTCTATAGGGAGGGTGTTCCAAAGCCGAGGGGCCACCACAGAGAAGGCCCTGTCTCTTGTTCCCGCCAGCCGCATCTTATCACCTCTCAGCAAAAGATTGCCCCAGGCACTACCAGGCCATCAAATGCTAATCAAGGTGGTCAGTTGAAACATTCACACCTAGCTCCAGCAGACAAGAGTCCTTTGTCCTACCCTGGTCATTCCTCAGATATATAAACCCTTTTTCCTAGTTCCAGCAAACCTCACTACCTCCGAGGATGCTTGCCATAGATGCAGGCAAAACATCAGGAGAGAATGCCTCTAGAACATAGCCATATAGCCCGAAAAAACCTACAACAACCCAGTGATTCCGGCCATGAAAGCCTTCGACAATACATTCACACCTAGCTCCAGCAGACAAGAGTTCTTTGTCCCACCCTGGTCATTCCACAGATATATAAACCCATTTTCCTATTTCCAACAGACCTCACTACCTCTGAGGATGCTTGCCATAGATGCAGGCGAAAAACGTCAGGAGAGAATAATAATAGAGTAAAATAATAAATGTAATAAAAGTAATAATAGAGTAAAATAATGTAAATGTAATAATAATAATAATAATAGAGTAAAATAATAAATGTAATTTTTTTACATTTATTATTTCACTCTATTATTATTATATTATTATTATTATTACTCTGCTATTAATACTATTATTAATACTATTATTAATAATATTAATACTAATAGCAGAGTAAAATAATAAATAACCTTGACTCGAGTATAATCCGAGGGGATTTTTTTCAGCCAAAAAAGGGGCTGAAAAACTATAATGATAGAATAAAATAATAAATGTAATAACATGTAATAAAAATAATAATAGAGTAAATAATGGACATTTAATAATAATAGTAATAATATAGTAAAATAATAAATAATAAATAAATAGTAAAATAATAAATAATATAGTAAAATAATAAATAACATAGTAAAATAATAAATGCAATAAATATAATAATGCAGTAATATAATGTAAACGTAATAATAATAATACAGTAAAGTAATAGAGTAAAGTAAAATAATTTTATTTAATTTTATTACATTTATTATTTTACTCTAGTATTATTATTATTATTATTATTATTATTACTCTGCTATTAATACTAATAGCAGAGTAAAATAATAAATAACCTTGACTCGAGTGTAAGCCGAGGGGATTTTTTTCAGCCTAAAAAGGGGCTGAAAAACTAGGCTTATACTCGAGTATATACGGTACTTTCCAAGTAAGGACCTCACAGTTAAACAGGAAATAAGACTTTCAAATCAGGAACAGAAAATAATTTCAAATTTCAAATCCTTTGGAGCTTTACTGCAGGCTTGAAAGGAGCTATCCAAGGTGCTGAACCTATTGGGCTCTGGCTTCAGGACCCTGGAGAGCTCCTTTCTCATCCAGAGCAGGTAAACCTTCCTACATGTTTCATTCTCTATGGGTTTCCCCTTCAGTGCAGCCTCACATTGTTATTGTTGCATTTCTAAGGCTGATACGCTATCTGGGATAATCCTACGTATTTACCAATTCCAGGAAACCTTGGATGCGGTGATCCTTGCGCGGGATTGTGTTTCCCCCCTTTAATTATCAAGCTCTGCTTTTGGGACTTCGGTGAGAACAGAAGGGGATTAGCAGCAAACTTGGAAAGGAGAGAATCAATGAGCCGAATCCTTTTGGCGTCTCCTTTTTGTTGTTAATTGAGAACAGGGAGACTTCCAAGTCAGTTCAGGTCTTGGTGAGGCTTCCATGATTGAATCCATCCATCTGGAACAAAGCCTTCCTTTTCCCCCCTATGACCACCTACCTTATCGTTCTCTTTCGTGTCGAGTCCAGTCTTTTCATGATATCACCAAAGTACAACAGCCTCAGTTTAGACATCTTGCCTTCTAGGGAGAGTTCAGGCTTTTCCAGTTTTCCAGGCTGTATGGCCATGTTCCAGAAGCACTCTCTCCTGACATTTTGCCCACACCTGTGGCAGGCATCCTCAGATGGGAACTAGGAAAATGGGGTTTATGTCATTACGTTTGGTTCCTATGTTCTGTGTATATTGTTTTATATGTTTGGATGTTTTACATTTTAATGTTATGTTGTTTATTTTATTGCAATTTGCACTGTTGTATTGTAGTAAGTTGTTTTCGTCTTGGCCCCATGTAAGCCGCTCCGAGTCCCCATTGGGGAGATTATTATTATTATTATTATTATTAAATAATATTTATTATTATTATTATTATAAAATAAAGATTATTATTATTATGTTATTATTATTATTATTATTATTATTATTATGTTATTATTATTATTATTAAATAAATAAAGATTATTATTATTATTATTATATAATGTTTTCCTCTCTTTTGATTATTATTATTATTGGATTATTATTATATTTATTATTATAATATTTATTATTATTATTAGTTTCATGCTTCCCTCTTTTCCAATGAGACTCAAACCTGATTATTATTATTATTATTGGTCACCTTGATTAGCATTTAATGGCCTAGCAGTTTCAAGGTCTGGATTCTTACTGCCTGGGGGTATCCTTTGTTGGGAGGGGATTAGCTGGCCCTGATTGTTTCTTGTCTGGATTTCCCCTGTTTTTTAGTGTTGTTCTTTATTTACTGTTATGATTTTAGAGTTTTTTAATACTGGTAGCCCGATATTGATAGCCTTTAATGGCCTAGCACTTTCAAGGTCTGGCTTCTTACTGCCTGGGAGAATCCTTTGTTGGGAATGATTAGTAGGTTCTGGCTGTTTCTTGTCTGGAATTCCTTTGTTTGTTTTATTAGTTTTGTTCTTTATTTACTGTTATGATTTTAAATACTGGTAGCCAGATCTTGATAGCCTTTAATGGCCTAGCACTTTCAAGGTCTGGCTTCTTACTGCCTGGGAGAATCCTTTGTTGGGAATGATTAGTAGGTTCTGGCTGTTTCTTGTCTGGAATTCCTTTGTTTGTTTTATTAGTTTTGTTCTTTATTTACTGTTATGATTTTAAATACTGGTAGCCAGATATTGATAGCCTTTAATGGCCTAGCACTTTCAAGGTCTGGCTTCTTACTGCCTGGAAGAATCCTTTGTTGGGAATGTTTAGCTGGTTCTGGCTGTTTCTTGTCTAGAATTCCTTTGTTTTTTTTTAGTATTGTTCTTTATTTACTGTTATGATTTTAAATACTGGTAGCCAGATATTGATAGCCTTTAATGGCCTAGCACTTTCAAGGTCTGGCTTCTTACTGCCTGGGGGAATCCTTTGTTGGGAGGTGATTAGCTGGCCCCTTGTTGTTTCTTGTCTGGAATTCCCTTGTTTTTTTTTTTAGTGTTGTTCTTTATTTACTCTTATTATTTTAGAATTTTTAAAATACTGGTAGCCAGATTTTGTTCATTTTCATGGTTTTTTCCTCTCTGTTGAAATTGTCCACATGCTTGTGGATTCCAACAGCTTCTCTTCAAGCCAGACCTTGAAACTGCTAGGCCATTAAATGCTAATGAAGTTGGCCAATTACAACTTTTTAAATACTGATAGCCAGATATTGATAGCCAGATACTGGTAGCCAGCTAGTCACCTCAACAAAGGATTCCCCCAGTCAGTTGGGAGTGATTAGCTGGCCCTGGTTGTTTCTTGTCTGGAATAACCCTGTTGTTGTTTTTTTAGTGTTGTTCTTTATTTACTGTTATGATTTTAGAGGTTTTTTAATACTAGTAGCAAGATATTGACAGCCAGATACTGGTAGCCAGCTAATCACCTCCCAACAAAGGATTCCCCCAGTCAGTTGGGAGTGATTAGCTGGCCCTAGTTGTTTTTTGTCTGGAATTCCCCTAGTTTTTAAGGGTTATCCTTTATTTAGTGTTATGATTTTAGAGTATTTTTATACTGGTAGCCAGATATTGATAACTATATACTGGTAGCCAGCTAATCATCTCCCAACAAAAGATACCCTCAGTCAGTTGGGAGTGATTAGCTGGCCCTGGTTATTTCCTGACTGGAATTCCTGTTTTTGGAGTGTTGTTCTTAATTTACTGTTATGATCTTAGAGGTCCTTTTCTAATACTGGTAGCCAGATTTTGATAGCCAGATACTGGTAGCCAGCTAATCACCTCCCAACAAAGGATTCCCCCAGTCAGTTGGGAGTGATTAGTTGGCCCTGGTTGTTTCTTGTCTGGAATTCCCGTGTTTTTTTAGTGTTGTCCTTTATTTACTGTTATGATTTTAGAGTTTTTCTTAATACTAGTAGCCAGATATTGATAGCCAGATACTGGTAGCCAGCTAATCGTCTCCCAACAAAGGATTTCCCCAGGCAGTTGGGAGTGATTAGCTGGCCCTGGTTGTTTCTTGTCTGGAATTCCCCTAGGTTTTTTGTGTTGTTCTTTATTTACTGTTATGATTGTAGAGGTTTTTTAATTCTGGTAGCCAGATATTGATAGCCAGATACTGGTAGTCAGCTAATCACCTCCCAACAAAGGATTCCCCCAGTCTTTTGGGAGTGATTAGCTGGTCTTGTTTTTTTCTTGTCTGGAATTCCCCTGTTTTTTGAGTGTTGGTCTTTATTTACTGTTATCATTTTAGAGTTTTTTAATACTGGTAACCAGATATTGATAACTAGATACTGGTAGCCAGCTAATCACCTCCCAACAAAGGATTTCCCCAGGCAGTAAGAAGCCAGACCTTGAAACTACTAGGCTATTAAATACTAAACAGAATGGCCAATTGAACTTTTCTTTGTCTACTTCTGAGGCTGAGAGAGTATGACTTTCCACAAGGTCAACCCATGGGTTTCTATCATGGAAGAGATATTAGAACCTTGATCTCCCAGAATCATTCCAGGATTTTAAGATCGTCTGGGGAGGACCTGCTCTCAGTCCTGCCTTTGTCACAAGTACGGCTGGCGGGGACGAGAGACAGGGCCTTCTCAGGGGTGGCCCCTCGGCTATAGAACAGAAATCAGATTGGTCCCCTCCCTTTTAATATTTCGAAAAAGAGTCAAGACTTGGCTCTTTGAGTAGGCAGTTCCAAATACAGTGCTTGAGGCTCAATAAAACTGGCAACTGGGCTTGGCAAGGGGACTCATCCCTGTATTTAAGGTTTGGGGCAAGGACCCCCCCCCCCCCCCCGGGTGGTCCTCACCCCAAACCTTGTGTTGTAAAGACTAGAATCCGGGGAGTGGGGTGAGCTCCCGTCTGTCAGCTCCAGCTTCCCATGCAGGGACATGCAAGCAGCCTCCCACAGGATGGTAAAACATCCGGGCGTCCCCTGGGCAATGTCCTTGCAGACTGCCAATTCTCTTTTAACACTACTATGATAAGCGACTTTGCCTGTTTTTATAGTGTCTGTTTGGAACCTATACATATACAGCTAATAAGGTTTGGAATGGCGAGTGCGTTCCAAGGTATCCAGCCTTTTCGTGCCACTAGTGGTATGTCATCGTTTTGGCATTTTCAACGCATGTGGTCGACTTGTGCTATCATAGCATCGTCTCTTGCCTCTCTACCCCCCCCCTCTCCCCCCCCCCCCCCCCCCACTCTCATGACGTTCGCCACTCCCCAGAAAATTGCAGCTGTTGCCAATACGGTTCTATAATTCTTGGCTAATTGCCTGCCGCTCCCTCGGCCTCTCCGTCGCTCGCTTGCTAATAAATGGGAACGAATCTGAGTGCTTTGCAGAAAGGCAGCTTTTTGGCCCTGCTTTGCATGGCTTGCCCACTCCCTCTTTCCCAATCCCACCCCACTCACGTCTCTGCATCCAAAGGTCAGCTTCCTTTGACCTTGCAGGATGGCTTTGCAAAGAGAGGAAGGGCAGAGGGAAAGCCATCCTGCAAGGTCAAGGGAAGCTGACCTTTGGATGCAGATGCTGTGGTTGGCTGAAGCAGTTTGCTATGTGTGGAGTGCTGCTGGACATCAAATCTGGACATTAAGGTTCAAGTTCTCTTATTTATTCAGATGTTGAATGGTCATCTCTTGGGAGGGATTTGATGGTGTCTTCCTGCATGTCAGGGATTGGGCTGAATGCCCCTTGTGGTCTCTTCCAAAACTATAATATTATAAATCCATCACTGGCTGGATGGTTATCTGCTGCGAATGCTTTGATTATATTTCTCTGCATGGCAGGGTTGGACTGGTTGACCCTTGTGGTCTCTTCCAACACTATGATTATATGGCCATCACTGGCTGGATTATATGGCCATCATCTGCTGGGAATACTTTGATTATATTTTCCTGCATGGAAAAGGGTTGGACTCGATGGCCCTTGGGGTCTCTCCCAAAGCTATGATTATATGAATCTATCAGTGGCTGGATGGCTATCTGCTGGGAATGCTTTGATTATATTTTCCTGCATGGCAAAGGGTTGGATTGGATGCCCTTTGGGGTCTCTTCCAATGCTTTCATTTTATTGTTCTATACATTTTCAGTGGCTAGATGACCATCTGTCAGGAGGGCTTGGACAATGTCTTCCTTCATGGATGACCCTTGGGATCTCTTCCAAAGCTATGATTTTATGAGTCTATGATTCTCTCAGTGGTTGGATGGCCACCTGTCAGAAGTACTTTGATTGTATTTTCCTAACCACCCATAAAATCAACTTTATGATTATTTTATGGGTGGTTAGATGGCCATCTGTCAGGAGTGCTTTGATTATATTTTCCAATATGGTAGAAGGCCGTTGAACTGGATGGCCCTTGGAGTCTCTCTTGACTTTATGGTTCTATCAGCAGTTAGATGGTCATCCTTCAGGAGTGATTTGATTATATTTTCCTTCATGGCAGAAGACAGTTGAACTGGATGGCCCTTGGGGTCTCCCTCAACTCTAAGATTCTATCAGTGGTTGGATGGCCATCTGTCAGGAGTGCTTTGATTGTTTTTCCTTCATGGCAGAAGACAGTTGGACTGGATGGCCCTTGGGGTCTCTCTCAACTCAATGATTCTATCAGTGATTAGATGGCCATCTGTCAGGAGTGCTTTGATTGTATTTTCCTGCATGGCAGAAGGGATCTCTCTCAATTCTATCAGTGGTTGGATGGTTATCTGTCAGGAGTGGTTTGATTGTTTTTCCTTCATGGCAGAAGACAGTTGGACTGGATGGCCCTTAGGGTCTCTCTCAACTCCATGATTCTATCAGTGGTTGGATGGCCATCTGTCAGGAGTGCTTGGATTATATTTTCCTTCATGGCAGAAGGCAGTTGAACTGGATGGCCCTTGGGGTCTCCCTCAACTCTAAGATTCTATCAGTGGTTGGATGGCCATCTGTCAGGAGTGCTTTGATTGTATTTTCTGGTGTGGCAAGAGGTTAGCTGGCTGTCCCATTAGGTCTCTTCCAACACTGTGATTCTATGGTGAGAATACTTCTTGGTGTAGGATCTTAGCCTATGTGTGGAGAAGACGTGATGGCCACCTTTAGGTCTCTTCCAACACTGTCATTCTATCGTGAGGATACCTCTTGGTTTAGGATCTTAGACTCTGTGTGAAGAAGATGTGATGGCCACCTTTAGGTCTCTTCCAACACTGTGATTCTATGGTGAGGAGGATACCTCTTGGTGTAGAATCTTAGCCTGTGTGTGGAAAAGATGTGATGGCCACCTTTAGGTTTCTTCCAACACTGTATTCTATGGTGAGGATACCTCTTGGTGTAGGATGTTAGACTCTGTGTGAAAAAGATCTGATAGCCACCTTTAGGTCTCTTCCAACACTGATTCTATGGTGAGGATACCTCTTGGTGTAGGATCTTAGCCTATAGGAGGAGAAGATGTGATGGCCACCTTTAGGTCTCTTCCAACACTGATTCTATGGTGAGGATACCTCTTGGTGTAGGATCTTAGCCTATAGGAGGAGAAGATGTGATGGCCACCTTTAGGTCTCTTCCAACACTGATTCTATGGTGAGGATACCTCTTAGTGTAGGATCTTAGCCTATAGGAGGAGAAGATGTGATAGCCACCTTTAGGTCTCTTCCAACATTGTTATTCTATGGTTAGGATAGCTCTTGGTGTAGGATCTTAGCCTATGTGTGGAGAAAACGTGATGGCCACGTTTAGGTTTCTTCCACCACTGTGTTTCTATGGTGAGGATACCTCTTGGTGTAGGATCTTAGCCTATGTGTGGAGAAGATGTGATGGCCACCTTTAGGTCTCTTCCAACACTGTGATTCTATGGTGAGGATACCTTTTGGTGTAGGATCTCAGCCTGTGGGTGGAGAAGATGTGATGGACACCTTTAGGTCTCTTCCAACACTGTGATTGTATGGTGAGGATACCTCTTGGTGTAGGATCCTAGCCTATGTGTGGAGAAGATCTGATGGCCACCTTTAGGTCTCTTCCAATTCTGTGATTCTATGGTCAAGGTATGTCTTATTGTAGGATCTTGACCTTTGTATGGAGAAGACATGGTGGCCAAGCCCACCTCTATGTTCTAGATGTTGTGTCCCTTTCCCCATCCATGCTTCTTTTAATCCCGACCTTTCTCTTTTCTCATAGGATGATCCCCTCCTCCAGCAAGACCTTCCTGGTCAACGACTTAGCGGCCGGCCGTGACTACGACCTGTGCGTCTTGGCCGTCTACGACGACGGAGTCACCTCCTTGACGGCCACTCGGGTGGTGGGCTGCGTCCAGTTCACCACCGAAGGGGAGGCTGCCCAGTGCCACTCGCTCCACACCCAGTTCCTGGGCGGCACCATGATCATCATCATCGGGGGCATCATTGTGGCCTCCGTCCTGGTCTTCATCATCATCCTCATGATCCGCTACAAGGTCTACAGCGGCCAGGATGAGCACAAGAAAGCCAAAGTCAGCAACGTCTACTCGCAGACCAACGGGAGCCAACCTTCTTCTTCCGCCACCGGTGCCGGTTTGCCCCACTCGGCTTCCAAGCTTGGTGAGGACAAATACGAGACTCTCCACGAGACGGCCACCAAGGGGGAAGCCAAGGAGGAGGCCCCCAACGGGCAGGATGTCCTGGCCTTGACCGAAGTGGAGAAGCGCTCAGCCAAGGTGGCCGCGGACCTCCAGACGGTGGCCGTCTTGACCTCGGAGGAGAGGAAGGCGGGCGAAGGCAGCATGACCGCCTCCTCGGTCTCCTTGTGCCTCCTCAAAGACGCCCAGCTCTGCGCCACCTTGGGGGGCAGTGGGTCGGGGGTCTTCCCCCGCGAACTGTCCAGGACTCACCACCACCGCCACTCCTTCGACGGGGACTTCTCCCTCTTCCAGAGCCACAGCTACCCCCGCCGGGCAAGGACAAAAAGACACATGTCCACCTCCCAGTTGAACTCGGAAGAGTGTCCCCTGAGCCACAGGAGGGTCACTTTTAGCAGCACAGAGTGGATGCTGGAAAGCACAGTCTGAGACCGGGCCAGGAGGGTCGATATGGGGTGGGGGACAAAGGGGGTGGGTGGGGAGGGGGCGGGGGGGCATCGGGAGCGGGCAAGGGACTGCCGGACGCACAACCAATGGGGGGCAAAGGGATGGCGGGAGGGGGGCGGGGAAGATAGAAAGCAAAAGTAAGGGGGGGGGGACAGGCCGAAATACTCGAGAGGAGGGGGATGGATCCGGCGCATCCCCCCAAACCTCTCCCCCCCAAAAAATGACCGCTTGTTTCCAGAGTTTTTTCTGCAGCGGTGCCTTAGCCAAGCCACAAAAGAAAGAGAGAGAGAAAGGGAGAGTGCGAAAGAGGGAATGAAAGAGTGAGGAAGGAAGGATGGAGTTGCAATTTTCAGGAAAGGTGCCCCTACGGCCCCTTCTAAACTGCCATATAAAATCTAAAGTGGATTATATGGCAGTGTAGACTCATATAATCCAGTTCAAACCAGATAATATGGATTATCTGCTTAAATATTCTGGATTATATAGCAGTGTAGAAGGGGCCTCAATGCACCTGCACTATAAAATGAAGGGTGGCCCCTTGTTCACTACCATATACAATCCAGATTATCTTTGAATTGGATTATATGGCAGTGTAGACTCATATAATCCAGTTCAAACCAGAAAATATGATATTCTGGATTATATAGCAGTGTAGAAGGGGCCCGAGTGCACCTGCACTATAGAATGAAGGGTGGCCCCTTCTTCACTACCATATATAATCCGGATTATATTTGAACTGGATTATATGGCAATGTAGACTCATATAATCCAGTTCAAACTAGATAATATGGATTATCTGCTTTAATATTCTGGATTGTATAGCAATGTAGAAGGGGCGTGAGTGCACCTGCACTATAAAATGAAGGGTGGCCCCTTGTTCACTACCATATACAATCCAGATTATCTTTGAATTGGATTATATGGCAGTGTAGACTCATATAATCCAGTTCAAACCAGAAAATATGATATTCTGGATTATATAGCAGTGTAGAAGGGGCCCGAGTGCACCTGCACTATAGAATGAAGGGTGGCCCCTTCTTCACTACCATATATAATCCGGATTATATTTGAACTGGATTATATGGCAATGTAGACTCATATAATCCAGTTCAAACCAGATAATATGGATTATCTGCTTTAATATTCTGGAATATATGGCAGTGTAGAAGGGACCTCAATGCACCTGCACTATAGAATGAAGGCAGTGTGGCCCCTTCTTCACTGCCATATACAATCCAGATTATCTTTGAATTGAATTATATGCCAGTGTAGACTCATATAATCCAGTTCAAACCAGATAATATGGACTATCTGCTTAAATATTCTGGATTATATAGCAGTGTAGAAGGGGCCTGAGTGCACCTGCACTATAGAATGAAGGGTGGCCCCTTGTTCACTACCATATACAATCCAGATTATCTTTGAATTGGATTATATGGCAGTGTAGACTCATATAATCCAGTTCAACCCAGATAATATGGATTAGCTACTTTGATATTCTTGATTATATAGCAGTGTAGAAGGGGCGTGAGTGCACCTGCACTATAAAATGGTGGCCCCTTGTTCACTACCATATATAATCCAAATTATCTTTGAACTGGATTATATGGCATTGTAGACTCATATAATCCAGTTCAAACCTGATAATATAGATAATAGAAAATCTAGATTATCTGCTTTGAACTGGATTGTATGCCAGTGTAGACTCATATAATCCAGTTCAAACCAGAAAATATGGATTATCTACTTTGATAATCTGGATTATATGGCAGTGTAGAAGGTGCCTGAGTGCATCTGCACCATGGAATGAAGGCAGTGTGGCCCCTTCTTCACTGCCATATAAAAACCAGATTATCTGCTTTGAACTGGATTATATGGCAGTGTAGATTCATATAATCCAGTTCAAAGCAGATAATATGGATTATCTGCTTTGAAAATCTAGATTATATGGCAGTGTAGAAAGGGCCTACACCAGCAATTCTCAATCTTTAGTGTCTGGACTTCGGACACAATATGGCACAATGATTGGAGATTCTGGGAGGTGAAGTCCAAAACACCTGGAAGTTTGGGATTCGCTGATCTATGGAATGAATGCAGTTTGATGCCACTTGAACTGCCATGGCTCTGTGCTATGGAGTCACGGGAGCTGTTGCTTCCACTCTTGGGCAGAGAATGTCACTGGGGTGGAAGAGAGAAAGAGTAAAAATGCAAACAACACCCCTCCTAGGTAGGAACATGAATTCCTCCTCTCACGACCTCCTCATCCAGCTATGTGATGGACTGTCTCAAAAGCAAGCAATCAGTTCTGATCCCCAAAACACTGCAGAGTCTTGGTTACAGTTAGCAGAGATTTTATAGCACAGTCGCTGACCTTTTATAGTACCTCACCAGCTTGAATAAGCACACTTGATCTCTGGCTTTCATCCAGACTCCTTTGGAGGTGTATTCTTCAGTCGTTTCTACATATAACTATTTACAGGTCTGCTATCAGTGGACAGAGATACAAATATAGCAAGACACACAACGAGGACGGGGATGGATTACAGATGCAGAGAGATCTGTGGCAAAGCATCTAAGGCTGGATCTACATTGCGACATTAATCTGGATGATCAGATAATCCACATTATCCTCTTTGAACTGGATTATATGAGTCTACACTGCCATCTAATCCAGTTCAAATCAGATAATCTGGATTTTATATGGCTGTGTGGAACCAGCCTATGATGGCAGAGAGCAAGCACATAGCAAAGAGGAAGTTGACATACAATCCACTCCCATTCTTCTCTCCAGGGACCACAGGAAATAACTCAGCTGTCCGTCTAGGACAGTTATGGGCAAACTTGAGCCCTCCAGGTGTTTTGGACTTCAACTCCCACAATTCCTAACAGCATACCGGCTGTTAGGAATTGTGGGAGTTGAAGTCCAAAACACCTGGAGGGCCAAAGTTTGCCTATACCTGCTCTAGGATCACATCTCTACTTTCTTAACCATTCCAGAGGCCTGTGAACACATGTCCATAAGAACTGTATTTTTCCATGCTGTATTAGATGGGTACATGCAATGCATTCCTATCTAATACAGCATTTTCTACCCGAGAAAGAAGGCCTTGGAAAACTACAATTCCCGGAGCCTTGGTGGTTAAAGTGGTGCCAAAACTGCATTCATTCCACAGTGTAGATGCACCCGGTTGGGTTTCCCAAATGATGGAGAATAGGGGTTCAGCATGGGGGAAAATATAGGAAAGATTGCAAGGCGAAAGGTGGCCAAGGAGAGACTCATATGCACAGAGGACACAAAATTAAACCAAGACCCCTCCCCGTTCTTTCCCCTTCCTCCTTATGCATTAATAACCGTTCCAATAAAGAAGAAGGAAGCCGACTTCAGGACTGAATAAAAATAAAAATGGTGGGATTTGGGGGTGTTTTTTGGGGGGGAGGAACAAGAGGGTGCCCTTCTGACCCAACGCCGAACCAAGACCCCAACGAGACGATTCGGTTCCTCTATTTATTGTATCTGGCTGGTCTAGATAAAAGAAAATTCTGTGTTTGGTGTGTTCATTATCGGAAAAGTCATTTGGATCCATGGACCCACCTCTTTCCCTTTTGTGATCCCGATCTCTGTCCCTTTTTCCTCCAAAGATATCGATATCTTCAGCCCCAAATTTCCACTATTGATAACATCCCCCCAAAAAACCCATTGGCTTCCTCTCCACGGAGCCTTGGAAATAACACCCTCTCCCCAGTTCCATGTTTCCTCCAAATATCCGGAGTTCTACCTCCCCAACATGTCTCCAAAATTTTGTCTTTGGATCCCATTCTTCCTCCTTCCAGTCTCCATGACTCCATCCCAAACCATGACTTCTTGCAAAGTCGACAACAGCCCCAACGTTTTGAGTGTTGAACACAAGTTTTTACATTAAAAACCTGTGCCTGCCGCGCCCTCCCATTGCTCCAAACTGGTCCCCTTCCGTCCACCCCCACCCCCGCCTCCATTATCCATCCTTCTTCCTCCCAGTTAATCCCAGTTCCAACCAGTTCCTCCATCAACATGGTGCGGCTGCTTTTCGGAGGTGATTAAATCTTTTGTGTGTGAACCGCGGCCTGGGTCTGGCTTATGTTTTCCGATTTTTAAGAAGTGGGATTTTCAAAGCGTAAGTGACCATGTATGCATGTATGTATGCATGTATATGTACAGTGTTCCCTCACTTATCATGGGTACAAGGTAAAAAGTCCATGCAGCTACATTTTGCCTAGAGAGAGGCAAAATGTAGCCTTACTGGAAGGAAGGCAAAAGCAGAAGACTGGAAAATGGTGGAGGGAGTGTAAGTGACCATGTATGTATCTATGCATGTATGCATATGTACAGTGTTCGCTCACTTATCACAAGTACAAGGTAAAAAGTCCATGCAGCTACATTTTGCCTAGAGAAAGGCAAAATGTAGCCTTACTGGAAGGAAGGAAAAAGCAGAAGGGACTGGAAAATGGTGGAGGGACTGCATGGTCAACCCAGGGCAATAAAACTTAAAGAAGTTTTTCCCCATTACTATAGTGTTTCTCAACATCGACACCGAAATACAACACTGCCTGAGCTCTGCGAATGCAGAATTTTTCCGAATGAAGCAGAGCCATTACATGCTAATCAAGGTGAAATATTCACACCTAGCTGCAGCAGACATCTTTGTCCCACCATGGTCATTCCACAGATATATAAACCCATTTTCCTACTTCCAACAGACCTCACTACCTCTGAGGATGCTTGCCATAGATGCAGGCAAAACGTCAGGAGAAAGTGCCTCTAGAACATGGCCATATAGCCCGAAAAAACCTACAACAACCCAGTGATTCCGGCCATGAAAGCCTTCGACAATACATTGAAGCAGAGAGTGTTTGAGGACTGGGACATCCGTAGGGAGACCAAAGGGAGACCAAAGCTATTGTCCTCTCAACACTGCGGAACGTGCTGTCTACAGGCATGACATGCAAATCCTGGAACAATTCCATCAGCGCTGCCTCCGGAAAATCCTGCAAATCTCTTGGGAAGACAGGCGGACAAATGTGAGCATGCTGGAAGAAGCAAAGACCACCAGCATTGAAGCAATGGTCCTCCGCCATCAACTCCGCTGGACCAGCCACTTTGTCCGGATGTCCGACCACCGTCTCCCAAAGCAGTTGCTCTACTCCGAACTCAAGAACGGAAAATGGAATGTTGGTGGGCAGGAAAAGAGATTTAAAGATGGGCTCAAAGCCAACCTTAAAAACTCTGGCATAGACACTGAGAACTGGGAAGCCCTTGCCCTTGAGCGCTCCAGCTGGAGGTCAGCTGTGACCAGCAGTGCTGTAGAATTTGAAGAGGCACGAATGGAGGGCAAAAGAGAGAAACATGCCAAGAGGAAGTGCATCAATTCAACCCTGACCGGGACCGCCTTCCACCTGGAAACCAGTGCCCTCACTGCGGGAGAAGATGCAGGTCAAGAATAGGGCTCCACAGCCACCTACGAACCCACCCCCAGGACACTGAACTTGGAGGACCATCATTCTCGGACTATGAGGGATCGCCTAAGTAAGTAAGTAAGTCTCAACCTTCTTAATGCCGTGACCCCTTAATACAGTTCCTCATGTCATGGTGGACCCTAGCCATAACATTATTTTTGTTGCTACTTCATAACTGTAATGAGTTGTCATGTAAATACAGTGTTCCCTCATTTATCGCAGGTGTTACATTCCAGGGCCACCCGTGAAAAGTGAACATCTGCGAAGTAGCAACGCTATTCCTGTTTTATTGACGATTCTAAAACCTTTGACTGTGGATCATCATAAATGGTGGCAAGTTCTCAGTGGTCTGAGGAGACCAAGCCCCCTTCCCTCTCTCCTGAGGAATCTGTACAAGGACCAAGTAGCCACAGTCAGAACTGACCACGGAACAGGAGACTGGTTCAAGATTGGGAAAGGCGTACGGCAAGGCTGCATCCTCTCACCCAACCTTTTTAACTTGTATGCAGAACACATCATGCGAGGATGTGCGGGGCTTGAAGAATGCAAAGCTGGGGTGAAAATTGCTGGAAGAAACATTAACAACCTCAGATATGCAGATGACACCACTCTGATGGCCGAAAGCGAGGAGGAGCTGAGGAGCCTTCTAATCAAGGTGAAAGAAGAAAGCTGGGTTGCAGCTAAACATAAAAAAAAACCAAGATTATGGCAACAAGAATGATTGACAACTGGGAAATAGAGGGAGAAAATGTGGAGGCCGTGACAGACTTTGTATTTCTAGGCGCAAAGATTACTGCAGATGCAGACTGCAGCCAGGAAATCAGAAGACGCTTACTTCTTGGGAGGAGAGCAATGTCCATCTCGATAAAATAGTGAAGAGTAGAGACATCACACTGGCAACAAAGATCCACATAGTTAAAGAAATGGTATTCCCCATAGTCACCTACGGATGTGAGAGCTGGACCTTAGGGAAGGCTGAGCGAAGGAAGATAGATGCTTTTGAGCTGTGGTGTTGGAGGAAATTTCTGAGAGTGCCTTGGACTGCGAGAAGATCCAACCAGTCCATCCTCCAGGAAATAAAGCCCGACTGCTCACTGGAGGGAAAGATACTAGAGACAAAGTTGAAGTACTTTGGCCACATCATGAGGAGACAGGAAAACTTAAGAGAAGACAATGATGCTGGGGAAAATGGAAGGAAAAAGGAAGAGGGGCCGACCAAGGGCAAGATGGATGGATGGCATCCTTGAAGTGACTGAATTGACCTTTAAGGAGCTGGGGGTGGTGATAGCCGACAGGGAGCTCTGGCGTGGGCTGGTCCATGAGGTCACGAAGAGTCGGAAACGACTGAACGAATGAACCACAACAGCGACACTATATATGTATATAGCGTTCCGAGGGTGAGGCAGAAGCGAGGAGTGATTTAAAGGCACCACACACCTTTTTGTTTCTTTGTTGTTGTTGTTTTGCTAGCTCTCTGTGCTTTGCTTTGCAATCTCTCTTGATTGGCTGCCTCTCTCCCAAGGGGCAGGGAAACTGAGAGGCAAAAAATCGCAAAACAGCGAGTCTGCGAAAAGCGAACTGCGAAGTAGCGAGGGAACACTGTATGTATGTGTGTGTTTATATGTGTGTGTGTGTATGGCTGGATCTACACTGCCATATAATGCAGTTTGTTTCAAGGAGAACAAGGGTCTGGAGAACAAGCCCTATGAGGAGCGACTTAAGGAGCTGGGCATGTTTAGCCTGAAGAAGAGAAGGCTGAGAGAATTCTGGCCACTAGGGGAGCTGTCGCTTCACCATCCATTTGTGACACTGATGAAACTTCCTCATTCTTTGCTTGCTTGCTGGAGATTTTTGTGGATTACAATGTACATATACATGGCAAAACATTCAGTGCCATAGACACACAACATTTATAGACAGACACAGAGGCAATTTAACATTCTAACTTTTCATGAGGGTATTCTGGTCACCAGGGGAGCTGTCGCTTCAAGGTCCATTTGTGACACTGATGAAGTACTCCCTCATTCTTTGCATGCTTGTTGGAGATTTTTATGGCATCGTAAATTAGTTATACATGGCAAACATTCAATGTCATAGACACACAACATATATAGACAGACACACAGAGGCTACTTAATATTCCAGCTTTTTTTGATGAGGATATTCTGGCCACCAGGGGAGCTGTCACTTCACCGTCCATTCGTGACACTGATGAAGTACTTCCTCATTCTTTGCATGCTTGCTGGAGATTTTTATGGCATCATAAATTAGTTAAATTAGCCTCCCCCGCATGCGCAGTACCTAAATTTCCTACTTGTCAGATGCAACTGTCTTTTGGGCTGCAAAGGTCGACAGCAAACTACACAAATTGGTCAGAAGCTCACTCCAACCTGGGCTGGCTTCGAATTCATGACCTTTTGACCAGTGGGGAGCTTAATGCAGCTGACTCCCAGCCAGCTGCGCCACAGTCCTGATGAATTTCAATTACATATTTCAATTCGCCCGTATGACACATATTTTCGGCACAATCCGGATAATGTACAACATCACCGAAGCAATCCAGACGCCTCCAGAAGTTAAAATGCCACTGATCCAATTATTATTATTATTAATTAAGCTTCTCTGTCATTTGTGTTTTAAAAAATGATATCAGCAGCCTAATTGTCAGCCTTTTCACTGAGTCATCGGTCCGCATCCACTTGCGTCTCCGCAAAAAGGGGACATCGGAGTAATGCACAAATCTGATACTAATAAGAAAGCGGCTCCGACGAGCTGGTTGTTTTTCAAGCATTTCCTCTGAAGCACCTGAGCCAAATTACGCCCCCCCCCCCCCAAGCGAACCCCCGATGATTCAAAGCAAGCCTCTCTGCTGCTCAAGAGCATAATTTAGAGCTGAGTAATCGAATGAGTAAGACTCGGATCCTGTTAGTGGCATGAGCTGGATCTACACTGCCAATCATAATGCAATTCTAAGGGTAGTATATAGTTAGTGTAGATCAGTGTTTCTCAACCTGGGGGTCGGGACCCCTGAGGGGGTCGCGAAGGGGTGTCAGAGGGGTCGCCAAAGACCATCAGAAAACACAGTATTTTCTGTTGGTCATGGGGGATTCTGTGTGGGAAGTTTGGCCCAATTCTATCATTGGTGTGGTTCAGAACACTCCTTGATTGTAGGTGAACTATAAATCCCAGCAACTACAACTCCCAAATGTCAAAGTCTATTTTCCCCAAACCCCATCAGTGTTCACATTTGGGCATATTGAGTATCTGTGCCAAGTTTGGTCCAGATCCATCATTGTTTGTGCCCACAGTGCTCTCTGCATGCAGGCGAACTACAACTTCCAAACTCAAGGTCAATGCCCACCAAACCCTTCCAGTATTTTCTGTTGATCATGGGATTCTCTGTGCCAACTTTGGTTCAATTCCATTGTTGGTGGGGTTCAGAATGCTCTTTGTTTACATGTTAACTATAAATCCCAGCAACTACAACTCCCAAATGACAAAATCAATCCCCTTGCCAACCCCACCAGTATTCACATTTGGGCATACCGGGTATTTGTGCCAAATTTGCTCCAGTGAATGAAAATACATCCTGCAGATCATTATTTACATGGCGTTTCATAATGTTAGGGTTATGGTTGGGGGTCACCACAACATGAGGAACTGTATTAAGGGGTCGTCGCATTAGGAAGGTTGAGAACCACTGGTGTAGATCCATATGATTACTTACTTACTTACTTGGGCAATTCCTCATTGTCCGAGTAGGACAATCCTCCAGGGTGATCCCTCGATGTCCGAGTAGGATGGTCTTCCAAGGTCAGTGTTCTGGTGGGTCCGTAGGTGACTGTGGAGCCCTCTTCTTGACCTGCATCTTCTCCCGCAGTGAGGGCATCGGTCTCCAGGTGGAAGGCAGTCCCGGTCGGGGTTGGCTTTGCGCCTTCCTCTTGGCACGCTTCTCCCTTTTGCCCTCCACTCGTGCCTCCTCGAATTCTGCAGCACTGCTGGGCACAGTTGACCTCCAGCTGGAGCGGTCATGGGCCAGGGCTTCCCAGTTCTCAGTGTCTATGCCATTTTTTAAGGTTGACTTTGAGCCCATCTTTAAATCTCTTTTCCTGCCAACCAACATTCCGTTTTCCGTTCTTGAGTTCGGAGTAGAGCAACTGCTTTGGGAGATGGTGGTCGGGCATCCGGACAACGTGGCCAGTCCAGCGGAGTTGATGGCGGAGGACCATCGCTTCAATGCTGGTGGTCTTTGCTTCTTCCAGCACGCTGACGTTTGTCCACCTGTCTTCCCAAGAGATTTGCAGGATTTTCCGAGGAATCGTTTCAGGAGTTGCATGTGATGCCTGTGTCACTCTTCAAGCATGATGAGACTATCTATATAAATAAAAATGTAATGTTAGTTTGTTGGATTAACATAACTCAAAAACCACTGGGCGAATTGACACCAAATTTGGACACAATACACCTAACCCAATGTATGTCCATGACTATAGACAGGACATAAATTCTGTGTGCCCAACGGGACGCCGGGGCTGCCTCAGATTAAAGGCCTTTGGATTTCCTTAAACAGAGTCTTTAGATTGTTTAAAGGTTCAACAAAGTTCTTTATTATTGAAATCAAACAGGTACTTCAAGGCTTTCTTAATAGTCTGTTGGCTCTCTCAAACTTGTCCACAGGGGACAGGCACTATCTTCATAACTGTATTTTAACTAATGGGGAAATCCTTAACTTCTAACCTGGGCAGTCTGTCTTTGCTTGTGTTGGCGTGGAGCCCCTACCAACTGCTTCTGGCTGCCGCGAGTGACCCTTACCAAGCAGAGCTTTGTAGACTTCCAGGGGAAAAGAATGTGTTCAGGCTTCCGTGATGGCTGGCTGAAGTGCTGTGGGACTAGATTCCTTCAGCAAAGGAGCAGTTATGTAAAATCCTCAGCAAAAGAGCTGTGCTGAGACTGCATCTCTCTGGCCAAGCTATGGGGCTGTATATCCCCGGCCAAGCTATGGGGCCTTTTCTCCCCGGCCAAGCTGTAGAAGACGAAGCTTTCTACAGGAGCTCTTGGTTTTATGTCCTGTATGAAAGGCTTCTCTGTGTGGACAGACCCAAAATGGCTCCTACTTCCTCCAAAACCCAAAAAGGGGGCGGGACCAGGCAACCTAACGATAATTGACAGGTCATAGATCCAATAAATGCAAACTAAGGAAAGCCATCTAACTGCAAAGGCATAGAACTTTAAAATACATGCAGTAATCAACAAATAGCAAGATAAGCTGGAGCTCCTGGTGCGGCTGTCCCAGAACACTTTGCCTCTTCTTCCGGCACGCTGACATTTGTCCACTTGTCTTCCCAAGAGATTTGCAGGATTTCATTTATTTATTTGTTTATTTTTCAAACTTATATGCCGCCACTCCCCTAGGGCTCGGAGCGGCTTACAAGAACAAACTAAAATCTGACACAAAGTAAACAACATATCAAAGATCAAAAGCCTGTCGAAACAAGTATGTCTTAAAAGCCCTGCGGAAAGCCGGTAAATCCCGCAAGGCATGGACTTGCGGGCAGAGTGTTCCATAGCGATGGTGCCACTACTGTGAAGGCTCTGCGTCTGTTTGCTGTTAGACACAAGGTTTTAAAACTGGGGACTTCCAATAAATCTTGGTCCTCAAGGGATCTCTGGGGTTGGTAGGGGGTGAGGCGGTCCCTCAGGTACATCGGCCCCAGACCATATAAGGTTCCGGAGGCAGCGCTGATGGAATCGTTCCAGGAGTTGCATGTGACGTCTGTAGACAGTCCACGTTTTGCAGGCATATAGCAGGGTTGGGAGGACAATAGCTTTGTAAACAAACACCTTGGTCTCCCTAAGGATGTCCCGGTCCTCAAACACTCTCTGCTTCATTCGGAATAATGCTGCACCTGCAAAGCTCAGGCGGTGTTGTATTTTGGTGTGAATGTTGACTTTGGTGGAGAGGTGGCTGCCAAGGGAGCGGAAATGGTCCACATTTTCTAACGTTACACAATTAAGCTGTATTTCTGGCATTGGAGAGGGATTGGCTGGTGCCTTTGCTGCAAGAGCCCTTCAGTTTTCTCAATGTTCAATGACAGGCAGAGCTTCAACTGACCATTGACCATCCACACTACAGTATTGCAGCACTTTGGTGCCACATTAACTACTATGGCTCCATGCCATGGAATAATGGGACTTCTAGTTCTATGAAATCTGGTGCCAACATCCACATGATGCAGTTCAACTGACCATTGACCACCCACACTACAGTATTGTAGCACTTTGGTGCCACTTTCAGTGCAAAGGCTCCATGCCATTGAATACTGGGATTTGTAGTTCTATAAAATCTGGTGCTGAGATCCATATGATGCAGTTCAACTGACGATTGACCATCCACACTATAGTATCGTAGCACTTTGGTACCATTTTAACTGCGATGGCTTCATCTCATGAAATACTGGGATTTGTAGTTCTATGACATCGGGTGCCAAGATCCATATGATGCAGTTCAACTGACCATTGACCATCCACACTACAGTATTGTATCACTTTGGTGCCACTTTCAGTGCAATGGCTCCATGCCATGAAATACTGGGATTTATAGTTCTATGAAATCTGGTGCCAACATCCATACGATGCAGTTCAACTGACCATTGACCATCCACACTACAGTATCATAGCACTTTGGTGCCACTTTAACTGCTATGGCTCCATGCCATGGAATAATGGGACTTGTAGTTCTATGAAATCTGGTGCCAACATCCATATGATGCAGTTCAACTGACCATAGACCATCCACACTACAGTATTGTAGCACTTTGGTGCCACTTTCAGTGCAATGGCTCCATGCCATTGAATACTGGGATTTGTAGTTCTATGAAATCGGGTCCCATGGCAAATTTTCAATCCCAGCATTCCATTGAAATATCAGTCCTTTCTTTTCCTGGGAGTTGTAGTCTTTGAGCCACAAGGAAGCCAAAAGTGACACTGTCTCAACCACTAATGTAGATACTAGCGTCCAGATTGTGGAGTATTTCAGATTTCCACACAATGGTGATCAGGTGTAAGTCTACACTGCAGAACTGATGCGAATTGATGCCACTTTAGCTGTCGTGTCTTAATGCTGGTGTGTCTGGAGTTTGGTGAGGCACCATCACTCATTTATTTCTTTATTTGCTGCATTTATATACCGCTTTTCTCACTCCTGAGGGGACTCAAAGCGGTTTCCAACATAATAGTGGCAAAATTCAATGCCGTACATGCACATGTGAAAACCAAAACATAATTTCTCGACAATAACATCTATATAAATAAAAATGTAATGTTCATTTGTGGGGTTAACATAACTCAAAAAAGCACTGGACAAATTGGCACCAAATTTGGACACAAGACATCTCTCAGGCCAACAAAACATGGAAAAACACAGCGGAAGGGACTTAAAAGGCCAAAAAAGCAAAAAGATGCTACAGCGCATGTGCAAAAATGACTCCCCTGGCAAACAAAACATAATAGCATATCCACACTCTCTTCTGGACTACAGCTCCCAGCATCCCCTAGAAGCCAAACCCTTTAGGAGAGGAGGATGTTCCAAATGCACTGCTTTCAAGATGCAAGCTTTCTTCTCCTTGGATTTCTTTGAGAGCATCCCAATCCCTGCATATGTCATATTCCTGGACTACAACTCCAAGGAATCCTCCAGATTGATAGATTAGATAGAGATAGGTGTTTAGGTAGATAGATTGATCAGGAGGACTGCTGGGAGTTGCAGTCCAAGAATATGCAGAGAAGGAAGAACAGGGAGATAGATGAAGGGAAAGAAAGGGGGAGGAAGGGAAGAGGAAGAGAAGGAGAAGGAAAAGAAAAAGAAAAGGAAGGAGGAAAGAGGAAGGAAAGAAAGAGGAAGGAGAGAGAAGGAAGGAGGAAGGAAGGAAAGGAAGGAAGGAAGAAGAGAGAAGGAAAAAAAGGGAGAAGGAAAGGAAGAAGAAGAAAGAGGAAGGGAAAGAAAGGAAGAAGAAGAGAAGAAGAAGGAAGAAGGAAAGAAAAAAGGGAAAGGAGGAAGGAAGAGAAGAAGGAAGGGAAGAAAGGGGAGGGAAGGGAAGAGGAAGGAAGGAAGGAAGGAGAAAAGGAAAGAAAAAAGGGAAGGAAGGAAGGAAAGAAGGAAGGAAAAGGAGGAAGGGAAGGAAGGAAGAGGAAGAGAGGAAGGAGGGAAAAGGAAAAAAGAGGAAGGGAAGAAGGAGAGAAGGAAGGAAAGAAAAGGGAGAGGAAGAAGGAGAAGAGAAGAAGGAAGGAGGAAGAAGGAAGGAAGGAGAGAAGGGGAGAAGAGGAGGAAGAGAAGGAAGGAAAGAAGGGAGAAGGAAGGAGAAAAAGAGGAAGAAGAAAGGGGGGAGAAAGGGAAGAGAAGGAAGGGAAGGAGAGAGAAGGAAAAAGGGAGGAAGAAGGAAAGAAGAAAGGAAGGAAAAGAAGAAAAAAGGAAGGAGAGAAAGGAAGGAAAGGAAAGGGGAAGGAAGGAGAGAAGAAAGGAAAGGGAAGAAGAAGGAAGAGGAGGAAGAGAGAAAGAAGAGAAAGAAAAGGGGGGAGAGGAGGAGAGGAAGAGAAGGAAGAAAAAGAGGGGGAAAAGAGGAGAGAAGGACGGAGTGAAGATTGGACACACACAGCAACACGTAGCGGGTACAGCTAGTATACTATAAATTAAGAACCTTAACCATATTACACATAAAACAACACATACATGAAAATCGCATCATTAAAACATATAAATTAAGACAGGTATTTAAAATCACACAATCCAGGAGCGTAAGTCAGGAGCCATTCCAATTGTCATTTGCAATTGTATGTTAGTGCACTGAGATATCAATGGATGCCCTTTCACTGTGCAAACGCTTGGTCCCACAACCAGTGGACAGGAGGGAGGGGGCTGATATAATTTCCCTGGGGACAGAGTTCCACAGGCAAGGGGCCACCACTGAGAAGGCCCTGTCTCTCGTCCCCATGATCAAGAGCAGGGCCTCCCAGATGATCTTAATTTCTGAGATGGTTCATAGGAGGAGATACGTTCGGACAGGTAAGCTGGGCTGGTACCGTTTACGGCATTATAGGCTCAAGCCAGCACTTTGAATTGTGCTCAGTAGCAGACGCAGCCAGTGGAAGTGGTGCAGCAAGGGAGTTGTGTGCTCCAGTGAGGATTCTGGTTGCCGCCCATTGGACTACCTAAAGCTTCCAAACAGTCTTCAAAGGCAACCCCAGGTAGAGCGCATCGCAGTAGTCTATTTGAGATGTAACAAGAGCTTGGACCACTGTGGTCAAATCTGTCTTCCTGAGGAATGGGCACAATGGGTGTACAAGTTTTAATTGTGCAAAATTGCCTAGATCCATGGAAGACATGCTCCCCATGCTCTATTCTCCCTTGGTTAGACCACACCTGGAATACAGTGTCCAATTCTGGGCACCACAATTGAAGAGAGATATTGACAAGCTGGAATGTGTCCAAAGGAGGGCGACTAAAATGACCAAGAGTCTGGAGGACAAACCCTATGAGGAGCGGCTTAAAGAACTGGGCATGTTGAACCTGAAGAAGAGAAGGCGGAGAAGAGACATGATAGCCATGTATAAATATGTGAGGGGAAGTTCTAGGGAGGAGGGAGCAAGCTTGTCCTGGAGACTAGGGTGCAATGAAGCAATGTCTTCAAACTACAAGGAGATTCCATCTGAACATGAGGAAGAACTTCCTGACTGTGAGAGCCGTTCAACAGTGGAACTCTCTGCTCCAGAGTGTGGTGGAGGCTCCTTCTTTGGAGGCTTTGAAACAGAGGCTGGATGGCCATCTGTCGGGTGCTTTGAGTGCAATTTTCCTGCTTCTTGGCAGAATGGGGATGGACTGGATGGGCCACCAGGTCTCTTCCAACTCTATGAATCCAAGAGAACTCCCAAGTGGTGGCCCTGCATCTTCAGGAGGACTAAAGACCTTGTAAAACTACAACTCCCAGCCTCTAGGTTTGGAAACCATTTTCTGCTCTTTGTGGTAATGAATACTACAGTTTGCTTGTGCACAAAAAGCAGCCTCTCTCTCCCTCTCTCTCTCTCTTTCTTCCAACCACCATTTACTGCCATTTCCAAGCATTAGGCGCAAGGAGGAAATGCGCCTCCCCGCATCATATTAAGTGCACATTTTGGCCGAGTATTCTTGTAAAAATGAAGATTAATGGGGAAATGTGATGGGACAGAGTTAGGCGTGAACCCGTGCGGAAGTAACACGGGCCAGAAATAGCTTTAATCTAGCCTTCCCTCGGAAAAAAAAATTGCTTTCAAGGGACTTCAAATGTCAGCGTTTGGAGAAGGTTTGGATACCATTAGTGTGTACTTTGGGGCTTTCTGGCGCATGTCAGAAATGCGCAGAGGCAATCTATGCATCTGTGTGTATCCTGGTCCCAATCAATTATAGCATCATGATTTATTATTATTATTATTATTATTATCATCATCATCATCATCATCATCATCATCATCATCATCATCATCATTGCTACCCTTATAGTTGTTCTTAGTGTCACTGGTTGCATCTACACTATCAAATTAATGCAGTTTGACACACTTTAGTTATATCCTGCTTTTTGTCCTGAAACCAGGATTAAAGCCAGGTTAGAATGGGAAGAAAATACAATACACTTTCAATACCTTGGCAGCCACCTTTCCACAAAAGTCAGCATTGACACAGAAATACAACACCACCCTGAGCTCTGCGAGTGCAGCATTTTTCCGAATGAAGCAGAGAATGTTTGAGGACCGGGACATCCGTAGAGATACCAAGGTGCTTGTTTATAAAGCCTTTGTCCTCCCAACCCTGCTATATTTCTGCGAAATGTGGACTGTCTACAGACGTCACATGCAACTCCTGGAACGATTCCATCAGCACTGCCTCTGGAAAATCCTGCAAATCTCTTGGGAAGACAAGCGGACAAACGTCAGCATGCTTGAAGAAGCAAAGAGCACCGCTGGTCACAGCTGACCTCTAGCTGGTAGGCCTGGGTAACAACGGAAAAATTTGTTTCTAAAATCGATTTGTATTTGGGGGGTTTTTTTTGTTTCGATATTTAAAATAATTACAAAATTTTCCTTTTAAAAAGTTCGATATTTACGAAATTTCGTAAATGGTAAAAAATTAACGAATCGATTTCCGAAACAATAACGAATCGATTCGTTAATGGCGGACGCGACCGCGAAATACGCTAAAAAACCTCCAAAACCTTCTGAAGCTTCCCTCTCCCTCTGTTGTTGACTGTTGGTGTGATATTATAATTTTTTTTCACTAATTAAACCATAAAACTGGCCCAGACATGCGGAAATAATAACGAAACGACCTCAAAACAATAACGAAACGAATACAATATCGAAATACGAAGCATTTACAAAACGTTTTTGAAAATTCGGTTTTTTTAATAATTGCTCCAGAATGGTTCGTTATCGTTTTGTAATTGAAAAAATTAACGAATTATTAACGAATTACGAATTAACGAAACGAAACCGCCCAGCCCTACTAGCTGGAGTGCTCAAGGACCAGGACTTCCCAGTTCTCAGTGTCCATGCCAGAGTTTTTAAGGTTGGCTTTGAGCCCATCTTTAAATCCCTTTTCCTGCCCACCAACATTTCATTTTCCGTTCTTGAGTTCGGAGTAGAGCAACTGCTTTGGGAGACGGTGGTCGGGCATCCGGACAATGTGGCCAATCCAGCGGAGTTGGTGGCGGAGGACCATCGCTTCAACGCTGGCGGTCTTTGCTTCTTCCAGCACGTTGACATTTGTCTGCTTGTCTTCCCAAGAGATTTGCGGGATTTTTCGGACAACGCTGATGGAATCGTTCCAGGAGTTGCATGTGACATCTGTAGACAGTCCACGTCTCGCAGGCGTATAGCAGGGTTTGGAGGACAATAGCTTTATAAACAAGCCCCTTGGTATCCCTACGGATGTCCCGGTCCTCAAACACTCTCTGCTTCGTTTGGAAAAATGCTGCACTCGCAGAGCTCAGGCGGTGTTGTATTTCATTGTCAATGTTGACTTTTATGGAGAGGTGGCTGCTAAGGGAGCGGAAATGGTCAACATTTTCTAATGTTCCACCATTAAGCTATATTTCTGGCATTGGAGAGGGATTGGCTGGTGACTGCTGGAAAAGCACTTTGGTTTTCTCGATGTTCAATGACAGACCAAGCTTCGTGTATGCTTCTGCGAAGGTGTTTAGAGTGCTTGTAGGTCTTCTTCTGAATGCACACATATCATGTTGTCATCAGCATATTGGAGCTCTATAACAGATGTTGTTGTAACCTTGGTTTTAGCTTTCAGTCTGCTAAAGTTGAATAATTTGCCATCTGTCTGATAGATTATTTCCACTCCGGTGGGAAGCTTCCCATCAACAAGATGAAGTATCATAGCGATGAAGATGGAAAATAAGGGGCAATAACACATCCCTGTTTGACACCTGATTCCACCTTAAATTGCCAATTCAGAGCAAGGCCAAAGTGAAGAAAGTACTGTGGATTCAATGTGCCAAGAAGTAAAGGCAGCTTTCAGAGAGTGCCTGGTTTTGGTGCATTTCTTGTAACCATCACTGGCTATATGATATTTTAAAGACAATTCAGAGCAAGGGCAGGGTGACAAACATGGAAGTATTAAAAAATAAATGTATCAGGAATTAAAGACAGTTTCAAAGGGCCGTTGTCCATGGATACTTGCTTTTGATGTCATGATGTGATGACATCTCTCATAGCCAGCTAGAACTGGCTATGAGAGGACACCCTGAGGCCAATTCAGAACAAGGGCAAAGTGAAAAACTTGGAGTTACTGTGACATCAATGTGCCAAGAATAGTTGCAGATGAATAGTTTTCTGAATGTGTTTGGTTTTGGTGTCTAAACATCACAGTGTCGTAGCCAATCAGAACTGGCTATGTAACAATATCACAAAGCCAATTCAGAGCAGGGTGAAAAACTTGAAGATACTATTGATGGCGAGAGCCCCCGCCCAGAAATTGCTCCGCACTGCAGCAGAGAGTTCCGCAGTTCCTGGCCGCCAAAAATTGGAAAAATTGGAAAGAACTGGTGTAATGTGACCCAACAGGCAGCTGAAGCTAAGAATGCACTCAGCCTCTCTCGCTTTCTCTCTAGCCCTAACTTTGTATCAACTCTCAAATGGAGACACTTGAAACTCGCAACTTTCAGCCTTTCCGCTTGATACATTGTATCTTCCCCTGCCTCAAACTAACCCATTCACGAAATAAACCCTTTTCCAGGCTCTGGAGAGCCGTGAGCCTGCCGGGGATGCCCTGGCGGCGTCCCCGGGCCGCCGAATCTGCGTCCGTTAAAACCGCAGATACGGAAACCCTCCTATCGGACCCCCTTATCCACTAAAAACTTCAAAATGGCGGATCGGCTCCGTTTTAATTTTGTATTTTTCTGCTATTAATTCTAAGACTAACTGCCATCCCGCTTTCCTCATTCTGGACTCCTCCGCCCGGGAAATAATTGATTTTGTTTAAAGTATTATATTTGACAGAAATCAGCTGTTTGTCAGATTTCGCCGGTTTCGTTAAAGGCAGCCTGCTTCCCTCAACACCGCTCGTTCCTGCTCAGCCCCGCAACCGGGGGCTCACTATGGCTACCCATGGGAGACCCTGGGAAGGCGGCCAGGCGGGAACCCCAGCCCCTGGAGGAGAGACATAGTTCTCCAAAGGCCGGACGATGAACTCTGTTACCATTCAAACCAGCGCTCACATTGGACTTTTGCCTCCTTTTTGTGACTCCCTGACTTATGGACTGGACTGTTTATCATATCCATGACCACGAACTCTCTGTTGATGCCTGATCTGAGATGTTAGCAGCCTCCGTTTCCGCGGATCTCTCCCAAAGTCTATGGGATCCCTGATTTGTGCCATAATAAAGATCGAATATTGAAATAAACTTTATGGGGTGGGATGGGGTTTTCCCTTATGAACTATGTAAAGAAATATATTGTATGAAATGTAATATGTTCCCCTGCCTTTCCTATTGACCTTTGCCCCACAAAGTATGACCTGAAGTTGTTGTGATGTTCAGGGGGGAAACTCTCTGCTTCCCCCGAAGCTATTCCCTGATTGACTCATTGCATGAAACAATAACTGTTGATTCCCTCATCCCGCCTTCTGAGCCTGCCTAGTGGGAAGAGGAAGTCAACAGAAACCTGGAGAAAAAGATTGATTAAATTCACAAAAGACAGCGTTGATCCCCTTTGAGGTCCGCTGTCTGACCCAATATTTTCTTTCCCCCCAAAGCCATTTCAACAGGAAGACTTTTGTTTACAAAGATCACACCTTGCTGGCCTGAGACAAAGGCTTGCTGGCAACTCCTAATCCCATCATTTCCCCCCTCCATTGTTCACGGCCGTACCGCCTCCTCTCTCCTGATTTATCCATCTTGCGAGGCAAGCGGAGGGTGCTCATTGGCCCTCTAGAGGCGAAGAAACGTGCTGATTGGTCCAGAGCAGGGGCGGGCCGCCCAGCCTCCTCCCAGCTGTCCCAGCCTCAGCCAATCAGCGTGAAGCCGGCCGGCAAAGGGCGGGCAGGAATTTTGAAAGTTTTCCTTTGTATTTTTACTATAAATATGTCTGTATTCTTTGTACTGGCATGCTTGCAGTGGAATGATTCCTGCAATGCATCCGATATCAGCTGAATCGCAAATAAACTTCGGTCGCTGACTTCTTCCGCCTGGTGAGGTATTATTATCGTTATCTTTTTTTATTGTGGATTGGCAATTTTCCTG
This sequence comes from Anolis sagrei ordinatus, assembly GCF_025583915.1. Classification (NCBI taxonomy): domain Eukaryota; kingdom Metazoa; phylum Chordata; class Lepidosauria; order Squamata; family Anolidae; genus Anolis; species Anolis sagrei. The sequence continues at coordinate 4,110,343 of NW_026847771.1, read as the reverse complement.
GCCTCACCAAGGTATCCAGGGCCCTTTTGACGCGGTCCTCGGGTCCTTCTCTCTTGAGGGGACCCTGCTAAAAGCAGCTCGATATCACTATGACATCAATGTGCCAAGAATAGTTGTAAATGAGTAGTTTTCTGAGTGTGTTTGGTTTTGATGTCTAAACATCACAGTGTTGTAGCCAACCAGAACTGGCTACGTAACAATATCACAAATCCAATTCAGAGCAAAGGCAGGGTGAATAACTTGGAAGTACTAAAAAAAATCAATGTGCCATGAACTAAGAATAGATGTAAACAAGCAGTTTTCTGGGGTTTGGATGTCATAATGTGACAATATATTTTGTAGCCAACCGCAATGTGCCTCGTGACAATTTGAAGCCAATTCAGAGTAAGGGCAGGATGGAGAACATGGAAGTACCGTGAAATTTGTGTACCAAGAATTAAGTAGATCTTTCTATACCAAGAACTAAAAATAGCTGCAAATTAATAGATTTCTGCTTTGTTTTGACGTCATAATGGAATGACGTCTCTCAGAGCCAACTGGAACAGGCACTGCGGTGAGATCACAAAGCCAATTCGGAGCAAGAGCAGGGCGAAGGACTTGCAAGTGTGATAAAATCAAGGTGCCAAGCTGTAAAAGAGCAGTTCCCCAACAGTGCAGTGATGTCTCTCATAGCCAACCAGAATTAGCTATGTGTGATGATATTGCAAAGCCAATTCAGAGCAAGGGCAAAGTGAAGAAAGTACTGTGAAACCAATGTGCCAAGAAGTAAAGGCAGCTTTCAGAGAGTGCCTGATTTTGGCGCATTTATTATTTCTTGTAGTCAAGCATCACTGGCTATATGATATTTAAAAGACAATTCAGAGCAAGGGCAGGGTGACAAACATGGAAGTATTAAAAAATAAATGTATCAGGAATTAAGGACAGTTTTCAAAAAGCAGTTGTCCATGGATACTTTGGGATGTCATAATGTGACACTGTTTTTTGTAGCCAACTACAACGGGCATCATGACATTTTGAAACCAATTCAGAGTAAGGGCAGGATGGAGAATGTGGAAGTACCGTGAAGTTCATGTACCAAGAATTAGGTAGATCTTTCTATACCAAAAACTAAGAATAGCTGCAAATTAATAGATTTCTGCTTTGTTTTGATGTCATAATGAGATTTATTTATTTATCGTGTCATCAGCAACCATAGCATTGTATTACATTTCTAACAGAACAAAACAAACAAACATAAAAGAAACACAAATTTTGCAAACTTGGTAGTTGATTAAATGTCCATTGAGCAGTAGCTGGCCACTTGGAGTGCCTCTGGTGTTGCCGCAAGAAGGTCCTCCATGGTGCATGTGGCAGGGCTCAGGTTGCATTGCAGCAGGAGGTCAGTGGTTTGCTTTTCTCTGCCCTCGCATGTCGTGGACTCCACTTTGTGGTCCCATTTCTGAAGGTTGGCTCTGCATCTTGTGGTGCCAGAGCGCAGTCTGTTCAGTGCCTTCCAAGTCGCCCAGTCTTCTGTGTGCCCAGGGGGAGTCTATCATTTGGTCTCAGCCATTGGTTGAGGTTCTGTGTTTGAGCCTGCCACTTTTGGACTCTCGCTTGCTGAGGTGTTCCAGCGAGTGTCTCTGTAGATCTTAGAAAACTATTTCTAGATTTAAGTCGTTGACGTGCTGGCTGATACCCAAACAGGGGTGAGCTGGAGATGTCTCTGCCTTGGTCCTTTCACTATTGGCTGCTACTTCCCGGCGGATGTCAGGTGGTGCAATACCGGCTAAGCAGTGTAATTTCTCCAGTGGTGTAGGGCGCAGACACCCCATGATAATGCGGCATGTCTCATTAAGAGCCACATCCACTGTTTTAGCGTGGTGAGATGTGTTCCACACCAGGCATGCGTACTCAGCAGCAGAGTAGCATAGCGCAAGGGCAGATGTCTTCACTGTGTCTGGTTGTGATCCCCAGGTTGTGCCAGTCAGCTTTCTATGATATTGTTTCTAGCACCCACTTTTTGCTTCATGTTCAGGCAGTGCTTCTTGTAGGTCAGAGCACGGTCCAGAGTGACTCCCAGGTATTTGGGTGTGCTGCAATGCTCCAGTGGGATTCCTTCCCAGGTCATCCTCTGAGCTCGGGATGCTTGTCTGTTCTTAAGGTGAAAGGCACATGTCTGTGTTTTAGATGGATTAGGGATCAGCTGGGTTTCCCTGTAATAGGCAGTAAGACCACCTAGAGCAGAGTTTCTCAACCTGGGGGTTGGGACCCCTGAGGGGGTCATGAGGGGGGGTCAGAGGGGTCACTGAAGACCATCAGAAAACACAGTATTTTCTGTTGGTCATGGGGGGTTCTGTGTAGAAACTTTGGCCCAGCTCTATTGTTGGTGGGGTTCAGCACGCTCTGATTGTAGGTGAACTATAAATCCCAGCAACTACAACTTCCAAATGCCAAGGTCTATTTCCCTGAAACTCCACCAGTGTTCATGTATGGGCATATTGAGTATCCGTGCCAAGTTTGGTCCAGATCCATCATTGTTTGAGTCCACAGTGCTCTCTGGATGTAGATGAACTACAACTCTCAAACTCAAGGTCAATGCCCACCAAACCCTTCTAGTGTTTTCTGTTGGTCATGGGAGTTCTGTGTGCCACATTTGGTTCAATTCTATTGTCTGTGGAGTTCAGAATGCTCTTTGATTGTAGGTGAACTATAAATCCTAGAAACGACAACTCACAAATTATATATATATAAAAATCCCCTCCCAAGCCCACCAATATTCAAATGTGGGCGTATTGGGTATTTGTGTCAAATTTGGTCCAGTGAATGAAAATACATCATGCATTTCAGATATTTACATGACGTTTCATAACAGTAGCAAAACTACAGTTATGAAGTAGCAACGGAAATAATTTTATGGTTGGGGGTCACCACAACCTGAGGAACTGTATTAAGGGGTCACGGGATTGGAAAGGTTGAGAACCACTGACCTAGAGCTTCGGAGAGCTTCTGTTCTACCATCTCAAAGCTCCCTGCTTGAGCGGTAATGGCATGATCATCAGCATAGATGAACCTCTCTGTCCCTTCTGGCAGTGGCTGGTCATTTGTCATAATGAGATGACATCTCTCATAGCCAACTGGAACAGGCTCTGCGGTGAGATCACGAAGCCAATTCGGAGCAAGGGCAGGGCGAAGGACTTGCAAGTGCGATAATTATTATTATTATTTATTATTATTTACTTTGCTTATATACCGCTGTATCTCAAGCCCGAAGGCGACTCACAGCGGTTCACAAACAGTAAAAACAGTAGAAACAGCAGTGGTTCCATACAACATATAACAATTGACTTAACACATTATCCATAAATTACCAATAAGCAATTACAATGCACAATTATTACAAAAAACAACCCTACCCAATCTTCTCATCATCCAAGCGTAGTCCAGGTTCGTCGTCCATTGTTCCATTCCTATGTTCCATTACCAGATTGCACTAAATTACTCAAACGCCTGCACAAACAGCCAGGTCTTCACTTTTTTGCGGAATACCATTAGAGATGGTGCTAGTCTAATGTCCGTAGGAAGGGCGTTCCACAGCCGAGGAGCCACCACCGAGAAGGCCCTATCTCTCGTCCCCGCCAGCCGAGCTTGAGAAGCAGGCGGGATCGAGAGCAGGGTCTCCCCGGAAGATCTCAAAGTCCTGGTGGGTTCATAGGCAGAGATGCGGTCAGATAGGTATCTTGGGCCGGAACCGTTTAGGGCTTTAAAGGCCAACGCCAGCACTTTGAATTCAGCCCGGTAGCAGATCGGTAGCCAGTGGAGTTGGCGCAACAGGGGGGTTGTATGCTCCCTGAGCTCCGCTCCTGTTAAAATCATGGCTGCCGAGCGTTGGACTAGTTGGAGCTTCCGAGCTGTCTTCAAAGGCAACCCCACGTAGAGAGCATTGCAGTAGTCTAAACGGGATGTAACCAGAGCGTGGACTACCGTAAAATCAAAATAAAATCAATGCGCCAAGCTGTAAAAGAGCAGTAAAGTGTTATTATATTTTCCTCTCTTCCCAAATTGCAGCAGTCTTCTCAGAAGCCTTTTCCCTGCCATGTCCCCGTCCTGCGACAGCTCTTCGTCTCCCAGCCGTCGACGGCAGAGCGGCTAATTGCCTTTTTTGCAATTGCTATTTCCGCGCGCGCAAGCTCTGCGGCTTCATTGAAATGCATTTCCCAATTATCAGAGGGACCAGGCGGGATGGCAGCACTGCGGAGGCCATACATCCTCGGGAAGGAGGCCTGCCTTGGGCTGGACCAGAGGCAATGAAGACAAGGAGAGGTGTTTTCTCCTCCCTTCGGTGTGTTCCAGCACTCATTTGTTTTCAGGCTTTAGCTCACCCCCGAGTTCAAGGGAATGAGCCGCCTTCGCATGAGTAGGCATTTAGAGCATCATTAAGGGAGCCTTGGCTGCATCAATCACAGAGGGTGAGCTGAACAAACAGGTGAGGGCTCACCTTTGCCGCTGCCCGCCTCCAGCGAGCGTTGTTTTGGTGTTGGCTTCTTATGCACAAAATGAGATATTTGCAAGCTTAAGATTGCCTGGAGACTTCTGCCTTTGCACGGGGTCAATGGAAATGGGCAAAGCAGAGCGCTTTCATCATTGGACTATGACTCTGGAGACCAGGGTTTGAATCCCATGGAAACCCATTGGGTGATACTCTCTCAGCCTTGAAGTCGAACATGACCCCCCCCCCCCTATAAAAGATAGTAACTTTTAGTTTTGCTAAGGACCAGACTGGATAATAAGGATTAAGCCTTGGTCAATTTGCCAAGACACTAACAACAACAAGGACTCTTCCCATGTTACATAGTGTGTACTAGGCTTGGGCGATCCAGTTCGTTAATTTCGTTATTCATTATTAATTCGTATTTAAATTAGCTTACGATCCAATATTGAGCCATGCAGGAATAGTGTGAGGAGTAATTAAGAATCGAAACAATTTTTCCAATTTTCGTAATTATTTCGTAATTATTTTCGTATGTCTGGTGCAAGTTTTACAATCTCGCATGTACCCCACTTCCGGTCCCTTTGCTCTGCTGCTTCCCTCCTCTTTCCTCATGCTTCTTCTTGCCTCACTCTGGGCTGCACTGGGCTACCTTCCTTCCTTCCTTCCTTCCTTCCTTCCTTCCTTCCTTCCTTCCTTCCTTCCTTCTTCTCCTTCCTTCCTTCCTTCCTTCCTTCCAGCTGGCAAATCCCACATTCCCCCCTCCCTCCTCTTTCTCCTGGCATCCTTCTTGCCCAAAATTTCTCATTACTTTATTTTTCATACCCTCACTCTATGCCACAGGAATGCGTTGCCAGGTACAGCTAGTATAAAATATAATATAATATAATATATTATAATATAAAATACAATTATAACATAATATATAATATAATAATATAATAATATAATATATATTATATTATTATAATACTATTATATTATAGTATTGTATATTATATTATATTATAATTGTATATTATAATATAATATATATAATATATTATAATATATATATAATATAATATAATATATTATAATAATATAATATAATATAGTTGTTGTTTGTTTTATCACACCAACAGTCAACAACAGAGGGAGAGGGAAGCTTCAGAAGTTCCCCCTGTCCCATTTGGAGGTTTTTTTAGCATATTGCGCAATCGCGTCCGCCATTAACGAATCGATTCGTAATTTTACGAAATTTTGTATATTTCGAAATTTTTAAAAGGAAAATTTCGGAATTCTTAAAAAAAAAACGAAACGCAAGGGCCCCCTAAAAACAAAACGAGTTTAGAACCAAATTTTTCCGTGGCTACCCAAGCCTAGTGTGTACATTTAATCAAGGTTTTATGCCCTATGTTTCATATATAGCAAAAGGTAACACATTTATTACTCAGAAACCCCCTCCCTTTACACTTATGCACTCTCTTGAACTTCTAAGGGACTCTGGTGGGAGGGATAAGTGGCTATATTTACTATAACATGATTTCTATATTTTCATATTTTCTCCCTGTGTGTCTGACCTTTTCCTGACCCTTTTGCCCCATTCTCCTTTTGGAAAAAAATGCATAAACATGTAGTGAAGCCACCCTGGCCCTGGAAAGGAAACGAATTACCAGCTGAAAGAACCCTTATCAAAAGACACTGTTTGCATGGACAATAACAAAGGCTCGTGACCACTGGCCTTGGAGGTTTTGGCCACCAGAGGAAACGGCCACTTGGCAACTATTGATTATATCACCATGGGACAGAGGGGAGCCTTCGGAAAGCTGCACCTCTTCCTGATCTGCCACCTATTCAATCTCTCTCACTAAAACATCCACCTAAGTTTCCCCCATTGTTCCTCTGTCTTGGCATGGAAGAAAATCCGGATTATGGCGGTATCACCAGATATCAATGTTTATTGCAGCCATTCAGAACAATAGTCTGGCTAGCTTGTAGGGAATACAATGCATTTTTGAGTGGATTATGGAAATTCAGGAAATGTCCAAGGGGCTGGCGAGTCAGCCCCTTGGACATTTCCTGAATTTCCATAATCCACTCAAAAATGCATTGTATTCCCTTGTCCCGCCTCCCTCCTCCCTCCCTCCTGATTCGTCGAAGCGCCAAGGCGGCAGAAGCCCTCTGATTGGCCCAGGTGCGCAGCAGAAACCTTGTGATTGGCTCAGGCGCTCGAGAGGCGGCCGAGCCTCCTCCCAGCTGTTGAAGCGCCGCTCCCCAGATTTGAGCCTGTGACCTTTTGGTGAGCAAGTTCAGCAACCCACTGCATCACCGAGGGCACCTTGGGAGAGATAAAGTGGGGTATAAATAGACTATTATTATTATTATTATTATTATTATTATTATTATTATTGGAGCCCCCGGTGGCGCAGTGGGTTAAAGCACTGAGCTGCTGAGCTTGTTGATCGAAAGGTCACAGGTTCGATTCCGGGGAGCGGCGTGAGCTTCCGCTGTCAGCCCTAGCTTCTGCCAACCTAGCAGTTCGAAAACATGCAAATGTGAGTAGATCAATAGGTACCGCTCCGGCGGGAAGGTAACGGCGCTCCATGCAGTCATGCTGGCCACATGACCTTGGAGGTGTCTACGGACAACACTGGCTCTTCGGCTTAGAAATGGAGATGAGCACCACACCCCAGAGTCAGACATGACTGGACTTAATGTCAGGGGACTACCTTTACCTTTACCTATTATTATTGTTATTATTATTATTATTTAAATTAGTTAAATAATTTACATTAAATATTTAAATAAGGCCTTTCACCCATCTTTTCTGGTTAGGAAAGGTACTGGAGGGTGAAATAGTACATTTTGCTTTTTATGACAATGGAGATGCATTTATGTGTCACCTGAACTGGGTTCAGGAACAAGATAAGAACACCAACTGAAAACATAGCAATGCAATTCAAATGCAATGAACTCAAACTATATAACGTCAATTAAAAAGCATTCAAAAGTTAAAACTAGGAGAGGCGCCTGGTCCGATTAGAAGGCTGCTTGGAAGCACTTGGTCACTCAAAGCCTTCTTCCAGGTTGCTGTTAAAAATGATATATATATATCGAATGGCAGACTCAAAAGTTCAAAGCCAAGTTCCCGACACGAATGCCTTACCTTTAATCTCACCTGCGCATCTTCATTGCTTCTGGCAGGCATGGAGAGCGAAATCTCTCCTCGGTCAGCTGCTAAATGCCAATGCCTTTTGCTGATCAGATGGCAGATATCAAAAACTGAAGTCAAGCGTCCAAGGTCAGGGATATCAAAAATAGGAGTCATTTCAGCCCAATATACTTAAGGCACTCTGCACATGCTCTATTGTCCTCTTTCAGCATGCACTTAGACTCAATGAATGCAGTTTTGACACCACTTGGATTTGTCATGGCTCCATGCTGTGGAATTTTGGGAGATATAGTTTTGACGATACATTTTATGGCAAGGAAAAGACCTTGTAAAACTACAACTCCCAGGATGTCAGCACATGGAGCCATGGCAGTTCAAGAGGGGTCAAGCTGCAGTCATTCTACTCCAAAGTGATGGAATTGTGCAAGTTGTAGTTTTAGTGACACACCCTATGGCAGGGATGGCCAAAGACCTTGGGAAACTGCAACTCCCATGATTTCAGCGAATGGAGCCATGACAGTTCAAGTGGGGTCAAGTTGCAATCATTCTGCTCCAAAGTGATGGAATCCTGGGAGTTGTAGTTTTGGTGATGCAGCCTAAGGCAGGGATGGCCAAAGACCTTGGGAAACGACAACTCCCAGGAAATCAGTGCATGGCGCTATGGCAGTTCAAGTTGGGACAAGCTGCAATCATTCTGCTCCAAAGTGATGGAATCCTAGGAGTTGTAGTTTTGGTGACGCAGCCTAAGGCAGGGATGGCCAAAGACCTTGGGAAACTACAATTCCCAGGATTTCAGCACATGGAGCCATGGCAGTTCAAGTGGGGTCAAGCTGCAGTCATTGTTCTCCAAAGTGATGAAATCCTGGGAGTTGTAGTTTTGGTGACACACCATATGGCAGAGATGGCTAGAGACCCTGGGAAACTATGACTTCCATGATTGTAGCACATGGGGTCATGACAATTCAAGTGAGGTCAAACTGAGGTCATTCTACTCCAAAGTGATAAAATCCTGGGAGTTGTAGTTTGAGTGACCACCTCTATGGCAGAGATGGCCAAAGACCTTGGGAACTACAACTCCCAGGAAATCAGTGCATGATGCTATGGCAGTTCAAGTGGGGTCTACCTGCAGTCATTCTGCTCCAAAGTGATGGAATTGTGTGAGCTGTAGTATTGGTGACACACCCTATGTCAGGGATGGCCAAAGACCTTGGGAAACTACAACTCCCATCATTTCAGCGTATGGAGCCATGACAGTCAAGCTGCATTCAGTCTACTCCAAAGTGATGGAATCCTGGGAGTTGTAGTTTGAGTGACCGCCTCTATGGCAGAGATGGCCAAAGACCTTGTAAAACTACAACTTCCAGGATGGTGACACACCCTATGGCAGAGATGGCTAGAGACCCTGGGAAACGACGCCTTCCAGGATTGTAGCACATGGAGTCGAGGCAGTTCAAGTGGGGTCAAACTGCATTCATTCTATTCCAAAGTGATAGAATTCTGGGAGTTGTAGTTTGAGTGACCCCCCTCTATGGCAGAGATGGCCAAAGACCTTGTAAAACTACAACTCCCTGGATTCTAGAGCTTTGAGCAAAAGCCATTCATGCGAAGTCAAGCTGCATTCAGTCTACTCCAAAGTGATGGAATCCTGGGAGTTGTAGTTTGAGTGACCCCCCTCTATGGCAGAGATGGCCAAAGACCTTGTAAAACTACAACTCCCTGGATTCCAGAGCTTTGAGCAAGGGCTGTTCAAGCGAGGTCAAGCTGTAGTCATTCTACTCCAAAGTGATGAAATCCTGGGAGTTGTAGTTTTGGTGGCGTCCTCTATAGCAGAGATGGCCAAAGACTTTGTAAAACTACAACTCCCAGGATTCTAGAGTTTTGAGCAAGGGCCATTCAAGCGAGGTCAAGCTGCATTCAGTCTACTCCAAAGTGATGGAATCCTGGGAGTTGTAGTTTTAGTGACACCCTCTATAGCAGAGATGTTCAAAGACCTTATAAAACTACAACTCCCAGGATTCTAGAGCTTTGAGCAAGGACCGTTCAAGCGAGGTCAAGCTTCATTCAGTCTACTCCAAAGTGATGGAATCCTGGGAGTTGTAGTTTTGGTGGCGCCCTCTATAGAAGAGATGGCCAAAGACTTTGTAAAACTACAACTCCCTGGATTCCAGATCTTTGAGCAAGGCCGTTCAAGCAAGGTCAAGCTGCAGTCATTCCACTCCACAAAGTGTTGGAGTCCTGAGAGTTGTAGTTTCCCAAGGTCTCTAGCCATCCCTGCCATAGGGTGTGTCACCATCCTGGGAGTTGTAGTTCTACAAGGTTTTTGGCCATCTCTGCCATAGAGGGGGTAACGCAAACTACAACTCCCAGGATTCTATCACTTTGGAGTAGAATGACTGCAGCTTGACCTCACTTGAATTGTCATGACTCCATGTGCTACAATCCTGGAAGTCGTAGTTTCCAAGGGTCTATCGCCATCTCTGCCATAGAGTGTGTCACCATCCTAGGAGTTGTAATTTTACAAGGTCTTTGGCCAGCTCTGCCATAGAGGGTACCACCAAAACTACAACTTCCAGGGTGCTGGTGCCAAAGGGAAACCAATGGGAAAAATCTCCTGACTTTTTGGAAAGGTAATGCGCAGGGATGAGAGCAAGGATGCTCGGCCCGGTAGCAAGCATAGCCGAAAGGATCTCTTATTTTGCAAGTGATTACAAGCTGAGCAGAAGTCCGCGCGGAGATTTATCGGCCGTGGCAACAAAAGGCTAATGTAATTTTAGGCTACATTAATACAACCACGGCGCAAGAGGCAATATTTCTGCTCTTCTGCCACGCCAGCCCAACCTTGTCTGATGGACTGGGCTGGATTTCTGGGCAAAGGAAGCAAATCCGAACGGGTTTCGGAAGGACACTAACGGCATCGCAAACCCCTCCTGCGAGGAAGGCTGTGTCCACAGTTTTAAGGACCCGAAATCCAGACTAAATCTGGCCCGCCGCACCCATATGATATAAACGATGCATATGTTGAGTATCCCGTATCCGAAATGCTTGGGACCAGAAGTCTTTTGGATGTCGGATTCTGGAATACCTGTATATGCATATAAGTCCATCTACACTGGAGAATGAATGCACTTTGACACCACTTTCACTGTCATGGCTTCATGCGGTGGAATCCTCGGAGTTGTAGTTTCACAATGTCCTAGTGGCTCAATGTAATGGAATCCTGGGAGTTGTAGTTTTACAAGGTCCTCATGTCCACATGCGATGGAACCCTGTGAGATATAGTTTTACAAGGTCCTAATGGTTCCGTGCAATGGAATCCTGGGAAATGTCGCTTTATAAGGTCCTCATGGCCACATGTGATGAAATCCTGTGAGACATAGTTTTACAAGGTCCTTATGGCTCCATGCAATGGAATCCTGGGAGATGTAGCTTTACAAGGTTCTCATGGCAACATGTGATGGAATCCTGGGAAATGTAGTTTTACAAGGTCCTTATGGCTCCTTGCAATTGAATCCTGTGAGATGTAGTTTTACAAGGTCCTTATGACTTCATGCAATGTAATCCTGGAAGATGTAGTTTTACGAGGTCCTCATGGCTCAGTGCAATGAAATCCTGGGAGTTGTAGTTTTACTAGGTCCTCATGGCTCAGTGCAATGAAATCCTGTGAGCTGTAGTTTTACAAGGTCCTCATGGCTCCATGTGATGGAATCCTGTGAGATGTAGTTTTACTAGGTCCTCATGGCTCTATGCGATGGAATCCTGGAAGATGTAGTTGTGCTAGGCCCTCATGGCTCAGTGCAATGAAATCCTGGGAGTTGTAGTTTCACAAGGTCTTCATGGCTCCATGCAATTGAATCCTGTGAGATGTAGTTTCACAAGGTCCTCATGGTTCCATGCGATGGAATCCTGGAAGATGTAGTTTTACTAGGTCCTCATGGCCCCATGTAATGGAATCCTGGGAGATGTAGCTTTACAAGGTTCTAATGCCCACATGTGATGGAATCCTGGGAAATGTAGTTTTACAAGTTCCTTATGGCGTCATGTGATGGAATCCTGGGAGCTGTAGTTTTACAAGGTCCTTATGATTCCATACAGTGGAATCCTGGAAGATGTAGTTTTACGAGGTCCTCATGGCTCCATGCAATTGAATCCTGTGAGATGTAGTTTTACAAGGACCTCATGGCTCCATACAATGAAATCCTGTGAGATGTAGTTTTACAAGGTCCTCATGGCTACATGCAATGGAATCCTGGGAGATGTAGTTTTACTAGATTGTCATGGCCTGTGCAATGAAATCCTGGGAGTTGGAGTTTCACAAGGTCCTCATGGCTCCATTCGATGGAATCCTAAAAGATGCAGTTTTACTAGGTCCTCATGGCTCAGTGCAATGAAATCCTGGGAGTTGGAGTTTCACAAGGACCTCATGGCTCCATGTGATGGAATGCTGGGACATGAAGTGTTACTAGGTCCTCATGGTTCCGTGCAATGAAATCCTGAGAGTTGTAGTTTTACAAGGTCCTCATGCTCCATGTGATGGAATCCTGAGAGATGTAGGTCTTCATGGTTCCGTGCAATGAAATCCTGTGAGTTGTAGTTTCACAAGGTCCTCCTGGCTCCATGCAATGGAATGCTGGGAGATGTAGTTTTACTAGATTCTCATGGCTAAATGCAATGAAATCCTGAGAGTTGTAGTTTTACAAGGTCCTCATGGCTCCATGCAATGAAATCCTGGGAATTGTAGCTTTAAAAGGTCCTCATGGCTCCATGAGATGGAATCCTGGAAGTTGTAGTTTTACAAGGTCCTCATGATTGCTTGCGATGGAATCCTGGGAGTTGTAGTTTTACAAGGTCCTCACCCTTCTCTGCCCACGAGTATTGGTGCCACCCCAAACTACAACTCCCAGGATTCCATAGGAGATAAATTGCATTAACTCGACAGTGTAGGTGCACTCTAGGAGCTGAGACCCAAGTTTCAAGTTGACTTCCTTATACATTTCATATATATCTCACACACATATCCTGGTCATACCCAATATTTGCAATCATTTGGCGCATGGAACCCGTTTGGGGTGCATTGAGCCATCAGAAACCAAAGGTGACACACTCTCAGCCACAAATCCAGGCAATTTTGGATTTGGGAGTATTTCTCACTCCGGATAAGGATGCTCAACCTGTATATGGGAGACGTAGCACATTATTCTCATCCTGGGAGGGAAATTAATTGGCAAGAGCCAAAAAGAGGACAAACCGCCCCTTGTTCAGAAAACCAATTTATATTTGAAAATATTGAGTCGCTAATGGAGAGGGGGCCAGATCCCTGAGCGCAAAGGCCCGATTTTTGTCACGAAACCTTCCCAATTTGGGCCTAGGAGCCGGTGAAGATCAGCATCCTCTTTGGCATGCAAATGAGCTAATTGGTATGCTAATGAGGCAGCATAATGAGCTCATTGTGCTGGCAAACGGCGTATTGTTATGCTAATGAGCAGGCAGCCAAAAGGAGCCCCCCCCCCTCCTTTTTTCGTTCTGGCAATTAGCTTGTTGTGGCAAGAGGCTCGTTATTATGCTAATGAGGCCAAGGAGGTAATTAACTCATTATGCTAACAAGCTTTTTATTATCACTATTATGACTATTATTATATTACTGTTATTATGATGGGTTTCCTCCATCAGGGTTTTTTTTCCTGATGCTTTGGGGAATTTTGTGCAAATTTGTCAAGGGACGTTTGCTGGAGAGATGGGATAACAAGAAGCACTATATCTCCCCAAGTCCATCCTTGAGAATTTGGGGCTCTAAACATGTGCAGAGTGCCACCTGCAGAACACCTTCTTGAGTGCATTTACACCATAGAATGAATGCAGTTTGGCATCATTTTAAACTGCTATGGGATCCTGGGAGCTGTAGTTTGCACCCTTTGGCAGAGAAGGCCTTGGAAAACTATAGCTCCCAGGATTCCATATCCTTGAGCCATGGCAGTCCAAGTGGGGTCAAACGGCATTCATTCTATAGGATAGATGCAATTCTGTAGCCCAATGCTATGAGACCCTGGGAGCTGTAGTTTGCACCCTTTGGCAGAGAAGGCCTTGGAAAACTATAGCTCCCAGGATTCCATATCCTTGAGCCATGGCAGTCCAAGTGGGGTCAAACGGCATTCATTCTATAGGATAGATGCAATTCTGTAGCCCAATGCTATGGGATCCTGGGAGCTGTAGTTTGCACCCTTTGGCAGAGAAGGCCTTAGAAAACTATAACTCCCAGGATTCCATATCCTTGAGCCGTGGCAGTCCAAGTGGGGTCAAACAGCATTCATTCTAGAGATAGAAGCATCCAAAGGGAAGCTCTTAATGGTATTCATTCTCTAGGATAGATGCAATTCTGTAGCCCAATGCTATGGGATCCTGGGAGCTGTAGTTTGCACCTTTTGGCAGAGAAGGCCTTGGAAAACTATAACTTCCAGGATTCCATATCCTTGAGCCGTGGCAGTCCAAGTGGAGTCAAACGGCATTCATTGTATAGGATAGATGCAATTCTGCAGCCCAATGCTATGGGATCCTGGGAGCTGTAGTGTGCACCCTTTGGCAGAGAAGGCCTTGGAAAACTATAACTCCCAGGATTCCATATTCTTGAGCCATGGCAGTCCAAGTGGGATCAAACAGCATTCATTCTCTAGGATAGATGCAATTCTGTAGCCCAATGCTATGGGATTTGGGGAGCTGTAGTTTGCACCCTTTGGCAGAGAATGCCTTGGAAAACTATAACTCCCAGGATTCCATATCCTTGAGCCGTGGCAGTCCAAGTGGGGTCAAACAGCATTCATTCTAGAGATAGAAGCATCCAAAGGGAAGCTCTTAATGGTATTCATTCTCTAGGATAGATGCAATTCTGTAGCCCAATGCTATGGGATCCTGGGAGCTGTAGTTTGCACCTTTTGGCAGAGAAGGCCTTGGAAAACTATAGCTCCCAGGATTCCATATCCTTGAGCCGTGGCAGTCCAAGTGGAGTCAAACGGCATTCATTGTATAGGATAGATGCAATTCTGCAGCCCAATGCTATGGGATCCTGGGAGCTGTAGTGTGCACCCTTTGGCAGAGAAGGCCTTGGAAAACTATAACTCCCAGGATTCCATATTCTTGAGCCATGGCAGTCCAAGTGGGATCAAACAGCATTCATTCTCTAGGATAGATGCAATTCTGTAGCCCAATGCTATGGGATTTGGGAGCTGTAGTTTGCACCCTTTGGCAGAGAATGCCTTGGAAAACTATAACTCCCAGGATTCCATATCCTTGAGCCGTGGCAGTCCAAGTGGGGTCAAACAGCATTCATTCTAGAGATAGAAGCATCCAAAGGGAAGCTCTTAATGGTATTCATTCTCTAGGATAGATGCAATTCTGTAGCCCAATGCTATGGGATCCTGGGAGCTGTAGTTTGCACCCTTTGGCAGAGAAGGCCTTGGAAAACTATAGCTCCCAGGATTCCATATCCTTGAGCCATGGCAGTCCAAGTGGGGTCAAACGGCATTCATTCTATAGGATAGATGCAATTCTGTAGCCCAATGCTATGGGATCCTGGGAGCTGTAGTTTGCACCCTTTGGCAGAAAGGCCTTGGAAAACTATAGCTCCCAGGACTCCATATCCTTCAGCCATGGCAGTCCAAATGGGGTCATAGCTGAGCAGGGATTCATATACTTGTCTCCAAATCAAGCCAAATGAATACAGTTCAACCCCACTTGAACTGGCATGGCCCAGTGCTGCAGATTCCTGGGAGTTATAGTTTCTCAAAGTATTTTACTTTCTCATGTCAAAGAGTGCTGGTTCCCTGGCAAACTACAACTTCCAGGATTTCTAACACTGAAACATTGACGTTATAAATGTCCCAAGTGCATGAATTCTACCAATGTATCCTAAATATCTCACCAAACTACAACTCCCAATATTTCATAGCATTGACCTCACTTGTACTGCCATGACCCAATGCTGTGGAACCCTGAGAGCTGTAGTTTCTCAAGTTCTTTCACCTTTCCCTGTCAAAGTGTGCTGGTTCCCCAGAAAACTACAACTCCCAGGATTTCATAGCATTCAACAATTGAAGTTAAAAAATATCCCAGTGTATTAATTCTACAGGTGTATCCTAAATATCTCACCAAACTAGAACTCCCAGGATTTCATAGTATTGACCTCACTTGAATTGGCATGGTCCAATTCTGTGGAACCCTGGGAGTTGTAGTTTCTCAAGGACTTTCACCTCCCCTCTCAAAAACTGCTGGTTCCCCAGAAAACTACAACTCACAGGATTTCATAGCACTGAACAACTGAAGTTAAAAAATATCCCAGGATTTCATAGCATTGACCTCACTTGAATTGGCATGGCCCAATGTGTGGAACCCTGGGAGTTGTAGTTTCTCAAGGCCTTTCATCTCCCCTACCAAAGAGTGCTGGTCCCCCAGCAAACTACAACTCCCAGATTTCCATAATATTGAACAATTGCAGTTAAAATGTCAAAGTGCATTAATTCTAAAGATGTACTCTAAATAGCTCACTAAACTACAACTCCCATGATTTCATAGCATTGATCTCACATGAATTGGCATGGTCCAATGCTGAGGAACCCTGGGAGCTGTAGTTTCTCAAGATCTTTCACCTCCCCTGCCAAAGAGTGTTGGTTCCCCAGCAAACTACAACTCCCAGGTTTCCATAGCATTGCGGATAAAAATGTCAAAGTGCATTAATTCTACAGATGTAGCCTAAACACCTCAGCAAACTACAACTCCCAGGTTTCCATAGCATTGAACCATTGCAGTTTAAGATGTCCAAGTGCATTAATTCTACAGGTGTACCCTAAACACCTCAGCAAACTACAACTCCCAGGTTTCCATAGCATTGAACCATTGCAGTTTAAAATGTCCAAGTGCATTAATTCTACAGATGTACCCTAAACACCTCAGCAAACTACAACTCCCAGGTTTCCATAACATTGAACCATTGCAGTTTAAGATGTCCAAGTGCATTAATTCTACAGGTGTACCCTAAACACCTCAGCAAACTACAACTCCCAGGTTTCCATAGCATTGAACCATTGCAGTTTAAAATGTCCAAGTGCATTAATTCTACAGATATACCCTAAATACCTCAGCAAACTACAACTCCCAGGTTTCCATAACATTGAACCATTGCAGTTTAAGATGTCAAAGTGCATTAATTCTAAAGATGTACTCTAAATAGCTCACTAAACTACAACTCCCATGATTTCATAGCATTGATCTCACATGAATTGGCATGGTCCAATGCTGAGGAACCCTGGGAGCTGTAGTTTCTCAAGATCTTTCACCTCCCCTGCCAAAGAGTGTTGGTTCCCCAGCAAACTACAACTCCCAGGTTTCCATAGCATTGCGGATAAAAATGTCAAAGTGCATTAATTCTACAGATGTAGCCTAAACACCTCAGCAAACTACAACTCCCAGATTTCCATAGCATTGAACCATTGCTGTTTAAAATGTCCAAGTGCATTAATTCTACAGATGTACCCTAAACATCTCGGCAAACTACAACTCCCAGGTTTCCATAGCATTGAACTATTGTGGTTAAAAATGTCCTAAAAATGTCTACAGATGTACCCTAAACATCTCAGCAAACTACAACTCCCAGATTTCCATAGCATTGGACCACGGCAGTCCAAAGGGGATCAAACTGTATTAATTCTACCGTGTAGACACACACTTAGCATGTTGCAGTTTGGGGGGGCCGAGGGATGGAGGGAGCGTGGTACCCAAGCTGCCGGGAAGTCGTTTCCACGGCAACGGCAGCTCTTCCGCTTCATCCCTCCCCATCTTTCTAGAAAAGGCCACAGCAAAGACAGCGCCAGCATATGTGCCATTAATATTTGAACAGCGCTGCCAAGTGGAATGCTCTCTGATGCTTGCTCAGCTACCTGAGAAGACTGCCAACGCGCCAAACGTTCCCCTCGGCACCCCAAAGAGCCATGAAGTCACCTCCTAGGGATGCGTCTACACCGTGGAATTAATGCAGATTGACACCACTTGAACTGTGGCGGCTCAGTGCAATGCAATCCTGGGAGCTGCGGTTTTACAAGGTCTTCAGTCTTCTCTGATTAGGGTAGCTTGGTCATAGGGCATTTAATATCTATGTATTTATGTGCTGTGCCATAACATTATGCAGGTGACACAATTTTTTGTTCATGTCATTTCCTAATTGGTTCTATCATAGAATTCTGGGAAAAGTTTATTAAACTGTCAAAACTTTGCTTTTTCTACTATTACACATTTGGCTCTACTTTTTTCAATGAGTATCTCATAGAGCAGCGTTTCTCAACCGGGTGGGGGGGGGTCACGAGGGGGTGTCAGAGGGGTCGCCAAAGATCCATGTGGAAGGTGAACTATATCTCCCCTAAATCACATCCCAAATCCCTCTAATATTTGGCTCTACTTATTTCAATGAGTATCTCATAGAGCAGCGTTTCTCAACCTGGGGGTCGGGACCCCTGGGGGTGTCCGAGGAGTCGCCAAAGACCCATCGGAAAGGTGGAAGGTGAACTACAACTCCCCTAAATCACTGTCAATTCATCCCAAATCCCTCCAATAAGTTCTGTTGGTCACGGGGGTTCTGTGTTGGAAGTTTGGCCCACTTCTATCATTGGTGGGGTCAAGGGACTATAGGTGAACTATAAAACCCAGCAACTACAACTCCCAAATGCAAAGTTCTATTTTCCCCAAACTCCACCAGTGTTCACATTTCTTCCAACTCTTGTTGATTCTATGATTCTATAAATCCCAGCAACTACAACTCCCAAATGTCAAGGTCTATTTTCCCAAACTACCTAGTGTTCACATTTGGGCATATTGAGTATTCGTGCCAAGTTTGGTCCAGATCTATCGTTGTTTGAGTCCACAATGCTCTCTGGATGTAGGTGAACTACAACGCCAAAACTCAAGATCAGTGTCCACCGACGCTTCCAATATTTTATGTTGGTCATGGGAGTTCTGTGTGCCAAGTTTGGTTCAATTCCATCGTTGGTAAAGTTCTGAATGTTCTTTGATTGTAAGTGAACTATAAATCCCAGCAGCTACAACTCCCAAATGACAAAATCAATCCCCACCGCACCCCACCAGTATTCAAATTTGGACGTATTGGGTGTTGTTGTTGTTCATTCGTTCAGTCGTCTCCAACTCTTCGTGACCTCATGAACCAGCCCACGCCAGAGCTCCCTGTCGGCCGTCACCACCCCCAGCTCCTTCAAGGTCAGTCCAGTCACTTCAAGGATGCCATCCATCCTTCTTGCCCTTGGTTGGCCCCTCTTCCTTTTACCTTCCACTTTCCTCAGCATAATTGTACTGGGCGTATCAGGTATTTGTGCCAAATTTGGTCAACTGAATTAAAATACATCTTACATATCACTTATTTACATTATCATTCCTAACAGTAGCAAAATTGCAGTTATGAAGCAGCGATGAAAATAATTTCATGGTTGGGGGTCACCACAACATATAAAACTGTATTAAGGGGTTGCGGCATCAGAAAGGTTGAGAACCACTGTCATAGAGTCTCGACCAATTCAACCTAGTTTGTGGAAGCCACAAAAACAATGTTTCTGGAGCTTAAAAACTACTTTCAAAGTAAAAAACACACAATTAAACAGGAAATAACACTTTCAAACCAGGAACAGATTTTTTCCCCAAATTTTGTTGCATAGTGTTGTTGTTTAGAATCATAGAATCAAAGAGTTGGAAGAGACCTCCTGGGCCATCCAGTCCAACCCCATTCTGCCAAGAAGCAGGAATATTGCATTCAAATCACCCCTGACAGATGGCTATCCAGCATCTTCAAAAACCTCCAAAGAAGAAGCCTCCGCGACACTCCGGGGCAGAGAGTTCCACTCTTGAACAGCTCTCACAGTCAGGAAGTTCTTCCTCATGTTCAGGTGGAATCTCCTTTCTTGTAGTTTGAAGCCATTGTTCCTTTGCGTCCTAGTCTCCAGGGAAGCAGAAAGGAAGCTTGCTCCCTGCTCCTCCCTGTGGCTTCCTCTCACATATTTATACATGGCTATCATATCTCCTCTCAGCCTTCTCTTCTTCAGGCTAAACATGCCCAGCTCCTTAAGCCGCTCCTCATAGGGCTTGTTCTCCAGACCCTTGATCATTTTAGTCGCCCTCCTCTGGACACATTCCAGCTTGTCAATATCTCTCTTGTTGTCGGGTTGCATTGTTGAAATGAAGGGTACTTCAACAATACCACCCAATCATCATCATAATCGAGTCTTCATCCAGGTTGGATCTTACCAATCCTTGGTTCCTGTCACACACCTTGCCCTTTGAGATTGGGATTTGTAGTTTGCTGCAGCACCAGAGCTCATTCGAGGGTGTATTTACACTGCAGAATGGGCGCAGCTTGACTCCTTGGCTAGTGGGAGATGTTGTTTGACAAGGCCTTCAGCCAGCTCTGCCCAAGGATGCTGGTGCCTCATCAAACTACAGATCCCAGGATAATAATAACAATAACTACAATAATAATAACTTTATTTTTGTATCCTGCCACCATTTTCCCGAAGGGACTCGAGGCAACTTACATGGGGACAAGTCCATTCAAACCGAGATCAAAATATAACACAATAACAAGTTTTACACATTTTGTTGTTCATTTGTTCAGTTGTTTACGACTCTTCATGACCTCCTGGACCAGCCCATGCCAGAACTCCCTGCCGGCCGTCACCTCCCCCAGCTCTTTCAGAGTGAAGCCAGTCCCTTCAAGGATGCCATCCATCCATCTTGCCCTTGGTTGGCCCCTCTTCCTTTTTCCTTCCATTTTCCCCAGCATCATTGTCTTCTCTAAGCTTTCCTGTCTTCTCATGATGTGGCCAAAGGACTTCATCTTGGCCTCTTCTATCTTTCCCTCCAATGAGCAGTCGGGCTTTATTTCCTGGAGGATGGACTGGTTGGATCTTCTCGCAGTCCAAGGCACTCTCAGAACTTTCCTCCAACACCACAGCTCAAAAGCATCTCTTTTCCTTCGCTCAGCCTTCCCTAAGGTCCAGCTCTCACATCCGTAGGTGACTACAGGGAATACCATGGCTTTGACTAGGCAATGGATCTTTGTTGCCAGTCTGATGTCTCTACTCTTGACTATTTTATCGAGACTGGACATTGCTCTCCTCCCAAGAAGGAAGCGTCTTCTGATTTCCTGGCCACAGTCTGCATCTGCAGTAATCTTTGCACCTAGAAATACAAAGTCTGTCACGGCCTCCACGGTTTCTCCCTCTATTTTCCAGTTGTCAATCATTCTTGTTGCCATAATCTTGGTTTTTTTGACGTTTAGCTGCAACTCGGCTTTTGCGCTTTCTTCTTTCACCTTGATTAGAAGGCTCCTCAGCTCCTCCTCGCTTTCGGCCATCAGAGTGGTGTCATCTGCATATCTGAGGTTGTTAATGTTTCTTCCAGCAATTTTATTATTTATTTATTATTTATTTAGAGTTTTTATAACCCGGTCTTCTCAACCTCCAGAGAGGGACTCAGGCCAGCTAACAACAGAGGATTCAGTACAATAAGATAAAGCAAATATACATCATCAATATAAAATACATTAAAATACAATTCATACCATTTACAAAAAAGTCAGTTCGTCAGAGTGAAATCACAAATTACAAATTCATCATCATCAACCAGTAGGTCAACAGTTATTGACTCAGTCATCAATCTGCAAATGCAGTGTCCCAAAGCCATGATTTTACCAGCTTTCTAAAAGTTAGGAGGGAAGAGACAGATCTAATCTCCATCAGAGCCGAGGGGCCACCACCGAGAAGGCCCTGTCCCTCGTCCCCACCAGACGCGATTGCGAGGGTGGTGGGACCGAGAGCAGGGCCCCTCCAGAAGATCTTAACAACCTTGATGGTTCATAGGGGAGAATCAGTTCAGACAGGTAAATTGGGCCGGAACCATTTCAACACCAGCACTTTGAATTGTCCTCGGAAGTGATTGGCAGCCAATGAAGCTGATGCAACAGAGGAGTTGTATGCTCCCTGTACTCTGCTCCTGTTAGTAGTCTGGCTGCCGCTCGTTGGACTAGTTGTAGCTTCTGGGCAGTCTTCAGAGGCAACCCCACATAGAGAGCGTTGCAGTAGTCTATACGGGATGTAACCAGAGCATGGACCACTGTGGCCAAGTCAGACTTCCCAAGGTAATTTTCACCCCAGCCTTGCATTTGTCAAGCCCCGCACATCGCATGATGTGTTCTGCATACAAGTTGAATAGGTTGGGTGAGAGTATGCAGCCTTGCCGTACGCCTTTCCCAATCTTGAACCAGTCTGTTGTTCCGTGGCCACTTCTGACTGTTGCTCCTTGGTCCTTGTACAGATTCCTCAAGAAAGAGACAAGGTGATTTGGTATGCCCATCCCACCAAGAACTTGCCACAATTTATGATGATCCACACAGTCAAAGGCTTTAGAATAGTCAATAAAACAGAAGTTTACACATACAAACATCACAAAACCGGGTTGTGGCGCAGCTAGTTAGTAGCCAGCTGCATTAAATCACTACTGACCGAGAGGAGGGAGGGAGGAAAGAAGAAAGGAAGGAAGGACGAAAGGATGGAAGGGAAGGAAGGAGGGAGGGATGGAGAAAGAGAGAGGTAAGGAAGGAAGGAGGGAAGGAAGGAGGAAGGAAAGAGAGAAGGAAGGAAGAATGTGATGGCCGGAGAAAAGAACCCAAGGGGCCGCATCCAGCCCCGAGGCCTAGGTTTGCCCATACCTGGTCTACACATAATAATAATAATAATAATAATAATAATAATAATAAGAAGAAGAAGAAGAAGAAGAAGAAGAAGAAGAAGAAGAAGACAATTATGCTGGGGAAAGTGGAAGGTAAAAGGAAGAGGGGCCGACCAAGGGCAAGATGGATAGATGGTATCCTTGAAGTGACTGGACTGACCTTGAAGGAGCTGGGGGTGGTGACGGCCGACAGGGAGCTCTGGCGTGGGCTGGTCCATGAGGTCATGAAGAGTCGGAGACAACTGAACGAATGAACAACAACAACAACAACAACAACAACAATAAACCTTTATTTATACCCCGCTACCATCTCCCGCAGGACTTGGTGCGGCTTACAAGAGGCCGAGCCCTAATACATCAGAGACAAAAAAAACACAACAACAGCAATGCAACAGTAAATAACTCATAGCAAAGCAAAACAATAACAACTGAATTAATGTGATTTGGACACTGTTTTAATTACCACCGATCAGTGTTATATACAATCCCTGGGAGTTGTAGTTCGAGAAGGCGAAAGCCCTTGTCAAACTACAACTCCTGGGATTAAATAGCCTGGAGCCATGGCAGTTCAACTGCATTAATCCCACAGTGTAGATGTGCCCAAGGTCTTCGTGGAACGAAAGGGCGAGACGGAAAAGCGTACAGAGAGGGGGAAATCATATACAACCGTCCGCCTTTTGAATCCAGGCAAGTGGCTCGCTTTCATGAGATTAATTCCGTCTCTGCTTTTAATCATCTTGGAGGGCGTCTTTCGAAATTGGGGGTTTTTTTCGGAGGGTGTGTGGCGGGGAGGGCCTGCGTTTCTTTAGCAAGACATGGCTCAGATCCTTCTTTGAAATGGTCTCTTTTTCAAAGAAGGAACCAAGAGAGAGAGCGAGAGAGAAAAGACAACCTTTTATCAGCCCTCAAGGGATGGCTTGGGCTTGGTCCATAGCAAATTAGCAGCAAAAGAGACAAGGAAAAGCCAAGCCAAGCAGGCGGATTAGGGTTTCTGGATCAACACTTCTTCTTGTTTGGTGCGGCGTTATGAAGTCATCCAAAAAATAAAAAAGACCCGTTTTTTTAATTGAACGCCTGGGGAAGATTGGGGAAGGGAAAGGGGAGAAGCAAAGGCTAATAACTCCCCACAGTTGTGGTAGGAAATGATAAAGGAAGGGTTGGAAGGGGCTCTCTAAAGGCCATCTAGTCCAATCCAATCCACCAGGCAAGGAAGGTTGAATGAAAAGTAATGCCTCCACCAGAGGCGGCCCTAGGTAATTTTCAATAGTAAGCAAACAGTATTTTGCCCCCCCCCCCCAACCAATCATTGATATATATTTTCTGTTGGCTGTGGGAGTTCTGTGTGCCATATTTGGTTCAATTCTATCATTGGTGGAGTTCAGAATGCTCTTTGATTGTAGGTGAACTATACATCCCAGTAACTACAACTCGCATATGTCAAGGTCTATTTTCCCCCAAGAGCACTTCAAGAGCGCCCCTGGGCAAAATCAACTATACTGCAAATGTTTACTTTGCGTAATGGGTTGAACCGCCCCTGGCCTCCATCTTCGTAACTCCTCAACAGATGGTAGTACTGGTATACAGCAGGTACTGACTTGTTCAGTAGATTCTCCTCTACAGTTCCATTTTGGCGGGAAGCCTTAGCATTTAATGGTTGTGTTGTTAAAGTGTGAAGTACGGAACCCTGCACAGACAGTCAGTCAATGCGACTTAAGAAACGTGCAGTCAGGTGTCAACCCAAAGGAGACTCATCAGAGAATGCAAGCTGTTTATGGCAGCATTTCTCAACCTGGGGGTCGGGACCCCTGGAGGGGTCGCGAGGGAGTGTCAGAGGGGTCGCCAAAGACCATCAGAAAACACAGTATTTTCTATTGGTCATAGGGATTCTGTGTGGGAATTTTGGCCAAATTCTATCGTTGGTAAGGTTCAGAATGCTCTTTGGTTGTAAATCCCAGCAACTACAACTCCCAAATGTCAAGGTCTATTTTCCCCAAACTCCACTGGTGTTCAGATTTGGGCATATTGAGTGTTGGTGCCAAGTTTGGTTCAGATCCATCATTGTTTGAGTAAAACAGTGGTCTCCGGATGTAGGTGAACTACAACTCCCAAACTCAAGGTCAATGCCCACTAAACCCTTCCAGTATTTTCTGTTGCTCATGGGAGTTCTGTGTGCCAAGGCTGGTTCAATGTCATCAATGGTGTAGTTCATAATGCTCTTTGATTGTAGGTGAACTATAAATCCCAGCAACTACAACTCCCAAATGTCAAGGTCTATTTTCCCCAAACTCCAGCAGGGTTCCGATTTGGGCATATTGAGTATTGGTGCCAAGTTTGGTTCAGATCCACCATTGTCTGAGTCCACAAATGCTCTCTGGATGTAGGTGAACTACAACTCCCAAACTCAAGGTCAATGTCCATGAACAAACCCTTCCAGTATTTTCCGTTGGTCATGGATATCAGATATTTACATGAAAATTCATAACAGTAGCAAAATTATAGTTATGAAGTAGCAACGAAAATAATGGGTTGTAGGTTTTTCAGGCTGTATGGCCATGTTTTAGAAGCATTCTCTCCTGACGTTTTGCCTGCAGTTCCCCTGTGTTTGAGTTTTGACCTCACAACCTCTGAGGATGCCTGCCATAGATGCAGGTGAAACGTCAGGAGAGAATGCTTCTAGAACATGGCAATACAGCCTGAAAAAACCTACAACAACCCAGTGATTCCGGCCATGAAACCCTTCGACAATACAATGAAAATAATGTTATGGCTGTGAAGTCGAACATGACCCCCCCCCCATAAGAGATAGTAACTTATAGTTTTGCTAAGGGCAAGGACACCAGACTGGATAATAAGGGTTAAGCCTTGGTCAATTTGGTGTGTATCATTTAATCAAGGCTTTATGCCCTATTTTCATATGTTTATAGCAGAAGGTAACCAATTTATTACTGAAAATCATGCCACAAAAGTATTTGACTTTTTCCACCTGAGACACACCTGGGCTCCTGATGGCCCCCCATCTCACAAACAAGGGACTCTCTTTCCCCCTCAGGGATATATTTCCCTTTATGGACCTTCCTATGAATAATATGAACTAGGGACATTCACCAAAGTTTCCCCCTTTGTGCCCGTCTGACCACAAGAGGAAAACCAGGATAAAGTAGTCAATGCTTATCTCAGATCAACCACGACACAATAGACAAGTTTCGCTTGAAGGCCATTTAGGACTCACTGAGCCACATGGACATTTCCTGAGTTCCATAATCCATTCAAGAATGCATTGTATTCCCTTGTCCTCCCTCTCTCCCTCCTGATTTGTTGACGCGCCAAGGCGGCAGAAGCCCGGTGATTGGCCCAGGTGCTCGAGGGGCAGACGAGCCTCCTCCCAGCTGTTGAGGCGCCAGCCAATCACCTTCAAGCCAGGTGCAGGGGGGGGGGGGAGATTCAAACCACACACTCTGTTTTATTCTATAAAAATGGCATTTATTTGTGTACATGTATGCTTAGCTTGGCAAATGATTGCCACTTTGCATCCTTTTCAGCTGAATTGCTAATAAATCATCTTGGTGGCACTTTCTTCAACTTTGGTTGAAGAACGTTTTGGGAACTTAGGGAAAATAAATTGCTTAAAATTAGGCTTCTCTTTGCTCACCAAAGTAGCGATCCCTCTTTGGTGGGGCTTCAGGGTCTCTCTTCCTGGGGTAGACCCTTCTAAAGTTCCTATCAACTTCAGTTGGGGGTCACCAAAACATAAGGAACTGTATTAAGGGGTCGCGGCATTAGGAAGGTTGAGAACCACTGCCCTAGGCAATGAATGAGGTTGCCAAGAGGTGGCTTGAATGTGCACACACACACAACAACAACAACAAAGTAGATTCCATACTACTGAGCAGTGGCAGCTGAAGTGGTGTCAAACTGCATCAATTCTTCAATGTAGATGCACTTTGCAGGCTGCAAGCACCATCCTTCCCGGTTTGCCCTTTGGAAACCCATTCCCCGCCAACGCCTGAAATATTTTTGCAAAGACATCGCGCCAAAGAAGGAAAAGGAATTGAAAATCCGTGGCGCTTTTTACCAGCACGGACGGCGAAACCCTGTAATTTAAAAATTATTACAGCTCATTTTCTTGTCTCGATGAGTCCCTGAGCTTTGTATGTGTCAGATTTCCTCGCTCGCTGTCTCTTAAACACCGTTATTAGCCAGGTCGGGTGAAAACGAGAAATACATTTCCCTCCCCCACTTTCGGCGCAGACTTTAGTGATGATCAGGAAAAGGTGGGGAATTTAATAGGTTTTCTTTTCTTGAGGAGGCAAAAGGCACTCAGAAATACAAAAACTATATATGAATCAATGGATTCAAATGGCAGGTGAAGAGATGCCAGATGAACATGAGGAAGAACTTCCTGATGATAAGAGCTGTTTGAATGTGAAATATGGCACTCTATGCAGGGTTTCCTTCTTTCTCTAGAGGTTTTAAAACAGAAGCTGGATGACCATCTGTCGGGAGTGCTTTGATTGTGTTTTCCTACCTGGTAGAAGGGGGTCGCACTCAATTGCCTTTGGGAATCTCCTTCCAAATCTGGTGGAATATAGACTGACTCAGAGGCCAGTGGACAACGCTCCTGAGTTTTTTAGAGCACTGGATCAGTGGTTCTCAACCTTCCTAATGCCGTGACCCCTTAATACAGTTCCTCATTTGTGGTGACCCCCAACCATAAAATTATTTTCGTTGCTACTTCATAACAGTAATTTTGCTACTGTTATGAATTGTCATGTAAATATCTGATATGCAGGATGTAGTTTCATTCATTGGACCAAATTTGGCACAAATACCCAATACACCCAAATTTGAATACTGGTGGGATTAGGGGGGATTGATTTTGTCATTTGGGATTTATAGTTCACCTACAATCAAAGAGCATTCTGAACTCCACCAATGATGGAATTGAACCAATCTTGGCACATAGAACACTCCTGACCAGCAGAAAATACTGGAAGGGTTTGATGGGCATTGACCTTGAGTTTTGGAGTTGTAGTTGCTCCAGAGAGCATTGTGGACTCAAACAATGATGGATCTGGACCAAACTAGGCACAAATACTCCATATGCCCAAATATGCACACAAATGGTGTTTGGGGAAAATAGGCCTTGACATTTCAGAGTTGTGGTTACTGGGATTTATAGTTCACCTACAATCAAAGAGCATTCCGAACCCCACCAATGACAGAAATGGGGCAAACTTCCCACACAGAACCCGCATGACTAACAGAAAATACTTAAGGCCATCCAGTCCAACTCTCTTCACCAGGGCAAGAAAATGTAAATAAAGCCCTCCTGACAAAGAGCCATCCAGCCATAGAGATAGATAGATAGATAGATAGATAGATAGATAGATAGATATGATTCATGCACAGAGAGATATAGTATCATAGATTTGAAAGGGACCCCTAAAGAAGGACAATAATACATTGCATGTTCCAGAGTGGGTAAACCAGACAATCTCCACATAACACTGACAAAGAAACAGTAAGAAATACTGTTTACCCACAAGCAGAAAGAAATTAAATATATTAGAAACCAACACTTTCTCATTACTTTATTTTCCAGATCAACAGACTGGGCCACAGCAATGCGTGGCAGGTGACAGCTAGTAAATAAATAAATAGTCATCTGTCCGGAGGGCTTGAATTGTGCCTTCCTGTCTGGCAGAAGGGAGTTGTACTGGATGGCCTTTGGGGGTCCCTTCCAACTGCACAATTCTAAGATTAATGGCTGTATTTGACCTTTGCTCTCCTGAATCTCTTAAGGCTGTGATGCCAAATGGGATGCCCAGTTTGGGGCTCCCTTTCACCTCCTGGTCTTACTGATTTTTCAAAGCCTCTCCTCTCTCCAAATGCACAAGAAATGAGAGCGAAGCCTCTCTCTGTCGACTCTGAGCCGAACGCAGGCCAGGATTAGAGGCGAGGGAGCCGATAAGCCCGGCGTGCGGAGTCAAAGTCGAAGGCTCTCCAAGGAGCCGGTGCTGTGTAAATACCTTGAAGGCAACCATCTCAGCAAAGAAGTGGAAGCAAGGGAGTCCCCTTGGGCCTTGCGCCGCGCCACCGCAACCGTGAAGAGCGAAATAGGGCCGATGCAGAGGCCTGGTGCAAAACGGAGGAGGGACTGTATGAGCCAGGGAAGTTACTCCATGCTCTGACCCAGCAGGGATGTCACGAGTAAGGAGAGATGGATATACCCACCAGGAAGCCCGGGGCAAGATGTTTGCAGATGTTACTTGGTTGCGCACAGCATTGGTGTCTTTGCTGTGGTAGAAAATGGCTCGGAAAATGGAGAATGGGTACCCAAGCTAGCTCTCTTTGGACTGTGATTTGCAAACACTGGCAAATGATGATCATAGAATCACAGAATCCTAGAGTTGGAAGAGACCTCGTGGGCCATCCAGTCCAACCCTCTTCTGCCAAGAAGCAGGACTATCACATTCAAAGCACCCTCAACAGACGGGCATCCAGCCTGTTTCAAAGCCTCCAAAGGAGGAGCCTCCACTACACTCTGGGGCAGAGAATTCCACTGAATTCCAATCCTGCGAAACGTGGACTGTCTACAGACGTCATGCGCAACTCCTAGAACAATTTCATTAGCCTCCAAAAAATCCTGGAAATCTCTTGGGAAGAAGACAGTTGGGGAAATGTCAGCCTAATGGAAGAAGCAAAGGCCACCAGCCTTGAGCCTCCACCACACTTCGGGGCAGAGAGTTCCACTGCTGAACAACTCTCAAAATTAGGAAGCTCCAGACTTTGCATTCTGATAGATATTGAAGCATAGCTTTGGAGAAACCCTATGCTTCAATATCTGTCAGAACGCAAAGTCTGGAGCTTCCTAATTTTGAGAGCTGTTCAGCAGTGGAACTCTCTGCCCCAAAGTGGTTTGGAGCTCAATGCTGGTGATCGTTGCTTCTTCCAGCACGCTGACATTTCCCCACCTGTCTTCTTCCCAAGAGATTTGCAGGATTTTTTGGAGGCTGGTGGAATAGTTCCAGGAGTTGTGCATGACATCTGTAGACAGTCCACGTTTCACAGGATCGGAATTCAGTGGAATTCTCTGCCCCAGAGTGTAGTGGAGGCTCCTCCTTTAGAGGCTTTGAAACAGGCTGGATGGCCTCTGTTGAGGGTGCTTTGAACGCAATAGTTCTGCTTCTTGGCAGAATAGGGTTGGACTGGATGGCCCATGAGGTCTCTTCCAACTGAAGAATCCTTAATGATTCTCTAGTAGTTGTAATGGGAAATCCTCCCAATCCTGCTATACGCCTGCAAAACCTGGACTGTCTACAGACGTCATGCGCAACTCTTGGAACGATTCCATCAGCCTCCAAAAAATCCTGCAAATCTCTTGGGAAGAAGACAGGTGGGGAAATGTCAGCGTGCTGGAAGAAGCAACGATCACCAGCATTGAGCTCCAAACCACTTTGGGGCAGAGAGTTCCACTGCTGAACAGCTCTCAAAATTAGGAAGCTCCAGACTTTGCGTTCTGACAGATATTGAAGGTGTTTGAGGACCAGGACATCCGTAGGGAGACCAAGGTGCTTGTTGATAAAGCTATTGTCCTCCCAACCCTGCTATATGCCTGCGAAACGTGGACTGTCTACAGACGTCACATGCAACTCCTGGAAAGATTCCATCAGCGCTGCCTCCAAAAAATCCTGGAAATCTCTTGGGAAGAAGACAGTTGGGGAAATGTCAGCCTAATGGAAGAAGCAAAGGCCACCAGCCTTGAGCCTCCACCACACTTCGGGGCAGAGAGTTCCACTGCTGAACAACTCTCAAAATTAGGAAGCTCCAGACTTTGCATTCTGATAGATATTGAAGCATAGGGTTTCTCCAAAGCTATGCTTCAATATCTATCAGAACGCAAAGTCTGGAGCTTCCTAATTTTGAGAGCTGTTCAGCAGTGGAACTCTCTGCCCCAAAGTGGTTTGGAGCTCAATGCTGGTGATCGTTGCTTCTTCCAGCACGCTGGCATTTCCCCACCTGTCTTCTTCCCAAGAGATTTGCAGGATTTTTTGGAGGCTGGTGGAATAGTTCCAGGAGTTGTGCATGACGTCTGTAGACAGTCCACGTTTCATAGGATTGGAATTCAGTGGAATTCTCTGCCCCAGAATGTAGTGGAGTCTCCTCCTTTAGAGGCTTTGAACGCAATAGTTCTGCTTCTTGGCAGAATAGGGTTGGACTGGATGGCCCATGAGGTCTCTTCCAACTGAAGAATCCTTAATGATTCTCTAGTAGTTGTATTGGGAAATCCTCCCAATCCTGCTATACGCCTGCGAAACGTGGACTGTCTACAGACGTCATGCGCAACTCCTGGAACGATTCCACCAGCCTCCAAAAACTCCTGCAAATCTCTTGGGAAGAAGACAGTTGGGAAAATGTCAGCCTGTTGGAAGAAGCAAAGACCACCACCATTGAGCCTCCACCACACTTCAGGGCAGAGAGTTCCACTGCTGAACAACTCTCAAAATTAGGAAGTTCCAGACTATGCATTCTGATAGATGTTCAAATCATAGCTTTGGAGAAACCCTAGCTGTGGAATCCTTTATGAAATACAACATAGCAGCAGTCTATATACAAAACTGTAGCAATCCAAAAATGGCAAGGTACATGGAATCAAGAGAGTCAAAAATTCAGGCATAAATCCATAAGCATGAAAACAGGAACTTTTTCCAAGGTCAGTCCTTCCAGGAACATAGGCAAACATGGGCATCATTAAACTTGAACACAGGCAGATACAGGAACTTGAGAGCCAAGGCAGGCTTTACTTCCTTACAGCAATGTTGTCTCCACTGAAGGCACCAAGTAAACATCACTTAATTTAAGCCCAAGCTCAATCAAGAAGCCATGAGATTGTGTCTAATACACCTGGGCTTCAAGGCCTTCCCACAGGTCTTCTCACTGAGTCTCTCAGAACACCTAATTATGAGGGTTGAATGAAAAGTAATGCCTCCACCTTCGTAACTCCTCAACAGATGGCAGTACTGGTATGCGGCAGGTACTGGCTTGTTCAGTAGACTCTCCTCTACAGTTCCATTTTGACGGGAAGCCTTAGCATTGAACAGTTGTGTTGTTAAAGTGTGAAGTATGGAACCCTGTGCAGATGGTCGGTCAATGTGACTTAAGCAACGTGCAGTAATTGAATTCTTAACAGCAGAAGGTGTCACCTCACCATCTTTAAACTTACTTTCCCAGTGATGCACAGTACTCACATCAACACAATCACCATCAGCAGCTCACATTCTCTGATGAATCTCCTTTGAGGTGACACCTTCTGCTGTCAAGAGTTCCATGACTGCATATTGCTTAAGTCGCATTGACTGACCATCTGCGCACGGTTTTGTACTTCGCACTTTAACAACACAACCATTCAATGCTAAGGCTTCCTGCCAAGATGGAACTGTAGAGGAGAGTCTACTGAACAAACCAGTACCTGCCACATACCTGTACTGCCATCTGTTGAGGAATTACGAAGGTGGAGGCATTACTTTTTATTCAACCCTCGTAATTAGGTGTTCTGAGAGACTCAGTGAGAAGACCTGTGGGAAGACCTTGAAGCCTAGGTGTGTTAGACATGATCTCATGGTTTCTTGGTCAGGCTTGGGCTTAAATTTAGTGATGTTTACTTGGTGCCTTCAGTGGAGACAACATTGCTGTAAGGAAGTGAATCCTGTCTCGGTTCTCAAGTTCCTGTATTTGCCAATGTTCAAGTTAATGATGCCTGTATTTGCCTATGTTCCTGGAAGGATTGACCTTGGAAAAAGTTCCTGTTTCATGCTTGTGGATTTATGCCTGAGTTTTTGACTCTCTTGATTCCATGTGCCTTGCCATTTTTGGATTGCTACAGACTGCTGCTATTTTGTATTTCCTTCTCTACTGCTCTTTTAGTAAATCAGATGTTCGTAACTTGGGGACTGCCTGTATACCTGTATACCATGATAGTGGGTTCCAATAATCATCATCATCATCATCATTATCATCAGGCTAAAATGATCAAGGTTCTGCAGGTGGAGGCATTACTTTTCATTCAACCCTCGTAATCTATCTTTCACTCCCTCCATCCAGAGACCTAATCTGGCTTCACGGGAAAACTCCCTATCAACCGAAGGTTGTTTCACATTGGAACTGCAATCTTCACTGTCTGTTGCTTGGGAATGAGTACACGAATCCCAAACAGGGTCCTCTTCGGCCTACAATTCCCTTGAGTCACTAACAGATTCTGCACTTTGAAACCCATCAATTCCCTTGTCCCCGGAAGAAGTGTTGGAAAAATTTCCAGTCATTTGGTGAGTGATAGCAGAGGCTTTTAAACAGAGGCTGTGTTGTGGCTCAGTTAGATTCTGAGTCTGACACTGAACCCTGTGGGTCTTGTGAGCCTTGTGAGCCAGAAGAGGATGATGAGATTCAGATTTCTGGGCCTGTTCTGTGCCTCTCCCAGAGAGTGCAGCAGAGGAGACAACAAGTCAGTTCCCAAGGGAAAGGAATGCCAGTGAGTTAGATAACGGCCAGGTGGAGTTGTCTTCGCCTGCTCAGCCTTCCCACGGTGATTTGGTCCAGCTGGACCAAACTGATAAAGAAGAGAGCGTTGAAGATAGTGAATTATTGAGCAGATTGGAGGGTCAGGAGGAGTTCTCGCTTAGCTAGCAAGAAAGAAGCCAAGTCGGCGAAAGGTCATCGTAAGGCTTTCATGATGGCAAAGGGTATTTAGGCTTCTGGCTGACAAAGAGAAATTGTCAGTTCAACGTGGCTCTTTCCATGAAAGCTTCTATGGTTTAATCTTGGCTTTAAGCAGCAAGCTTTGGGCTTCATGAATCTTGGTTTTTTGGGTCTTGTGTTTCACTGTTTTACCATGGACTCTTGTTTGATCATTGCTTAAGGATTATGCTCCATTTTTTTGCCCCTGGATCTTGGGAACTGTGTTTTTGCATTTAACCTTTGTCTTTGGAACTTTGCTTTGCTTACTCTATGTTTTGACTTTGTTTTTCCTCAATAAACTACAAAATCTACAGCTCTTGTGTGGTGGTATCAGAGGCGGCCCTAGGTAATTTTCAACGGTAAGCAAACAGTATTTTGCAACCCACCCCCCAAACCGATCTTTGATATATATTTTCTGTTCGTCGTGGGAGTTCTGTGTGCCATATTTGGTTCAATTCCATCATTGGTGGAGTTCAGAATGCTCTTTGATTGTAGGTGAACTATACATCCCAGTAACTACACTTGCCGCACTTGCTCCCTTGCCTGGCCCGCTTTGGGTCCGGAGGCGTGCCTGAAGACCCCGGCGTGTGCACCAAAAGTCACCTCTTCTCCTGACTTTCTCCTCAGCCATTGGGACCAAGAGAGAGAGAGAGAGAGAGAGGTGGAGATGCCCACCTTTCCTGAAGGTAGGCAAAAACAAAGGAGGGAGCGGAGGTGGGAGATACCTCCAACCGGAGGGGCGCTCTCGCTCTCATTCTCTCTTTCTCTTGGTCCCAATGGCTGAAGAGAGAGTCAGGAGAAGAGGCGACTTTTGGTGCACACGCTGGAGTCTTCAGACACGGCTCCGGACCTGAAGCGGGCCAGGCGCGGCGGCTCCGCCCCTTGGCCCACCCACAGATTGGGGAGAGGAGAGGAAGCGGGTGGAGCGCCGGAGGATCGGGAAAGGGAGCCGGTCATGGGGAAGGGATCGAACACAGAGAACGATTGAGCGCCGGCTCTGCTCGCGTGTCCGGTGGCCGGGTGGAGCAGGAACGAGAGGGGCGAGGCGAGGCTCAAGGGCCCGGCCCCTTTGGGAAGAGGATCGCCCGGCAGCGAGGCAAGAGAGCTGAGCCCCCCCCCCCGGACTGCTAGGGCTGTTGTGAGCTGAGGGGGCGCTCCTCAAGTGGCGGTCGAGGGGCATTTACAGAGGCGCCTCTGCGCCCCTGGCAAAAAAAAAGTGTTCTGCGACCGCTTACTTCGTGTAATGGATGAGCCGCCCCTGGGTGGTGTTTGGGAGCAAGGTGAAGCCTACTTTGAGTTGCAACAGGCTGGATGGCCATCTGTCGAGGGTGCTTTGATTGTGTTTTTCTTGCATGGAAGAAGGGGGTTGGACTAGATGGCCCATGTGATGTTTTCCAACTCTTATGACTCAATTATGCATCTTTGGGTAATGCGGCACGTCCCGAGTTGTGCCACTTTCCGCAATTGCGTCGTTGCAAGTCCTGTTTGCGGTGATTGCATTCCGATGTTTTGTCAGCCGTTTCCCTGCAACCAGAGTGGTTTCTCTTTTCCCAAAGGGGCTGAGTCTCCATTTGTCGCTCTTGATGTTCCGTCGTCTTTTCCTCCTCTTTGTCTTCAATTGTGTTCTCCCTCGGGATCCCCACGTCTCTAATCCGAGCTTTCTTTTTCCTAACTGCAGTTGTGTCTTTCATGCTGGGTTCTAATTGTTTTATCAGTTTGAAATTGAAAGTCCCTCGAGATTTTCATCAACTTTCTCAGTCTTATGTTGCCATCGCTTTGTGCAGGGAGTAAATTTCTATTTTTACGCTGCTTCCAATGGCTGCAATGCAACATACCAAAAAGTGTAGTTTTAAATGGAATTTAATATTTTCATGTTCGTGGCTTGAAATATTTATTTATTTTTAAATTTTATGTGCATGTTTTAATGTGTTTGTCTTGATTTTGTTGTTTTGGGTCATGTTTACTAACAGCTACCTTGAGTCCCTATATAAGGAAAAAGGTGGGATAAAAAATAAAGTTAATAATAATAATAATAATAATAATTATTATTATTATTATTATAACTGGTGGGATCAATTATTAATGGCTTCAAACTACAAGAGAGGAGATTCCATCTGAACATGAGGAAGAACTTCCTGACTGTGAGAGCCATTCAGCAGTGGAACTCTCTGCCCGGGAGTGTGGTGGAGGCTCCTTCTTTGGAGGCTTTGAAACAGAGGCTGGATGGCCATCTGTCAGGGGTGCTTTGAATGCAATATTCCTGCTTCTTGGCAGAATGGGGTTGGACTGGATGGCCCATGAGGTCTCTTCCAAATCTTTGATTCTATGATCACAAGCCGGAGAAAGTTACAGAGAATGAACATGCCAAACTCCTCTGGGACTTCCGGATTCAGACAGACAGAGTTTTGGAGCACAATCCTCCTGATCTCACAATCGTGTTAAAATACAAAGTATGGCTTGTTGATGTTGTAATCCCAGGCGACAGCAGGATTGCAGAGAAACAACTGGAAAAGCTGACACGATATGAGGATTTAAAGATCGAACTGCAAAGACTCTGGCACAAGCCGGTCAAGGTGGTCCCAGTGGTGATTGGCACACTGGGTGCAGTGCCTAAAGACCTTGGCCTGCACTTAAACACAATCGGTGCTGACAAAATTACCATCTGCCAGCTGCAGAAGGCCACCTTACTGGGATCTGCACGCATTATTCGCCGATACATCACACAGTCCTCGACACTTGGGAAGTGTCTGACGTGTGATCCAATACAACAGCCAGCAGAGTGTCTGCTGTGGACTCATCTTGTTGTGTTTCTAATAATAATAATAATAATAATAATAATAATAATAATAATAATACGGCACACTGGGTGCCGTGCCAAAAGATCTCAGCTGGCATTTGGAAACAATCAACACCGACAAAATCATGATCTGTCATCTGCAAAAGGCCACCTGACTTGGATCTGTGCACATCATTCGAAAATATATCACACAGTCCTAGACGCTTGCGAAGGGTTCGACTTGTGATTTTGGGTTCGACTTCAGTCTGGATTCAAAAGTCCCACAGTATTTTTGTGTGTTCATTTCCCACTCCCTTTGCCGGTTTATGAGCCCTTTACCAGTTCTTTCCTACTGGCAGGTGGTACTTGTGGCATAAGTTCCAGTGACTCATTTGGGCCACAGAGTTGTGCCTCTGTTTGTAGTTTGTTGTTATTATTATTATTATTATTATTATTATTATTATTATTATTATTATTCTTACCCAAGGTGGTCGCAATACATAGCTGTAACATATCCATTGCAATGTGGTGAAGAGCACATGCCGGCCAATGTATCATTCCAACCCACTTCATCATGGAGTTTCCTTGCTGAAAATAATAATGAAGATGATGATGATGATGATGATGATGATAATAATAATAATAATAATAATAATAATAATAATAATGGGTTGTTGTAGGTTTTTCCCGGCTATATGGCCATGTTCTGGAGGCAACCACCCAAACATCCAATTCACCATGGAAAAAAGAAAATGAAGGAAGACTGCCTTTTCGAGATGTCCTCGTCATCCGCAAACCAGATCAACAATTGGGTCACACCGTCTACAGAAAACCCACACACACAGATAGATATCTACATCAAAACTCCAACCATCACCCAAGTCAAAAAAGAAGCACCATTAAAGCCTTGGCAGACCGTGCAAAAAGAATCTGCGAAGCCCACCTCCTCCAAGATGAACTGAACCACCTCAACTGGGCTCTCCAGGCCAATGGAGACTCCACCTCAGACATCAGAAGAGCTGCAAGACCAAGAACAAGCCACGAGAGTCAAGATGAAGATCCACCCAGAGGAAAAGTGTTCCTGCCATACATCAAGGGAACCACTGACCGCATAGAGAAGCTGATGAGGAAACACAACATACAAACAATCTACAAACCCACCAAGAAAATCCAACAAATGCTACGTTCAGCAAAGGACAAGAGGGATCCTCTCACCTCTGCAGGAGTCTACCGTATACCATGCAGCTGTGGACAAGTCTACAGAGGGACCACCAAACGCAGCAGCATTATTGCCCAGACACGCATCAAGGAACATGAAAGGCACTGCAGACTACTCCAACCAGA
The DNA here is from genome assembly GCF_025583915.1 of Anolis sagrei ordinatus. NCBI lineage: Eukaryota > Metazoa > Chordata > Lepidosauria > Squamata > Anolidae > Anolis > Anolis sagrei. The sequence goes on along the minus strand of NW_026847771.1, from coordinate 4,073,107 downwards.
GAAATCAGCCATAGCAGAGCACCTGATGAACCAGCCTGGACACAGCATATTATTTGAGAACACAAAAATGCTGACCCTCACAACCACCATGTCAGACTACACAGAGAAGCCATTGAAATCCACAAGCATGTGGACAATTTCAACAGAAAGGAAGAAACCATGAAAATGAACAAAATCTGGCTACCAGTATTAAAAAACTCAAAAATTACAACAGCAAAACAACAGAGGGGAAACAAACAGGCACATAAAATCACTCTCAACAAAAGATTCCCCCCCAGGCACTTCCAAGCCATTGAATGCTAATCAAGGTGATCAGCTGAAACATTCACACCTAGCCCCAGCAGACAAAAGTCCTTTGTCTCACCCTGGTCATTCCACAGATATATAAACCCATTTTTCCTACTTCCAACAGACCTCACTACCTCTGAGGATGCTTGCCATAGATGCAGGCGAAACGTCAGGAGAAAAATTGCCTCCAGAATATGGCCATATAGCCCGGAAAAACCTACAACACCAGTGATTCCGGCCATGAAAGCCTTCGACAATAATAATAATAATAATAATAATAATAATAATAATAATAATAATCCTTGTTTATATCCCATTTTTCTCCCCATCCTGGGGATGGTTCTGCCAAGGTAGCCAGGGCTGGAGGTTTGCTTTTTTGTTGCTGCTGCGCCAAACAACATAAGCTTCGGCCTTTGCGTTTCCTGTGGCGCACGAATGGACAGACCCCCTTGACATTGTAACGACAACCCGATTATTTACAAATGGATGCCTTGGCTGGTAATTGCAGGGTTGTGGAAGCCAGCCGGTGGGTGGAGAGCATATTCACAGCCATTCTTTGTCCTCCGCACATTCGCTCCTTGCAAGATCCATGGAGTCACTTCCACATCTTCTGATGCCAAGCTGGTGTCAAGCTATGATACTGTGCGCCATTTGGGGCAGAGGAGAGGATGCATGCCCTCCAAGTGTGCCCAAATTTGCAGGACATCCCCATTAATCTTCTAACATCCCACTAAGAATCATAGAATTTATGAGGACAGGCCCCCAGTCAAATCATCCTGCCAGGAAGGAAGGCACAATCAAATTCCTCCCAACAGATGGTCATCCAGTCACTGCTTGAAAACCTCCAGAAAAGGGAGACACTACTTGGCTCTGAATTCTAGAGTTGGAAAGGGCACTCAAGGGCCATCCAAATCCATCAGCATGGAAGGAAGACACCAGCAAGGCCCTCCCGACAGATGTCCAGAAGAAGACATTGTTGAACAGTTCTCATTTCCTCTCTCAACTATTCCTTGAAGACACCAGCAAGGCCCTCCCGACAGATGTCCAGAAGAAGACACTGTTGAACAGTTCTCATTTCCTCTCTCAACTATCCCTTGAAGACACCATCAAGGCACTCCCGACAGACGTCCATCCAAACCTACACTGTCAAACAGCTCTGACTCAGTTCTCATTTCCCCTTCTCCAAACTCAACATCCCCATTTCCCAAAGCAATTCCTTGTAGGGATGCATAGTTTCCAGGCCTTTGTTCATTGTGATCGTCTTCCAACTAGAGCATATTCCTCCTATCCATGAGTTTAACCAGTTAGAGCTGGGAGGCTTTCCCATTCATTCTGACTTGTCTGCTCGGCAGTCTGAAACGATCTTTTCCTCACTGGGAATTGTGGCAGTTAAATTGGAACAATTTGGAGGACAAGGCTTTCTTTCCCTCTCCCTTCTTTTCTGGAGGTCTTTCAGCTGAGGTCCTTGGCCTGGTTTCCTTGCACAAAGCACTTGCCTCCGTTGCCAGCACAGGTCTAATGAGGGTCATTTGTCTGCCGGAGAGCCTTTCGGCGGGACCAGGGTTCCGAGGTCAGGTGTAAGAACAGATAAGAGTCGGAGCGGTCACTGACAATGGCCGCAAAATGGCTCTGAGTCTCCTTCGCTGGCTTCCTCTCGTTATTGAGAGACCTGTGGCTCAATGAGCCGGAAAAGAGAGATGAATCGTACTGAGTGCGCAAGGAAAGGAAATGCAGAAGAGAAGGCCTCTGGGGAATGGCGGCTGGCTATTTGGTATTCTGGACACATCTCCGGCTCCTGACGTGACACCAGAAAGCAACCAGACGGAGATGGGAAAGGGGGCTAGGAGCAAGGGAAGCAACCCATGGAAGGAAGGGATAGGATGCCCAGATTGGCATGCATTAGGGTCATAGGTATTTGTAACTCAGGGTTACACATGCACATGGGACATCTTTTTCCATGGCACAAGGGTCTCCATTCCAAATCTCACTTTGCCAGCCAGTGGAGTCCTTTGCGGAGAGTTTGCTATTCTGATCATGTCTCTTGGCCTTGACATGATACCAGAGAGCAGCCAGATAGAGATGGGAAGTGGGTAGGGACAAGGGGAAACCCTATGGAGGCAAAGGGGGGTGGGGAAGAAAGAGGAAGCCTATGTGGGGAAGATTGGCTAACATGTTCATAGGGGCATAGGCTACACACATTCAAGGAATGTCTCCATTTGGATATGGCAAAAGGTTCTCCATCATACATTTCTCCTCTCCAGTCAGTGAAATCTTTAGAGAGTATTTACTATTCTGCATGTATCTCTGGCTCCTGGCGTGACATCAGAATGTGACCAGATTGAGGTGGGAAAGGGGGCTAGAGACAAGGGAAAACACCAAAGGCAGCTATAAGAAAGAAGTAGGTAGCACAAGGGTCTCCATCCCAATTCTGCATGTATCTCCGGCTTCTGGTGTGACATCAGAATGCGACCAGATTGAGGTGGGAAAGGGGGCTAGGGACAAGGGAATGCGCCAAAGGGGGCTATAGGAAAGAAGTAGGTAGCATGGGGGTCTCAATCAAATTCTGCATGTATCTCTGGCTCCCGGTGTGACATCAGAACATGACCGGATTGAGGTGGGAAAGGGGGCTAGGGACAAGGGAAAGCGCCAAAGGGGGCTATAGGAAAGAAGTAGGTAGCACAAGGGTCTCCATCCCAACTCTGCATGTATCTCTGGCTCCTGGCGTGACATCAGAATGGGACCAGATTGAGGTGGGAAAGGGGGCCAGGGACAAGGGAAAGCCCCAAAGGGGGCTATAGGAAAGAAGTAGGTAGCACAAGGGTCTCCATCCCAACTCTGCATGTATCTCCAGCTCCTGGTGTGACATCAGAATGGGACCAGATTGAGGTGGGAAAGGGGGCTAGGGACAAGGGGAAGCACCAAAGGGGGCTATAGGAAAGAAGTAAGTAGCACAAGGGTCTCCATCCCAATTCTGCATGTATCTCTGGCTCCTGGTGTGTCATCAGAACGTGACCAGATTGAGGTGGGAAAGGGGGCTAGGGACAAGGGAAAGCGGCAAAGGGGGCTATAGGAAAGAAGTAGGTAGCACAAGGGTCTCTATCTCGATTCTGCATGTATCTGGCTCCTGGTGTTACATCAGAACATGACCAGATTGAGGTGGGAAAGGGGCTAGGGACAAGGGAAAGCCCCATGGAACACAATGGTCTTCACCCCAAATCAAATCAAAAGGTGAAAGATTTATACGATCTGAAGAGAAACCAGAGTATACCCCAAATTTCTCCTCTCCAGTCAGTGGAATCTTAGAGAAGTATTTACTATTCTGTATATATCTCCATCTCCTGGTGTGACATCAGAACGTGACCAGATTGAGGTGGGAAAGGGAGCTAGGGACAAGGGAAAGCCCCATGGAGCCAAAGGGGGCTATAGGAAAGAAGTAGGTAGTGCGTGAAAGCAAATGGGTGGTGGGATACCTAGGCTAATGTGTTCTTAGGGACATAAGTTAAACACATCCAAGGGGTAGCTTCATTTGTATATAGAACAAAGGTCTCCATCCCAAATCTCGCCTCTTAAGCCAGTGAAGTCCTTAGTAGAGTGTTTGCTATTCTGGATGTGTCTCTCATGCCTGACCTGACACCAGAAAGTGACCAGATAGAGATGGGAAAGGGGGATAGGGACAAGGTAAGCGGCCCATGGATGCAAAGGGAAGGTAGGATACCCAGACTGACATGTTCTTTGGGACATAGGTGTGTGTAACTCATGAGTTGCACATACTCATGGGATATCTTCTTTTTTCCATGGCACAAGGGTCTCCACCACAAATCTGTCTTCTCCAGTCAGTGGAGTCTTTAGGGAAATATTTGCTATTCTGCAAGTATCTCCAGCTCCTGACATGACACCAGAACACGACCAGATTGAGATGGGAAAGGGGGCTAGGTACAAGGGTAAACCCCATGAAGGCAAAGGGGGTTAGGGGAGAAAGAGGAACACGAAAGCAAATGGAAGGTGGGAAAGCTTGGCTAACATGTTCTTAAGGACACATGTATGTGTAACTTAAGGGATATCCATGCCATGCCCTCCAACCAGCCAGTGGCATCACTAGGAGGGTGCACCGGGTGACCCCAACAGAAGAGGTGACATGTTGTTAGGGACATGTATGAGATATATGTATGAGATATGTATGAGAGTTCATATATGGTAGGAAAATCCATCCCAGAACTCTTCCTGTTGTCACCAGTGATGTGTGTGTGTGTGGGGGGGGGGGGGGGGATGGAAACCTCACAGATGACACCATCACAAGGGGTGATGTTTTGTTAGAGACATAGTTGTATGTCACTCAAAGTCACTCGTATGAGGAATGTCTTCATTTGTATATGGCAGAAGAGTATCCATCCAACATCTCTTCTTGTCAATCAATGAAGTCATTAGGGAAGTGTTGGCTATTCTGTATGTTAATTGATGTGACACCAGAGCATAACCAGATAGAGATGGGAAAGGGGGCTAGGAACAAGGAAAGGACCCAATGGAAGGAAGGGGAAAGTGAGGGACCTAGATGAACAGGTTGTTAGGGATATAGGTGTTGGGGAAAGCAACATTTCTACCCTTAGAGCAATGTTTCTCAACCTTCCTAGTGCTGCGACCCCTTATTACAGTTCCTTATGTTGTGGTGACCCCCACCCTTAACATTATTTTCGTTGCTACTTCATAATTGTCATTTTGCTACTTTTATTAATCGTAATGTAAATATCTGATGTGCAGGATGTATTTTCATTCACTGGACCACATTTGGCACAGATACCCAATACACCCAAATTGGAATACTGGTGGGGTTGGGGAGGGGATTGATTTTGTCATTTGGGAGCTGTAGTTGCTGGGATTTATAGTTCACCTACAATCAAAGAACATTCTGAACTCCACCAATGATGGAAATGAACCAAACTTGGCACACTGAACTCCCATAACCAACAGAAAATACTGGGAGGGTTTGGTGGGCATTGACCTTGAGTTTTGGAGTTGTAGTTCACCTACATCCAGAGAGCACTGTGGACTCAAATAATGATGGATGTGGACCAAATTTGACATGAATACTCAATATGCCCAAATGTGAACACTGCTGGAGTTTGGGCAAAACAGACCTTGACATTTGGGAGCTGTAGTTATTGGGATTTATAGTTCACCTACAATCAAAGAGCACTCTGAACTCTACCAATGATGGAATTGAACAAAACTTGGCAGACGGATTGGAAGGGTTTGGTGGGCATTGACCTTGAGTTTGGGAATTATAGTTCACCTACATCCAGAGAGCACTGTGAACTCAAATAATGATGAACCTGGACCCAACTTGGTGTAGTTCACCTCCATCCAGAGAGCACTGTGGACTCAAACAGTGATGGATCTGGACCAAACTTGGCACGAATACTCAATATGCCCAAATGTGAACACTGGTGGAGTTTGGGGAAAATAGACCTTGACATTTGGGAGTTGTAGTTGCTGGGATGTATAGTACACCCACAATCAAAGAACACTCTGAATCCCACGAATGATAGAATTGGACCAGACTTCCCACAGATAACCCCCATGACCAATGAAAAATACAGTGTTTTCTGGTGGTCTTTGGTGACCCCTCTGACACTGCCTCGTGACCCCTCCAGGGGTCCCGACACCCAGGTTGAGAAACACTGCCTTAGAGTATTTTGTTGTTACTAAAGGAGATGAGCAAATCTCATACACTTAGATAACCAATGAGTTATTGAACCTGACAACAATCGCTGTGTTCCATGCAGTCAAAGGATGTCTTTATGGCATGAAGGACTCCATCTCTTGTCTCTCCCTGCTGCGCTGGACCAAAGGGCCCACCCCGTTCCCATCTCTATCTGGCTGCTCTCTGATATTAGGTCAAGGCCCAGAGATATGATCAGAATAGCAAACTCTCCGCAAAGGACTCCAATGGCTGACATAGAGCGATTTGGGATGGAGACTAGGCTGGGCGATCAAGAAAAAAATTGGTTCTAAACTCGTTTCATTTCTAGGGTGCGCTAGCGTTTCTAAATTCTGAGGACTTCCGAAATTTAAGATTTCAAAATTTCGAAATTTCGTAAATTACGAATCGATTCGTTAATGGCGGACGCGATTGCGCAATATGCTAAAAAAACCTCCAAATGGGACAGGGGGAACTTCTGAAGCTTCCCTCTCCCTCTGTTGTTGACTGTTGGTGTGATAAAACAAACAACAACTATATTATTTTATATTATTATATTATTATATTATATTGTTGTATATTATATTATAATATTATTATATTATATTATTGTATATTATATTCTATTATTATAATATTATTATATTATATAATATTATTGTATATTATATTATAATAATATAATTATATTATTATATTATACAATTATAATATAATATAATAATATAGTAATAAAATATATAATATAATATATATATATCCCTCTGTTGTTGACTGTTGGTGTGATAAAACAAACAACAACTATATTATATTATATTATTATAATATTATTATATTATATTGTTGTATATTATATTATAATATTATTATATTATATTATTGTATATTATATTATAATATTATATTATATTATTATATTATACAATTATAATATAATATAATAATATAATAATATATAATAATATAGTAATAAAATATATAATATAATATATATATATCCCTCTGTTGTTGACTGTTGGTGTGATAAAACAAACAACAACTATATTATATTATATTATTATAATATTATTATATTATATTGTTGTATATTATATTATAATATTATATTATATATATTATTATAATATTATTATATTATATTATTGTATATTATATTATATTATACAATTATAATATAATATAATAATATAGTAATAAAACATATAATATAATAATATAATATAATATATACAATACTATAATATAATAGTATTATTATAATATTATATTATATTATATTATAATATTATAATAATATATATTATATTATAGTATTGTATATTAGAGTGAGGCAAGAAGAAGCATGAGGAAAGAGGAGGGAAGCAGCAGAGCAAAGGGACCGGAAGTGGGGTAAATGCGAGATTGTAAAACTTGCACCAGACATACGAAAATAATTACGAAATAATTACGAAATAATTACGAAAATTGGAAAAATTGTTTCGATTCTTAATTACTCCTCACACTATTCCTGCATGGTTCGATATTGTAAGCTAATTTAAATACGAATTAATAACGAATTACGAAATTAACGAACTGGATCGCCCAAGCCTAATGGAGACCCTTGCAACATGGAAAAAGACGTCCCATGTGCATGTGTAACCTTGAGTTACAAATACCTATGTCCCTAAGAACATGCCAATCTGGCTATCCTATCCCTTCCTTCCATGGGTTGTTTCCCTTGTTCCTAGCCCCCTTTCCCATCTCCTCCCCGCAGTAAGATGCCTCTTCCAAGCCCTTCCTCGGAGTGAGTCCTGCATCTCCAAGGAAGGACCACCGCTCTCATTATGCTGGCTGGACTCCCTGCGGTTGTCTCCCTGCCGGCAGGAAATCTCCTTTGACTCTTCCTTAACGAGGGGAGACACAAGGGGAAGATGCCTTCGGCTTTAATCTCCTCTTCACATGGAGAGTTTCATTTGGGGAGAAAGCTTCCCTCCCTTGCCCGCCCCCCAGTGCCATTCCCTACCTGGATGCCAATCACATCCAGCCCAGAGCTTTGGAAGGAAGGAAGCTGGGAACTCCTTCCAGCTCTTCCTTCCATTTCTAGCAGGAAAGAGACCGAAACTACCAGGCTGACAATTGAAGGGAGGGGGCAGGCTTGTTTCCTGCTGCTCTGGAGACTAGGACACAACAGAGCAATGGATTCACACGGCAGGGAAAGAGATTCCGAAATGTTAGGAAGGATTTCCTGATGGTCAGAGTTGTTCAACAGTGGAATTTGCGACCTGGGAGTCTGGTGGAGTCTCCTTTTTGGGAGGATTTAAGTAGAGGCTGGATGGCCACCTGCCTGGAGGGCTTTGATTGTGCCTCTCCTTCTGGCAGAAGGGAGCTAACTGGATGGTCGTTGAGGTCTCTTCTACAATTTTATGATACATATTTTCAATAAAGGCTTCATGGCCATCTGTCTGGAGGGCTTTGATTGTGCCTTTCTTTCTAGCAGAAGAGAGCTAACTGGATGGTCGTTGAGGAATCATCCAACTTTAGGATTCTACGATTTTATGATACATATTTTCAATAGAGGCTGGATAGCCATCTGTCTGGAGGACTTTGATTGTGCCTTTCTGGCAGAAGAGAGCTAACTGTATGGTCCTTGAGGTGCCATCCAACTTTAGTCTTCTACGATTTTATGATACGTATTTTCAATAGAGGCTGGATGGCCATCTGTCTGGAGGGCTTTAATTGTGCCTTTCTTTCTAGCAAAAGAGAGCTAACTGGATGGTCGTTGAGGTCTCATCCAACTTTAGGCTTCTACAATTTTATGACATGTATTTTCAATAGAGGCTGGATGGCCATCTGTCTGGAGGGCTTTGATTGTATCTTTATGCCTGGCAGAAAAGGGTTGGACTAGATGGCCTTTGGGGCTCCTTCCAACTCTAGGATTCTACAATTCTGTGAGGCAGATACTGGATGGCCACCTGTCAGGAGGGCTTTGATTGTGCCTTTCTGTCAAATGGCCCTTGAGGTCTATTCCAGCAGTATGGTTCTATGATGCTATGATATGAGTTTTCAACAGAGGCTGGGTGGCCATCTGTCTGGAAGACTTTGATTGTGCCTTTCTGTCAGGTAGCCTTCCAGCCCTATGATTCTATGATGCTATGATATGATTTTTCAACAGAGGCTCAATGGCCATCTGTCTGGAAAGCTTTGATTGTGTCTTCCTGCCTGGCAGAAGGGAGCTGGACTAGATTGCCCTTGGGATCTCTTTCAACTCTAGGATTATTATTATTATTATTATTATTATTATTATTATTACTAATACTACTAGGCAGATAATAGATGGCCATCTGTCAGGGGGGGCTTTGATTGTGTCTTTCTGTCAGGTGGCCCCTGAGGTCTCTTCCAACTTGAGGATTCTATGATTCCATGATATGTTTTTTCAACAGAGGCTGGATGGTCATCTGTCTATAGGGCTTTGATTGTGTCTTCCTGCCTGGCAGAAGGGGGCTGGACTAGATGGCCCTTGGGATCCCTTCCAACTCTAGGATTTTATAGATTATTATTATTATTATCATTATTATTATTAGTGCTACTACTAAGCAGAGAATGGATGGCCATCTGCCAGATGGCCTTCCAACTCTACGATTCTATGATGCTATGATATGAGTTTTTGACAGAGGTTGGATGGCCATTTGTCTGGAAGGCTTTGATTGTGTCTTTCTGCTTGGCAGAAGGGGGCTGGACTAGATGGCCCTTGGGATCTCTTCCAACTCTAGGGTTTTATAGATTATTATTATTATTATTATTATTATTATTATTGCTACTACTAGGCAGAGAATGGATGGCCTTCTGTCAGGAGGGCCTTGATTGTGCCACTCTGTCAGGTGGCCCTTGAGGTCTCTTCCAAGGATTCTATGATATGTGTTTTTAACAGAGGCTGGATGGTCATCTGCTTATAGGGCTTGGATTGTGTCTTTCTGTCTGGCAGAAGGGGGTTGGCCTAGATGGCCTTTGGGGTCCCTTCCAACTATGTGATTGTGTGTCTGACAGATGGCCTTCCAACTCTACGATTCTATGATGCTATGATGAGTTTTCGACATAGGCTGGATGGCCATTTGTCTGGAAGGCTTTGATTGTGTCTGGACGCCTGGCAGAAGGGGGCTGGACTAGATGGCCCTTGGGATCTCTTTCAATTCTATTATTATTATTACTAGCCGTCCCCTGCTACGCATTGCTGTGGCCCACATGAGGATTCTGTGTGGGAGGTTTGGCCCAATTCTATCGTTGGTGGGGTTCAGAATGCTCTGTGATTGTAGGTGAACTATAAATCCCAGCAACTACAACTCCCAAATGTCAACATTCTATTTTCCCCAAACTCCACCAGTGTTCACATTTGGGCATATTGAGTATTCGTGTAGAGTTTGGTCCAGATCCATCATTGTTTGAGTCCACAGTGATCTTTGGATGTAGGTGAACTACAACTCCAAAACCAAAGGACACTGCCCACCAAACCCTTCCAGTATTTTCTGTTGGTCATGGGAGAACTGTGTGCCAAGTTTGGTTCAATTCCATCGTTGGTGGGGTTCAGAATGCTCTTTGATTGTAGGTGAACCATAAATCCCAGCAACTACAACTCCCAAATGACAAAATCGATTTTTTGGAATGAAGGACATACATTGGGTTGTTAGGTGTCTTGTGTCCAAATTTGGTGTCAATACATCTAGTGGTTTTTGAGTTCTGTTAATCCCACAAACGAACATTACATTTTATTTATATAGATTGTTATTATTATTATTGCTACTACTAGGCAGAGAATGGATGGCCTTCTGTCAGGAGGGCCTTGATTGTGCCACTCTGTCAGGTGGCCCTTGAGGTCTCTTCCAAGGATTCTACAATATGTGTTTTTAACAGAGGCTGGATGGTTATCTGCCTATAGGGCTTGGATTGTGTCTTCCTGCCTGCCAGAAAGGGGGTTGGCCTAGATGGCCTTTGGGGTCCCTTGTGTGTTGTATTGCGAATAATCTTTGCAAGGCCAAGGCCAATGGATCCAACCCCATGCGTCTCCGTCTCCTCTCCTTGAGACCCAAAGTCTGAAGACACCCTCCATTGTCAGATGCAATCACTCTGGAGAGATCCTTGTGTCCCAGAGGATGCGCGGAGAAGGCCCTTAGCAGAGTCAATCACACCCTTCCACACGTCCAGCGACAACTGCTTTAATCCGACTTGACACCTCTTTGCTCAGGAGACCCTCCGCATTGCCCAGCTTGGACTTGGGGGCTTCTTCGAGGAGCCGGTCCGTGTCAACACGATTTAATTGGACCGCTAGAGCGGTGGCTCTTTGGGTGCATCTACACCGTGGAATTAATGCAGTTTGACACCGCTTGAACTGCTGCGGCTAAATGCTGGGGAATCGAGGGAGTTGTAGTTTCGTCAAGCCGTGAGCCTTCTCTCCCCAAAGTACAACTCCCAGGATCCCATAGCATTAGGCCTTGGCACTTAAAGTGGTGTCAAACTGCATTAATTCTACACTGTAGACACACCCCTGCTTGGAATCAAAGTGATGGAGCGTGTCGGAAAGCGTGCCAACCATTTGCTTAATGCAATTTCATTAATAATCCAGGAGAACGTCTTTAAGAATGGGCGAAGGGGCAAAAAAACCCTTTGCTTCATATTTTGGGATCATCCATCAAGACCTTTAAGGTGTGTCTACACTATAGGATTAAGGAACTATAGAATTAACAGTTTTGGCTCAATGCTATGCAATGCTGGGAGTTGTAGTTTTACTATATCTTTAACCTTCTCTGCTAAAGAAGGCAAACTACAATTCCCGTCACTTAATGTAGTGTTTCTCAACCTGGGGGTTGGGACCCTTGGCATGGTTGTGAGGGGTGTCAGAGGGGCCAACAAAGATCATCAGAAAACACGGTGGTGGAGTTCAGAATGCTCTTTGGTTGTAGGTGAACTATAAATCCCAGCAACTACAACTCCCAAATGTCAAGGTCCATTTTCCCCAAACTCCGCTAGTGTTCATATTTGGGCATATTGAGTATTCATGCCTAGTTTGGTCCAGATCTATAATTGTTTGAGTCCACAGTGCTCTCTGAATGTAGGTAAACTACAACTCCCAAACTCAAGGTCAATGCCCACCAAACCCTTGCAGTATTTTCTGTTGATCATGGGAGTTCTGTGTACTAAGTTTGCCCCAGTTCTATCACTGGTGGTATTCAGAATGCTCTTTGATTGTAGGTGAACTATAAATCCCACCAACTACAACTCCAAAATGTCAAGGTCCATTTTCCCCAAACTCCACTAGTGTTCATATTTGCGCATATTGAGTATTCACGGCTAGTTTGGTCCAGATCCATCTTTATTTGAGTCCACAGTGGTCTCTAAATGTAGGTGAACTACAACTCCCAAACTCAAGCTCAATGCCCGCCAAATCCTTGCAGTATTTTCTGTTGGTCATGGGAGTTCTGGGTGCTAAGTTTGACCCAATTCTATCATTGGTGGAATTCAGAATGCTCTTTGATTGTAGGTGAACTATAAATCCCAGCAACTACAACTCACACATGTCAAGGTGTATTTTCCCCAAACTCCACCAGTGTTCACATTTGGGCATATTGAGTATTCATGCCAAGCTTGGTCCAGATCCATCATTGTTTGAGTCCACAGTGTTGTCTGGATGTAGGTGAACTACAATTCCCAAACTCAAAGTCAATGCCCATTAACAAGCCCTTCCAGTATTTTCTGTTGGTCATGGGAGTTCAGTGTGCCAAGTTTGACCCAATTCTATCACTGGTGGAGTTCAGAATGCTCTTTGATTGTAGGTGAACTATAAATCCCAGCAACTACAACTCCCAAATGACAAAAACAACCCTGCCAGTGTTCATATTTGGGTGTATTGGTGCCAAATGTGGTCCAGTGAATGAGAATACATCCTGCATATCAGATATTTACATGACGATTCATAACACAAGGAAAATGACAGTTCTGAAGTAGCAACGAAAATACTGTTATGGTTGGGGGTCACCACAACATGAGGAACAGCTGTAGCTCAATGCTATGCAATGCTGGGAGTTGTAGTTTTACAATGTCTTTAACCTTTTCTCAAAGAAGGTAAACTACAACTCCTGTCTCCTTAATGCCTCCCCGTCCACAAACTATGGTGGTCCCTATTTAAATGCAAGCCATTCTTCCCAAATTTGCATACATCCATATAAACCAGCGATGCACATTTGGGGTTTCTTTTGTCCTCCTTCATTATTTTTTTTCCCCTTCAGCGATCTGTTTCTTTTTTTAACGAAAGCGGCCGCCCTAATTCTGTCTTAGGGAGATTGATAGAAAGCTAGACTAGTAATTGGGACATGATGTCGCCGAGCGAGGCTTGCAGGAAATGATGCCGGAGTATTTATTTTTCCTGTCTAAAGATGCGAATCTTGTCTTATTTCAGTCTCATCCAGCTTCCAAAGTTTTCTGCTTTATCACACAAACCCGCTATTCCACTTAATGATGACATTGGATACATGCCATTTGGAGCACCTTCCGCGGCGCACTTCTTTTCAGGAGCGAAATTGCGGCGATTCACAAAATTGTGATTCTGCAGTTGCATTTCTATACAATTCAGTATAGTATTAACAACAGCAGCAGCAGCAGCAGCAACAACAACAGCAGTTAACGACAACAACAGCAACAATAAAAAGCAGCAGCAGCAGCAGCAACAGTAGCAATGGCAACAGCAACTGCAGTGATTTGCAAATTCCTAAATCTGCAATTGCATTTCCATACAATTCCATTTTTTGGATTTTCAGCACTCCTGCTGTTCCTTGTTGTTGCTGCTGCTGTTAGCATAGCTGTGCAATTTCAGTATTGTGTTAGCAGCAGCAGCAGCAACAACAACAGCAACAGCAACTCTGGTGATTCTCAAATTCGTGATTCCGCAATTGCATTTCTTTACAGCTCCACCGTTTGGATTTTCGACACTCCTGCTGTTCCTTGTTGTTTTTGCTGCTGTTAGTATAGCTGTGCAACTTCAGCATACTGTTAACAACAACAGCAGCAACAAGAAAAAACAACAACAGCAGCAACAACAACAGCATCAACAGCAACAACAGCAACATCAACAGCAACTGTGGTGATTCACAAATTCGTAATTCCGCAATTGCATTTCCATGCAATTCTATTGTTTGGATTTTCGGCACTCCTGCTGTCCCTTGTTGTTGTTGCTGTTAGCATAGCTGTGCAATTTCAGTATAGTGTTAATGACTACAGCAGCAACAACCAAAAACAACAAAGGCAGCAGCAGCAACAGTAGCAACGGCAACTGCAGTGATTCGCAAATTCATAATTCCTCAATTGCATTTCCATGCAATTCAATTGTTTGGATTTTTGGCACTCCTCCTCCTCCTCCTCCTCCTCCTCCTCCTCCTCCTTGTTGCTGTTGCTGCTGCTGTTGTTGGTAGCATAGCTGTGCAATTTCAGTATAGTGTTAACGACAACAGCAGCAGCAACAGCAACAACAGCAACTGTAGGGATTTGCAAATTCATGATTCTGCAATTGCATTTCTTTACAGCTCCACCGTTGGGATTTTCGACACTCCTGCTGTTCCTTGTTGTTTTTGCTGCTGTTAGTATAGCTGTGAAATTTCAGTATAGTGTTAACAACAGCAACAACTAAAAACAGCAGCAGCAACAATAGCAACAGCAGACAGCAACAACAACAACAGCAACTGCAGTGATTCGCAAATTCGTAATTCCGCAATTGCATTTCCATGCAATTCCATTGTTTGGATTTTTGGCACTCCTCCTCCTCCTTGTTGCTGTTGCTGCTGCTGTTGTTGGTAGCATAGCTGTGAAATTTCAGTATAGTGTTAACGACAACAGCAGCAGCAACAGCAACAACAGCAACTGCGGGGATTCGCAAATTCGTGATTCTGCAATTGCATTTCCATACAATTCCATCGTTTGGATTTTCAGCACTCCTGCTGTTCCTTGCTATTGTTGCTGCTGTTAGCATAGCTGTGCAATTTCAGCATACTGTTAACTACAACAACAGCAACAAGAAAAAACAACAGTGGCAGCAACAACAACAGCAACAACAGCAACAGCAACTGTGGTGATTCTCAAATTCGTGATTCCGCAATTGCATTTCCATACAATTCCATCGTTTGGATTTTCAGCACTCCTGCTGTTCCTTGTTGTTGTTGCTGCTGTTAGCAAAGCTGTGCAATTTCAGCATACTGTTAACAACAGCAACAGCAACAACAAAAACAACAGCAGCAACAGCAACAGCAACTGTGGTGATTCGCAAATTCGTAATTCCGCAATTGCATTTCCATGTAATTCCATTGTTTGGATTTTTGGCACTGCTGCTGTATACCTTGTTGTTTTTGTTTTTGTTGTTTTTGTTAGCATAGCTGTGCAATTTCTGTATAGTATTAACGACAACAGCAGCAACAACAAAAAACAACAACAGCAACAGCAACTGTGGGGATTCGCAAATTCTTGATTCCGCAATTGCATTTCCATACAATTCCATCATTTGGATTTTTGGCACGCCTGCTGTTCCTTCTTGTTGTTGTTATTGTTGTTGTTAGCATAGCTGTCCAATTTCAGTATAGTGTTAACAACAACAACAGCAACAACAAAAAACAACAGTAGCAGCAGCAACAACAGCAACAGCAACTGTGGTGATTTGCAAATTTGTAATTCCGCAATTGTACTTTCATACAATTCCATCGTTTGGATTTTTGGCACTCCTGCTGTTCCTTCTTGTTGTTGTTAGCATAGCTGTGCAATTTCAGTATAGTGTTAACAACAACAGCAGAAGAAGCAGCAATAGCAACTGAGGTGATTCGCAGATTTGTGACTCCACAATTGCATTGCCATACAATTCCATCATTTGGACTTTCAGCACTCCTGCTGTTCCTTGTTGTTGTTGTTAGCATAATTGTGCAATTTCAGTATAGCGTTAACCACAACAGCAGCATCAATAACAGCCGCAGCAACAACAACCCAACAGCAACTTCTTACCTCTATGGTTTCATGCCTTGAGGCATGGTAGATTATAGTGTCGATCTACACACTACTAGAATTAATGCAATTTGACATCACCTTAAATGCAAGGGCTCGCTGCTATGAAACTAAAGAAGAAGGTTCTTAAGATCATGTGAGGGCCATGTTCCAGAAGCACTCTCTCCTGACGTTTCGCCCATATCTATGGCAGGCATCCTCAGAGGTTGTGAGGTCTGTTAGAAACTAGGCAAGTGAGGTTTATATATTTCTGGAATAATGTCCAGGGTGGGAGAAAGAACTCTTGTCTGTTGGAGGCAAGTGTGAATGCTGCAATTGGCCACCTTGATTAGCATTGAATGGCCTTGCAGCTTCAAAGCCTGGCTGGTTTTGAAGCTTATATATCTATGGAATGATTTCCAGGGTGGGGGAAAGAACTCTTGTGTGTTGGAGGCAAGTGTGAATGTTGCTATTGGCCACCTTGATTAGCATTGAATGGCCTTGCAGCTTCAAAGCCTGGCTGGTTGCTGCCTGGGGGAATCCTTTGTTGGGAGGTGTTATCTGGTCCTGATTGATTCCTGTCTGGAATTCCCTTGTTTGTTTGTTTTTTTAGTGTTGTTCTTTATTTACTCCCAGCAACCCAGTGATTCCAGCCATGAAAGCCTTCGACAGCACATTAATAATAATAATAATAATAATAATAATAATAATAATAATATGTATTGTCGAAGGCTTTCATGGCCAGAATCACTGGGTTGTTGTAGGTTTTTTCGGGCTATATGACGTTTCGCCTGCATCTATGGCAAGCATTCTCTGAGGATGCTTGCCATAGGTGCAGGCGAAACATCAGGAAAAAATGCCTCTAGAACATGCCCATATAGCCCGAAAAAACTTACAACAACCCAGTAATAATAATCATAATCTATAGGATCTCTAGTTTTACAAGGTTTTAGAGGACGGGTGCCATACCAAACTATAATTCCCAGGATTCCATAGCATTGAGCCACGACAGTTACAGTGATGCCAAACTGCATTAAGTCTACAGTGTAGATGCTCCCCTAGAGGGTTTTAGAGGGTGGGTGCCACACCAAACTATAATTCCCAGGATTCCATGGCATTGAGCCATGATAGTTGCAGTGATGTCAAACTGCATTTAAGTCTAGAGCGTAGATGCACCTCTAGAAGGACCATTTCATCCCAGAGATATGAGTTCCACATTGAATGTATATTTCTATACTGCAGCGGGGTTGGACTAGATGCCCTCTGGGGTTCCTTCCAGCTCTTCTCTGTAATAGTAAGAGATCTTGAAAGGTATCTCACATGGGTTCACTGGCATGTGGGGTCAGCCAAGAGGGCGGAAAGGGCCTCCTCGCTTAGCAAAGCCACATGAGGCATCTGCGGGAGAGGACCCAAGCGCCGCACATCCCAGAGACTCACAAAGTGATGCTCAAGCAAGCAGCTAATGTGGATGGGGAAGAGCCGTGGAGCGGAAAATGGAGCTGATCTCCCGGCTCTGTGCCACACAGGCTGCACATTCCCCCAGCTCTGGCTTTCAGGCAGCAGCAAGGAAGGGCCTGGATCCATGAGGCTGGGCAGAGATAGATGGATGGATGGATGGATGGATGGAAGGAAGGAAGGAAGGCCCCTCTGACTTCCTTGCTGTGCCACCCTCTTGCATCCATTGGCCTCTCTCTTGGCATTCCTAGCAAGGACCACTCTCCTCTTTGCTCTGCCTCCATTACCTTCACAACAACCCTGGGAGGTAGGTTGAGAGGAGACCAAGGGATTGGGAATGAAGCTATGGCACTGCTAAGGAAGGAGAGAGGGAGGGAAAGAGATTCAGGTAGAGTAGAAAGAGAGAAGGGGGAAAAGATGGAAAGAAAGAGACGTTAGATATTACTTCAGTCTGCCTTATTCCTGTCTGGCCGCTTCATCCCTCTCTGATTTTCAATCCCTCTTACCATCTGAATCTGTCTGTCTGTCTGTTGGTCAGTCGGTCAGTCTGTTGATCTATCTATCTATCTATCTATCTATCTATCTATCTATCTATCTATCTATCTATCTATCCATCCATCCATCCACCCATCCATCCAACTATCCATCTCTCTCTCTGACTATCTGTCTATCCATCCATCTCTCTCTCTCTCTCTCTCTCTATCTCTGACTATGTATCCATCCATCTATCCAACTACCCATCTGACAATCTCTCTCACTGACTATCTACCTATCTATCTATCTATCTATCTATCTATCTATCTATCTATCTAGCCAGCCAGACAGACAGACAGCCAGCCAGCCAGCCATCCCTCTCTGTCTGTCTGTCTGTCTATCTATCCATCTTTCTTTCTTTGACTATCTATCATCTATCTATCTATCTATCTATCTATCTATCTATCTATCTGTCTATCTCTATCTATCTATCTATCTATCTATCTATCTATCTATCTATCTATCTATCCACACCCACCCACCCATCCATCCAACCAACTACCCATCTGACTATCTCTCTCTGACTATCCATGCACCAATCTATCCATCTATCATCTGGTCCCACTTCTCGCTTTCCTTGTTTCTCCTCTTCATCCCTCCCCCTTTTGTCTTTCTTTCTTTTCTTCTTTCCCTCCCTCCCTCCCTCCCTCCCTCCCTCCCTCCCTCTATCTATCTATCTATCTATCTATCTATCATCTATCTATCTATCTTATCTATCTATCTATCTATCTATCTATCTATCTATCTATCTATCTATCTATCTATCCATCCTATTATCCATCTATCATCTGGTCTCATCTCTCTCTGCTTGTTTCTCCTTCTCTCCATCCCTCTCCCCATTTGTCTGCCTCTCTTTCCTACTCTTTCTTTCTTTCTTTCCCTCCCTCCCTCCCATATGAATATCTATCTATTACTTATCTATCATTTTATATGTTTCCCAATCTTTCACTCCTTCTCTGGTCCCCTTCCCCTTCTGCATCTCTCTCTCTCTCTCTCTCTCTCTCTCCCCACCCATCCTCTATCATCTTTTATGTACCTTCCCAGCCTCTCCCTCCTTCTCTGGTCCGATTCCCTCTTCCCTTGTGTGTCCCTCTTTTCACTCCTCCCTCCATCTATCTCTTTCTTTCTTTCTTTCTTTCTTTCCCTCCCTCCCGCCCGCCCGCCCGCCCGCCCACCGACATTTAAATATCTATCCATCCATCTATCATCTTTCATTTTTCTTTCTCATCCTCCTTCTCTGGCCCAATTCCCTCTTCCCTTTTATGTCCATCTTTCCACTCCTCTCTCCATCCGTCTGTCTCTTTCTTTCTTTCTTTCTTTCTTTCTTTCTTTCTTTCTTTCTTTCTTTCTCCCTCCCTCTTTTCCTTCTCCCTCCCATATCTATCCATCTGTCTATCATCTTGTGTGTACCTTTCCCAACCTCTTGCTCACCCTCTCGTTCCATTTCCCTCTTCTGTTCCTCCCTCCCTCCTTCTCCATCCATCCATCTCTCATTCTTTTTCCTTTCTTTCTTTCTTTCTTTCTTTCTTTTTTTCTTTCTTTCTTTCTTTCCCTCCCATATGACTATCTATCTACAACTTATCTATTATTTTATATGTACCTTTCTTAATCTTTCACTCCTTCTCTTGTCCCCTTTCCCTTTCTATTCTTCCTCATCTGAATGTCTATCTGTCTGTCTGTCTATCTATCTATCTATCTATCTATCTATCTATCTATCTATCTCTATCCATCCATCCATCCACCCACTATAATCTTTTATGTACCTTTCCCAGTCTCCCCCTCCTTCTCTGGTCCAAATCTCTCTTCCCTTGTTATGTCCCTCTTTCCACTCCTCTCTCCATCTGTCTCTTTCCTTCCTTCCTCCTTCCTTCCTTCCTTCCTTCCCTTCCTTCCTTCCTTCCTTCCTTCCTTCCTCTCCTTTTGTCCTTCTTTCCTTCTCTTCCTCTCCTTCCTTCCTTCCTTTCCTTCCTTCCTTCTTCCTTCCTTCCTTCCTTCCTTCCTTCGTTCCTTGTCCTTCTTTCCTTCCTCTCTCTCTCCTTCTCTTCTTCCTTCCTTCCTTCCCTTCCTTCCTTCCTTCCTTCCTTCTTTGTCCCTCCCTCCCTCACACATTTAAATATCTATCCATCCATCTATCATCTTTTATGTACCTTTCCCATCCTCTCCTTCCTCCTCTCGTCCAATTCCCTCTTTCCTTGTATGTCCTTTCCACTCCGCCCTCCATCTGTTTGTCTCTTCCTTCCTTCCTTCCTTCCTTCCTTGTATGTCCTTCTTTCCACTCCTCTCTCCATCTGTCTGTCTCTTCCATCCTCCCTCCCTCCCTCCCTCCCTCCCTCCCTCACACATTTAAATATCTATCCTTCTTTCTCCTATCTTTTTTCCTTTTTCTTTCCTTCCTTCCTTCCTTCTTTCCAACATGGGGAACAAAGAGAGAGCCCACAGACACCTCCTTCCCTCCTCTCTTCTTCCTTCCTTCCTTCCTTCCTTCCTTCCTTCCTTCCTTCCTTCCTTCCTTCCTTTTTTCCTTCCTTCTCCCTCCCTCCCTCCCTCCCTCCCTCCCTCCCTCCCTCCCACATCTAAATATCTCTCCATCCATCCTCTATCATCTTTTATGTACCTTTCCTTCTCTGGCCCAATTCCCCCTTCCTTTTTTATGTCCCTCTTTCCACTCCTCTCTCCATCTGTCTGTCTGTCTCTTTCTTTCTTTCTTTCTCCCTCCCTTCTTTCCTTCTCCCTCCCTTATCTAAATATCTATCCATCTGTCTGTCATCTTGTGTGTACCTTTCTCAACCTCGCTCTCGCCCTCTGGTCCCATTTCCCTCTTCTGTTCCTCCCTCCCTCCTTCTCCATCCATCCATCTCTCATTCTCTCTCTCTCTCTGCACCTGCCTAGAGCTTGTCTTTCTCCCTGCAGATGATTCCCCACCTGGTGGGCCGCTGCCTTGCCTTACCTGAGCCCCCTCCTTACCTCTCCAGCCGCCTGCTACAGTCACTCCCTCACTCCCTCACTCCTCCTTCCTCTCTCTCTCTTTCTTTCTCTCATTAATTCCAAGAAGCTTCCCAGCACAGAGCTCCAGGGAGGCTGAATCACTCGGTGTCTCTTAATACTCTATTTAAAAATTACTCCACTGTCAACACAAGCCAAACCCGGGAAAAATCCCCAGGGCAGAGGGAATTGCTGCAAGAGGAAGGGGGTGACGCCAGGGTTCAGGGATGCCATGGCTTTGGGTGTGTTTTCCAGGGAGGCGAAAGAGAGCAAGAGCCCCCCAAGGCCAATATTTGGATGCGTTTGGGCCTTCTCCCCAGGAAGGACGCAGCCCATTGCCTTTGGAGAGCTCCCTTGTCTCTTCGTCCGTCTCCGGGGAAATCCAGAATTGCCTCTCGAACACCATCAGCGACTCAATTATTGCACGTTTGGGAAACTTGTCTCTCGGCAAACACCGAGAGAAGGTGATTCCTTGCACTGAGCATGGCAGAAGAAAAGCAAATACTCCTTCGGCGAGAGGTTTGGAGGCCTAACAGGGTTATTCTCCAGTGCTTGAGATATCGAGGATGCATGCCTTTTGGGATAATTACAAGCATCTGTCACTAGTTTGCAGAAATGCAATGAGACACTGTCAAGGAATTGCAAAAACGAGGATCCGGGTACCCCCAAGTTTCCCAATATGCATTGGGGCTTTCGGTGC
The DNA here is from genome assembly GCF_025583915.1 of Anolis sagrei ordinatus. NCBI lineage: Eukaryota > Metazoa > Chordata > Lepidosauria > Squamata > Anolidae > Anolis > Anolis sagrei. Next base: position 4,051,472 of record NW_026847771.1, on the reverse strand, counting down.
ATTTCATAATCACTTCTAATACACATTGTATACGTGACAATCACTTTTAATACACAGCTCTGTGAGTGAGCATTCTTCCGAATGAAGCAGAGAGTGTTTGAGGACCGGGACATCTGTAGGGAGACCAAAGTTCTTGTTTACAAAGCTATTGTCCTCCCAACCCTGCTATACGCCTGCAAGACATGGACTGTTGTTGTTGTTCTTCATTCGTTCAGTCGTCTCCGACTGAACGAATGACCTCATGGACCAGCCCACGCCAGAGCTCCCTGTCGGCCGTCACCACCCCCAGCTCCTTCAAGGTCAGTCCAGTCATTTCAAGGATGCCATCCATCCACCTTGCCCTTGGTCGGCCCCTCTTCCTTTTGCCTTCCACTTTCCCCAGCATCATTCCCTTCTCTAGGCTTTGCTATCTCCTCATGATGTGGCCAAAGGACTTCCACCATCTCTAGTCTCCTTCCCTCCAGTGAGCAGTCAGGCTTTATTTCCTGGAGGATGGACTGGTTGGATCTTCTCGCAGTCCAAGGCACTCTCAGCACTTTCCTCTAACACCACAGCTCAAAAGCATCGATCTTCCTTAACTCAGCCTTCCCTAAGGTCCAGCTCTCACATCCGTAGGTGACTACAGGGAAGACCATGGCTTTGACTAGGCAATGGATCTTGGTTGCCAGTCTGATGTCTCTACTCTTTACTATTTTATCGAGACTGGACATTGCTCTCCTCCCAAGAAGGAAGCGTCTTCTGATTTCCTGGCCACAGTCTGCATCTGCAGTAATCTTTTCCCCCTAGAAATACAAAGTCTGTCACGGCCTTATTTACAAAGCTATTATCCTCCCAACCCTGCTATATGCCTACGAGATGTGGACTAGGCATTTAATTTTGTTATAGTATCGGTTATAGAACTCCAGTATGCTGACGATAACGTTGTCTGTGCGCATTCAGAAGAAGACCTACAAGCCAAGCTAAACACTTTTGCAGAAACATACGAGAAGCTCGGCCTGTCATTGAACATTGAGAAAACCTAAGTGCTCTTCCAGCAGTCACCAGCCAATCCCTCTCCAGTGCCAGAAATACAGCTTAATGGTGTAACATTAGAAAATGTTAACCATTTCTGCATTCAGAAGAAGACCTACAAGCCACTCTAAAAACCTTCCAACAGACCTCACTACCTCTGAGGATGCTTGCCATAGATGCAGGTGAAACGTCAGGAGAAAATGCCTCTAGAACATGGCCATATAGCCCGAAAAAACCTACAACAACCCACTCTAAACACCTTTACAGAAGCATACAAGAAGCTCAGCCTGTCATTGAACATTGAGAAAACCAAAGTGCTCTTCCAGCAGTCACCGTCCAATCCCTCTCCAGTGCCAGAAATACAGCTTAATAGTGTAACATTAGAAAATGTTGACCATTTCTGCTCCCTTGGCAGCCACCTCTCCACAAAACTCAACATTGACACTGAAATACAACGCCGCCTGAGCTCTGCGAGTGCAGCATTTTTCCAAATGAAGCAAAGAGTGATTGAAGACCGGGACATCCATAGGGAGACCAAGGTGCTTGTTTATGAAGCTATGTACGGACATCACATGAAACTCATAGAACGATTCCATCAGTATTGCCTCTGAAAAATCCTGCAAATCTCTTGGGAAGACAAACAGACAAATGTCAGCATTCTGGAAGAAGCAAAGACCACCAGCATTGAAGGGATAGTCCTCCGCCATTAGCTCCGCTGGACCAGCCACGTTGTCCAGATGCCCGACTACCATCTCCCAAATAAGTTGCTCTATTCCAAACTCAAGAATGGAAAATGGAATGTTGGTGGGCAGGAAAAGAGATTGAAAGATGGGCTCAAAGCCAACCTTAAAAACTCTGGCATAGACACTGAGGACTGGGAAGCCCTGGCCCTTGAGCGATCCAGCTAGAGGTCAGCTGTGACCAGCAGTGCTGCAGAATTTGAAGAGGCATGAATGGAGGGCAAAAGGGAGAAACATGCCAAGAGGAAGGCACATCAAGCCAACCCCGACCGGGACCGCCTTCCACCTGGAAACCAATGCCCTCACTGCAGGAGAGCATGCAGGTCAAGAATAGTGCTCCACAGTCACCTATGGACCGACCGCCAGGACACCAATCTTAGAAGACAATCCTACTCAGACAATGAGGGACTGCCTTAATAAGTGAAGTAATACACACTGCATACTTCTGGCCCACACTGAGCACCTCTTGTGAACAGAGGGCATATTGATCCAATTTGCAGATAATTCGATATTGGGGGTGATAGGATTTACCCCAAAGGACGGGATCCGGATCCAAAAGGACCTTCACAGGTTAGAATTCACTTCTTCAGCACAGCTATAGTATAAGATGATAGAATCAAAGAGTTGGAAGACACCACGTGGGCCATCAAGTGCCATCCCTTTCTGCCATGCAGGAAAAACACAATCAAAGCACCCCCAACAGATGGCCACCCAGCCTCTGTTTCAAAGCCTCCAAGGAAGGAGTTTCCACTGGACGTCGAAGTAGAGAGTTCCACTGCTGTACAGTTTTTAAGGTCAGCAAGTTCTTCCCAATGTTCAAGTGGAATCTCCTTTGCGACCACTTAAACCCATTGCCTTGAGTTGTAGAATCCAGGGCAGCAGAAAACAAGCCTGCTCCCTCTTCCTTATGACACTCTTTCACATGGCTCTCAAGTCTCCTCTCAGCCTTCTCTTCTGCAGGTTACACAGCTCTTTAAGATGCTCTTCATAGGGATTATTCATGGTCTCCAGATCTTTGATCCTCTGAGTCTTCTCTTCCTCTGGACCCCTTCCAGCTTAGAGTCAATATCTCTTTTGAACTGTGATGCCCAGAATTGGACACAGTGTGATTCCAGGTAGAGAGGTCTAACCAAGGCAGAATAGAGAGGCACCAGGACTTAATTATTATTTACAGCAGTGTTTCTCAACCTTCCTAGTGCTGCGATCCCTTAACCCAGTTCCTCATGTTGTGGTGACCCCCAACATAATTTTCATTGCTACTTCATGACTGTAATTTGGCTACTGTTATGTATTATAATGTAAATATCCGACATGCAGCCATTCACTGGACCAAACTGGGCATAAATACCCAATACATGGGGTTGGGGGGATTGATTTTGTCACTTGAGAGTGGTAGTTGCTGGGATTTATAGTTCGCCTTCAATCAATGAGCATTCTGAACTCTACCAACAATGAAATTGAACCAACCTTGGCACACATGACCTACAGAAAATACTGGAAGGGTTTGGTAGGTATTGACCTTGAGTTTGGGAGTTATAGTTCACCAACCTCCAGAGAGCACTGTGGACTCAAACATTGAAGGATCTGGACCAAATATTGGCACAAATACTCAATATGCCCAAATGTGAACAGTGGTGGAATTTGGGGAAAATAGAGCTTGACATTCGGAAGTTGTAGTTGCTGGGATTTATAGTTCACCTACAATGAAAGAGCATTCTGAACCCCACCAACAAGAAAATTGGGCCAAGCTTCCCATGCAGAACCCCTACAACCAACAGAAAAATACTGTGTTTTCTGGTGGTCTTTGGCGACCCCTCTGACACCCCCTTGCGACCCCCGCCCCAGGGGTCCCGACCCCCCGGTTGAGAAACGCTGATTTACAGTATGTATATTCTGCCCTTCTCACCCCGCAGGGGACTCAGGGCAGATCGCAATGCACATATACATGGCAAACATTCAATTCCATAGACACACGACATATATAGACAGACACACAGAGGCTATTTAACATTCCAGCTTCAAGAGGGTATTCTGGCCACCGGGGGAGCTGTCGCTTCACCATCCACTTGTGGCACCGATGGAGTACTTCCTCATTCTTTTGCACGCTGCTGGAGATTTTTATGGTGTTGTAAATTAGTTAAATTTGCCTCCCCGCATAAGCGATACCTTATGGTCTCAAACAGAAGCTGGATGGCCATCTGTCAGGAGGGCTTTGATCAAATATGGACAAACTTTGGCTCTCCAGGTGTTTTGGACTTCAACTCCCACAATTCCAAACAGCGACAAGCTCCTTCCTTTTCCCCCTCAGCCACTTTTCAGCATCTGCTTCTTTGGCCCTGGAACTCAACAAAAAAGCTCCTGTTTTGTAGCAGATTTCCTATGAAGTAGGTGAGGTGGTAGTCCTTTGTGATATTATATGTTTCTTTCAGGAGGAAGCAATGATTTACAGTGTCATAAGCTGCTGACAGGTCTATGAAGACAGTTCCTGTAATGTGCTGTCTTCCAAAATCATCTTCCATGTGCTGGGTCACCCCAGCAAGCAGACTGGATGGCCATCTGTCAGGAGTGTTTTGATGGTGTCTTCTTGCCTGGCAGAAGGAGGTTTGACTGGATAGCCTTTGGGGTCTCTTCCAGCTCCATAATTCTATGAAACACACTGGGCACTTCTATTGCATGAACAGTCTTCAAAGGCAACCCCACATAGAGTGCATTTCAGTAGTCTATTTGGGATGTAGAATCATAGAATCAAAGAGTTGGAAGAGACCTCGTGGGTCATCCAGTCCAACCCCGTTCTGCCAAGAAGCAGGAATATTGCATTCAAATCACCCCTGACAGATGGCCATCCAGCCTCTGTTTAAAAGCTTCCAAAGAAGGAGCATCCACCACACTCCGGGGCAGAGAGTTCCACTGTTGAACATTCTCACAGTCAGGAAGTTCTTCCTCATGTTCAGATGGAATCTCCTGTCTTGTAGTTTGAAGCCACTGTTCCGCATCCTAGTCTCCAAGGAAGCAGAAAACAAGCTTGCTCCCTCCTCCCTGTGGCTTCCTCTCACATATTTATACATGGCTATCATCTCCTCTCAGCCTTCTCTTCTTCAGGCTAAACATGCCCAGCTCCTTAAGCCGCTCCTCATAGGGCTTGTTCTCCAGACCCTTGATCATTTTAGTCGCCCTCCTCTGGACACATTCCAGCTTGTCAATATCTCTCTTGAATTGTGGTGCCCAGAATTGGACACAATATTCCAGGTGTGGTCTAACCAAAGTGGAATAGAGCATGGGGAGCATTACTTCCTTAGATCTAGACACTAGGCTCCTATTAATGCAGGCCAAAATCCCATTGGCTTTTTTTGCTGCCACATCACATTGTTGGCTCATGTTTAACTTGTTGTCTATGAGGACTCCAAGATCTTTTTCACACGTACTGCTCTCAAGCCAGGCATCCCCCATTCTGTATCTTTGCATTTCGTTTTTCCTGCCTAAGTGGAGTATCTTGCATTTGTCACTGTTGAACTTCATTTTGTTAGTTTTGGCCCATCCCTCTAATCTGGTTCTTGTGTTGCTCCTTTGGCTCCCATTGCACAATGCATGCCGGCGCATTACCCGTGAATGCAGACATTGCAAAATTGCTCCGTGTTCTTTCCTTTATATGTAAGGAAATAGCAGGCTGGCATTACTTACCCTTAATGAGTTTCCAACCCATTTTCCAGCCTCGGAAGAAGGCTTTTTAATCGGCTTCGGAGGCATTACGGCCGAAATCCTGACGGGCGCAGGCGACTTCGTAAGTGGACTTAACGTCTGCCGGAAAATATAATTGAGCAGTTCGACGATGGCCATATTTCACATCTTTGTCATTCAGGAACAGAGCTCCTTATAGACTCTGTTATGTTAAGTCTCGTTAAAAATATAACCCATAACCATGGAACCCTTTGCTTCATTTCTAAAATGCCTGGGAAAAACAATGGCCTTGGCTAAGGCGTTTGCCAGGTAATCCAGGTAATTCTATGGATGTCCAACCCACTTCTGCCAGGCAAAAAGGCACAATCCGAACCCTCCCAACTGATGGCCATCCAGCCCCTGTTTCAAAACATTCCTAGGTTCGCCAGCAAATCTCTATTGAATGGTCAGAAGACAGCAACAGTTTTAATGATGAATTTTTAACTTCTGTTTTCCAATTTTTGTTTTGGGTATTTTAATATGTATTTTATGGAAATATGCTGCGCATCACAAGTGCTGAACCTGACTCAGCACATCGAAGATGGTTTTGAAAGACAGCAGAATACAGGCGCTGTCTTCATAGACCTGTCAGCAGCTTATGATACTGTAAATCATCGCCTCCTCCAGAGAAAAATGTATAATACCACAAAGGATGACCACCTCACCCGCCTCATAAGAAATCTGCTACAAAACAGGAGCTTTTTTGTTGAGTTCCACGGCCAGAGAAGCAGATGGCAAATACAGAAGAACAGCCTGCCCCAAGGGAGTGTGCTTGCTCCACCAATGTTCAACATTTACACAAATGACCAGCCACTGCCAGAAGGGACAGAGAGTTTCATCTATGCTGACGATCCTGCCATCACCGTCCAAGCAGGGAGCTTTGAAATAGTTGAACAGAAGCTCTCTGAAGCTTTAGGTGCTCTTACTGCCTATTACAGGGAAAACCAGCTGATTCCTCATCCATGTAAAACACAGACGTGTGCTTTTCACCTTAAGAACAGACAAGCATCTCAAGCTCTGAGGATTATTACCAGGGAAGGAATCCCACTGGAGCATTGCAGCACACCCAGATACCTGTGAGACACTCTGGACCGTGCCCTGACCTACAAGAAGCACTGCCTGAACATCAAGCAAAAAGTAGGCACTAGAAATAATATCATACGAAAGCTGACTGGCACAACCTGGGGATCACAACCTGACACAGTGAAGGCATCTGCCCTTGTGCTTGGCTACTCTGCTGCTGAATACACATGCCCAGTGTGGAATACATCTCACTACTCTAAAACAGTGGATGTGGCTCTTCATGAGACATGCTGTATTATCACAGTATGTTTATATCCTACGTCAATGGAGAAATTACACTGTTTAGTCAGTATTGCACCACCTGACATCCACCGGGAAGTAGCAACCAATAGTGAAAGGACCAAGGCATTGACATCTCTGGCACATCCTGTGTTTGGATATCAGCCAGCAAGCCAATGCCTTAAATCAATAAACAGCTTCCTAAGATCTACAGAGTTACTTACAGAAACACCTCAGCAAGCAAGAGTCCAAATGTGGCAGGTGAAAACCTGGAAGTTTAATCAATGGCTGATACCAAACGAGAGACTTCCCCCAGGACACACAGAAGGCTGGGCGACTTGGAAGGTGCTGAACAGACTGCGCTCTGGCACCATGAGATGCAGAGCCAACCTTAAGAAATGGGAGCCACAAAGTGGAGTCCACAAAATGCGAATGCGGAGGCGGGCAAACCTTAGACCACTTACTACAATGCAGCCTGAGCCCTGCCATATGCACAATGGAGGAACTTCTTATAGCAACACCAGAGGCAATTCAAGTGGCCAGGGTCTGGTCAAAGGACATTTTAGTATAATGCCAAGTTTTTAACTGTACATTAGTTTTTCTATACATTAGAACTGTTTTCTCAATTCGCTTCTGACATGGTAAAAACATTATTATTATTATTATTATTATTATTATTATTATTATTATTAACACAAAAACACGAGTCCACAGCAAACAAGATCACTGCTGGCTGTTGAATTGGATCACATGTCGGACCCTTCCCAAGTGCCTAGGACTGTGTAATGTTGATACGCGAATAATGCTTGCAGATCCCAGTAGGGTGGCCTTTTGCAGCTGGCAGATGGTAATTTTGTCAGTGCCGACTGTGTTTAAGTCCAGGCCAGGGTCGTTAGGCACTGCACCCAGTGTGCTGATCACCACTGGGACCCCCTTGACTGGCTTGTGCCAGAGTCTTTGCAGTTTCGATCTTTAAGTCCTCCTATCGTGTCAGCTTTTCCAGTTGCTTCTCTTCAATCCTGCTGTCACCTGGGATTTCAACATCGACAATCCATACTTTGTTTTTTTTAGCACGATCCTGTGGTCAGGAGTGTTGTGTTCCAGAACTCTGTCTGAATTCAGAAGTCCCAGAGGAGTTTGACGTGTTCATTCTCTGTAACTTTTTCCGGCTTGGGATCCCACCAGTTCTTTGTCGCAGGTATTTGTGGCACAAGTTCCACTGAATCATCTGAGCAACGGTGTTGTGCCTCTGCTTGTAGTCTGTCCACGATCTTCTTGCAGCAGCTGAGGATGGGATCTATTGTTTCATCTGCTTCCTTGCAGAGTCTCTACACTTGGGATCTGTTGTCGACTTTTCAGTTCTGGCTCTGATGGCCTTGGTTCGAATGGCTTGTTCTTGGGATGCCAGAATCAGGCCCTCCTTTGTCTCCTTTTCCAAAGTTTATTTATTTATTTACCAAATTTATATTCCGCCCTTCTCACCCCGCAGGGGACTCAGGGCGGATTACAATGCACACATATATGACAAACATTCAATGCCAAAGACACACAACAGATATAGACAGACAGTCAGAGGCTATTTAACTTTTCTGGCCGTGAGGGGAGCTGTTGCTTTCATTGTCCATCTGTGACACTGATGAAGTACTTCCGCATTCCCCGCATACTTTGCTGGAGTCTTTTTTATGGCCTCGTAAATTAGTTAAATTAGCCTCCCCACACATAGATGGTACCTAACTTTCCTACCTGACAGATGCAACTGTCTTTCCAGTTGCAAAGGTCGACAACAAGCTACACAATTGGTCGGAAGCTCACTCTGACCCTGATTAGTTAAATTAGCCTCTCCACACATAGGTGGTACCTAATTTTCCTACCTGACAGATGCAACTGTCTTTCAGGCCGCAAAGGTCGGCAACAAGCTACACAATTGGTCGGAAGCTCATTCTGACCCTGATTAGTTAAATTAGCCTCCCCACACATAGGTTGTACCTAATTTTCCTACCTGACAGATGCAACTGTCTTTCGGGTTGCAAAGGTCGACAACAAGCTACACAATTGGTCAGAAGCTCACTCTGACCCTGATTAGTTAAATTAGCCTCCCCACACATAGGTGGTACCTAATTTTCCTACCTGACAGATGCAACTGTCTTTCGGGTTGCAAAGGTCGACAACAAGCTACACAATTGGTCGGAAGCTCGCTCCGACCCGGGCTGGCTGCGAACTCGTGATCTTTTGGTCAGAGTGATCTTAATGCAGCTGACACTCAGCCAGTTGTGCCACAGTCCTGATGCAAAGTTCCATTTATGAGCCACAGATGTTTTTGTTTTTCTATTTGGCTCTCAATTTTTTCCAGGAATTGTCCATGGAGAGCCTTTTTTGCCATTATTATTATTATTATTATTATTAGTAGTAGTAGTAGTAGTAGTATTCTGACACAAAAGCACAGTATGTCACAGCAAACGAGATCTATATGCTGGATTTTGTATCACAAAATCACAAGTTGAACACTTCCCAAGTGTCTAGGACTGTGTGATTTGTTGTTGTTGTTGTTGTTGTTGTTGTTGTTGTTGTTTTCGTCTCTCAATATTAGAGTCCTCCAACCTTTGGTACCCCAAATTGGAAGGAAATGACTTCTAAATGTCTAAATTTCCTCTTCCAAACATTTCTTCAAAGCCTATCATTACCATTTTTCATACACAGCCCTTATTCTTCCCCGGCCTCCGATGCCCCTCTTGTTGCCCATTGGCACTGCTGGGGCTAATTAATTATTGATCGGCTCCGGCAAAAAAATAGACAACCGATCGATTGAGTACAAAGTGAGGAAATTAAAGGATTTTAGGGTTTTGGGGGGGGGAAATCCTTTCCTTGTCCCGTCTTCCTTTTTACTCTCTACTCATTTCAGAAATAACAATTAGAACAAGGTACTGGGGTTAATCGCCCTTCCCGTTGGCGTCACATCATTGTCGTACGAAGGGACTTTCCCCCCCTTTTCTTGGATTTAATTTGACAATCCCTCACCTCTCGAGATGGAAGTTAAAGAGTGTTAATTAATAATCGTATTTATTTAAGGATTTTCCGACATGCGCCAGGTGCCTCGTGTACATTCGCTCAGATTGCTAGCAAGGTATTACTGTGGTCTATGGTTTCCAAACAGTATTTAAGGCCAAGGGGCATCGTCTGGTGTGGGGTGGAAGACCAAGAGACCCTTTTGTCCAGTGATTAATGCCATCAAAGCCAGAATTGAAAAGTCGACAACAGATCCCAAATGTAGACTCTGCAAGGAAGCAGATGAAAGAACAGATCCCATCCTCAGCTGCTGCAAGAAGATCGCGGACAGACTACAAGCAGAGGCACAACACCGTTGCTCAGGTGATTCATTAAGACACTCCTTCAATCTGGAGAGAAGGGATAGTAAACAGAGAGACAGTGTTGATGGCATCCTTTAAAAAAAAAACCAAGTAATGCAGTGATGTGATTTGGAACTACAAATCCCAGGATTACCAAGGCAATATATGGTAGTTTGCACCCTCCAGTCAGCTCTCTAAGGTTGGCCCATCTCTCATCATCTTCCTTCATCCCCATCCAGGATATAACATGCACATTAGATGTTAATGGATAAACAGATAGACCAATAGTGATAGGATGGATGGATGGATGGATTGATGGATAGATAGATAGATAGATAGATAGATAGATAGATAGATAGATGGGATAGACAAGACAGATAGACAGAGAGGCTAGATAGATAGCTAGATAGCTAGACAGAGGTAGGTAGGAAGGTAGGTAGGTAGGTGGATAGACAGATAAACAGACAGGATAGATAGAGAGAATGGTAAGTAGATCAACAGATGGATGGATGGATGGATGGATGGAGGTGGGTGGGTGGGTGGGTGGATGGATGGGTGGATGGATGGATGGATAGATAGATAGATAGATAGATAGATAGATAGATAGATAGATAGATAGAATAAACAGACAGACAGATACTAGACAGACAGGCAGGTGAATAGATGGATAGATAGATAGATAGATAGATAGATAGATAGATAGATAGATAGATAGAGGATGGATGGATGGATGGATGGATGGATGGATGGATGGATGGATAGATAGATAGATAGAGATAGATAGATAGATGGATAGATGGATAGATGGATAGATGGATAGATGGATAGATGGATAGATGGATAGATGGATAGGTAGATAGGTAGATAGGTAGATAGAATAAACAGACAGACAGATACTAGACAGACAGGCAGGTGTCTGTCTGTCTGTCTATCTATCCTTTCTGACCTGCCCTTTGAGAGAGAGGGGGGGATAGATAGATACAGATAGATAGATAGATAGATAGATAGATAGATAGATAGATAGATAGATAGGATACATAGGATACATAGGATACATAGACAGGATAGACAGACAGACAGATCCTAGACAAACAGATAGGATAGATAGATGATAGATTTATCTGTCTGTCTCTCTCTCTATCCTTTCTGACCTATTATTTATTATCTATCCTTTCTGACAGGATAGATAATAAATGATAGGTAGATAAATAGATATATAGATAGGATAGGATAGACAGACAGATACTAGACAGATAGGCTGTTGTTTGTCTGTCTAGCGATCCTTTCTTACCTTCCCATAGATGGATGGAAGGAAGGAAGGAAGGAAGGAAGGAAGGAAAGAGATGATTGATTACGAGATAGTCAGGACAGAAAGGATGGATGGATGGATAGATGGATGGATGGATGGATGGATGGATGGATGGATGGATGGATGGATGGATGGATAGATAGATAGATAGATAGATAGATAGATAGATAGCCGATTGATAGATGGATAGATAGATAAATAGACAGACAGGATAGATAGGTGATAGATAGATAGCTAGATAGATAAACAGTAGATAGATATTTGAGAAGGGATCTTCTCAAATATCTCCGCCACATTCTTTCTGTAAGTTCTACCCATTTCTCTTCTTTCTTCTCCTCTTCAGTTTGACCCCAAATGCCATCTAGTCCAGAAAGGAAGGCACAATTCGATCCCTCCTGACAGATGGCCTTCCAGTTCTAAAACTTCCAGAGAAGGAAACTCCACTTGACTACAATGTGATGGAATCCATTGTCTTGCCACAGTTTGTCAAAATCTCACTTTTCTTTTCGAGAGTTTTCCCCTTCTTTTCCCTGATGTGAAATGAAACCTCCTTTCGTAATAAATCCCAACCCCTTGGTGACTTTTTTTTTCCGATTGGCAAATGCCATGGGTTAATTAACTTTATATATGTCTATCAAAAAGACCATGCATATGATGATTTTTTTTATTTAAAAAATCTGACAAATGGTCTGGGGCTAGGACAGAAAAATTGGTGGTAGGGATGAAAGGCAGGCGTTCCTGCAATAATGAGGAAGACGTTGAGATACCAAAGGGCTCAGCAGGGCCAAGCCAGGGGGGAAAAAGCCTTTCAAGATGATTTCTCACTTTGAGGCAAGCATGAACTGCTTTGTCTTTGAGCTTTGACTTCTTTTCTCTTGTGCTGGACTTTAGAATAAGAATTGGAAGGGACCCCCAAAGGCCATCCAGTCCAACCCCATTCTGCCTCCACCTTACTCCAAAGCAGAACTTGATTCCACTTCTGGACTTCTTACCACCATGAAGTTTTTCCTAACAGTCATGTGCAATACAAGGCCTTTTTTTTCTAATAGGCACTCCATTTGACTTGTAGGTATATCTTCACCTTAGTTTCCCCTCCCAGGTCTCTAATCTTATTGGAAAAGGTAAAGACAAATATCTTAGACCACACCGCCACCTGGTGGTCAAGACCAGAATCACTTTAGGAATGTTAATGCACATGATTGGGAGACGTATTTATTATTATTATTATTATTATTATTATTATTATTATTATTATTATTATTATTTTACTCAAACAAGGAGCCCCCGGTGGCGCAGTGGGTTAAACCCCTGTGCCGGCAGGACTGAAGACCGATAGGTCGCAGGTTCGAATCCGGGGAGAGGCGGATGAGCTCCCTCTATCAGCTCCAGCTCCTCATGCGGGGACATGAGAGAAGCCTCCCACAAGGATGATAAACATCAAAATCATCTGGGCGTCCCCTGGGCAACGTCCTTGCAGACGGCCAATTCTCTCACACCAGGAGCGACTTTCAGTTTCTCAAGTCACTCCTGCACAACACCCCCCCCCCCCCCCCCCCGACACAAAGCCATAGTATGTCACAGCAAACGAGATCTCTATGCTGGATTTCATATCACAAAATCACAAGTCAAACACTTCCCAAGTGTCTAGGACTGTGTGATGTATTTTTGGATGATGCGCACAGATCCAAGTCAGGTGGCCTTTTGCAGTTGACAGATCGTGATTCTGTCAATATTCATTGTTTCCTAATGCAGGCTGAGATCTTTTGGCACAGATCCCAGTGTGCCGATGACCACTGGGACCACCTGTGCTGGTTGATGCCTTTGCAGTTCAATTTTAAGGTCCTGATAATGGTCCTGAGTTTTTTCCTGTTGTTTTTCCTCAATGCAACTGTCAACCAGTATGGCGACATCAATAATCTGAAATTTTTCCTTTTCCACAATCGTGATGTCTGGCGTGTTGTGTTCCGAAACTTTGTCACTCTGGATTCGAAAGTCCCACAGTATTTTTGCATGTTCATTGTGGGTTTATGATCCCTTTACTAGTTCTTGACTGCTGGCAGGTGGTCCTTGTGACATATGTTCCAGTGAATCATCTGGGCCACAGAGTTGTGCCTCTGTTTGTAGTCCGTCTGTACGGTTTTCTTGCAGCAGCTGAGGAGTTGATCCATCGTTTCATCCACTTCCTTGCACAGTCTGCATTTTGGGTCATCTGCTAATTTTCCAATCCTGGCCTTAACTGCATTGGTTCTGATGGCTTGCTCCGGGGCTGCAAGAATCAGGCCTTCTTCTGTCTCCTTCTTCAGGCTTCCATTCATGAGCCATCACCAGGTCTTCTCCTTGTCAACTTTTCCTTCAATCTTCGCAAGGAACTGTCCATGGAATGCTTTGCTGTTGCTGTTGTTGTTGTTGTTGTTGTTGTTATGGACACAAGCAGAGCTGGATGATCTGGACTGAAAAACAAGAACACTGATGATAATCCACTATTCATGACACCCGCATATCGACAGACTTGACCTGCTCAGAAAATCAGGAGGTAGAGAGAGGGCTTCTGCAAGTGAAACAAACAGCAGCAGAAGAGAAACACACACTGGCAGATTATGGGAAAGGCAGTCAAGAACCAAGTCAATAGTAGAAAACTGCTTAAAGTGCAAAAGACAGATTGAATATCATTAAAAATACAATGCAGAGCAGAAGAGAAAACTGGCCAAAGAAAGCCCTCCATGGACAGTTCTTGGAAAACATTGAGAGCAAAATGGACAAAGAGAAAAACATGGCTGTGGCTCACAAATGGAACAAGGGAAAAGTAGTCAGAGAAGGGCCTGATTCTGGCAGCCCAAGAATAAGTCGTTAGAACCAATGCCATCAAAGCCAGAATTGAAAAGTCAATGACAGATCCCAAGTGTAGACTCTGCAAGGAAGCAGATGAAACCATAGATCCCATCCTCAGCTGCTGCAAGAGGATTGCGCAGACAGACTACAAGCAGAGGCACAACACAGATGCTCAGGTAATTCATTGGAATTTGTGCCACAAACACCATCTGCCTGCAAAAAAGAACTGGTGGGATCACAAGCATTAAAAAGTTACAGAAAACAAACACATCAAACTATGCTGGGACTTCCGAATCCAGACTGACAGAGTTTTGAAGCACAATACTCCTGAGCTCATGGTCGTGGAAAAAAGCAAAGTATGAATCATTGATGTTGCAATCTCAGGCGACAGCAGAATTGATGAGAAGCAACTGGAAAAGCTGACATGATACGAGGATTTCAAGATTGATCTGCAAAGACTCCGGCACAAGCGAGTCAAGGTGGTCCCAGTGGTGATTGGCACACTGGGTGCAATGTCTAAAGACCCTGGCCTGCACTTAAACACAGTCGGCGCTGACAAAATCGCCACCTGTCAGCTGCAAAAGTCCACCTTACTGGGATCTGCATGCATTATTTGCCTATACATCACACAGTCCTAGACACCTGGGAAGGGTGTGGGATCCAGTGCAACAGGCAGCAGATTGACCTTGTTTGCTGTGTACTAATCTTGTTGAGTTTCAAACAACAATAATAATACAACCCCCCTTAGTTTACTCACCCAGTATCATATCAGCTGAGATCCTATATGGTAAGGCCATCCTCACCAAGGGGGACATGAGAGAAGCCTCCTCGCAGGATTGCAAGACATCCGGGCGTCCCCTGGGCAACGTCTTCGTNTCCCCGCATCTACCCAGCTTGTTTGTGCCAGAGTCTTTGCAGTTCGATCTTTAAATCCTCATATTGTATAAGCTTTTCCTCTTGTTTCTCGTTAATCCTGCTGTCACCTGGGATTGCGATATGAACGATCCATACTTTGTTTTTTAACACGATCGTGAGGTGAGGAGTGTTGTGCTCCAAAACTCTGTCTGTTGTTGTTGTTGTTGTTGTTGTTATTATTATTATTATTATTATTATTATTATTATTATTATTATTCAGCAGTGAGCCAAAATGCCCAGCTCCTTCCATAGTGGAACTTAACACATGTTCACATCACCAACAAACAGAACAGGGGACTAATATGAATAATTTAAAGATCACTTAATGTTCTAATCAAAGAGGACATGCTGGATGTACAATTTCCCAGAAGGAAATTTCTGCCATCATCGACATCCTATTACAAAAACATCTTTTGTACCTCACCCACTTATTTTCTGGATTTGTATGGTCTTCATTTTTTTTTACTTTTCAAAAATCTAGATAACTTTGTATTCAATCACAAGCCTATTCATATCCAAAGTATTCTGGTTCAACTGTAATTTGGAACTAATCAGATCTCTATGTAATTAGATCACCCCATTGTCGAATAAGATAGCAACCTTAGATGAGGCCGTTGTTTCCTAGGCAATTTGCTGTTACAAAAATGGTACAAGTGTCCCTACTTCAATAAGTGCAATTTACTTTTAATTTCCATTTATATGGTGGTGGATCACATCAGAGAAGAATTAAACTTTAAAAAAGAGAAGTAAACTATATGCTGATTGGCTTATCAAAGAGGTGACCAGGGCCATGCAAGCTGTAGTTATCGTCCTAATATCAAAGCCATAAGAAATTATGGCAGGAAGTCTTTCCTTGTGATAGAATGGTAGAAACGATGTAGGCACTGTAATTTGAAAATCCATTTACTAGCTCTCCTTTCTTGTATGTTAGATAATAGGTAAGCGAGATTCCATTACATTATGTATCACTATTTTTTGCAAAATGGTGGTTTACCCCAAGGCAGCGTTCTTGTACCGACCTTGTTTATTATCTTTACTACCGATCAGCCACAACCACCACTCACAAAGAGCTTTCTATATGCTGATGACCTTGGCCCAACAACATAAGCAACAGACTTTGAAACAGTTGAAATCCAACCTACTAATGCCTTGAAAGATCTCTCCAGCTACTGCAAAAATAACCACCTGAAGCCGAACCCTGTCAGGACACAAGTGTGTGCTTTCCACCTATGCAACTGTGAAGCCAACAGAAAATTGAAAGTCACCTCGGAACAGAAACAACCCAAAGTTCCAGGAATGATCCTAGTAGCAGAAAGACCACATGCACAGTATGGAAGTGCTATCTTTGTCAAACCAGGCCTCCAAGTCAGCAGTGCCCACAACACTGAAGAAAACACAATCACCTCTGTATACAAGCCCCCAAATGAAGAGTTTTGTTTCTCCTCCCCCGAGAACTTTGATAGGCACCAAAGGGCGATAGTAATTGGTGACTTTAACAGCCATAGCCATGTATGGGGCTATGTTCAAGAGGATAAAAATGGAGAGGCTGTCCTCTCCTGGTCTGAACTGCACAAACTATCACTCATCCATGATAGTAAGCTCCCACCATCCTACAACAGTGGGAGATGGCACCGAGGATATAACCCAGACTTCTTATTTGTGAGCATTGTACAACAATGCACGAAATCAGTGGGACCACCAATTCCAAACACACAGCACCGACCAATAGTATGCCAATTGTTCCCAACAATAAGGCCTCAGGAAGTTCGATTTAAATGAAGATTCAACTTCAGAAAGGCAGATTGGACTAAATTCTCAGACATGTGAGATGACATGATCACATTGGTCGTGCCAACCCCTGAGAAATACGAGCGCTTTATTGAAATCGTGAAAACCTGCTCACGGGCCTCTATATAACCAACTCCCTTCAGGGCATTACTCCTGAAACAGCTGCCTTGTTGGAAAACTATTACAGGCTCCACAACGAAGACCCATTTAGTGAGCAGACTCTTCAGGCAGCGCAGAGCATTGTGTCCTCCATCTCTGAAGCCAAGAAAGAACAGTGGATCAAGCTGATCACAGAGGTCGACATGGGCAGGAGCAGCCAGAAGGCGTGGAGGCTGCTAAGATGGCTGAGCAATGACCCCTCACAAATCAATACCCATGCCAACATAAAGACAGATCAGATAGCACACCAACTCTTGAAGTATTGGTTTCTTTCCAAAGTGGGAAAGAAACCAATAGCCAGACAACAAGAGATTGAGAACAACAACCTTCATGAACCCTTTACATCTACTGAATTGGACATGGCTCTCAATAAATGTAAAAATGGCAAAGCGGCTGACCTGGATGATCTATGGATGGAACAAATCAAGAACTTTGGTCCAAAAGCAAGGTGCTGGCTGCTGGATCTGATG